>JALAZF010000896.1:0-1207185 GCA_022829125.1 Lathyrus tuberosus
AAAAGGGTTGAGGTTATAGTCTACTGATACCATATTGCATATTGGAAATGAAAAAAATTGAAGCTTGCCATGGCGGGAAAGCGTGGAATATGAAATGAAGAAGAAAGTGGAAAAATGCAATTGTGTAAAATTGAATTGAACTAGTATAAAAAACCAGCCTTATAAAGAAGGCTACAAGGCCCATATAACAAAGAGACCCAAAATGGAAAAGAAAAACTAATACAGCTAATACAGTAATCCTAATAAAAAGTGTCTTAAAACAGCTTTGGGAGTATATAATACAATGATAAAGAGATGAATTTATTTGTACAAATGGAAAAAATAAAAGAAATACACTTGTATATGTGCATAAATAAAACTAACATTTGTGATAGTTTTTTTCTAATAGATTAATGTTCAAAATTTCATTTTTGAACGAATAAATAGAGTATTGCAAGCTTAAGAAGGCAAATTACTTGCGTATGTCATTTTACCTTGAAAACATGTTGAGCATGTTGCTCATCACCTTTGAGATATATTGGTCTCAGCCTAAAATGCACCTAAAATCTCCTTTAGAATCAACAAAGAACAACCAAATTGATAAAATAAAATACTTATTTGAGATTGTGCCCGAGTCATATTTATTTGAGATTGTGCCAAGTAAGTATTTCTCCCGTATTAATATATACACACATTTTAAAATTATTAATGATGGATTTTTTTGTCATCATTTCATAATAAATGTTTTTATATTTTAAATTAAACTTGTAATAATTACCTTTTTTATAACCAATTTAATAATTTATATCCAAACTATTTTCATGTGTATTTATTTTTACATAAATATATTAAATTTGTAATTACTATCAATAATATTAAAAAATAATATATTAATATATTATTTTGTCATTGAATTTATATGCAAAAAAAAATACACCATTTTCGCACATTATTTCAAATAAATATGTTTGACTTTGTCTTGTATACTATTTTTTTGTAATAAAGGATAATTAATATAGTATTATAATTGTTTTTTAAATAACTAGATATAATTAAATTATTAAATTTAAGGCAAAATACTCTTTTTGGTCCTTTAACGTTACCTCGGGGTTCATTTTAGTCTCTTAACTTTAAAAAGTGTCATATCGGTCCCTTAACTTTTCAAAACGTTCAATATTAGTCATTTTCGTCTTATTAGCGACAGAAAAATTTAAAAATCAGTCACTAAATTCGTCGCTAATAAGGTAAAAGGGCTAATATGGAACGTTTTAAAGAGTTAAGAGACCAAAATGACACTTTTTAAAGTTAAGAGAGCAAAATGAATCCCGAAGTAAAGTTAAAGGAACAAAAAAAATATTTTGCCTAAATTTAATATCAAGTCAATTTTAATAGTGCGGTGTTACTATTTCAATCTTTTAACATTAAAAGTAATTTAATTTTCATTTAATCTTATTAGATTGAAATTTGAATACATTCAAATCAAATATATCCAATGTTTTTTTATTTAGCCTTTTCTTTCACGTTTTATTTATATTTCTTTGCATTATTTATATTCTATAAATAAAAATTAATTTTTGTATATGGCATAAAAAATAAGAAAGAGGATAATATTTTGGAGTGAAAAAATTATGTTTAAATATTACAATATTTAATTGTTAATAAAAATTTATTGAAGTTTTTAATATTAAAGCATTTATTCTAGGATGGTAACACAACTAAAAGAAATAAAATAACTAATCTAACATATGTGATGAAAATTTTGATACAAGGAAATTTTCTCACTTTCACTCAATTACTATTCCATGTACTTATCATCATGTTAATGGAGGTCCACCGTCTGCTTTTATCAACTTCTAATCTTTAGTTTCATTACTTATTTTACTCAACAACAAAGTTAAATAAATTTGCTGGGATTAATCTTGCTAGTGTTTTTGGCTTAAACTCCTAGCCTTAGGGCTAGCTAGGGGCCTTGGCATTAATAGTGATTTGTTTCTGGTTAGTTTGAACTTATCAGTCTTGAAATCACCATCTTTAGAACATGGAGTGGAAGGCTGTGGGGAGAAAGAATAATGGAAACGACAAGCTCCGAGTGTTAATATGGAAAGAAAGAAATGGCAAATACTTAGGGGAACATGAGTTAATAACTTCATTTTTCTTTACTGAATTCCCAGATCATTACAATGCAATAGACATGACAAATATTTTCATGGAGTATGTGATTCTTTTTGAAGTATTCATCCCTGCCAAGGTAGATAAAAGAGGCAAACGTTATGGTTTAACCAGATTCAGAAAAGTGGAGGATGAAAGAAAAATGGCTATCAGGTTGGATAATATACAAATCAATGGGAGAAAAATATATGTTAACACACCTAGGTTTGAAAGAAGAAGGGAGATAGATGGAAAGGGTTCTGACATTAAACTAATGGAGAAATATGATCCAAAGGGAAGCATTAATAAGAAAACCTGGAAAAAAGTAAGACAGGGAAACTCTTATGCGGAAGCGGTTAGAGGTGGTAGTGGATACATCAGAAACAATTTTCATAATCCAAATGGCTTAAGAACTCTGGACAACATAGCTACAAATCCTAACTGGACAGGACTAGCATTCAAGATAGAAGACAAGGATCTAAAAGGCTTTGAAGAAACATATGTAGGGGTTGTAAAGGAGTCGGGCAACTCATATAATATCCAGGATGTATTTCACAGAGAAGGTTTTTTTCAAATTAAAGTTACCCCTATGGGAGCAAACATGTGCTTACTTGAAGACCTTGAGGGGAATGCAATGAGAACCCTAATAAAAGAAGAAGAAGATTGGCTACAAAACTGGTTTGAAGATATTAGAGGATGGTCTCCAGCTGAAGTTGACAAGGAAAGGCTCACTTGGGTAAAATGTTTTGGAATACCATTTCATGCTTGGAGAAATTACTTCTTTAAATATATTACAAGCAGGATCGGAGACTACATTTGCAGTGACGAAGAAACTGAAACACATTCAAAATTTGACGTGGCGAGAATCCTGATAAAAACAAGATATACGAGCAACTTGAATGAGGTTTTTAGCATCGAAGTCAATGGTGTCTTGTTTAGCATAAAGATGGTTGAAGATAATCATGGTCCGAAACGGATTGTTACTCGTGAACCAAAGAAGAACAAATTTGAAGATTCTGACGAGTCTTTAGTGGAGGAATTAGAGGATGATTCGGATGAAGAAGACAATGATGATGGTGATCCTATTAATGAAGATGAATCAGGCAAGTAAGATGAATCTCCCAAGTTAGGAGATGAAGATGTTGGAGGTAGCGCCACTAGATACTTGGCATCCATCGGGAAGAACAAAAGTCGGTTTCAAGAAAGAAGCAGGAGAACAACCATAATAACTCTGCCAACATGGGGAAGACAAAAAAGTTCACTAAAAAGGTGCATATTGGCGGTAGTGATAAGGAGTGTCATAACTCAGAGAAGTCAAAAGGGATGGTAGCATTTAATGTTGGTGTGTCCCAAAGAAATCTGATGGGGCAAGATGTAGAGGTTATGGGTGATAGGAGGAAGATAGTCAGAGAGGGGGAAATAGAGTGTGGAATAGGAAGTATGGAGCTACAGAGTAAAGGTGGTAATCAGAGTATTAACAATAAGGTTTTGGGTCCAATATACTGTTCTGATAACATTGAGGGAGTTAGGTCCATCGTACCTCCCTTGTCTTCCTCTAAGACAGTTGGGCCGCCCACCATTATCTTATCCAAAAACAAAAAAATCATTGAATGAGATCTATGAGAAGATATAGATTCCATATGTACCATCTTTTTACTCTACTCTTATTCATTCATCTGTTAGTCTTAAACCATGTAATTTATCAGTAGGATTAGAAGAAAGACCTATGACTATTTCTTCTCAAAATGGAGATAGTGAATCCAGATACTCAGGTGGATCCATATTATGTTGTGAGTCCATTTCAGACTTGGATGTGGAAATTGGAAATGAGAGGGTGAAGAGAAGATCTGAAGATGTCCCTGGAAAGGTGTGGAATATTCTGAAGGAGTTGGGCATAGAAAGAGAAGAAGATGATGAAGTTCTAGAAGGCATTATAAAAGGGATGGAAACTAGGGATAAGACTAGAAGGGAAAGTTTGAAGGAGGTATCAACAAGAGTCCCATGAATATGACAACGTATAATATCAGAGGATGTAATTCCTAAATCTAAAGAAGAAGAGTCAAACAATTGATTGAGAAGAATAAGATTGAGTTTCGCCTAATACAAGAAACTAAATGCCAGAAGGTAGATGAAGGTTTTGTTAGAAGCTTATGGGGAAGAGGAGAATTTGACTGGTCTGCCACAGAATCGAATGGTCAATCAGGAGGTATGATTTCTATCTGGAATAAAAATTCATTTTGTTCTGTCTCTAGTTTTTCTGGTAGAGATTGTCTAGGGGTTTATGGACTTTGGAGGGGTAGAGCTATGTATATAGTAAATATATATTCTTCATGTATATTAGCTGATAAAAGGATGTTATAGGGGAATCTTATTAGATTGAAATGAACTTTTCCAAGAGGGGATTGGATATTAGGGGAGGGGGATTTTAATGCCATTAAATCCAAAAGTGAGAGGATAGGGAGAGGGAGTTACAAACATTCTGAAATGGAGGAATTTGGAATGTTCATAGATGACATGGAACTTATAGATCTTCCTGCATTGGGCAATAGGTTTACTTGGTTTAACTCAAATGGTTCTTGCAAGAGTTGGTTGGATAGGTTTCTTGTAAATGAGTAATTATGTGGTTTTTGGAAAGTTGTTAGTCAGAAGGTTGGTGTTAGACATGTTTCAGACCATAGACATGTTTCCCTGGTATTGAATGATAGGAATTGGGGACCTAAGTGTCATACCCCAAATTTTGACCACCAAGATTTCCCATCATTGTGAGGATCATTACCATAATATGGATGTGCCATCATGCCTCATCAATTTCCTCAAGGATTGTTGAGCTTTCACTACAACCAAGAATTAGGGTTTCAAGCCCTCTCAAAGCACTTAGACAAAGGATCAATCAAGAAATGACATGATCTTCAACTTGTCTAACCTCTCGAACACCCATAAGGGATCAAGAGGTCTCCCCTATCAAGAATCAAGCACAAAGTTGCAACATTCCAAATGGATCAAGCCTCAAGATCGCCAGTGTCACCAAATTAGGGTTTTGGTCGACCAAGGCCTCCAGATGGAAACTTTTCCTCTGGGCATGAGCCAATGCTTCAAAGC
Source organism: Lathyrus tuberosus (assembly GCA_022829125.1). Lineage (NCBI taxonomy): Eukaryota > Viridiplantae > Streptophyta > Magnoliopsida > Fabales > Fabaceae > Lathyrus > Lathyrus tuberosus. Next base: position 5,227 of record JALAZF010000896.1, read on the forward strand.
ACAACCCAAGATACTCCAAGGGACCTCATGGACCCAATCATCAAGTCAATTTAACCTCAGGGGATGCAGTTACCAAAAATCAGGAATTAGGGTTTCTTGACCTAATTCACCCCTAAGTTGACTTTTGGAGCAAAGCATGAGCCAAGAACTCAAGACATGATTTGAGGGCCTCAAATACCCCACATTGATGCATTTGCAACAATGGATTGATCCAAGAAGCTTGATTCACAAGTTTCAATTTCATCTGGACCACAATTAGGGTTTTGAAGAAAAAGTCAACTGTATCTTTGACTTTTGACCAAGACATGCTCCCAAACCTTGGGACATGATTCAATACACCCTATAACACCTATGAAACCCATCCATTAGGTTTGAATTAGGTCAAGAACTTGATTGCACAAAGAATCACACATTTTGGATTTCATCTGACAAAAAGTCAACTGTGCACAAAATCAAGTTTGACTTTTTGGAATTTTACACAAATATGGTTCCCCTAAGTCAAAAACAATGTTAATGTATGATATTGATCCTCATTCATTAAGAAAAATCAACAAAAGTGAGGTTTCTTGCAAAAGGGACAACCATGAGAAACCAAAAATTTTCTAAGTTATGGAACAAAAGTGGTTTTGTACCAACTTTGCAAGGTCATAACTCCTAAACCACAAGGAATTTTTCTCCCATTCAAAGCTCAAATGAAAGTCCTTCTGACATAATTCAAATATGTCAACTACAAGAAATTCCAAATTGTAACACCCCCAATCTATACCCCCAAGCTATTAAAGCGATAACAATTAATCAGAGTATAATTAAAATTCACGGCATAGACCGAGGGGTCACATCAATTTGAAACAAACATACAACAACCTGCTCATATAGATATGCAACAATTCAGGTAGCACAAAACAAAGGAACTGAGTTCCTACAACCCACAATTCAATTACAGAATAAAAGCGGAAGATCCGTAACTGAATCTCACGTATATATATAAAAATTTTGCCTGTCATATCCAACATCATACATGTACAATCCAAAAGATACATATACATAATACAAAATAATCACACTCGATCACCCCGACTACCCGGTGCTACATATCAGAGCCGACCGACAAAAGAATGAAGACCTAAGCTTCACAAAAAGACCTCCAGCAATCTAACCTGCAATGCCTCATAGAGCATTAAAAACAGCAGAAGGGTGAGAAACACAATCATAATATAATTGCATATAAGTATATAATAACCCACAATTACCCAAAAATAATATTCTCACCACATTATACGCCATAATCCAATTACAAACAAACACAATGAATTTTCTCACATATCGGTCACAAAAGCATATCAATCATACACAAATCAATTATCACCACCACGTATATTCATAAATCAACTCATCAATTTCATTCACAATTCCACACACAATCAAACCATTCATGAGTTATGCAAATGCAAAGAGGCCGACCCAACGACTCTATGCATATGCACATGCGGTACCATCCATCCATCATTTCTCAACACCAGTTCACTCAGGAACTATTGGAACCATTGCTCGTTACTTAGTGTAACTCCCCGTCGGGCATACGATGTTCCCCGTCGCTCACACCTCTTTTGTATAAGGCACACGACATTTATGGATCGCTCACACCCCACTTGGCACACGACCCGATCGCTCACACCCCACACGGGCACACGACATCACAAGAATGCATATCATGATGCTTGGCATACCATGACTCGTGACATTCAAATGCACACATATATACAACAATCTCCATCAACAATAATCATGTTGTAGCTAGCGATTTTGGACGCGGTTCTTAAGCGCTGGTCGCTCTCTACGGTTTGAGCTTAAACTACAGGTCGATTCATTTTTTATCCTATTGTGAGCTGAATAAGGAAGGGAAATAGATGTCTCCAACTAACCCTGCTTGCATACTGAGTTTAAACAGCAGTCTGTTAGGTTACGGATACTATCAATGTGGGGGGCCCTTTGTACTGGTTATTCGTATTTCGCCAATACAGGTTTCTTTCTTTCTAGGGCTTAATGTTTCTGGCGGGGAACAAGGATTAGGATGCTAGGACTGGTGCTTTTGAAATACTGCTTTTGATTGACGGAGATATGGGATTTGGGTTTTTTTAGTTGATTGTGCTCGCTAAGATCTTTTCTTTCGATCTTATGCCTACGTATTCCCGTTTACCGAAACAGGGAAATCAGAGTGTTCGTAGTTCCTCCTATTCTATGGGAGGAAATTGGTGTTTTGGTGTCTTGTTCAAAGCCCAAGACGTGAAGCGAAAGGTGGTTTATATCTTGTTCAAAGCCCAAGATGTGAAGCTAAAAGGTCTATTTGTGTCTTGTTCAAAGCCCAAGACGTGAAGCTGAAAGACCTCGGTTTTAGAGAGAATTTGTCATCTCTAAAGAGGGGAGAAGGAGAATTACTTTAACTGGGATACGCGGATCCGAGCAATGCCATAATTTCCGAAGAAAGGGTTTAACCTGAAGGAGAAGACTTTAACTCAGTGTAGAGCAATGCCATCTTTCCTTAGGAATTTCTCATGCTAAAAGAGGGACAGTGGCATGGATATAGATGATCCAGAGGCTTATCACTTACAGCGATTAGATGAAGGGAAATGAGTTGTTGGTGTACTGTGAACGAGGCACAGCTTTGATGCTAAAAGGTTGATTGGATCAACCAGTGGTTTTCTTATACAAAGCCTAAGAGGAGGCTAATTTCTGCTAGGAAAATCATTATACAAAGCCTAAGAGGAGGCTATTTTGTGTCTCGTACAAAGCCCGAGAGAGAGGCTAAAAGGTTTTGACCCAGTGGGGCATATCGTTATACAAAGCCTAAGAGGAGGCTAGCAAAGAGTTCGACTCTTGCTTAAGGAATTTGTATCTCATACGAGGCCCGAGATGGAGGCAAAAGGGGTGATTGACTCAACGAGGGAATCTTTTATACTCAGTAAGAGAGTGTTTTTGTATCTCGTACAAAGCCCGAGAGAGAGGCGAAAAAGGTTATTTTGACTCCACTGGGGAGAATTTTGGTATCTCGTACGAAGCCCGAGATGGAGGCTATTGTAACTGTTTCAGTTGAGTGACAGATCCAATATACTGATTTAAAAGAGAAAATCAGTTCTTATATGAGTAACACTGTACTCAGGGATTTGATTTGAGGATTATGGATATTTCCTTCTCTTTGAGGAAACGGGAAATCCAAAGGGTATCGAGATTATCCGAGTCTGCGGGTTTCCTTCCTATTTAACGAAGGGTGCTTGAGAATATCTTTGAGACTCAAGGAAGTTAGACTGTCCAAGTCTAGAGTTTTATCTTTTGTACTATCCTTCGAGAAACAGTAGTAGACTCTATGAAAGGACTGCTCTATGAGGATGACTAGGTTCTGTTCCTATACCTCTAGGAGGTCGTCGGGACAATTTGTACGAAGCCCAAGAGGAGGCTGGAAACTTTTAAGAAGCCGACGGGTCCTTGTACGAAGCCCAAGAGGAGGCTATCATTCCCGGAGGAAGAGATCATTATACGAAGCCTAAGAGGAGGCTGTGAATACTTCTAAGAAGCCGCAGTGTCCTTGAATAATGCACAAGAGGAGGCCGATGCTTTTAAGAAGCCCGTGGGTCTATCATCTCCTTTCCATTAGGAGAGATAACTCTTTTAAAGATAAAAAACACTGGTAAACGTGCGAGGTTTACTATCCAGCGACTTTTAGCTTTTAAAGAGGGTTCCTTAGTTAAGGTCCAAGATTATGACCGTAGTGGGTACCCAAACCCCGAGACATTCAAGGCAAGCTATCCACAAGGAATAGATCAAGTCAGGAAAGTTCGAGAATTGGGAAGAAACTCAAAGATGCCATTCACGGAGAATACATTCATCTTGGGGAGTAGAGCTTCTTGACGATTCCTAAGGAGGGCAGCCAAAGAGAAGACTGTATCTGGTGCTCCTATTGGGGATCTAGGCGTCTATTTCTACGAATACATGAAACGGCGTCACCTAGTTCTAAACGTAGTTGCCGGGGAAACTCGAAATATCTATACTATTATTACACAGTAGATATGAGTTTATGAAAGGAGACTTACAGTGAGCAGCCCCACAATACAGTTTTTAATATGAAAGCAGTAAATGAAAGCGATAACCACTTACTCGGTTGTAGTGCTTCCATGCTGTTTGGTTAGTTGTTCAACAAAGAAAGATTGAAAACAACAGTATATTCAAAATCAAAGGAGAAAGTGCTTTGAAAAAGAAGATTTGGGGCTTACAGCTCAAGGAGAGGCCCAGGGTTTTATCAGTGAGCGCACTGTTTGAATTTGTACAGAGGGACTTATACAAGTGACTGAGGCCCAAAAAAAAGGTTTTCTGTACAAAGGGATGGGTCTTACACTCTCTCAAGAGGCCCAAAAAGGTTTAAAGAAAAAGAGTGGGGCTTATAACACGAGGGTAGGCCCAAATGATTTTTCGTTTAAAAATGGCGATCGCGCCGAGGTTTTCTTTTAACGCAGAGGGACTTATACAATAAGTGAGGCCCAAAATGTTTTGGTTAAAAGGGGGTTGGGTCTTACACTCTAATAGAGGCCCAAAGTGTTTTGAATAAAAAGAAATGGGTCTTACTACTCGAGGGTAGGCCCAGATGATTTTTGAAAAGGCGACGATCGCGCCGTTTGTTTTTTGACGGTATCGGGACTTATACAATAAGTGAGGCCCAAAGATGATTTGGTCAAAAAAAAGGATTGGGTCTTACACTCTAATAGAGGCCCAAAGTGTTTTGAAAATGATTTATGAGGGTTGAATTAATCCAAAACCCTAATTTGTTTTCAAAATGTATTTAATTGAATAAAAATTCAATTAGAATGATCAAAAATTGTTTAACACATGGAAAACAAATTGTGATCTTGGATTAATGCTTCAAAAATTAAGTATTGACCTACAAAATAATTAGAAAGCATTAAAAGTTGCAAAATCAATGTAGAAAAAATATTTAAAATGCCAAAAACAATCAAAATATTAATTCTTTACAAAAATATCAATTATATGAAATAAATAATATTTTTGGGATTTTTTGATAAAATAAAATATTTTAACATTTTTGTGAATTATTAAAAAAAGAATCAACTCAAAATCATTAAAACTCAGAGAGAAATTAATTTTTGAATCAATTAAACAAAATCACAAAATTCAAATAATTGAAAATCTGAAAATGGCGCCAAGAACAACACCAAGAACACGCGCGTTTTTCAGTTTGCCCAGATTTGCATTTTCTATCCAATCTTCATGAATACGTAATCATATCATGCAATCCACATATCATTATGCTCGTCTCAACCTCACGATCATGTCTATGTACTTTAATTTCATTTAAATTAAACATACAACAAGAAATCACGAAGAGACCTCAAGAACCCTAATTTCTGCATGAAGGCTAGGATTTTTGATACACGATTCAAACAATGCAATTAATTGAGGGAAAACATTCCATGCATGATTATGAACATATGGCCAAATTATTGTGCGAGGAAATATGCATAGATTGAGAGATGACCAAGTTTAGGCTTACCTCCAAGTCGTGACAGTAAGAGCAGATGTGATTTTGAGTTGGAGGTGTTACAGACAAGTTGTGATGATTTGGACAGCTTCCCTACACCATATGGAGTGTGTTTGAACACTTGGATTGAATTGAAATGGACTGGATCAGTTTATGGCATCTCAGCTGCAACTTCACTTCAAACTTGTGTGGATGGCAAGTGATTTTGTGAAATTGATGTTTCAGATGTTATGTGAGTGTTTGATCAGCTCATATGTGATGTATGTGAGGTGTGTGAGTGATTGGTTTGTGCAGAATTGCTCCCAAACTCAAAACTCGATAGCTACCTTGCTAAGAAAGGCATTTTTGCCAAGAGAAAGAGATTTTGAGGAAAACATCTGTTAGATGGCTTTGGTGTACTTAAACTGACCACAATTGAGCTCTATTTATAGTAGAGCAAGTTTGTTTTGCAAGGAATAGTGCATGGCAGCTGGTAAGTAGGTTTCCTCAATGTTGGCCAATGGAAATGAAAATCTCCTCTAGCCATTGACTAGAGGTTAGGGCACAGAGCTTTGGTCCCCTTGGTCTTGGATAAGTCTTAACTGATTTCAGATGAGAATGGCTCAGTCCATGCCACCTTGATGGTTCCATTGAATGCCTCATTCCAAATTTGAAGTCTTGTCCCTATTTTGGCCATTCTAGGTTCAACATGCTATTCTTTGTTCCTTGGACCTTGGAGGCTTGGCTCAGTGATTGTCCCCTTTGGATTCAATCCTCTGAGGTGTCCAAGTGGATTGGAGCAATTGCAATTGGCTGATTTTGGCAAATCGAGCCAAAATGCAAATTCTGCCTTGCCTTGACAGATTTCAGCAAGGCAGCTTGGCAATGTTGTATCTCATGGTGTAGGTTGAATTTGGCAATGTTCTTGGCCATTTTGGAAAGCCCTAACATGATACAACAACTGTTTAAACAAGTTTGGTTTTGATCTCTTTTGATTCCAAGTGAAAAATCCCCCTACATTTGGCCAAAAGTGAAGGCAAATCTGACTTAGTGAAAATTTCACTAAGTGTTGGAAAAAGTGACATTTTCACTTTTCAGCCACTTTGATCACTCCATAACTCAAAATCCTTAATGAATTGGAATGACTTGTAGTTGAAGTTTTTGTAGGTGATAATGAGGGCTACAAATCCATCTTTGGATGAGAAAAAATGGCCTTGTGGTTTAGGAGTTATGGTCCTCCAAAGTTGGTACCTTTGCCACTTTATTTTTAACTTAGAAAAATTTCTAAGTTTTATGGTTACCCCTTTTACAAGTTATCTCACTTTTCTTGATTTTTCTTGATGAATGATGATTCAAATCATACATTAACATCATTTTAGGGTTAAAAATCCATTTTGGTGAAAATTCTCAAAAAGTCAAAGTTGACTTTTGTGCACAGTTGACTTTTTATCAGATGAATTCCAAACTGTGCAATTCTTCAGGAAATCATGTCCTTGACCTAAATCAAACTTGATGGACATGTTCCATGGGTGTCATAGTGTATATCCAACCATGTATTAGGGTTTGGGAGCATGTCTTGGTCAAAAGTCAAAGTTACAGTTGACTTTTCCCTTAAAACCCTAATTGTGGTGCAGATGAAATTGAGACTTGTTGCTCAAGCTTCTTGGATCAATCCATTGTTCCAAATGGATCAACATGGTGTATTAGAGACCCTTAAATCATCTCTTGAGGTCTTGGCTCATGGTTTGTCCCAAGAGTCAACTTAGGGGTGAATTAGGTCAAGAAACCCTAATTCCTGATTTTTGATGAATGCATCCCCTGAGGCAAAATTGACTTGATGCATGGGTTCATGAGGTTCCATGAAGTATATTAGGTTATGTTTTGGATCATTGCCTTATGCCCAGATGAAAATTTCCATCTGGAGGCCCTGGTCGACCAAAACCCTAATTTGGTGACACTGTCGATCTTGAGACTTGATCCACCTAGAAGGGAGCAGCCTTGTGCTTAATCCTTGAAGTGGGAGTCCTTTTTGATCCATTGTGGATGTTTAAGAGATTAGAAAAGTTGAATATCATGTCATTTCTTGATTGATCCTTTGACTAAGCACTCAGAGAGGGCTTGAAACCCTAATTTTGCTTGTAGTCGATGCTCACCCATCTTTGGGGAGACTGATGAAGCATGATGGTTCTTCCATATTGTGATGATGATTTTCACAATGATGGGAAATCTAAGTGGTCAAAATTTGGGGTATTACAGATGCCCCTATTTAATCTTCTTGGACCCGAAGGTATGAATGACGAAGAGATTCGGGCATTCGGGGTGCAAGAGGATTAAATATCGGAATATCCGAAATTTTGATGGTGGTTATGAATGGTAGCTTACGCATTCATCTTCTTTAGCTAAGCGATGATGCTTAGAAAAGGTAAACTTCCCCTCGATCCTGGTCTTCAGCCAAGGAACTGGTCTCAGTTTTCTTTTGAAATAAACCTCCCCTCGTTCTTGGTTTCCTACCAAGAACTGGTCTTAGTTTCTGATTTAAACTTCCCCTCGATCCTGGTTTCCTACCAAGAACTGGTCTTAGTTTCTTTTGAAATAAACTTCCCCTCGATCCTGGTTTCTTACCAAGGAACTGGTCTCGGTTTCTTTTGGTCAATAAACTTTACTGACAAGGGACGCTATTCGTAACGGCTTTCCTTCAAACTTCTCGCCGAATTTTCCTGGGGAGATGCCATTTGAGTGGAAAAAGTTTTGATGTCAGACTTGCTGGGGAACCCAGTCGTCTGAGTTGTAGAGGTATACAAACTTCTCTGTTTTGGAGACGCCATTTGTTTCTACTGGGGAAAGCGAGTCTCTTGAGAGACTGTTTTCATTTGGGGTTACATCATACTTTTCTCGGGATCTTCCCGGAGAAACGCCGTATGATGGGGTCCAATTTTGAGGTGCCAATGACCTTCTCATCAGTGGTTTTTCGGAGCAAAACTGGAGTGTTGCCGAATCTCTGATCACGAGGCTTTCTCTATGGATTTTCCTTAATCCGGGAAAGCAAGGATATCATCTTCAATGGCGAAGAGTGATGTTTATTGAGAGTTTTCTCTGGCTTTTCAGAGGTTCAAGTTATCAAAGTGGTCAAGGACCAACTTCTTTCCAAAATTAAACTGGAAGCGAGGTTGTTCAGTCACAGTATTTCCTGACGAGGTAAGAACTGACAACTCGATTGAGAGGACTTCTACCACTAGGGGACAAGACCGACTAGAGTGATAGTGATGCAATATGAAATGTGAATGCAAAATAAAAATGCACGATGTATGTATGTATATGCTGACAAAACAGACGCGACATACAGACTAATGGATGAACACAATTGGATACTCGGCCATCGCGGGGCGAAGAAGTACCGTTGATTCATAATAGCAATTCCACCTTGCTTAGGAGAGATAGTCTCGTTGGGAGCTATGTTGATCGGGCTTAAGAGATGAGAACTCGGCCGAGGCGTGTCAGACGAAACAAGGTCTCTGACACAGTTGATCCCATCATTCAGGAGTACTGGCTTAGAAGGAGTACTTTGATTCTGCACTTTGAAGTTCGCTTACTTCGGGAAAAGCGATCGATGTTCTTCTGATATTCAACAGTCAAAAGAAATGCCATCTTTAATTTAAAAGCAGAAAAAGTTTTAACAAGTAAATTTATTTTTGTTTTATTTCAAGAATCGCTGATTAAGTTTAAACAACGTCGTTCTGTAAAGCTAAAACAAGTAAAGAATTACAAACAAAAGCACAAGGGCTCAAATTTTATTGATAAGATGAAGATCAGCCAAACGCGTGATTCCAAAGAGTATATACAAAGTTTGAAAATGGTAATTTACAGGGAAAAGGGCTACGTTGAAACATAACGACCACTATCCTTCTACCAACTTTGAGTTCGGGATATCCTGAGCTTCCGTCGAAGATGACCTTTGACTGGAGATTTCCTCCGATAGATGATGTTGTAACTGCTGCTGAGGGACTTGCCTCTGTTGAACATAGTTACTTGCCATTATCCCTAACTTTTGCCTGGATTGTACTATGAGATTTCCAATCCATCGGGATGATTTTTTTTCATGTCTCTAACTTTTGCCTGGACCGCCCTTTCGGGTTTTCAATCCACCGAGACGTTTTTTTTTTTTTTTTTATTTTTTATTTTTAGGCGAAGTATTTCTTGACTACATCAACATTCGTGGGGTAGGGAAATTCCTCTCCGTCCATGGTTGCAAGTCTCAAGGCGCCGCCTGAGAAAGCTTTCGTGACCACATAGGGGCCATCATAATTTGGGGTCCATTTGCCCCGAGAGTCAGTGAGAAATGATTGTATCTTCTTGAGCACGAGGTCTCCTTTCCTGAAGACACGAGGTCGGACCTTTTTGTCGAACGCCCTCTTCATTCTCTGTTGATACAACTGACCGTGGCATAGTGCCGTGATTCTCTTTTCTTCTATCAGGTTCAGCTCATCGTGTCGACTTTGACACCATTCAGGTTCGGTGAGCTTAGCTTCCATCAATACCCTGATTGACGGGATCTCTACTTCTATGGGGAGAACTGCCTCCATGCCATATACTAGAGAGAAAGGGGTTGCCCCTGTTGAAGTGCGGACAGATGTACGATAACCGTGAAGAGCAAAGGGTAGCATTTCGTGCCAATCTTTGTAGGTTACAACCATCTTCTGGACGATCTTCTTGATGTTCTTGTTAGCCGCTTCTATCGCTCCGTTCATCTTGGGTCGGTAGGGAGATGAGTTATGGTGTTCGATCTTGAACTCTGCACACAACTCTTTCATCATCTTATTGTTCAAGTTAGATCCATTATCAGTAATGATCTCAATGGGAACACCATAACGGCAGATGATATTGTTTTTGATAAATCAGACCACCACTTGTCGGGTTACATTGGCGAATGACGCTGCTTCGACCCACTTGGTGAAATAATCAATGGCTACCAGGATGAACCGGTGTCCGTTTGAAGCCTTAGGCTCAATCATACCAATCATATCGATTCCCCATATGGAAAAAGGCCACGGGGAAGAAAGAACTTTGAGATGTGATGGCGGTACATGAATTTTGTCGGAGTATATCTGACACTTGTGACACCTCCTCATGTACTTGTAGCAGTCGGATTCTATTGTCAACCAATAGTACCTGGCCCTGAGAATTTTTCTCGCCATTGCGTGTCCATTGGCATGAGTGCCAAAGGATCCTTCATGAATTTCTTTCATTAGCATGTCTGCTTCTGGTCTGTCGACGCATCGAAGCAAAACCATGTCAAAGTTTCTCTTATAAAGAGTGTCACCGCTCAGGAAGAAGTTTCCAGCCAATCTTCTGAGGGTTTTCCTGTCTTTTCTGAGTGCCCCAGATAGGTACTCTTGTTTCTGAAGGAAGCATTTGATATCGTGATACCAAGGTATGTCGTCTATGACTGCTTCAATCGCGAAGATGTAAGTGAGCCGTTCAAGGCACATGATGTCAATCTTAGGTAAGTCATTCCATCGAGCTACGCTAATCATGGAAGAGAGAGTGGCTAATGCATCAGCCATGTGATTCTCATCACGAGGGATGTGATGAAAGTCAACTCTGTTGAAGAAGGGTAACAACCTTCTTGCTTAGTCTTTGTAAGGAATCAATCCTGATTGGTATGTGTTCCAATCTCCTTTTATCTGATTGATAACCAGGGCTGAGTCGCCGTATACGTCCAAGTTTTTGATCCTTAAATCAATCGCTTCTTCGAGACCCATAATACAAGCTTCGTATTCGGCCTCGTTGTTCATACATTTGAACGTAAGTCTGGCAGTGAAAGGAATGTGGGAACCCTGAGGGGTAACAATGATTGCCCCAATTCTGTTTCCATAATGATTGACTGCTCCGTCAAAGATAAGTCCCCATTGGGAACCTGGTTCTGGCCCTTCACTGGGTAGCGGTTCATCGCAATCTTTCATCTTTAGATACATGACATCTTCGTCTGGGAAGTCAAACCCGATTGATTCTTGATCGTCAATCGGTTGATGAGCCAAATGATCGGCTAAAATACTTCCTTTAACGGCTTTCTGAGCATGGTACTCTATGTCATATTCTGATAGTAACATCTGCCAACGGGCAATCCTTCCCGTGAGAGCAGGTTTTTCAAAAACGTACTTGATTGGATCCATCTCGGAGACCAACCAAGTAGTATGACGAATCATGTACTGGCGAAGACGTTTGGCTGCCCAAGCCAAAGCGCAACAAGTTTTCTCAAGCATTGTGTACGGAGTCTCGCAGTCGGTGAATTTCTTGCTTAGATAGTAAATGGCAGACTCTTTCCGTTTAGTTTCGTCTTGTTGGCCAAGTACACACCCCATTGAGTCTTCCAAGACTGTGAGGTAAATGATCAGTGGTCTTCCTTCCACTGGAGGTGATAGAATCGGAGGATTCAACAGATATTCCTTGATACTGTCGAAGGCGGTTTGGCAATCTTCTGACCAAACGCAATCCTGGTTCTTTTTGAGTAATTTGAAAATCGGCGCACACGTGGCGGTCATAAGGAATATGAATCTGGAGATGTAGTTCAAACGTCCCAGGAATCTTCTGACTTGTTTTTCAGTTTTCGGAGAAGGCATTTCTTGAATGGCCTTGACCTTGTCAGGATCAACTTCAATTCCTTTCTGGCTGACGATGAACCCTAGTAATTTCCCCGAACGGACACCGAAGGTGCACTTGTTGGGATTCAAGCGGAGCTTGAATTTTCTTAGACGTTCGAACAATTTTGACAGATGTTCAATGTGCTCACTCTCTGTTCTTGATTTTGCAATCAAATCATCGACATATACCTCGATTTCTTTGTGTATCATGTCATGAAACAGAGTAGTCATGGCCCTTTGATAGGTTGCCCCGGCATTCTTCAAACCGAACGGCATTACCTTGTAACAAAAGGTACCCCATGGGGTAATGAACGAAGTTTTCTCCATGTCTTTCGGCGCCATTTTGATCTGGTTATAGCCCGAGAATCCATCCATGAAGGAGAATACTTTGAACTTTGCTGTACTGTCTACCAGCATGTCAATGTGTGGTAAAGGAAAGTCGTCCTTTGGACTTGCCTTGTTCAGATCTCTGTAATCAACACACATTCTGACCCTTCCGTCCTTTTTGGGAACGGGTACGATGTTGGCTAACCATTGAGGATATTCAGATGTAGCGAGGAAACCCGCGTCGATCTGTTTCTGTACCTCCTCTTTGATTTTGATGGCCATGTCCGGGTGAGTGCGTCTCAACCTTTGCTTTACTAGCGGACATTCCGATCTCAACGGTAAGTGATGTTCCACGATGCTGGTATCCAACCCTGGCATATCCTGATAGGACCAAGCGAACACATCGGGGAATTCTTTGAGAAGCTTTATCAAACTCTCTCTGGCAGTTGGACTGAGCAATGCTCCGATCCTGATTTCTTTTCTCTCTTTTTCTGAACCCAAGTTTACCGTTTCCAACGGTTCTTTGTAAGGTTCAATGGACCTTTCCTCTTGTCTGAGTAGTCGGGAGATCTCTTCTAGAATTTCGTTGTCATTTTCTTCTTCAGCCTCGAATACCGGGAACTCAAAGTTGGAAGAAGGCATCGGATCGTATGTTTCAACGGGGTATAAAACAAGCAATCTGCATGACGTGATGATTCGTGTTTAGAAGAGATAGAGAAAATGTAAGTGTGTGCAGTGTATTTATTTTACTGCTTGTTTTTATTATTGAATGTTTTTTAGGATTACCATTTTCTGAAAAAGCAAAAAGAGAAAACAACAATTAATGCGGAAATTACAGAACGACGTTATTTTATTAATAAACAAGTCGAATCTTGAAACTACAGCCCTATAAAACAAAACTCATTCGCTTCGGGCAAAGCAAAGAGGGAAATTTACAGAAAACGAGCCCTATCAAAATATCCGTTTCACCTGGGCAGGGTGAAAGGTTAAAGATGGCAATTACTTTGACTGATGAACGACCTTCGGAACCTCGACGGCAACCCATTGGCGGCGAACTCCTTGGTGAATCACAAAGTCTGGCACCTTCCTTGATTTGTCTTCAGAAATGACGCTAATTTCTGGTGGAGCAGGATCATTGGAATCTGTCTCCCAGACAGAATTATCGTAGGAGGATTCCTCTGTTGTATTTTGCATAGCATCGGTGCTCTCAGCTGTATCTCCCCATCCAGTTGGCTGGATGTCTTCGAGCCTGATACGAGAGCTTTCGGGAGCGGTGTACTTGACCATATAGTCGTATTTTCCACTCGGTTGTCCCAGAGTGTCCCAAACTTCTTTGGAACTGGAGAAGTCATCCCTCTCGATGACGTTGACCTCGGGAAAAGCATAGTTGATGAATTCTAGTCCTGCAAACGTTGCGAATTCATCTTCATGTTGAGTAATTTCCGAATGACCTGAGTGTTGATCCCATGACATGGTGGGGACACAGGTATTCTGTTCAATGACGCTCAGCTGAGTTTCATTACTCGGCTGACTTTCTTGCCCCAAGTTTCCTAGGTAAGGCTGCCACATTGGCAGACCATCCATCGGGCCATAGTAATTGTGATCAAAGTTTTCTTTCATCAGAGTGTCTTCCTCTAATGAATTTGGCGGAGCACGGCATCCTTCCGGATCACAATCTCCGTAGATCATTTCGACATTTGATCTTGGTATAAATCTCGGACTTTCTGTAGGAAAGCAAAAAGGCATAGGCACCTCTTCCTGAGACATATAACCGTCCTTGTTAAGGTAGGACTTCCATTCTTCATCTGTGTCAGAGGGATCTTCCTCATTGATAGCATGAACTGTCTGAGATACTGGGTGAAGAAAACCTCCACTGTGGAAGAAGTTTTGAAGGGGATGAAGACTTTCATCGTTGACGGCTGTCTGGGTACAGGTCGCAGAAAAACCAAGACCCTTCTTTGTTTTATTGTCAATAGGAATGACAAGCCGTCCCCATCCTGTCGTATCGGTACTCTCGACCGCTTTGATAGCATCTTTGTATGAAGAAATTGAAGTTCCTTCTCCGGATTGATCGTTCTTGCTCACCGATAGCGCTTGGAACTGAGTTCCAATAACCTCCTCGGGTTCCACACAAGTAGATGATGATAAGTTACTCACAAGCAAGGCTTGTTCCCCACAAACCGTGACAAGTTGATCGTTCTTGACGAACTTTAGCTTTTGGTGGAGGGTTGAAGTAACCGCTCCAGCCTGATGTATCCAAGGTCTTCCTAATAAACAACTGTATGTTGCCCGGATGTCCATGACCTGGAAAGTGATTTGGAAAGTGTGAGGACCAATAGTTATGGGAAGATCAACTTCGCCGATAACTGTTTTTCTGGATCCGTCGAATGCTTTGACGATGACCTCGCTGACTCTCATCGGAGGGCCCTTGAATGATAATTGCATCAAAGTGGACTTTGACATAATATTCAGGGCTGACCCTGTGTCTACCAGTACGTTGGCTAAAGCATCGCCCTGGTAGCTAACTGTAATGTTGAGCGCCATGTTATGACGACGACCCTCTTCAGGTAATTCCTCATCACTAAATCCCAAATTGTTGCAGGAAGTGATGTTAGAGACAATGCTATCGAATTGTCTGATTGTTACATCCTGTTCCATAAAGGCTTGCTCCAAGACTTTCTGTAGAGCCTCTCTGTGTGCTTCTGAACTGAGTAACAGTGATAATACTGAGATCTTTGAAGGAGCCTGTAACAGTTGATCAACAATGTTATATTCACTCCTTTGGATGAGCTTTAGCATCTCATCTTTGTCTTTTGAAAAGTCGGGATTACCAGATTGACTGACTGGTGGTTCAGGAATTTCTGCCTGAAGTTCCTTTTCTTTGTTGGATTCTCCAACCCCTCGGTTGAAGATTCGACCGCTCCGTGTTACACGACTGATGTCTGCAATATTCACGACGAAGGGTAATGGAATTTCCTTTCCATTCTCGATTATTGTTGCACCGTATTTGTAAGGGATTGCCTTAGCTGATTCATACGGTAGTGGCCCTGGTAGATAGATGACTATGGGAACCTTCTGATTTTTCTGACCGTCATAAGTAACCTCGATCCGTTCCCGGTTGGGAACTCTAGATTCGTCAAGTAGAGGGACGATGGCAAAAACATCCCTGATCTGGTGATGACCAGAGATCGTGACAACATCCTCAACTTGATCGGCAAGGTAGTTCGGCGACCAAATGATGGGTCCTGAACCTGGATATGGATGAATTTCTCCATGATCGACCTGACCCTGAAGAGCTGCTCTCACAAGGTAACACCCTTGGTTACTTTCTGAACAGACGCTACAACTGTCATAGTTGTGTGGTGGCACCTGGCCTCGCCCACTTTGAATACAATGTAACCTCACTAGGTTATCTTCCATTGATCGGACATCCTGACTTTGACGACGAGTAGGATTCCTGTGATTGATACTAATCTGCTGAGTATCTTCGTCCATATAGATTGGCATCCACTAGTGATTTAACAAGTACTGAAGTGCCTCCTGGACAAGGGTATAACCTCGATCGTTTTCGCAACCCGCTTTACAATTTTGATAGTCATGTGATATTAAGAATCCAAGTCAGACCTGCTCAGCATGTAACTCTACCAGATTGGTATTCATCACGCGGATGTCAAAGATCTGAACCATGTTGATTTGATAGGAGTTCCTATCATGGTAGTCTTGGATCCATCCAAGATCCATTTGACGCTGGAGGGCCTCTTGTATGAAAGAGCATCCCTGTTTGTTTACCGAGCAAATCTGACAGGAACTGTAATCGTGCCGCGGCAGATTTTGATACTGGATTTGCCTTGAGTGCATCGCCACCAAGTTGACATTCATCACACAGATGTCGTGGTTTTGAATGACGTTGGAATTCGTGTAAACCATGCTAACTCCACGAACTCGGTGCTCTTGGATCCATCCAAGATCCATTTGTTCCTGTAGAGCTGATTGCACTACCGAACATCCTTGGTTATCTTTAGAGCAGATATCACACTGGTGATAGTTATAAGGTGGCACATGGCCATATCCACTCTGTCTATAATGCATCTTGACCAGATTGGTTTTCAACAAGAGTACATCGTGAATTTGATAGACATTGTTAGTCTCTTTCTCAATCAGATTGACTGCAGCTTTCTCATGTTGAGGCAGCGGGTTCGTAAGAACATTGGGATTCGTATCTTTGAAAGATAAGAGCCCGCTCCTAACAAGCTTTTGCACGTCGGATTTGAAATTGAGGCAAGTCTCAATGTTATGCCCTGAACCTCCTTGATGATAAGGGCATGTTTGATCCGCTTTAAACCAGAAAGGTGGATTTTCCGGAACTGAAAGGGGAGACTTAGTCTGGATGTGCCCTTTAGCCAGCAGTAACGGAAATAATTCTGCGTACGTTACAGGTATAGGATCAAATCCTGGTGGCCGTGTTGTACGGTTGTTGTTATATGGAGGACGAGCCTGCTGAAGAGGCTGTTGTGTCCTTTGTTGGTCAGGTTGGCTCTGCACAACCTGAGGTTGATACATAGGAACAGGCGTGGGGTCGATAGCAGGAGTAACAGCTGCTACTGGCTGATAACGTCGCCTTTGCTTTCCGAGAGAGATATTCCCAATATCTTGCTCTTTTTTCTTAGGGAGAGCACTACCGTATTTTTTAGTACCGCTCGTCGATCCAGTGTCTTTTACCAAACGTCCTTCTCGGACGACTTCCTCAAGACGTACGCCGATGCCGACCATTTCGGTGAAATCACTGGGCGCACTGGCAACCATTCGGTCGCAGTAAAATGAGCTTAAGGTCTTTAAGAAGATCTTTGTCATCTCTTTTTCCTCAAGAGGTGGACAAATTTGAGTGGCAATTTCACGCTACCTTTGAGCATACTCCTTAAAGGTTTCCTTTTCCTTTTGCGACATTGATCTAAGTTGATCTCTGTCGGGTGCCATGTCCAAATTGTATTTGTATTGTTGGACGAAGGCAGTACCAAGATCTCTGAATGTACTGATCGTAGTACGGTTTAAACCCATGTACCATTTGAGTGCGGCACCGGTTAAACTATCCTGGAAGTAGTGAATCAGCAGGTCCTGATTCTCCGTCTGAGCTGACATCCGCCGAGCGTACATCACCAGATGGCTCTGAGGGCAAGAGTTACCCTTATATTTTTCAAAGTCGGGCACTTGGAACTTGTGCGGGACTTTCACATTTGGGACCAAGCAGAGGTCTGCGGCGTCCTTTCCAAATAGATCCTGACCGCGAATGGCTTGCAGCTCTTTCTGTATTTCCAAGAACTGTTCCTGGAATTCCTCCATTCTGTCAAACATAGTTTCCTTCTTACCAGAAGGTGTTGGAGGAATCTGTCTTTCCGGGACAGTGTGCACCACAGGGGGTGGTACCGTGACTACCGCAGTAAGTCTTGGCGCCTCCCGAAGTTTGTAACCTTCAGGAGTCTTGAGTATGCCCCTGGCATCTTCGCTTTCCTGAAGTTTGTAACCTTCAGGCCCAGCGGCTTCTGTTGTGATTCCCTGATCTTCAGTGATCGACGGAACATATCCTTCCGGGATATAGTTAACAGGCATGCCCCAAGGACGGTCTTTCGGCATCTGATACCTAGGATCATACTTTTCCATGACGGGCGTTGCGGTGATCTCTGAGATCACAGTTCTTTGTAGCTGAGCTTCTGCCATGGCTTGCATGTCGTTACGAAGCTTTCTCATATCCTCTCTTAGAGCGTCGATCTCTTCTTTCAACTCTCTGTTTTCTTCCTCAAGATCATCCATCTTTTTCTGACGATTGGCCCGAGTATTATACGAATGAGACAGTTTGACTCTAG
Organism: Lathyrus tuberosus; assembly: GCA_022829125.1. NCBI lineage: Eukaryota > Viridiplantae > Streptophyta > Magnoliopsida > Fabales > Fabaceae > Lathyrus > Lathyrus tuberosus. The sequence goes on from JALAZF010000896.1 coordinate 23,574, forward strand.
AATCGAGACACAAACGTGAGATTCGTAGGTAAGGAGAATACGCGATGTGAGAATGATGAATGCGATGATTATATTAATTGTTTTTAGGTTTAATTAAAATAAACATTGACAATTAGATTGCAAATATCAAACAGTGGGGAAACCCCTTTTTATTGAATTCCAAAGGATTACGGAAATGGAAATACAGTAGATTACAAAGTGCAGAAACAGAAACCTAAACTAATGGGTCCCGAGTCCTCTCTGAAGAGAAGTCGGGTACTGATTCTGGTATCTTCCTTTTCTTTGACCGGGGCGCTTGGGCCGTTGTCGGGTTGTCATTCCTTTGCCAAGTGAAAGGAGTGAGCAAATTCCTTTGGTCATCTTGATTCTCTACAGCATGCTGCTCCAAAATTTCAATCAGAGCATCTTTCTCTTTTAGTAGTTGCTGTATTTGGATACACTCTACGTCGAGGGTGCGGTACTTGTTCTTCCAAGATCTTCTTTCCTTTTGAACTTTGTTGAGAGTAACCTGAAGCCTTTCAGTTTCCGTCATGAAGTACATGACAATTTCCCTCGGTGGAAGAATTCCGTAACGAGGATAAGGCATTTTTAGCTTGAGGGCTCTAGTTTGTACCCAATGGAGATAAGGCTCCACCGAGACACAGTCCGGTTTTCCCAGAGACTCTCGTCCTTTCTTATGAACATGTTTCCAAGCTTGCACTATTTCCATCTTTAGTGCTCTGTCACTTTCTCCTTCTTTGAAGAAAAGACCTTCCAGATGAACACCCAGTGGGATGTGTCTCATCGGGTATCCAAATTGACGAAGAACTAATATCGGATGATAGTTGATTCCTCCTTTAGTTCCTATGAGGGGTACGCTGGGGAAGTTTCCACAACGGTCAATGATTCTGATTCCCTCATAAATCCTATTACACCAATCTATATCAGAGTTGGTGAGAGACATGATCTTCTGCGACCAACGTAAGACACTCTTGCAATCCCAAAAAGCAGCAGACTTGGGCAAGTGCGAGATAAACCATTTATAGAGCAAAGGTACACAGCATGTGATTTCCCCTCCGCTGTACAAATTTCCCAAGTGTACAGAATGATACACATCTGCGAGCAAAGTCGGCACAAGGTTTCCAATGAGAAAAACCTTAATAGCGTTGATATCGACGAAGTTATTAAAGTTGGGAAACAAAAATAATCCGTAGGTGAGCAAGACAAAGATGCTTTCAAAAGCAGTCATGTTCCCTATACTAGCAAAGTACAGAGCTTTCTTTGTCAAGAACTGGGCTGGCAAACCTTGGATGCCACCCTTAGTGGTCATGTGAGTCCGGACCTCAGACTCGTCCAAATGAATTGCTCTTGCAATAGTCTGATTCTTTGGAATTTCTTCCAGTCCAGAAAATGGAGCTCGATCAGTGATATGTAAATCAGTCAGATGAGAATACTCCTCCAGCGTTGGTGCTAGCTGGTAATCCGGGAATGTGAAACAGTGATAAACCGGATCGTAGAACTGAATGAGCGCATCCATGATTCCCTTAATCACATGGACTCTTAACAGTGGTAGCAAACCACCGTGCTTGGCTCTGAAAGCCTCTGGGTTAACGATCATCCTCGCTAACTTTCTCAAATCCCCTAGTTTTGGAACCTTGAAGGTATACTGGTGAGTTCTCCTTCTACCGAAATCCATTAATGCAATCTTTTTCTCTGATATTCGCAATCACAGTCTTAGTTTAATTTGAAAAACAGAGAGACTAGAAGAGAATTTTTTTTGAATGTTTTAATGTTTTATTAAATGAATGCATGAATGCAGCACACAAAAACATAGAAAAAACATGGGGTCGAAGGGTCGTTGTCATGAAGTCAAGGCTCTACCCATCCCCAAAAGTTTATACTAGGGTGATTTTTGTACCTGTACTCATTATCCTCAGCTCCTCCCAGGAAGGCAGACAACAAGCGGATCGCCAGCGAGTTGTGTGCAATCTTAGAGTAAGTGCTATTCACCGAGAATAGATCACCAGCCTCAAATGAGGGTAGTATCGCGTAACAGCTATTTCCGATAGCTTCCGCACTACGAAAGGGTTGGCTTTTCTAGGTGTATACTCATTCTCACCACATGCGGCATCACACGCATTCCCATTAGCAGAAAAATAAACATGTATAGCAATTAGGAAAAGCAGTATATATATTTGTCCTAATCATCCTAGACTTATAAAGCTACGATTCTTAAGTTCTTGACAGAAATGGGTTCCCCGGCGGAAGCCAAAAATCTGTGGTTCCCTGCTTAAGAGATGGACCAGCATAGGTCAATCTTTCTCTTCGGTAGAGTTCCCATTTTCTGTGGAAAACGGGGATGATGCCTTAAGGCAGAAAAGGAGACTCCCCAGCAGAGTCGCCATTTTACAAGGAAAACAGACAGAAAGAAAAACAAGGGACCCACGGTGGGCGCCATTTTTCTGTAGTGAGCGATTTTGGACGCGGTTCTTAAGCGTTGGTCGCTCTCTGCGGTTTGAGCTTAAACTACAGGTCGATTCATTTTTTATCCTATTGTGAGCTGAATAAGGAAGGGAAATAGATGTCTCCAATTAACCCTGCTTGCATACTGAGTTTAAACAGCGGTCTGTTAGGTTACGGATGCTATCAATGTGGGGGGGCCTTTGTACTGGTTATTCGTATTTCGCCAATACAGGTTTCTTTCTTTCTATGGATTAATGTTTCTGGCGGGGAACAAGGATTAGGATGCTAGGACTGGTGCTTTTGAAATACTGCTTTTGATTGACGGAGATATGGGATTTGGGTTTTTTTAGTTGATTGCGCTCGCTAAGATCTTTTCTTTCGATCTTATGCCTACGTATTCCCGTTTACCGAAACAGGGAAATCAGAGCGTTCGTAGTTCCTCCTATTCTATGGGAGGAAATTGGTGTTTTGGTGTCTTGTTCAAAGCCCAAGACGTGAAGCGAAAGGTGGTTTATATCTTGTTCAAAGCCCAAGATGTGAAGCTAAAAGGTCTATTTGTGTCTTGTTCAAAGCCCAAGACGTGAAGCTGTAAGACCTCGGCTTTAGAGAGAATTTGTCATCTCTAAAGAGGGGAGAAGGAGAATTACTTTAACTGGGATACGCGGATCCGAGCAATGCCATAATTTCCGAAGAAAGGGTTTAACCTGAAGGAGAAGACTTTAACTCAGTGTAGAGCAATGCCATCTTTCCTTAGGAATTTCTCATGCTAAAAGAGGGACAGTGGCATGGATATAGATGATCCAGAGGCTTGCCGCTTACAGCGATTAGATGAAGGGAAAGGAGTTGTTGGTGTACTGTGAACGAGGCACAGCTTTGATGCTAAAAGGTTGATTGGATCAACCAGTGGTTTTCTTATACAAAGCCTAAGAGGAGGCTAATTTCCGCTAGGAAAATCATTATACAAAGCCTAAGAGGAGGCTATTTTGTGTCTCGTACAAAGCCCGAGAGAGAGTCTAAAAGGTTTTGACCCAGTGGGGCATATCGTTATACAAAGCCTAAGAGGAGGCTAGCAAAGAGTTCGACTCTTGCTTAAGGAATTTGTATCTCGTACGAGGCCCGAGATGGAGGCAAAAGGGGTGATTGACTCAATGAGGGAATCTTTTATACTCAGTAAGAGAGTGTTTTTGTATCTCGTACAAAGCCCGAGAGAGAGGCGAAAAAGGTTATTTTGACTCCACTGGGGAGAATTTTGGTATCTCGTACGAAGCCCGAGATGGAGGCTATTGTAACTGTTTCAGTTGAGTGACAGATCCAATATACTGATTTAAAAGAGAAAATCAGTTCTTATATGAGTAACACTAAACTCAGGGATTTGATTTGAGGATTATGGATATTTCCTTCTCTTTGAGGAAACGGGAAATCCAAAGGGTATCGAGACTATCCGAGTCTGCGGGTTTCCTTCTTATTTAACGAAGGGTGCTTGAGAATGTCTTTGAGACTCAAGGAAGTTAGACTGTCCAAGTCTAGAGTTTTATCTTTTGTACTATGCTTCGAGAAACAGTAGTAGACTCTATGAAAGGACTGCTCTATGAGGATGACTAGGTTCTGTTCCTATACCTCTAGGAGGTCGTCGGGACAATTTGTACGAAGCCCAAGAGGAGGCTAGAAACTTTTAAGAAGCCGACGGGTCCTTGTACGAAGCCCAAGAGGAGGCTATCATTCCCGGAGGAAGAAATCATTATACGAAGCCTAAGAGGAGGCTGTGAATACTTCTAAGAAGCCGCAGTATCCTTGAATAATGCCCAAGAGGAGGCCGATGCTTTTAAGAAGCCCGTGGGTCTATCATCTCCTTTCCATTAGGAGAGATAACTCTTTTAAAGATAAAAACCACTGGTAAACGTGCGAGGTTTACTATCCAGCGACTTTTAGCTTTTAAAGAGGGTTCCTTAGTTAAGGTCCAAGATTATGACCGTAGTGGGTACCCAAACCCCGAGACATTCAAGGCAATCTATCCACAAGGAATAGATCAAGTCAGGAAAGTTCGAGAATTGGGAAGAAACTCAAAGATGCCATTCACGGAGAATACATTCATCTTGGGGAGTAGAGCTTCTTGACGATTCCTAAGGAGGGCAGCCGAAGAGAAGACTGTATCTGGTGCTCCTATTGAGGATCTAGGCGTCTATTTCTACGAATACATGAAACGGCGTCACCTAGTTCTAGACGTAGTTGCCGGGGAAACTCGAAATATCTATACTATTATTACACAGTAGATATGAGTTTATGAAAGGAGACTTACAGTGAGCAGCCCCACAATACAGTTTATAATATGAAAGCAGTAAATGAAAGCGATAACCACTTACTCGGTTGTAGTGCTTCCATGCTGTTTGGTTAGTTGTTCAACAAAGAAAGATTGAAAACAACAGTATATTCAAAATCAAAGGAGAAAGTGCTTTGAAAAAGAAAGATTTGGGGCTTACAGCTCAAGGAGAGGCCCAGGGTTTTATCAGTGAGCGCACTGTTTGAATTTGTACAGAGGGACTTATACAAGTGACTGAGGCCCAAAAAAAAGGTTTTCTGTACAAAGGGATGGGTCTTACACTCTCTCAAGAGGCCCAAAAAGGTTTAAAGAAAAAGAGTGGGGCTTATAACACGAGGGTAGGCCCAAATGATTTTTCGTTTAAAAATGGTGATCGCGCCGAGGTTTTCTTTTAACGCAGAGGGACTTATACAATAAGTGAGACCCAAAATGTTTTGGTTAAAAGGGGGTTGGGTCTTACACTCTAATAGAGGCCCAAAGTGTTTTGAATAAAAAGAAATGGGTCTTACTACTCGAGGGTAGGCCCAGATGATTTTTGAAAAGGCGATGATCGCGCCGTTTGTTTTTTGACGGTATCGGGACTTATACAATAAGTGAGGCCCAAAGATGATTTGGTCAAAAAAAAGGATTGGGTCTTACACTCTAATAGAGACCCAAAGTGTTTTGAAAATGATTTATGAGGGTTGAATTAATCCAAAACCCTAATTTGTTTTCAAAATGTATTTAATTGAATAAAAATTCAATTAGAATGATCAAAAATTGTTTAACACATGGAAAACAAATTGTGATATTGGATTAATGCTTCAAAAATTAAGTATTGACCTACAAAATAATTAGAAAGCATTAAAAGTTGCAAAATCAATGTAGAAAAAATATTTAAAATGCCAAAAACAATCAAAATATTAATTCTTTACAAAAATATCAATTATATGAAATAAATAATATTTTTGGGATTTTTTGATAAAATAAAATATTTTAACATTTTTATGAATTATTAAAAAAAGAATCAACTCAAAATCATTAAAATTCAGAGAAAAATTAATTTTTGAATCAATTAAACAAAATCACAAAATTCAAATATTTGAAAATTTGAAAATGGCGCCAAGAACAACACCAAGAACACGCGCGTTTTTCAATTTGCCCAGATTTGCATTTTCTATCCAATCTTCATGAATACGTAATCATATCATGCAATCCACATATCATTATGCTCGTCTCAACCTCGCGATCATGTCTATGTACTTTAATTTCATTTAAATTAAACATACAACAAGAAATCACGAAGAGACCTCAAGAACCCTAATTTCTGCATGAAGGCTAGGATTTTTGATACACGATTCAAACAATGCAATTAATTGAGGGAAAACATTCCATGCATGATTATGAACATATGGCCAAATTATTGTGCGAGGAAATATGCATAGATTGAGATATGACCAAGTTTAGGCTTACCTCCAAGTCGTGACAGCAAGAGCAGATGTGATTTTGAGTTGGAGGTGTTACAGACAAGTTGTGATGATTTGGACAGCTTCCCTACACCATATGGAGTGTGTTTGAACACTTGGATTGAATTGAAATGGACTGGATCAGTTTATGGCATCTCAGCTGCAACTTCACTTCAAACTTGTGTGGATGGCAAGTGATTTTGTGAAATTGATGTTTCAGATGTTATGTGAGTGTTTGATCAGCTCATATGTGATGTATGTGAGGTGTGTGAGTGATTGGTTTGTGCAGACCTGCTCCCAAACTCAAAACCCGATAGCTACCTTGCTAAGAAAGACATTTTTGCCAGAGAAAGAGATTTTGAGGAAAGCATCTGTTAGATGGCTTTGGTGTACTTAAACTGACCACAATTGAGCTCTATTTATAGTAGAGCAAGTTTGTTTTGCAAGGAATAGTGCATGGCAGCTGGTAAGTAGGTTTCCTCAATGTTGGCCAATGGAAATGAAAGTCTCCTCTAGCCATTGACTAGAGGTTAGGGCACAGAGCTTTGGTCCCCTTGGTCTTGGATAAGTCTTGACTGATTTCAGATGAGAATGGCTCAGTCCATGCCACCTTGATGGTTCCATTGAATGCCTCATTCCAAATTTGAAGTCATGTCCCTATTTTGGCCATTCTAGGTTCAACATGCTATTCTTTGTTCCTTAGACCTTGGAGGCTTGGCTCAGTGATTGTCCCCTTTGGATTCAATCCTCTGAGGTGTCCAAGTGGATTGGAGCAATTGCAATTGACTGATTTTGGTAAATCGAGCCAAAATGCAAATTCTGCCTTGCCTTGACAGATTTCAGCAAGGCAACTTGGCAATGTTGTATCTCATGGTGTAGGTTGAATTTGGCAATGTTGTTGGCCATTTTGGAAAGCCCTAACATGATACAACAACTGTTTGAACAAGTTTGGTTTTGATCTCTTTTGATTCCAAGTGAAAAATCCCCCTACATTTTCCAAAAAGTGAAGGCAAATCTGACTTAGTGAAAATTTCACTAAGTGTTGGAAAAAGTGACATTTTCACTTTTCAGCCACTTTGATCACTCCATAACTCAAAATCCTTAATGAATTGGAATGACTTGTAGTTGAAGTTTTTGTAGGTGATAATGAGGGCTACAAATCCATCTTTGGATGAGAAAAAATGGCCTTGTGGTTTAGGAGTTATGGTCCTCCAAAGTTGGTACCTTTGCCACTTTATTTTTAACTTAGAAAAATTTCTAAGTTTTATGGTTACCCCTTTTACAAGTTATCTCACTTTTCTTGATTTTTCTTGATGAATGATGATTTAAATCATACATTAACATCATTTTAGGGTTAAAAATCCATTTTGGTGAAAAATCTCAAAAAGTCAAAGTTGACTTTTGTGCACAGTTGACTTTTTATCAGATGAATTCCAAACTGTGCAATTCTTCAGGAAATCATGTCCTTGACCTAAATCAAACTTGATGGACATGTTCCATGGGTGTCATAGGGTATATCCAATCATGTATTAGGGTTTGGGAGCATGTCTTGGTCAAAAGTCAAAGTTACAGTTGACTTTTCCCTTAAAACCCTAATTGTGGTGCAGATGAAATTGAGACTTGTTGCTCAAGCTTCTTGGATCAATCCATTGTTCCAAATGGATCAGCATGGTGTATTAGAGACCCTCAAATCATCTCTTGAGGTCTTGGCTCATGGTTTGTCCCAAGAGTCAACTTAGGGGTGAATTAGGTCAAGAAACCCTAATTCCTGATTTTTTATGAATGCATCCCCTGAGGCAAAATTGACTTGATGCATGGGTTTATGAGGTTCCATGAAGTATATTAGGTTATGTTTTGGATCATTGCCTTATGCCCAGATGAAAATTTCCATCTGGAGGCCCTGGTCGACGAAAACCCTAATTTGGTGACACTGTCGATCTTGAGACTTGATCCACCTAGAAGGGAGCAACCTTGTGCTTAATCCTTGAAGTGGGAGTCCTTTTTGATCCATTGTGGATGTTTAAGAGATTAGACAAGTTGAAGATCATGTCATTTCTTGATTGATCCTTTGTCTAAGCACTCAGAGAGGGCTTGAAACCCTAATTTTGCTTGTAGTGGATGCTCACCCATCTTTGGGGAGACTGATGAAGCATGATGGTTCATCCATATTGTGATGATGATTTTCACAATGATGGGAAATCTAAGTGGTCAAAATTTGGGGTATTACACATGTTTTACATTTCAAGCCCAAAAGAATGCATTTATTTTCCATATGGCCACAAACCATCATTACACCATCCAAACACATACATTCACATCACATAACATCACACCAGTCATACAGTACATATCACACGCATATTGCATAATAACACGTGAAATGAACATCATTAAAACAATAAAAGCCAACAATAACACATTCCAAATTCTCGAGATAACTAAATCGGCTAACAATCTTGAAACCATTAATATAAGAAAGAACACGCCAAAAGCTTTCCACCACACCAAATCACGCCTCAAACCGACTCACGGATCAAAAGTTATAAAGAAACAAATTGGGAAAAGCTGTCACATTCGCATGGCGAAGCTCCTAGCGAGTCCTTCGCTTCTTCATTCGCAGTGCGAATGTCCCAGCGAACCAAGTCAGAACTGAAAATAGCCTATAAAATTCCCAACGTTCGCAGTGCGAACCATCCAGCGAACCTTCGCTACACCCTTCACAATGCGAGTTCCCCAGCGAACCAAGTCAGAGAGCAAACAACACAAAATAACCCAAAGTTCGCAGTGCGAACCTCTGGCGAATGCTCGCCCCCACCTTTGCTGTGCGAATAGTCAGCGAATGCTCGCTTTCCCCTTCGCTAGGGGATGCAAAAACCAGAAATCCCAGCAGCGCTGTTACACAACCCAAAATGATATTTTCTCAACCAAAACATTTCCAAACCAACATATAACAATCAGAACCTAGTCTAATCATGGTAACAAGTATTCTACCATATTTACATCGATTTCCAACCGCGAAAACATCGATTTCTCTCTATCGACCTAGAATCGAAAACTATGAAAACACAACAAACAATCCAATCCACACATACATGGTCATACACAAGCATAGTATAATCGAGTTTCGCACCCTTACCTGATTAAATCGTGTTTAGAAAAGTCGGTTGAATCGGTTCTTAGATTTTCCAAATTTTCTCTCTTTCTCCTTTTCTTTCTCTTTTATTTCTTCCTCTTCTTCTTCTCTTCTTTTTCTTTCCTTTCTATTTTTCTCTCTTTCTATTCTATTATATGGAAAATATAATATCTACCCAACCAAAATACCAAAATACCCCTACACTCAAATATCTCGCAAACGCTCCCAAAACGCGATAAAATATAATCTCGATGAAAAATAATATATTTTCAAACAAAAGTCAGAAATAAAATAATATAATAATAAAATATTCAAAACGGCTCAATTAAATAAAAATAACTAAAACTGGGGCGTTACAACTCTCCCCCACTTAGAAATTTTCGTCCTCGAAAATAATACCTGAGACGAACAACTCTGGATACGACTCCCGCATTCGACTCTCCAACTCCCAAGTCAAATTGCCCTTAGCAGCGCCTCCCCACGCTACCTTCACCAGTGCAATATCCTTTCCCCTCAACCGCTTCGACTCGCGATCCAAAATCCTAACTGGAAACGCCTCAACCGTAAGGTTCTCCCTTACCTCCACCTCATCCATCGGAATCACATGCGACGGATCCGGAACATACTTCCGAAGCTGTGAAACATGGAATACATCATGCAAATTCGATAGACTCGGCGGCAACGCCAACCTATAAGCCACAACACCAACTCTCGCGGATATCTGGTAAGGACCAATAAACCGAGAAGTAAGCTTCTTCGATTTCAATGCACGACCAACACCCGTTACCGGCGTAACTCTCAAAAATACATGATCGCCCTCTTGAAACTCAAGATCTTTCCTTCTTCGATCATGATAACTCTTTTGCCTACTCTGAGAAGCCTTCATTTTCTCGCGAATAAGCTTTACCTTTTCCGTAGTCTGTTGCACCAACTCCGGTCCAACCACCGCACTCTCACCGGATTCGTGCCAACACAACGGTGTTCGACACCCCCGTCCATACAACGCTTCAAACGGTGCCATTCCAATACTCAAATGGAAATTGTTGTTATACTTGAATTCAATCAATGTAAGATAACTATCCCACGCACCACCTTGTTCAAGAACACAAGCCCGCAACAAATCTTCCAACGACTGAATCGTTCTCTCCGTCTGTCCATCTGTCTGCGGATGATAAGCCGAACTCAATCTCAATTTAGAACCCAACGCCTTTTTTAAACTATCCCAAAATCTCGAGGTAAACCTTGGATCTCGATCAGAAACAATACTTAATGGCACCCCATGCAACTTCACAATCACACTGATGTAAATCTCGGCCAACCTTTCTAAAGAAAAACTGATGTCAATCGGAATGAAATTAGCCGATTTAGTCAGCCTATCTACAACCACCCAAATAACATTATGCCCTCGATGAGTATTCGGCAACCCCGTCACAAAATCCATGGAAATGCTATCCCCTTCCACTCAGGAATATCCAACGGTTGCAACAAACCACTAGGCCTCAGATGTTCTACCTTCGATTTCTGACAAGTCAAACATGCATACACAAACTGAGCCACATCTCTCTTCAATCCAGACCACCAGAAAATCTTCTTCAAATCTTGGTACATCTTATTCGCTTCCGGATGTATACTCAAATTACTCCGGTGTCCTTCCTCCAAAATCATCCTTTTCAACTCCGCATCATCCGGAATACAAATTCGACCTCGGAATCTCAAAACACCTTCATCGTCCACTTTAAAGTCCTTATTCACACTTTTCTCTCCAACCGTCATCAAATCCACAAATTTCACATCCATCTTCTGTTTCTCACTAATCGTCAACAGAAAATCATTAGTAACCTTCAACATACCAAGCCTCACACTGTCAGACGTCACTTCACACACCAAACTCAAATCTCTAAACGATTCCAAAAGCTCCCACTCTTTAACCATCAAAGCGGACATATGCAACGATTTCCGACTCAACGCATCAGCTACCACATTAGCTTTACCCGGATGGTAATTCAAGCCAAAGTTGTAGTCCTTCAAAAATTCCAACCATCTACGTTGCCTCATATTCAACTCTTTCTGATCAAACAAGTATTTCAAACTTTTATGATCACTAAAGACTTCGAATCTTGCACCATAGAGATAATGCCTCCAAATTTTCAACACAAAAACCACAGCCGCTAACTCAAGATCATGAGTAGGATAATTTTTCTCATGAACCCTCAACTGCCTCGAAGCATAAGCTACCACCTTACCTTCTTGCATCAACACACCACCTAGACCAATCAAAGACGCGTCACAATACACCACAAACGGTTCATTAGGATCCAGTAAAATCAAAATCGGAGCTGTCGTCAATCTTCTCTTCAGCTCACTAAAACTTTCCTCACACCGAATATCCTAAATGAACGCTTGACCTTTACAAGTCAACTGGGTCAAAGGAAGTGCTAGCTTAGAAAAACCTTCAATAAACCTTCGACAATATCCAGCTAATCCCAAAAAGCTTTGAATTTCAGTAACGGATCTCGGAGCCTCCCATTGTAGAACTGCCTCTACTTTAGATGGGTCCACAGCAATACCATTACCTGAAATTACGTGTCCAAGAAAACTCACTTCCGACAACCAGAATTCTCACTTCTTTCCTTTCCTTCAAAACCTGCAAAACAATACGCAAATGCTCCGCGTGCTCCTCCCGAGACTTAGAATAAATTAAGATATCATCAATAAACACAACAATAAATCGATCCAAATGCTCATGGAAAATACGATTCATGTACTCCATAAATATACCTGGCGCATTAGAAACCCCGAACGGCATCACAGAATATTCATAATGACCGTACCGTGTCCTAAAAGCCGTCTTCTGAATATCTCCCTCTTTCACCCTTATCTGATGATACCCCAACCTCAAGTCAATCTTACTAAACACACACGCACCAACTAACTAATCCATCAGATCATTAATTCTCGGAAGCGGATACTTATTCTTAATCGTCACCTTATTCAATTGGCGATAATCAATACACAACCGCATACTTCCATCTTTCTTTTTCACCAATAAAACTGGAGCACCTCAAGGCGACACACTTGGTCTCACAAACCTCTTTTCCAACAATTCATTCAATTACTTCTTTAACTCAACCAACTCAGATGCCGACATTCGATATGGTGCCATCGATACAGGTCTAGTACCAGGAACTAGATCTATAGTAAACTCCACCTCTCTCTCTGGCGGCACATCTGAAATATCCTTAGGAAACACTTCCGAAAAATCACACACAACAGGAAACGCATCAAGTGAAACTTGACCATCCACGGTCAACGATGCAAACAATCCAAACAACTGAGCTTCATCCGCCAAAAGTTTCTTCAACTCTTTGGTAGATAAGAAACTCGAGTCTTCGTCTTCCTCAAGAGAAGGAAATCTTACTAACTTATGATAACAATCAATATGAACCCGATTAAATTGTAACCAATTCATCCCCAAAACCACATCTAAACCCTCCAACGGCAAACACACCAAATCCATCTCAAAGTCTCTACCATAAATGGTCAAAGGACAACTTAAACAAACCAAAGAAGTAGTTACTGACCCCATTGCTGGAGTATCAATAACCATCTCACCACCCATCAAAGAAAACACAAGATTCAAACGCTTCGCGCACTCAGACGAAATAAACGAATGAGTCACTCCAGAATCAATAATAGCAACTAAAGGCGTACTATTAATAAAACAAGTACCTCGGATCAGACGGTCTGCACTTGAAGTCTGAGTCCCCGCCAAGGAAAACACTTTCCCACCACCTGGAGCTTGCTTCGGTTTCGGACACTTTGTACTAATATGATCAGGTTCACCACAGTTGAAACACTTCACCACATTCTGCCTCTTACAATCAGCCGCTACATGCCCTAAACCTCCGCAATTGGTACACTTCCTCATATCTTTCCTACATTCGAACTGACGATGTCCCAATTCACCACATCTATAACATCTCAAAGAATTAGACATACCTCCTCCACTGGGCCTTCGATCAAAAGTACCCCTTTGCTTACCCTTATCAGCTGGTGTCACATAAGGACCACCACGGAACTGTTGCTTCCCTTTCCTCTCGCTCACACTCTTATAGTGAGTAGAACAAGCTTTACTATCCTCCTCATAAATCCTACAACAATCCACCAAGTCTGAAAACCTTTGAATCCTTTGGTAACCGATTGCCTGCTTTATCTCAGGACGCAATCCGTTCTCATACTTCACACACTTAGAAAATTCCGCAGTCGCTTCACCATAATGGGGATAAAAATGCACTAGCTCCATAACTTAGCAGTATAATCAACAACAGACATACTACCTTGTTTCAATTCCAAGAACTCAATTTCCTTCTTTCCTCTTACATCTTCAGGAAAATACTTCCTCAGAAACTCAATGCTAAACACAGCCCAAGTAATCTCCTCCTCTGCAGCTTCTAACACATGACGAGTACTAACCCACCAATCATCAGCTTCTTCCAGTAACATGTGAGTTCCCAGTCTCACCTTCTAATCCTCATCACAATCCATCACTCAGCAAATTCTTTCAATCTCTTTCAGCCAAATCTGTGCACCATTAGGATCATATCTTCCTTTGAAGATATGCGGTTTGTTCTTCCTGAACTCATCATTACCAGCAGCATTAGGTGCACCCTGCACAGCCCGAGCCATAGCTTGCATCGCAGCAGCTAAAGTAGCGTCATTCCTACCAGCCATATTCTGTTCATTTCCAATAACAGCAACTATGGTTAAACAAACAACTCACCGAACTCCAAAGACTAACAAGGACTGACACAAACTGACACAGACTGGCTATGATACCACTTAATGTAACACCCCCAATCTATACCCCCAAGCTATTAAAGCAATAACAATTAATCAGAGTATAATTAAAATTCACGGCATAGACCGAGGGGTCACATCAATTTGAAACAAACATACAACAATCTGCTCATATAGATATGCAATAATTCAGGTAGCACAAAACAAAGGAACTGAGTTCCTACAACCCACAATTCAATTACAGAATAAAAGCGGAAGATCCATAACTAAATCTCATGTATATATATATATATATATATATATATATATAAAGTTTGCCTGTCATATCCAACATCATACATGTACAATCCAAAAGATACATATACATAATACAAAATAATCACACTCGATCACCCCGACTACCCGGTGCTACATATCAGAGCCTACCGACAAAAGAATGAAGACCTAAGCTTCAAAAAAAGACCTCCAGCAATCTAATATGCAATGCCTCATAGACCATTAAAAACAGCAGAAGGGTGAGAAACACAATCATAATATAATTGCATATAAGTATATAATAACCCACAATTACCCAACCATAATATTCTCACCACATTATACGCCATAATCCAATTACAAACCAACACAATGAATTTTCTCACATATCGGTCACAAAAGCATATCAATCATACACAAATCAATTATCACCACCACGTATATTCATAAATCAACTCATCAATTTCATTCACAATTCCACACACAATCAAACCATTCATGAGTTATACAAATGCAAAGAGGCCGACCCAACGACTCTATGCATATGCACATGCGGTACCATCCATCCATCATTTCTCAACACCAGTTCACTCAGGAACTATTGGAACCATCGCTCGTTACTTAGTGTAACTCCCCGTCGGGCATACGATGTTCCCCGTCACTCACACCTCTTTTGTATAAGGCACACGACATTTATGGATCGCTCACACCCCACTTGGCACACGACCCGATCGCTCACACCCCACACGGGCACACTATCGTCTATAACCATCACCCACACCCCACACAGGCACACGATCTTATAGTGGATTCCCTCTGGAATTGATTCGTCGCTCACACCCCACATGGGCACACGACATCACAAGAATGCATATCATGATGCTTGGCATACCATGACTCATGACATTTAAATGCACACATATATGCAACAATCTCCATCAACAATAATCATGTTTTGCATTTCAAGCCCAAAACAATGCATTTATTTGCCATACGGCCACAAACCATCATTACACCATCCAAACACATACATTCACATCACATAACATCACACCAGTCATACAGTACATATCACACGCATATTGCATAATAACACATCAAATGCACATCATTAAAACAATAAAAGCCAACAATAACACATTCCAAATTCTCGACATAACTAAATCGGCTAACAATCTTGAAACCATTAATATAAGAAAGAACACGCCAAAAGCTTTCCACCGCACCAAATCACGCCTCAAACCGACTCACGGATCAAAAGTTATAAAGAAACAAATTGGGAAAAACTGTCACATTCGCATGGCGAAGCTCCTAGCGAGTCATTCGCTTCTTCATTCGCAGTGCGAATGTCCCAGGGAACCAAGTCAGAACTGAAAATAGCCTATAAAATTCCCAACGTTCGCAGTGCGAACCATCCAGCGAACCTTCGCTACACCCTTCGCAGTGCGAGTTCCCCAGCGAACCAAGTCAGAGAGCAAACAACACAAAATAACCCAAAGTTCGCAGTGCGAACCTCTGGCGAATGCTCGCCCCCACCTTCGCTGTGCGAATAGCCAGCGAATGCTCGCTTTCCCCTTCGCTAGGGGATTCGCAGTGCGAACCTGCGAAAACCAAAAATCCCAGCAGCGCTGTTACACAACCCAAAATGATATTTTCTCAACCAAAACATTTCCAAACCAACATATAACAATCAGAACCTAGTCTAATCATGGTAACAAGTATTCTACCGTATTTACACTGATTTCCAACTGTGAAAACATCGATTTCTCTCTATCGACCTAGAATCAAAAACTATGAAAATACAACAAACAATCCAATCCACACATACATAGTCATACACAAGCATAGTATAATCGAGTTTCGCACTCTTACCTGATTAAATCGTGTTTAGAAAAGTCGATTGAATCGGTTCTTAGATTTTCCAAATTTTCTCTCTTTCTCCTTTTCTTTCTCTTTTCTTTCTTCCTCTTCTTCTTCTCTTCTTTTTCTTTCCTTTCTATTTTTCTCTCTTTCTATTCTATTATATGGAAAATATAATATCTACCCAACCAAAAGACCAAAATACCCCTACACTCAAATATCTCGCAAACGCTCCCAAAACGCGATAAAATATAATCTCGATGAAAAATAATATATTTTCAAACAAAAGTCAGAAATAAAATAATATAATAATAAATATTCAAAACGACTCAATTAAATAAAAATAACTAAAACTGGGGCGTTACATAAATCACCATGGATTTTGAGTTTTGGATGGAGCAAAATCATTAAAAAACATGAAAATACCACTTTTTCCAACACTTAGACAAAATTCTGTCCAAGACAGATTTCAAGTAAAACACCAAAACTTGGAGAACTTTTTCACATAGGTACAAGTTGAATCAATTCAAAGTATAAACATCAAAGCTATTGTGCATCTTGCTAGCAATTCAAAGAGTCCAAAATCATGGAAAAACTCCATGGAAACCAAAAGATATGGCAGCCCAAAGTCATGCTGCTGCAACTGGTTTGGAAAACCAGTTTGCATGTTTTCTTGCTCTCCACGATTTTGAGTCAGGATATAATGATCACTATGCCACATTCATTCAATTGATCATGATATATCTGAACCAACCTGCAGAATTAGGCCAAGATGCTTCAAAGTTCATCCTTTGGCATGATGAGTCTTTGAACAAAGACTTGGAATTCAAAGTGCATTTATGTGCCATAGTGCACTTTCAACAAAGCTGATCTTCTCAATCAAGATTCATGCATAAACAACAATAAAAACATCTGAGGAATGTGGAATTGGTCAATACATAGCCTTGCTACTTGGAGGGGCTAGTTTTCCTTGCAAAAGAAGAAATGCCACCAAGCCAAAGCCATTGAATGTGATATGATCTTGCAGCCATTCACCATTCTTCCAAGACAAAACTTGATCACCTATAAATAGAGGTTACATTGCCTCATTCAGATCATACCAAAACAATACCACACTTGTTTTCACTCTCTTCTTGCTCTTGCTCCAAATTTTCACATTTTCAAAAGTGAGAATCGTGAATTTCAAAACTAGAGCAATTCCACATAAACCAATGATGCAAACACCTCACATACATCATATGTAGGTGATCTAAACACTAAGACAACATCTAAAACATCAGAATCACAAAGTGACACCCCATTTGCACAAAATCCACCATCTGCTGCAGAAGGGTTCGAGCTGATCAAACCAAAGGGCTTCCAACCACTCTAAGCACTCAAACACATTCCTTGAGGTATAAGGAAGTTGTCAAGATCATCATTACACATCTGTAACACCTCCAAGCCAGAATTCGATTCTCACTTGCAAGGTAAGCTTTCTTAAAACTGAACTCATTAATGCATGCATCATGAACATGTTTTCAAGTTACCATTATGTCTCAGGGTGCTCATAGGTCATTAACCCTCAATTAATTGATGTTTATAATGCGTGTATAGGATTTCATTTAGTTCTTGCACTTTTTAGGGTTCATCTGATTTTAACATGTTATCTCTATATTCTTTGAATTTAAATGAAATTGAATATTGCCATCATGTGCCTTGTTGAAAAACGTATGATTTTGGTGTTTACTTCATGTCAAATGGTTGCAAACTGAGTGAGATAGGGTTGGTCTTGCACGAGCTTGTAGAAGAAGATGGCCATGGCGCCATTCTTCAGAAATCAAACTAGTTTTAGTATATATTATACACTTGCCACTATATACTTGAATTGGCATTGCGCCCCAGCGGTTGATCAGCTGGTTTTGTGTGTGTAGCGAGCAAAGGGTTTGGGGTTCAAATCCCCCTCGCCCCAGACCTTTTGGTTTTATTTTTTTAACCATTTCAAAAGGATTTTTCACATATTACCACTCTTGCCACTCTCTATCAGCCCACACAAGTGGCTCAGTTAGCAAACTTTTAACCTCTCCACCCCAAGGGCGTGGGTTCAAGCTTTGAGATTACCATTTCTTAATTTTTTTATCACTTATTTTCTTTCATTTTCTTCGCCATCTTTTAATAACTTCAAAATTTAATTTCTCTCTCATTTTTTATCATTTTTTATTGGTTCTTCTTTTAAAAAGTCGCAAAAATGTTAAATTATTTTATTTTACAAAAAAATCCAATTTATATTATTTTTTTTTTAATATAGTTAGAATTTTTGTAATTAATTTCATTTATTTATTTTTTAAACATTTTTAAATGAAATTCTCACCTTGATTTTTCAAAACCAAATGAGTTTTAAATCATCTTGTGATTAAAACATCATTTTTCAAACACTTTTGGGCCTCTTATAGAGTGTAAGACCCAACCTCTTTTGTACATAAAATAATTTGGGCCTCTAATAGAGTGTAAGACCCAACCTCTTTTGTACATAAAATAATTTGGGCCTCTAATAGAGTGTAAGACCCAACCTCTTTTGTACATAAAATAATTTGGGCCTCTAATAGAATGTAAGACCCAACCTCTTTTGTACATAAAATAATTTTGGCCTCAATCATTGTATAAGTCCTTACGCAATTTTCAAAAAAAAAACAACGGTGCGATCACTGTTATTCTTGGGCCTCTCCTTAAGTTGTAAGCCCTATCTCTTGTATAAAAATAAACTTTGGGCCTCTAATAGAGTGTAAGTCCCATCCCTTTGTACAGAAAACCTTTTTGGGGCTCAGTCATTATATAAGTCCCTCTGCGATTCTTAAAACGACGGTGTGATCACTGTCTTTCATTGGGCCTCTCCCTGAGTTATAAGTCTCATTCTCTTTTGTTAAAATACACTTTTGGGCCTCTTTGTAGAGTGTAAGTCCCATCCTTTTGTAAATAAAATAAATTTGGGCCTCAGTCGTTGTATAAGTCCCGATATGATTTTAAAAATCTCGGCGCGATCGCCATTTTCAAAACAATTTTCATTCGGGCCTCTCATTGAGTATAAGCCCCAATCTTCTCTTTAAAACAACTTTCCCCTTTGATTTAGAATCAAATTCATAGTTGTTATCAAAACTTTCTTTAATTTCTTCAACAACTAACTATACAGATGTTACAATGGAAACTTGCTCACCTGTAAGTTTTAAAACAGCTTATATATATATATATATATATTTGTTTGTAATGCTGGAAGCTTGCTCACCTGTAAGTCCTCCTACCCTCTTGTATATATATATATATTATCTACTTAGAGTTTTCCCCGGCAATTAGGTCTAGGATTAGATCAAACCAGTGGTCACTCTTTCAACACAGTCAAAACTAGTTCCCCCATAGGAATTTCGAGATACAGTCTTGCCTCCTCTTGGACTTATACAATATGGAACAGAGAAAGGCATTATTCCCGGTGAAACTTTTCTCAAGACTGTCACTACTAGAAATTTGTCTAAGAAATTCATTTCCCCCATAGAGGATTAATTCCCGGTGAAACCTCTCTTGAATTTCTTCAAACCCTATAATTGTTCACTAAAGAAAGGATTATTCCCGGTGAAACCTTTCTTGAACTTTTCTTAGGTTTGGACCCACAAGCTTCCTAAAAGCGTCCCCACCCTCCTCTTAGGCTTCGTACAAGGACCCTTAGGCTTCTTAAAAGTTCTCATAGCTTCTCTTGGGCTTAGTACAAGGACCCAAATACCTCTTACAGGTATAGGACAGAACCTAGTCATCCTTTGTTAGAGCAGTCTTTCCAAAGAGTCAAAACCTCAGACAATTTAGGGTTGATTCTCATCCCTTAAAACACCTGCCTCCTCTGCATCATACAAAGATAAACCCTTTCAGACCAGTAGACTTGGACAGTCTCATCTCCTCAAGGAAAAAAAGAGAAACCCTAATCATTTCATCAATCACCAACAGAGTTTAAACTTTTCATTCCTAAATTTCCCCATCTAGGGCCAGCTTGCTATCAATACAACACTATCAGAACTTCAAGGCATCTGATATCTCAACTCCTCTGTAATCCTCATTAAGAGTTGATTCCCCATTTTGGACCTGTCTCAGGATCTCAATAATCCTCATCATAAGATTAGCCTCCTCTTAGGCGTTGTATAAATATATTTCCTCACTCTCTTGTTGAGTCATCTTCTTCTAGCCTCAATCTTGGGCTTTGTACAAGACAGATAAAAACACTCTCTTGTTGAGTCAGTCTCTTTTCAGCCTCAATCTTGGGCTTTGTACAAGACACCCATAAATATCTTCAGCTGAGTCAGTCAAATATCTTTTAGCCTCAATCTTGGGCTTTGTACAAGACACATATAAAATCTCCCTAAGCAAAGTCAATCCTCTTTTCAGCTTCAATCTTGGGCTTTGTACAAGACAAATCATACTCTCTAGCAGAGTCAATCTTCTTCTAGCCTCAATCTTGGGCTTTGTACAAGACAGATAAAACCTCTCACCAGTAGAGTCAGTTTCCCATTTCATCCTCAATCTTGGGCTTTGTACAAGACACATACAAATATTCCCCAGTGGAGTCAAAAACCCTTTTCAGCCTTAATCTTGGGCTTTGTACAAGACAGATAATAAAACTCCCTAATTGAGTCAACCTTGTAGCTTCAACCTTGGGCTTTGATCAAGGCACACAAAAAAACAAACATCCCCTTAGAGACAATAAAAAACTCTCTGTAGGAAGGCATTTTCTCTGTATATCACACATCAAAACAGACAATCAAAACAAACCTTAATCCCAGATAACTGCTATAAGTGGTACGCTTGTTGATTCAAAAATCCAAGCTGTAGTCCCTCTTTACCTGGTAAAACCCTCTTTCATCTAATTGTTGTAAGTGGCAAGCCTCTGGATTATTTACATCCAAGCCAATCATGTCCCTCTCTTAGCATGAAAGATTCCTAAGGAAAAATGGCATTGCTCAACACTGAGTTAAAGTTTTCTCCTTCAGGATAAATCCCTTATAAAGGAAATTATGGCATTGCTGGATTCACATATCCCAGTTAAAGAAATCCTCATTTATAATCAGTTACCCAACCACTGTGATGAACATATGAGATCTCTCTCTTTAAAGATGACAAATTCTCTCTCAGTCAAAACCTTTTAGCTTCAATCTTGGGCTTTGAACAAGACACAAATAACTTTTAGCTTCAATCTTGGGCTTTGAACAAGACACCAAACATCTTTCCTCCCATAGAATAGGAGGAACTACGATTGCTCTGATTTCCCTGTTTTCTTTAACGTGAATACGCAGGCATAAGATTGCGAAATCTTAGCGAGCACACCAATCAAGAACCTTAGGTCCAGTACCTTACCAAAACATCGAAAAAACCCGAAATCAACAAAAACTCTCTCTCAAACACTCCCAAAGGAGAAACTTTCCCAACCTCGACAGATAAACACCAGTAAATAGAAAATAGTAGAAATTGCTAACGATCTATGGATAACCATATATAGGATGGGTAATTGACAACTCCCCATTGTATAACCTGACCCCGAACTCCCCAATCTCTTAAGCATTTGTTAAAGAAAACATTTGCGTGCAAGGTTAGTTTTAGATAGCTTCCCTTTCCTTTCCAGCTTCTTAGGATAAATAAGAAATCAGAAAGTAGCACCCAATTCCAACCATGGCGATAAGGTGGTCGCGTCACCGACAAAAATCGCACGCTACGGAAAAATGGAGACTTTGTTGGGGAGCCAAACTAGGATTAGAATTCCTAAGAGGTCTAGGTTATTAGAAATTTTTCTACATACTATATACTATATATATATTTACTGCTTTTCCTACTTGATATCCGTGTTTATTTTTCTGTCAATGGGAATGCGATTGATATGCATGTGGAAAGTTTAAGAGAACCCTAAGATAAGGGGTGGCATAGACGGGTTGACTTATAGGGAGTGAATCCCGAATAAACGATCCTGGTAGACCACCAAATCAGGCGAGGGCATGTGTGGATTCTGACTGTTGAACGACCCATGGTCGTGAAAATAGAGTTTTCCCAGTGTGGCACCCGTGGCCCTGAGGGTTTAGTAGACATTAACCCTATGACCATTTGGTAGTGCGGTGACTATCGAGAATAGTTGATACGCGATACTACACTCAAATGAGATTACCCTAGGATGCTACAGCTCGCTCGGGTGAACTAGCTTGCTGTTAATATCCCTAGGGGGGTCAATGATTTTGGGAACCTTAGGATCCGTTCTACATGTACAAAAATTGACCAGAATAAAACCTTTGGGGATGGGTAGAGTCATGACTCCATGCTCGTGACATTGAACCCTTGAACCCATGTTTTTTCAATGTTTTTGTGTGCTACATTCATGCATTTATTTAATAAACTCTTAAACAAAGAAAAATCTTCTTTTTTTTTTAAATAAACTAAAACAATAATTACAAATATCAGAAAGATTGCGTTATGGATTTCGGTAGAAGAAAGACGCACAAGTACACTTTCAAAGCTCCGAAACTAGAGAATTTAAGGAGGTTGGCAAGGATGATCACCAACCCTGATGCTTTCAGAGCTAAGCTTGGAGGACTGCTATCTCTGTTAAGGGTCCACGTAGTTGAAGGAATCCTGTCTACGTTAATTCAGTTTTACGATCCGGTTTATCACTGCTTCACATTCCCGGATTATCAACCGGCACCAACGTTAGAAGAGTACTCTCATCTGATTGATTTACCTATCACTGATCAAGCTCCATTTTCTGGACATGGAAGAAATTCCAAAGGATCAGGCCATTGCAAGAGTAATCTCTTTGGACGAGTCAGAAGTTAGGACTCACATGGCCACTAAAGGAGGAATCCAGGGTTTACCAGCTAAATTCCTGGTAGAGAAAGCTCTGCACTTTGCTAGTATAGGAAATGTAACTGCTTTCGAAGACATCTTTGTCCCACTCGCATACGGGTTATTCCGCTTTTCCAACATTGACAACTTCTTGATACCAACGCTGTTAAGATATTTCTGATTGGAAACCCCGTATCAACCCTGCTCGTAGATGCTTATCATTCTGTACACTTAAGGAATTTGTACATCAGAGGAATGATCACATGCTGTGTACCCTTACTTTACAAATGGTTCATTTCCCATTTACCCAAGTCTGCTTCTTTTTGGGATCACAAGAGTACTCTACGTTGGTCACAAAGGATTATGTCTCTTACCAACTCTGACATAGATTGGTATAATAGGATTTATGAGGGGATAGAGATCATCGACAGTTATGGAAATTTCCCTAACGTACCCCTCATAGGAACTAAAGAAGGAATCAACTACCATCCAATTTTAGTTCGCCATCAACTCGGATACCCGATGAAGAATGTCCCGCATAATGTTCATCTGGAAGGTCTTTTCTTCAAGGAAGGGGAAAATGACAGGGCACTAAAGAAGGAAATAGTGCATGCCTGGCAACATATTCACTAGAAAGGAAGAAAGTCTATAGGAAGACTAAACTGTATCTCCATGGAGCCTTATCTCCACTGGGTGCAAACTAGAACCCTCAAGCTGAGGATGCCTTACTCTCGCCAAGAAGTTTTTCCGTTAAAGGAATCTGTCCTTTATTTCATGTCTGACACGGAAAAACTCCAGGTAGCTCTCAACAAAGTTCAATGTGAGAAGAGCTCTTGGAAAAACAAGTACCGAATCCTCAACGTGGAGTATACCAAGATTCAGGAACTGTTAAAAGAAAAGGATGATGTGATTAAAATATTAGAGCAGCATGTTGTAGAAAGTCAGGAGGACGAAGAAATCTGCTCGATCCTTTCACTTGGCAAAGGACTGACAACCCGACAACGGCTGAAGAGCATCAGGTGCTGGTCCTTCAAGTCTCACGTGTGTGTCACGATTCTAGAGTCAAACTGTCTCACTCATACAATACTCGGGCCAATCGACAAAAGAAAAGGGATGATCTTAAGGAAGAGAATAGAGAGCTGAGAGAAGAAGTCGACGCTCTAAAGGAAAGTTTGGAAAAACTTCACAATGACATGCAATCCCTGGCAGCAGCTCAGAGACAACAACAATGGACTGTGATCTCAGAGATCACATCTACACCCGTAGTGGAGACATATAATCCTCAGTACAACATGCCTAAAGGTCGCTCCTGGGGCATACCTCTCAACTTTGTCCCTAAAGGATACATCCCGCCGGTCACTGCAGACCCAGAAACTGCAGCAAGAACCATTGGGCATGAAGGTTACAAACTTCGGGAAAATGAAGATGCAAGGTTTATAACAGCAACACCTGAAGGTTACAAACTTCTGGGCACTGAAGCTCCAAGAGTCACCGCCGTAATATCTATACCACAACCGGTGGTCCACACTGTCCAGGAAGGACAGATTCCACAAGCCACTCCTAGTGGAAACAAAGACATGTACGAAAGAATGAATGAGTTCCAGGAACAATTTCGTGAAATGCAGAAGGAACTGCATGTCATTCGCGGTCAAGACTTATTCGGAAAGGACGCTGCAGACCTCTGTTTGGTCCTTAATGTAAAGATCCCGCACAAATTCAAGGTGCCTGACTTTGAAAAATACAAAGGAAACTCTTGCCCTCAAAGTCATTTGGTGATGTACGCTCGAAAGATATCAACTCAGACATAAAATCAACAGCTACTGATCCATTATTTCCAAGACAGTTTAACCGGTGCCGCACTCAAATGGTACATGGGTTTAAACTGCACCAAGATTAGTACTTTCAGAGATCTCGGCGCTGCTTTTGTTCAGCAGTATAAATACAATTTGGACATGGCACCGGATAGGGATCAGCTCAGAGCAATGTCGCAGAAGGACAAAGCAACTTTCAAAGAATATGCTCAGAGATGGAGTGAAATTGCCGCCCAGATCTGCCCCCCTCTTGAGGAAAAATAGATGACCAAGATCTTTTTGAAAACCTTGAGCTCATTCTATTACGAACGAATGGTTGCCAATGCGCCCAGTGACTTCACTGAAATGGTGAACATGGGAGTACGCCTTGAAGAAGCAGTCCGAGAAGGACGATTGGTCAAAGATGCAGAGCCATCAAGCAGTACCAAAAGATACGGTAGTACTTTCCCAAAGAAAAAAGAATAAGATATTGGTAATATCTCTCTCGGAAAGCAAAGACGAAGGTATCAACCAGTAGCAGCGGTAACTCCCGTTATCCACCATGCGCCGACTCCGACGTATTAACCTCAGGTTGCTCAGAGCCGACCAAACCAACAACAGTATCAACAAAGGACACAACATCCTCTTTAGCAGGCTCATCCATAGTACAACAACAACAATCGTACGACACAACCATCAGGGTTCGACCCTATATCGATGTTGTACGTAGAACTATTTCCACTTCTATTGGCCAAGGGGCACGTCCAAACCAGGTATCCTCTTACAGTATCGGAAAATCTGCCTTTTTGGTTCAAAGCGGATCAAACTTGCCCTTACCATCAAGGAGGATCGGGGCACAACATTGAGAACTGTATCAGTTTCAAGTCTGATGTGCAGAAGCTTGTCAGGAGCAGGGTCCTATCTTTCAAAGATACTAATCTGAATGTTCAGACAAACCCGTTGCCTTAATTTGAGAAGACTGTAGTAAATTTAATAGAGGAAGAATTTAGTCACAGTTATCAAATTCACGATGTACTCCTATTAGGAACCAATCTGGTCAGGATGCATTGTAGATAGAGCGGGTACGGTCATGTACCACCTCATAATTATCAGCAGTGTGATATCTGCTCAAAGAATAACCAGGGGTGTTCCGTAGTGCAATCAGCTCTACAAGAACAAATGGATCTCGAATGGATCCAAGATCACCGGATCCGTGAAGTCAACATGGCCCATGCGCATCCCAACATTGTTCAGAACCACAACATCCGTGCAATGAACATCAACTTAGTGGCGATGCATTCAAGGCAAAGTCAATACCATAACCTGCCACGACACGATTACAATACCTGTCTGATATGCTCAATAAGCAATCAGGGATGCTCTTTTGTACAAGAGGGCCTTCAGCATCAGATGGATCTCGGATGGATCCAAGATTATCGGGAGAGAAATAACCATCAAGTCAATATGGTTCAGATCTTTGACATACGCTTGATGAATACTAGTCTGGTAGAATTACACGCTAAGAAAGTCAGGCTCGGCTTTCTGGCTTCACATGATTATCAAGACTGTGAACAATGCCATGAAGACGATCAAGGGTGTGCACATGTCTAAAGAACACTTTAACGCTTGTTGGACCACTGGTGGCTTCCAATCTACTTGGATGAAGCTACACAACAGGTTGGCTTGACTGATGGAAATCCTGATAGGCATCAAAGTCGGGATGTCCGCTCAATGGAAACAGATCTAGTAAAGTTGCACTGCATACAAAGCGGACGTGGCCGGGTGCCACCCCACAACTACGAGCTTTGTAGAGTTTGTTCAAAGAACAACCAAGGATTCTAACTCATACGAGCGGCTCTTCAAAGTCAGTTGGAACAAAAAGATATTTGACCATGTTCAAGTTCTGAGTCGATCAATGTGATACCAGACTGTCTCCCTGATCAAAGCAAAGATGTTGTCATAATCTCTGATCATGGGAGGACCAAAAACGTTTGTGCCATAATCCCTTTACTCGATGAATCAAGAATTCCTCTGGACAGTAGAAAAGTTCCCAACCAGGAACTGGTTAATGTTGCCTATAACGGTCAGAGAAATCAAAAAGCTCCCGTGGTTATCTACTTTCCAGGTCCAATACCGTACAAATCGGAAAAGGCTATCCCTTACAAGTACGGTGCAACAACCATCGAAAATGGAAAGGAAACTCCATTACCCTCCGTCGTAAACATTGCCGACATCAGTCGAGTAACACGGAGCGGCCGGATCTTCAACAGAGGAGTTGGAGAACCCACCAAGGAAAAGGAACCTCAAACAGAAATTCCTAATCATCCAGTCGATCAATCTAGTAATCCAGAACTGGTAAAAAAACAGCGATGAGATACTGAAGCTCATCTAGAAAAGCGAGTACAACATTGTAGACCAAATGTTGCAAACTCCTTCGAGAATCTCTGTCCTATCTCTCTTGCTCAGTTCCGAAGCTCACAGGGAAGCTCTGCAGAAAGTCTTAGAATAAGTTTTAGTAGAACAAGATGTGACGATAAGACAATTTGATAGCATCATCTCCAATATCACTTCCTGCAACAATTTAGGATTCAGTGATGAAGAACTGCCGGAAGAAGGCAAAAATCACAATATGGCGCTTAACATTATAGTCAACTGCCAGGACGATGCTCTAGCCAGCGTACTGGTAGACACAGGATTAGCTTTGAATATTATGCCAAAATCAACTCTAGTACGACTATCATTTCAAGGAGCTCCGATGAGAGGCAGCGAGGTCATCGTCAAAGCCTTTGACGGATCCAGCAAAATAGTTATCGGCGAAGTTGATCTTCCCATAACCATCGGTCCTCACACTTTCCAAGTCACTTTCCAGGTCATGGACATCCGGGCAGCATACATCTATTTATTAGGAAGACTTTGGATACACGAAGCTGGGGCAGTCACTTCGACACTTCACCAGAAGCTGAAGTTCGTCAAAAATGACAAGTTAGTCATAATATGCGGAGAGCAGGCCTTAATAGTGAGCAACTTATCATCATTCTCCTGTGTAGAACCCGAGGAGGTCGTTGGAACCCAGTTTCAAGCACTCTAGGTGAGCAATGAGAATCGATCAGAAAGAGGGACATCGATTTCCTCATACAAGGATGCTCTTAAAGTGATCGAGAGTAATAACGTAAAGGGATGGGGACATCTCGTAATTCCTACTGATAACAAGACAAAGAAAGGTCTTGGTTTTTCTTCAGCCTGTACCCAGACTACTAAAGATGAAAGTTTTCATCCCATTCAGGACTTCTTCCACAGTGGAGGTTTCCTCCACCCAGTGTCTCAAGAAGTACACACCATCAATAAGAGTGACTCCTCCGATATGGACGAGGAATGGAAATCTTATCTCAACGACAACGGTTATATGTCTCAGGAAGAAACGCACATGCTATTCTGTTTTCCCAAGCAGGGCCCGAGATATATACCAAGATCAGACGTCCGAATGATCTATGGAGATTGTGATCCTGAGGGATGTCGTGCTCCACCTAACTCATTAGAAGATGATCTAATGAAGAACAACTTCGATCAGGACTATTATGATCCCCTGGATGACTTGCCTATCTAGAAGCCGTACCCAGATGACTTGGGACAAAAGAGTTAGTCAAACGACGCTTATCAGCTGGGTAATATTGAAAAGAATACCCACGTCCCCACCGAGTCATGGGATCATTACTCAGGACATTCAAAATATATCCAGCACAACGATGAATCTGAAAAGATTGCAGGACAAGAGTTCATCAACTATGCTTTTCCTGAGGTCAACGTCATCGAGAAGGATGACTCCTCTGTCCCCACAGAAGTATGGGACACCTTAGGACAGCCGAGTGGTAGGTACGACTTCTTGGTCAAGTACACCACTCCTAAAAGCTCTCGCATCAAATACGAGGACATCCAGCCAACTGGATGGGGAGATCCTCTTGAAAGTGAAAACATTAAGGAAGATACAACAGAAGAGTTCGTTTATGACAACTCTGCATAAGAGGAAGACTCCAATGATCCTGCTCCGCCAGAAATCAGCGTCATTTCTGAGGACAAACCAAGAAAAAAGGTACCAGACTTTGTGATTCACCGAGGAGTTCGTCGCCAATGGGTTGCTGTCGATGTCCCGAAAGTCGTCCATAAGTCTAAGTAATTGTCGTCTTTGTTTTAACCTTTCACCCTGCCCAGGTGAAACGGATGTTTTTATAGGGCTCATTTTTCTGTAAATGTCCCTCTTCGCTTCACCCAAAGCGACAGAGGTTTGTTTTATAGGGCTGTATTTCAAGAATCAACAAAATCATAAATAAATAACGTCGTTTTATCACTCCCACGTTTATTGGTATTTTCACTTTTTATTTTTTCAGAAAATGGTAATCCTAAAACAGCCCAAAAATAAATAAAAACAAGCATTTTTCAGAAAATACACTGCACACACTCTTGCATTCTCTTTATCTCTTCTAAAAAATGAATCATCACGTCATGCAAATTGCTTGTTTTAAACCCCGTTGAAACATACGATCCAATGCCTTCTCCCAACTTTGAATTCCTGGTATTTGAAGCTGAAGAAGAAGAGGATGCAAAAATTCCAGAAGAGATCTCCCGACTACTCAGGCAAGAGGAAAGGTCTATTGAACCTCACAAAGAACCATTGGAAACGGTCAATTTGGGATCAGAGGAAGAAAAGAAAGAAGTTAAGATTGGAGCACTGCTCAGTCCGACTGTCAAAGAAAGCTTGATAAAACTTCTCAAAGATTTTCCCGATGTATTTGCTTGGTCCTATCAGGACATGCCAGGGTTGGATACCAACATCATGGAACATCATCTACCGTTGAAGTCAGAATGTCCGCCGGTAAAACAAAGGTTGAGACGGACTCATCTGGATATGGCTATCAAAATCAAGGAGGAAGTCCAGAAACAAATTGACGCAGGTTTCCTTGCCACCTCAGAATATCCTCAATGGCTAGCCAACATAGTGCCAGTTCCGAAAAAGGACGGAAAAGTCAGAATGTGTGTAGATTACAGGGATCTGAACAAAGCTAGTCCAAAGGATGATTTTCCCTTACCGCACATAGACATGCTGGTAGACAGTACAACAAAGTTCAAAGTCTTCTCCTTCATGGATGGATTCTCGGGCTATAATCAAATCAAAATGGCGCCGAAAGATATGGAGAAAACTTCATTCATCACCCCATGGGACACCTTTTATTACAAGGTAATGCCGTTCAGTTTGAAGAACGCCGGGGCAAACTATCAAAGGGCCATGACAACTCTGTTTCACGACATGATGCACAAAGAAATCGAGGTGTATGTCGATGATATGATTGCCAAATCTAAAACAGAAGAAGAGCATGTGACACACCTGTCAAAACTATTCGAGCGTCTGAGAAAGTATAAACTCTGCTTGAATCCCAATAAATGCACGTTTGGTGTTCGCTCGGGAAAACTTTTAGGGTTCATCGTCAGCTAGAAAGGAATTGAGGTTGATCCTGACAAGGTTAAGGCCATTCAAGAAATGCCTTCGCCAAAGACTGAGAAACAAGTCAGAGGATTTTTGGGACGTCTGAATTACATTTCCAGATTCATATCTCTCATGACCGCGACATGCGCGTCGATCTTCAAACTACTCAGAAAGAATCAAAGCTGCGTATGGACAGAAGATTGCCAAAAAGCGTTCGACAGTATCAAAGAATATCTATTGAATCCACTAATCCTGTCACCTCTAGTGGAGGGAAGACCACTGATCATCTACCTAACAGTCTTGGAAGACTCTATGGGTTGTGTACTTGGCCAACAAGACGAAACCAAAAGAAAAGTGTCTGCCATCTACTATTTAACCAAGAAATTCACTGACTGTGAAACTCGGTACACTATGCTTGAGAAAACTTGTTGTGCTCTGGCTTGGAAAGCCAAATGTCTTCGCCAGTATATGATTTGTCACACTACTTGGTTAATCTCCGAAATGGATCCGATCAAGTATGTCTTTGAAAAGCCTTCTCTCACAGGAAGGATCTCCTGTTGGCAGATGTTGTTATCAGAATATGACATCAAGTACCATGCTCAGAAAGCTGTCAAAGGAAGTATTTTAGCCGGCCATTTGGCTCATCAACCGATTGACAATCAGTCGGGTTTGACTTCCCAGACGAAGATGTCATGTACTTGAAAATGAAATATTGCGATGAACCGCTACCCAGAAAAGGGCCAGAACCAAGTTCCCAATGGGGACTAATCTTTGACGGAGTTGTCAACAATTATGGAAACGGAATTGGGGCAATCATCGTAACACCTCAGGGTACCCATATTCCTTTCAATGCCAGACTAACTTTCAAATGCACAAACAACGAGGCCGAATACGAAGCTTGTATCATGGGTCTCGAAGAAGCAATTGACTTGAGGATTAAGAACTTGGATGTGTATGGAGACTCAACCCTGGTTATCAATCAGATCAAAAGAGAATGGAACACATACCAATCAAGACTGATTCCTTACAAAGATTACGTGAGAAGGTTGTTACCATTCTTCAACAGAATCGAGTTTCACCATATCCCTTGTGAAGAGAATCACATGGCTGATGCACTAGCCACTCTCTCTTCCATGATTAGTGTAGGTCAATGGAACGACGTACCTAAGATTGACATAATGCGCCTAAAATGGCCCGCTTACATCTTCACGATTGAAGCAGTCATAGAAGACACACCTTGGTATCAATATATCAAATGCTTCCTTCAGAAACAAGAGTACCCGCCCGTGGCATCAAGAAAAGACAGGAAGACCCTCAGAAGGCTGGCAAGCAATTTCTTCCTGAGCGGTGATACACTCTATAAGAGAAACTTTGACATGGTCTTGCTCTGATGCATAGACAGACCAGAAGCAAACATGCTGATAAAATAAATTCACGAAGGATCCTTTGGCACTCATGCCAATGGACACACAGTGGCGAGAAAAATTCTAAGAGCAGGGTACTATTGGCTGACAATGGAATCCGATTGCTACAAGTACATAAGGAAGTGTCATAAGTGTCAGATATACGCTGACAAGATCCATGTACTGCCAACGCATCTTAAAGTTCTTTTTTCTCCATGGCCTTTTTCTATATGGGGAATCGACATAATTGGCATGATTGAACCCAAGACTTCGAACAGACATCAGTTCATCCTGGTAGCCATTGACTACTTCACCAAATGGTTCGAAGCAGCGTCATACACCAATGTAACCCGACAAGTGGTAGTCCGCTTTATCAAAAACAATCTCATCTGCCGTTATGGTGTTCCGAGCCAGATCATTACTGATAATAGATCTAACTTGAACAATAAGATGATGAAGGAGTTGTGTGCTGAGTTCAAAATTGAACACCATAACTCATTTCCCTACCGGCCTAAGATGAATGGAGCGGTAGAAGCGGTTAACAAGAACATCAAGAAGATTGTTCAGAAGATGGTTGAAACCTACAAAGACTAGCACGAAATGCTGCCATTTGCTCTTCACGATTATCGAACATATGTCCGCACTCCAACAGGGGCCACCCCTTCCTCTCTAGTATATGGCATGGAAGCAGTGCTTCCAATAGAATTAGAGATCCCGTCAATCCGGTTATTGATGGAAGCTAAGCTAACAGAATCAGAATGGTGTCAAAGTCGACACGGCGAACTAAACCTAATCGAGGAAAAGTAAATAACGACACTATGCCATGGTCAGTTGTATCAATAAAGGATGAAGAAACCGTTTGACAAAAAGGTCTGACCTCGCGTCTTTAGAAAATGAGACCTTGTGCTCAAGAAGATACAATCATTCCTCACTGATTCCGGGGACAAACGGACTCCGAATTATGACGGCCCCTATGTGGTCAAGAAAGCCTGCTCAGGCGGCGCCTTGAGACTCGCAACCATGGATTGAGAAGAGTTTGCCTACCCCACAAATGTTGATGTAGTCAAGAAATACTTCGCCTAAAAAAACGTCTCGGTGGATTGAAAGCCCGAAAGGGCGGTCAAAAGTACAATTCAGGCAAAAGTTAGGGATTTATGGCAAGTAACTACATCCGACAAGGTTAAGTCCACAGTAATAACACCATTCGTCAAAAAAACATCAGTTAAGGTCATCTTCGACAGAAGCTCAGGATGTCCAGAATTCAAAGTTGGTAGAAGGATAAAGGTCGTTATGTTTCAATGTAGCCTTTTTCCCTTTAAATTACCATTTTCTAAACTTTGTAAATGCTCTATGGAATCACGCGCTTGGCTGATTTCCATCCTATCAATAAAATTTGAGCCCTAGTGCTTTTGTTTGCCATTCTTATTTGTTTTAGCTTTACAGAATGACATTTTTAACACGATAAAAAATTCTTGAAATAAAACAAAAATGAATTTAATTGTCAAAAAATTTTCTTCCTTTAAAATAAAGATGGCAATTCTTTTTTACTCTGAACATCAAAAAGAACATCGATAGTTTCTCCGAAGATGATTGAACCTTAAAGTGCAGAATCAAAGTACTCCTTCTAAACCAGTACACCTGAATGATCAACTGTGTCAGATGTAATATCCCGTCTGATATCCCCGTCAGAGTTATTACCTCTTAAGACCGATTGACGATTCTTGCTCCCTCACAGGGTCTACCTCTCCAAAGCAAGACATGATTGCCATCATGAACCAGTGATACTTTTCATCCCCCGCAGTGACCGAGTATCCAATCATGTTCATCTACTAGTCTGTATGTCGCGTCAGTTTTGTCAGCATAAACATACATACGTCATGCATAATTGATTCACATTCATAATCATATTGCATTAATATCGCTCTGGTCATACTCATTTCCCAAGTGATAAAACCCTTTTGTCAATTAAGTTGTCATTTTTCCTTTCCGTGTCGGATAAGACAAAATCCTTGTTTAAGTTCTTTCCTTGTCAGGAAATATATCGTCTAAAACAATCTCTCTGCCCAGTTTATTTCTGGATTGGAGACGGTCCTCGACCACTTCGATAACTTGAACCTCTGAAAGGCATGAAGAAATTCGATAATCGTCACACTTCACCATTGAAGATGATATTTTTGCTTTCCCAGATTAAGGAAAATCTCCAGAGAAAGCCTCTCAACCGAAGACTCTCAGCAACACATTGGTTTTTCTCCCAAGAAAGTCAATATTAATGAAGTCATCAGCACCTCAAAATTGGATTACATCACATGGCATTTCTCCGAGAAGATCTCGAAGAAAAATATGATGTAATATCCCCAAGCGAAAAGCAGGCTCTCAAGAGACTTGTTTTTCCCAGTAGAGTCAACAAATGGCATCTCCAACAGAGAAGTTTGCACACCTCTACATCTTAGACAGATGGGTACCCCCAGCAAGTCTGACCTCAAACTATTTCCATCAAATGGCGTCTCCCCAGTATAGCTCGGCGAAAATTTTAATGAAGACCGCTGCAAATAGCATCCCTTGTCAAGGAAGAAACTCGACAAGAAGAAACTTAGACCAGTTCCTTGGCTGAAGACCAGGATCGAGGGGAATTTTATTCTAGAAACTGAGACCAGTTCCTTGGCTGAAGACCAGGATCGAGGGGAAGTTTTTTCCAGAAACTGAGACTAGTTCCTTGGCTGAAGAGCAGGATCGAGGGGAAGTTTATTTCAGAAACTGAGACCAGTTCCTTGGCTGAAGACCAGGATCAAGGGGAAGTTTATTCCAGAAACTGAGACCAGTTCCTTGGCTGAAGACCAAGATCGAGGGGAAGTTTATTCCAGAAACTTAGACCAGTTCCTTGGCTGAAGACCAGGATCGAGGGGAAGTTTTACCCTTTTCTAAGTATCATTGCTTAGCAAAAGAATATGGACGGGCAAACAACCATTCATAACCACCATCAAAATTTCGGGTATTCCGATATTTAATCCTCTTGTACCCTGAATGTCTGAATATCTTCACCATTCACACCTTCCGATCCAAGAAGATTAAATAGGGGCATCTGTCATACCCCAAATTTTGACCACCAAGATTTCCCATCATTGTGAGGATTATTACCACAATATGGATGTTCCATCATGCCTCATCAATTTCCTCAAGGATTGTTGAGCTTTCACTACAACCAAGAATTAGGGTTTCAAGCCCTCTCAAAGCACTTAGACAAAGGATCAATCAATAAATGACATGATCTTCAACTTGTCTAACCTTTCAAACACCCATAAGGGATCAAGAGGTCTCCCATATCAAGAAACAAGCACAAAGTTGCAACATTCCAAATGGATCAAGCCTCAAGATCGCCAGTGTCACCAAATTAGGGTTTTGATCGACCAAGGCCTCCAAATGGAAACTTTTCCTCTGGGCATGAGCCAATGCTTCAAATCACAACCCAAGATACTCCAAGGGACCTCATGGACCTAATCATCAAGTCAATTTAACCTCAGGGGATGCAGTTACCAAAAATCAGGAATTAGGGTTTCTTGACCTAATTCACCCCTAAGTTGACTTTTGTAGCAAAGCATGAGCCAAGACCTCAAGACATGATTTGAGGGCTTCAAATACCCCACATTGATCCATTTGCAATAATGGATTGATCCAAGAAGCTTGATTCACAAGTTTCAATTTCAGCTGGACCACAATTAGGATTTTGAAGGAAAAGTCAACTGTATCTTTGATTCAATACACCCTATAACACCTATGAAACCCATCCATTAGGTTTGAATTAGGTCAAGAACTTGATTGCACAAAGAATCACACATTTTGGATTTCATCTGACAAAAAGTCAACTGTGCACAAAATCAAGTTTGACTTTTTGGAAATTTTCACAAGTATGGTTCCCCTAAGTAAAAAACAATGTTAATGTATGATATTGATCATCATTTATTAAGAAAAATCAAGAAAAGTGAGGTTTCTTGCAAAAGAGGCAACCATGAGAAACCAAAATTTTTCTAAGTTATGAAACAAAAGTGGTTTTGTACCAACTTTGCAAGGTCATAACTCCTAAACCACAAGGCATTTTTCTACCATTCAAAACTCAAATGAAAGTCAATCTGACATACTTCAAATATGTCAACTACAAGAATTCCAAATCACCATGGATTTTGAGTTATGGATGGAGCAAAATCAGTAAAAACATGAAAATACCACTTTTTCCAACACTTAGACGAAATTCTGTCCAAGACAGATTTCAAGTAAAACACCAAAACTTGGAGAACTTTTTCACATAGTTACAAGTTGAATCAATTCAAAGTATAAACATCAAAGTTATTGTGCATCTTCCTAGCAATTCAAAGAGTCCATCAGCATGGAAAAACTCCATGGAAACCAAGAGATATGGCAGTCCAAAGTCATGCTGCTGCAACTGGTTTGGAAAACCAGTTTGCATGTTTTCTTACTCTCCACGATTTTGAGTTAGGATATAATGATCACTATACCACATTCATTCAATATGATCATGATATATCTGAACCAACCTACAGAATTAGGCCAAGATGCTTCAAAGTTCATCCTTTGGCATGATGAGTCTTTGAACAAAGACTTGGAATTCAAAGTGCATTTATGTGCAATAGTGTACTTTCAACAAAGCAGATCTTCTCAGTCATGATTCATGCATAACCAACAATGAAAACATCTAAGGAATGTGGAATTGGTCAATACATAGCCCTGCTACTTTGAGGGGCTAGTTTGCCTTGCAAAAGAAGAAATGCCACCAAGCCAAAGCCATTGAATGTGATCTGATCTTGCAGCCATTCACTATTCTTCCAAGACAAAACTTAATCACCTATAAATAGAGGTTACATTGCCTCATTCAGATCATAACAAAACAATACCACACTTGTTTTCACTCTCTTCTTGCTCTTGCTCCAAATTTTCACATTTTCAAAAGTGAGAATCGTGAATTTCAAAACCAGAGAAATTCCACATAAACCAATGATGCAAACACCTCTCATACATCATATGTAGGTGATCTAAACACTAAAACAACATCTGTAACATCAGAATCACAAAGTGGTACCCCATTTGCACAAAATCCACCATCTTCTGTAGAAGGGTTCGAGCTGATCAAACCAAAGGGCTTCCAACCTCTCTAAGTACTCAAACACATTCCTTGAGGTATAAGGAAGCTGTCCAGATCATCATTACACATCTGTAACACCTCTAAGCCAGAATTCGATTCTCACTTGCAAGGTAAGCTTTCTTAAACTTGAACTCATTAATGCATGCATCATAAACATGTTTTTAAGTTACCATTATGTCTCTGGGTGCTCATAGGTCATTAACCCTCAATTAATTGATGTTTATAATGCGTGTATAAGATTTCATTTAGTTCTTGCACTTTTTAGGGTTCATCGAATTTTAATATGTTATCTCTTAATTCTTTGAATTTAAATGAAATTGAATATTGCCATCATGTTCCTTGTTGAAAAACGTATGATTTTGGTGTTTACTTCATGTCAAATGGTAGCAAACTGAGTGAGATAGGGCTGGTCTTGCACGAGCTTGAAGAAGAAGATGGCCATGGCGCCATTCTTCAGAAATCAAACTAGTTTTAGTATATATTATACACTTGCCACTATATACTTGAATTGGCATTGCGCCCCAGTGGTTGATCAGCTGGTTTTGTGTGTGTAGCGAGCAAAGGGTCTGGGGTTCGAATCCCCCTCGCCCCAGACCTTTTGGTTTTATTTTTTAAACCATTTCAAAAGGATTTTTCACATATTACCCACTCTTGCCACTCTCCATCAGCCCACACAAGTGGCTCAGTTGGCAAACTTTTCACCTCTCCACCCCAAGGGCGTGGGTTCAAGCCTTAAGAGGACCATTTCTTAATTTTTTATCACTTATTTTCTTTCATTTTCTTCACCATCTTTTAATAACTTCAAAAATTAATTTCTCTCTCATTTTTTTTATCATTTTTTATTGGTTCTTCTTTTAAAAAGTCACAAAAATGTTAAATTATTTTATTTTACAAAAAATCTAATTTATATTATTTTTTAAATATAGTTAGAATTTTTGTAATTAATTTCATTTATTTGTTTTTTAAACATTTTAAAATGAAATTCTCAACTTGATTTTTCAAAACCAAATGAGTTTTAAATCTTCTTGTAATTAAAACATCATTTTTCAAACACTTTTGGGCCTCTAATAGAGTGTAAGACCCAACCCCTTGTAAATAAATAATTTGGGCCTCTAATAGAGTGTAAAACCCAACCTCTTTTGTACATAAAATAATTTGGGCCTCTAATAGAGTGTAAGACCCAACCTCTTTTGTACATAAAATAATTTGGGCGTCTAATAGAGTGTAAGACCCAACCTCTTTTGTACATAAAATAATTTGGGCATCAATCATTGTATAAGGCCCTACGCGATTTTCAAAAAAAAACAACAGTGTGATCACTGTTATT
Source organism: Lathyrus tuberosus (assembly GCA_022829125.1). Classification (NCBI taxonomy): domain Eukaryota; kingdom Viridiplantae; phylum Streptophyta; class Magnoliopsida; order Fabales; family Fabaceae; genus Lathyrus; species Lathyrus tuberosus. Next base: position 61,808 of record JALAZF010000896.1, read on the forward strand.
CTTGGGCCTCCCTTTGCAGGAACAGATTTCCATGCTCTCACAGACTTGATTCAACAACCAAGTTTTGAGTAGACAACCTCCATTCTGCTTTGAAACTCCAAAGACTTCAAACCTGCCACGTCTGAATCTTCAGAAAATAAGTAGTCCACGACTACCCCATAGCAATACCAAAGAATGCCACTTCCCTTAGTAGAGCCGTCAAAAGAAAGCCAGAGATAACTGCCACTTATCCTCGACCTTCACAACCAGAGTAAACACTATGCTCCAAAGCACCTAGATCAGAAATAAACTGACCCAAGATGTAACCATCAAGATTATGATGTCTTCATAGTCTTCCATCTCCATATTCAACAGCATCACCATCTGGACAAGTCATTCACAATACTTTCCAGGAAATAGATGCTAAGCCAATAATCCCAGGTTAACACCTATGAGACTTTTGAGCGAATGCAGAACCCCTCACATGATTCTTCAAACCTCTGATGAAAAGATGTTATAACATCTGACAGAACATCCTCAATCTTGACTATCAAGGATAATCAATTAAATACTCGTGGATTCCACAAATAGCAATTGATCTTAAATCCTTGTACAATAACCCTTATCCAAATCCAGCATATTCTGAATAACCCAAGATATTCGTCATCATGTTGTCTTCTTCAGTTTGTACAAGTTATTAAGATATCAAGGATGCCCCCTTGACTCAAGCTCTTAAGATTCTCTCTGAACGAATCCTAATTGCCTCAACTATGTGAACTCATTCTTAGGGTTGAAAGTATGAGTTCTTCCTTGCAAGTTTTTGTGAATGGTGAAAATAAATCACCTCCACGGTCTTCACTTTGTGTCTCAAGGAAACACCTTCTAGTTAGAAGAGTAACTAGAAGACTCTAGATACACGACATAGATGTCTTTATGAGTAGACTTGAGAGAATTCTCAAGTATCTTTGACAACCTAGCCGTCCAAACATTTATCAAACTCCTAGAGCAAGAACCTGATAAACTTTATACCTCAACATATCTCCTCTTCAACTGACTTCAAAATGTACCAGGAAACAAGCTTTCAAGTACCAAGTCATCATACTAGATATCTGACCACAACTTCCTTCACTCTATCGCTCCCGACTCTGGAATAAAAGAACACAGATACCTTTAAAATTATAGAGGCAGACGATTGAGACCTTCCACCACTGTCTTCAGTAACAACTCCAGAATCCCATAATTCTATAGCTCTTCCATCAGAAACACATGCAGCGGAACCACCAAGGAATAGATCCTCCTTACCCTAATAAGATGTCACAACATCTTATAAGACACACCAACAAGAGAACTAGCCACTTCTCCTGTAGTTGTTGTAGAATCTCCTCAGCAACATGAACAACCTCTGGGTTGCTCCCTTCGATCCAAAACATGCATCTCATCCATTAATACCCTTGGGTATGTTTGAGTTGATTGATCTGATCTCCAAAACTCCCCCTTATTAAAACTCTAGAAAGTATCTCCTAAAGATCTCATCCAGAACCAGACAGGATGCCTGCTCTGATACCAATTGAAATTCTGGCCTATGCAGACAGCAGATGTCCTAACACATGTCAAGACATTGTGCTACATAATCTTTTAAACTTGGAGGCACAACTGCAGACTGATACCTTGAATATCATACCTGCATCCTCATAGATGTCACGCCATCTGATCCAACATGTCAGTCAAGAACACATACAACAAAACAATAAAGTGCAGAATGTAAATAACACACTAATTGTTAACCCAGTTCAGTGCAATTCACCTACATCTGGGGGATACCAATCCAGGATGAAGATTTCACTAACTGTAGACTGTTACAAAGTTAAACTCCCACGTTTACAACTTTATTCCTAACATTTACCCCATGAACATCTTTACCAAGGCTAAACTCAATGATTTACAACCTTGATACGAGATACACAACTCACACCCTAATCACAATTTGTGCTATCTCTGTCATCTGCCAATTCAGAACTGTCGTGGTTTCTTGACCTACAAGTTATCTTGGACTTGCTTCAAAGCTTCGTCCAAGAATAATACAACAACCATTACCTACAAACTTCTGGTTGTGTCTCTGTACCTATGCCTTCTACCCTGCATCCCATAATACAGAGTGGAGACTTACAACTCCTAAGAGATCCAACGACTCTGAAACCCTAAACCCTTATTCAACACAAAGGAACTAGGTTACAAAGTTACAAGTGATACAAAACGTAAAGTCTCTGTAAACCCTAGGTCTAAGTCTCCTTATATAGTCTTCATTTTGTCTTGGGCTTTCTATCTCTGTCTTTGATCCAGTCTTTAGGATTAAAACAAATCTTAAACTGATTTGTTACTGAATTAAACCTGCTGAAGTAATAATCAGGATGTCAGGACATCTTCTTCAACATCTTTGACTTCTACAGTTCATTCTTTAATGCTAGGTTTTACCAAAAATTTGTCATATATTAGGAGCTTTCAGTTTTGATGAATGGTAGTTCTTCTAAGGATTTCAAGATCCATAGGGGCCTTAAACAGGGTGACCCTTTATCTCCATTCCTTTTTGTGTTGATCACAGAAAGTTTGGCCCTTCTTTTCAAGAAGGCTGAGAACTGTGGATTGTTGAGAGGTTTGAAGATTGAAGGAGACACAACTATTTCTCTACTACAATTTGCTGATGATACCCTGATCTTGTGTGATGAATCATGGTCCAATATTTGGACAATAAAATCTGTATTAAGAGGCCTAGAGGCAGTGTCTGGTTTGAAGGTCAATTACAATAAAAGCAAGATTATGGGATTTGGTTTAGAGGATAACCTGATTGAAGCAGCTTCTACATTCTTGACTTGCAAAGTGGGACAATTTCCCTTTAAATTTTTAGGACTATTTGTAGGTGGAAGACATAAATCAACTGAATTTTGGAAACCCGTCATCTCATCAATCAAAACTCGTCTGGCCTCTTGGAGGGGCAGGATGCTATCCATTGTAGGGCCTGTCACTTTGATCAATTATGTTTTAACTAATCTACCAATACATTATCTAGCTTTCTATTTGGCACCTGTCAAAGTGCCAAAGGAAATCAAATCCATTCAGAGGAAATTCTTATGGGCAGGCGATGGGGAGAAGAAAAGTATGGCTTGGGTGAAATGGTCTCTAATTTGCAATTCAAGAAAGCAAGGTGGTCTTGGAATTAAAGACATAGCTACATTCAACAGGGCATTAATGGCCAAGTGGCTTTGGAGAATAACCCATGAAACATAAGCACTATGGAAGGGAGTCATTAAGGCCAGGTATGGAGTTGTTTTTCACAGTCTCTTCCTTAAACAGCCAGAGAACACTTCAAATCAGTGGTCAAGATGATGGAATGATCTAGTTGGTCTTGCTAAGCCTACAAATTACCAGGGTATATTTGATCAGTTAATTTGGAAAGTGGGAAATGGTGGAAATACTTTATTTTGGCACTCTAGATGGACTGGTGGAAATGCTCTCAAAATTCAATTTCCAACCTTATACAGTTCATCACCAAATCAGAATATTCTTATCAAGGATTGTGGGCATTGGATTGATGGCAGTTGGATTTGGGATATCATAGGACAAAATGTCATTTTGACTGATGAAGATGGTGAACCTGGCAGTGAACTGCAGCAGATTATTAAAGAGGTCAGACTTGACTTGCATATTGAAGATGTGGTCATGTGGCCTAGGAGAATAGACAACAACTTTAGTGTTAAAGACTGCTACAAGGCTTGGAATCTAAGGAAGGAAGAGGAGAACTTGGGAAATAACTTGAAGGAAGCTTTGAATTACTTGTGGAAGATTAAGATTCCCTTAAAGGTCTTGATTTTTGGTTGGAGACACTTGCTAAACAGATTGCCGACTCATGATAACCTTATCAAAAGAGGCATAATTAACTATCTACACCAAATTTCTTGTGTTTTTTGTTTTAAGGAGACAGAAGATATAACTCATATCATTCTAGGTTGCGATAAAATCAAACTTGTGTGGAGGGAAATTGAATTGTGGTTGGGAGTCAAACTGACTGGAGGAATTAACTGTATTGAGATGTTTTTAGGTTGGGCCAAAACTGTTGAGATAGGAACATCTATAATTTATTTTTAGTTGGTATCATGCTGGTGTATATGGAGGGCAAGAAACCAAATCCTTTTCAATGATGTTGTGGCAGATTCAAAGATAATATGTCAGGAGATTAAGATGTATTCATGGAGATGGAAAAAGCTTAATAAGAAGAGGGAATATGAAGGCAGCTTCTACGAGTGGCATAAATTGCCCTTGGATCTTTTTAGATAATCACTTCAACTTGATTGGGGAAGGGCTATGATTCTTCATTTTAGTAGTGTATTTGTCAATACTAAGTTGGTAACAGGATTGTGTAAATAAGTTAGGTGATCTCTGGTCTGATTTTGTTCTGGTTTTTTTGTATGGAAACTTCCTTTTTTTCTGCTATTTCATGTATGTAGCTTGTATGATCTGATCTGCAACATTGATGGGCCTTCCCTTTGTACTTTGGTCTCTCTTTGGACCTTATTAATGAATTTGAGTATTAAAAAAATATGTTAAAGCACTTATTATATTCAAATTAACGCAGACATTAATACATTTAGATTCCAATCATTTTTATTAGTCCTAATTTGATAGTGTGTTAAATTTCCTATTATTCTAAAATTTTAATATTTGTCTATATAATTGGGAGAAATCAATCTATTGTCAATTGAATCATAAAATGAATTCTAAAGAGAATAACCATTAGCTTCTCTGATAGAAAAATGACATAAAATCATATGATAAAATAACAATAACAAAATCATATCAAATTTACAGGATCACATATCTCTATTTTTTGAAAAATCGGAACAAAATAAGGTCATAATAGGCCAATAATGAAATTGGTCCTAATATATAGATATAAGATGTGATATGTATCAATTAAATTGAAACTATAATACACTACTTAAATATTACAATTAATAAGAAAAAAAGAATATAACTTTTATAATTCTTATTGAATAACTATTCTAAAAATCAAGTAAGAAAAGAGATTAAAAAAATTCAAAAAATATATAAATAATAAAAAAGTATGTTAAATTTTAGTTTTAAAAATACAATCAAACTACACAAAAATCTGTATAATTATAACAAAATTGAAAACACCAATACACTTAATTTTGCATTATTTATTTGGAACAAATTTTAAAAACATATTTATAGACCACAAATAAATATATATACATATATATATATATATATATATATATATATATATATATATATATATATATATATATATATATATATATATATAAGTATGTTGGAAATTTTGATAATATTTCAAAAGTTCTAAATAAATTGTCACATTTATAAGTGACAAATATGAGAAAACCAATTTTTAATATTAATTATCATTATTATTATAATTACTATTATTATTGTTCTGGACTGGACCCATGGCTGGACATGGCTCAATCCGCTTCTGCTCCAGAGCGGCCCAAATCGCCTAAGTCCAATCCACAAGAGGACAAAAGTTACCTTTCTGCCCCTCCAACCGGGCAAGGGTTCCTCCCCGAAATTACTGTTCGTTATGCACGGCTCCATTGCTCCCCGAACAGTCAAGGGGAGGTGCCCGGAACCATGCCTGTGCCCAACATAACGGCTAGTTTCGGGCACTCTGCCCGACATAACGGCTAGTTTGGGTAGTTACCTATTCTTTGGGAAAACGGTTATTCCACCCCGAAAATAGGACCGTTGGTCACACGCTGGGGGCTCTATATAAACCCTCTGGCTTGAGAGGGTGAGGTATCCAATATTCACCCTACGAATTAATACTTTGTACTTACCCCTTTTCTCTGACCCTTTCTTACTTGAGCATCGGAGTGCCTTGCAGGTACACCCCCTCCTCTCCATACGACCAGCATCCCAGATGCACTTGGTGGCCCACTTCTACAGGATCTGATCCCGCCTTCTCGATCAGTGGCGCCGTCTGTGGGAATCATTGTTCTCCCCATCTTTCTTTCCCCAGAAACCGAAGATCAAAATAATTCTCAAAGATCATCATCATCATGGCCTCTCAAGATCGCGCCAATGATGTTTTCCAAACCACTGTCTTCCCCGTCAACAAATTTGACGTTGACGGTCATTCGTCTCTCCTCTGAGATGCCCGTTTTCTAAGGGACGGAGCCACTGCTTCTCCTTCCCCTACCCCTGCTGATCGCAACAACGATCAGTCTTCACTTGACGTCCAGCCCGTTCCTGTTTCGCCCAATGCCGACCCGACCGTGGCAGTCCTCCTGGAGGCGATCAACAAAACCAAGGAGCCCGCAGCCCCGGAGAGATACTGACCGGAGACTGCGCAAAGAGCATGACCCTCGCACCGCCCGGAAGCGTGACCAGGTTTCCCCGCGTGACCTGCACTCACCCGGCAACAAGAGGACTCAAAGGAACGAGCAGTCTCCCCCGCTCGCCTTCTCCTCGAAGGAACCATTCCCCTTCTCCCCAAAGGAACCGCCGCCGCGAGCGTACCCTTCAGTCCCCGTCATTCACCAGTTCTAGCAGCGACGATGAGCCTCGCGGCTCATTGTCCCAGGAGATCTTGTCTACGATCTCCCAAAGGGCCTGGAGAAGCCCCAGTCACTAGGCACGTACAACGGAACCACTGACCCCGACGAGCACATCGAGAACATCGATGCGCTGCTGGACTACCGTGGCGTATGTGGCGCCATCAAATGCCGGCTGTTTCCGACCATGCTCCGAAAGGGGGCGATGACATGGTACAAGCAGCTACCCGAGGAGTCCATCGCCTCATGGAGACAACTGGGCAGGATGTTCTCACGGCATCTCAGCTTCTCGCCGTCATCCCAAGACTAAGACCTTCCTTGGGGCCATAATACAAGGAAAGGACGAACCTCTCTATACATATATCGAAAGGTTCAACGAAGAAGCAGTACAAGTCCCTACAACGGACGAAATGAAGAAGTTTCTGCTCGAGCAAGGGCTCCGTCCGGGCTCCGAGTTCTCTAAAGCCGTCGGCCTCGCACCACCGAGGAACCTAGACGCCCTCCTCCTTAAAGCCCAATCACACATTCAGTAGGAAGAGAAGGTTGCAGCCTGCAACGTCCGAGCATCACGCCATCAGGAGAACGCTCGGACCTCCAGAGGTGAGGAGGCCTCAACATCTCGTCGAGGCGAACGGAGGCGCGAGGACCGTCCTCGTGACTCCCGTGACAACAAGGGGCCCTCCGGGCAGTTCCATGACTACACCCCCTGACCATCTCTAGGGAGAAGATATTGTCCGAATGTGCCAATTCGGAGTTCAAGCAGGCAGGGGTCCGCTTCCCCAAACAACTGCCGGCCAGACCAAACATGGACAAATCGAAATACTGCCATTTCCACAAGAGTCACGGCCACACTACAGAAGACTGCAACCATCTGAAGGATGCCATTGAGATACTGATCAGGGACGGCCACCTGAAACAGTTCGCGAAGAAGAAGGACACTCCTCGGCAGGACGCTCAGAAGTCCAAGAAGATAGAGGAAGAAGTACCCTCCTCGGAAGACGCCAACATACAGGTCGCTACGTCCATATCGCGACCGGAAGACTTCTACGTCCCGGACGGGCTTAGCGCCCCTGCTTATTTCGCGGCCCACAGCCCGTGGGAGACGTTTCCCTCCGCCATGGTTATCTCCGGCGGGGGCTTCAACAAAGTCACGGTGGGCTCTGTGAAGCGAAAATTCGAGCATCTGATCAACACAAGCTCCAACAAGGGGACCACGCTTGATCAGGTCCAGAAGGGCTTCGTTCCCATCTCCTTCTACCGGGAAGAGCTCCTCGGGGGATCCCCGAACTCGAGCATACCTTTGCTCGTCAGTGCCCGAATGGCGAACTTCGACGTTCGCAGAATCCTCGTCGACCAGGGCTGCTCGGTCGACATCATGTACTCCCAGCTATTTTCAACACTTCAGCTGGATGAATCACACCTTACCCCCTATGTAGGGTCTGATTTATAGGGATTCAACGGATCAGTGACCAAGCCGTGGGGATACGTCGAACTGATCATAACCTTTGGATTAGCTGAGACGGTCAGATCCGTCAAGGTACAATTTCTGGTAATCGACTGCCCGTCGCTTTACTAGTACATTTTTGGAAGGCCAACTCTGGTCGAGTTGGTAGCGGTGCCGTCAACAGTCCACCTGAAGATGAATTATTACACTTCAAAAGGAATGGTCGCCACCCTCCACGGCGACATCAAAGCTGCACGACGATGTTTCGAAGCAGCTACAAAGGGGCTCAACGCCATTGCGTCCAAGCCAAAAGCGTCGAGCAAGCCAGCGTTTCCAAGCAGCTCCGAGGAAGCCAAGCCTCTGCCCCAGGTCGACTCCATCGACCTCGACAGTGGTTCCCCTAAGAAGGCCAACAGGAGGAACGAGCAGTTTCACCCAACCCGTCTACATCGTCCAGCAGCAGCTCCCATCCGATGCGCCCAATCCCGGATGGCAACTTCGAGATCGTTCTGTTCGGCGACGACCCTCAACGGGGAGTGAAGATTGGAGCAGATCTGCCCGACATCGCGAGAAAGCAGCTTAAAGCATGCCTCTGTGAGAATGCCGACCTCTTCGCATGGAGCTTCGCCGAAATGCCCGGCTTGGATCCATCCGTCGCCTGCCACCAGCTGACAATCGACCCGGCCGTCAAGGCCTTAGCACAACGTAGGATAAAGCAGTCTCTGAAGAAAACGGAGGCTGCTGAAAAAGCTATAAAGGACCTCATCGAGGCCAAATTTATTTAGGAGGCCAAGTACACCACTTGGCTGTCCAACTTTGTACTAGTTAAAAAATCTAATGGAAAATGATGCATGTGCATTGATTACACCGAACTCAATAAGGCATGCCCGAAGGATGCCTACCCCCTCCCCAATATTGATAAACTTGTTGATAATTCTGCCGGTTTTAAACTTTTATCGTTCATGGACGCCTACTCAGGCTATAATCAAATTCTAATGGAAATGGCCGACAAAAAATACACGGCCTTCATGACCGAATCGGGCAACTATTACTACAACGTAATGCCCTTCGGCCTGAAGAACGCCGGAGCAACTTACCAAAGAATGATGAACAAGGTCTTCCGGGGAGAAATAGGCGACATGCTCGAAGTCTACACGGACGACATGATCGTGAAATCCCACAAGGAAACCAATCATACTGTCCATTTGAGAAAGGTCTTCGAATAGGCCAGGAAATACAAAATGCGTTTTAATCCGGAGAAGTGCACGTTCGGTGTCCGAGCAGGCAAATTCCTCGGCTTCTACTTAACGAAACAAGGAATCGAGGCAAACCCTGATAAATGCCGAGCATTCTCCGAGTTTCCTACGCCCAAGTCCAAGAAATCCATCCAATCCCTCAACGGGATGCTCGCGTCACTATCTCGTTTCTTGGCCAAATCTGCACAACACGCCCTACCATTCTTCAAACTCCTCCGCCAGGAGGCAGCATTCGAATGGGCCGAGGAATGTGACAAGGACCTTCTCCATATGAAACGGGCACTCTCAGAGCCACCAGTCCTCTCCCGACCGGACAATGGCGAAACGTTGTACCTATACCTCGCCGTAGCAACCGAAGCAGTAAGCGCCGCTCTCATCCGCGAGACACCTGATGGGCAGAAGCCCATATACTTCAGGAGCAAAGCACTATAGGGACTAGAACTAAGGTACCAACAGATAGAGAAAGTAGCACTGTCCCCCATCAACGTGGCCAGAAGACTAAGACACTACTTCCTGGCCCACACGATCGTGATTCGAACAGATCAACCCATAAAACAACTGCATGGACGACCAGATATGGCCGGTCGAATGCTCAAATGGTCGCTTGAACTATCCGAATTTGACATCCGGTATGAAGGCAGGAAAGCTCTCAAAGCCCAGGCTCTGGCCGACTTCGTCGCAGAAATGACATTCGCAGACTCCCCCGCGGGCGAAGCACGTAAATGGACCATTTTTGTGGACGGTGCCTCTAGCTCGGCAGGGAGCGGTGCGGGCGTCATCCTGAAAAGCAACAAAGGAATCATCGTCGAAGTATCACTCACCCTATCCTTCCCAACCTCGAACAACCAGGCTGAATACGAGGCCTTCCTCGCTGGGCTATGCCTAGCCGAGGACCTGGGCGCAGAAGAAGTCGTCATCTGCACAGATTCACAACTCGTGGCCCTCCAGGTCCGGGGAGAATATCAAGCCAAAAACGACAACTTGACCGAATACTTAGCCCTGGTCAAGAAGGAAATGGCGAAGTTCGCAACAATGGAAGTGAAACATGTTCCCCGCGAACATAACGTGCGAGCAGACGTGCTATCCAAACTAGCCAGCACAAAGAAGAAAGGCGGAAACAAATCCGTCATACAGGAAGTACTTCCTCGACCCAGTATCGAGAACGCCTCCCGACCCTCAACGTGCAGGTGATCGGCGACAACAACTGTTGGATGACCCCTGTTTACAACTATCTCGCCAAAGACGAACTTCCGTCCGACCCAAAAGAGGCCAGCACAGTTAGGCAAAGAGCCTGCTCTTATGTCTTGGTCGAAGATAAACTCTACGGGCGGGGATTCTCCATTCCGCTGCTCAAGTGTGTCGAGGAAGAAATGGTCGCGCACATCCTGCGCGAAATCCATAAGGGAATCAACGCCCAACATCTCTGCGGAAGGTCCCTTGCTCGAAAGGCCCTCCGAGCAGGATATTACTGGCCGACCATGCAGCACGACGCGAAAGAACACGTGAAGAGATGCGATAAATGCCAACGGCACAGGGACATGCACCTGGCTCCACCTAACGAGCTCAAGGCAATGTCCTCCCCGTGGCCATTCTCTTGGTGGGGCCTAGACATCCTAGGACCCTTCGTAGTAGGATCGAATCAGAACAAATATCTAATAGTGGGCGTAGACTACTTCACAAAATGGATAGAAACGGAGGCTTTAGCCAAAATAACCGCCCTCAACATACTGCGCCAAGCCTCACTAAAACAAAAAATTACCATCAGACACAACGCCAAGGTGATACGACGAGAGTTCGACGTGGGAAGCCTTGTTCTAAGAAGAAACCACAAAGACTCTCGCGAAGGCAAACTAGCAGCCAACTGGGAAGGTCCCTATCGCGTCCGAGCAAAAACGAAAAATGGGGCCTACTACCTAGAACATCTCAACGGGGAAGAACTTGCTCGACCATGGAATGCAGAAAAGCTAGAACAATACTATAGCTAAGGCCCTAATTCTCGGTTCGACCCGTCACAACGACAGACGTCAGCTACCGACTACTATGCACACCTAGGTACAAGCGTCGCGTACCGATAAAGCAGAACCCCGCTCAATAACGAGCCGAGTAACTGCTCGACGACAGTCCTCGATTGACCATCGCCGTCATCAAAGTACCATGATTGGCAGAACCCTAGCTCGCGATGGGATGTTCACGCCACGAACTCAGGCCTCAAACGCGACCTGAGCTCCGCATCCCCGCCAGGACATTCCCCGGCCGTTCGATCAGTACCCCTCAATGCCGAACACATCTACAACGAGCAATCCCCCTAAAAGTTCGCATAAGTCCAATACTCCCTATCACGGGCAGACACACATTCACAATGAGCATGAGTACAACACTTAGAAAAAACTAAAGCAAGTAAAACCATGCAGACAGCAGAATCGAACATATAATTTAAACATAAATAACTGGCCACTAGGACCACGGCTGTACTGGATTACATAAAATGGGGGACATGCCCCCCAAATAGATTACAACAATTACTCGGCACGCAGGCCGGACAAGTTACAACAACAAAAAAAAAACAGACTCATCACTCGTCCATGTGCTCAGGCTGAGGCCCCTGGTTCTCCACGGGCTGATCCTCGCTGTTCCCTTCAAGGAGAGCGTCGGGCATAACGATTCAGCCAACCTCAACATGCGCCAGATAGTGGGTACTCTCGACAGAGAAGTCAAGCTCGGGGTTCACCACCCGCAGTTGAGCCACAGCGTTTCTGAAGGATTCGTCCGCGACGACAATACTGTCATCCTCGACCATCAGCATACAGGCGACTAGCTCGGATCTCGTCTTTAATTCTTTCACATCTTCCGGCTCATCTTCACCCGGGGCGTTGACCGCCCTCAACTTCCGGACCAGCTCCTCGGAAGTTTTCTTCTCGACCGCCAGTATGGAATTCTCCTTCTTCAACCGAGCTACCTCTTCCTCAGCCTTCTTTCGAGCTTCGTCTGTACCCTTGGCCTCTTCTTTGAGGGACACCATAGCAGCCCGGGCAGCATTAAGTTTGGACTCAGTTGCAGAGTCCCCTTCAACATAAACAGCTGCCATCTCCAGCATCCTAACCAAACCTGAAGCGTCTTGAGCCACCAACGCCCTCTTGCTCGGGCGATCCATGCTTTCCAAATGAAGAGACTCAGCCCGAGGCACGACTGTAGCGAGCGATTTTGGACGTGGTTCTTAAGCGCTGGTCGCTCTCTGCGGTTGAGCTTAAAACTACAGGTCGATTCATTTTTTATCCTATTGTGAGCTGAATAAGGAAGGGAAATAGATGTCTCCAATTAACCCTGCTTTGCATACTGAGTTTAAACAGCGGTCTGTTAGGTTACGGATGCTATCAATGTGGGGGGGCCTTTGTACTGGTTATTCGTATTTCGCCAATACAGGTTTCTTTCTTTCTTTTTTCTAGGCAAAGGGTTTCTGGCGGGGAATAAGGATTAGGATGTTAGGACTGGTGCTTTTGAATTACTGCTTTTGATTGATGGAGATATGGGATTTGGGTTTTTTGTTGATTGCGCTCGCTAAGATCTTTTCTTTCGATCTTATGCCTACGTATTCCCGTTTACCGAAACAGGGAAATCAGAGCGTTCGTAGTTCCTCCTATTCTATGGGAGGAAATTGGTTTTTGGTGTCTTGTTCAAAGCCCAAGACATGAAGTGAAAGGTGATTTGTATCTTGTTCAAAGCCCAAGATGTGAAGCTAAAAGGTCTATTTGTGTCTTGTTCAAAGCCCAAGACGTGAAGCTGAAAGACCTCGACTTTAGGGAGAATTTGTCATCTCTAAAGAGGGGAGAAGGAGAATTACTTTAACTGGGATACGCGGATCCGAGCAATGCCATAATTTCCGAAGAAAAGGGTTTTAACCTGAAGGAGAAGACTTTAACTCAGTGTAGAGCAATGCCATCTTTCCTTAGGAATTTCTCATACTAAAAGAGGGACAGTGGCATGGATGTAGATGATCCAGAGGCTTGCCGCTTACATCGATTAGATGAAGGGAAAGGAGTTGTTGATGTTTGTGTACTGTGAACGAGGCACATCTTTGATGCTAAAAGGTTGATTGGATCAACCAGTGGTTTTCTTATACAAAGCCTAAGAGGAGGCTAATTTGTGTCTCGTACAAAGCCCGGGAGAGAGGCTAAAGGGTTTTTGACCCAGTGGGGCATATCGTTATACAAAGCCTAAGAGGAGGCTAACAAAGAGTTCGACTCTTGCTTAAGGGATTTATATCTCGTACGAGGCCCGAGATGGAGGCAAAAAAAAGGGGTGATTGACTCAACGAGGGAATCTTTTGTGTCTCATACAAAGCCTGAGAGAGAGGCTAAAAGGGTTGTTTTGACTCCACTAGGGAGAATTTTGGTATCTCGTACGAAGCCCGAGATGGAGGCTATTGTAACTGTTTCAGTTGAGTGACAGATCCAATATACTGATTTAAAAGAGAAAATCAGTTCTTATATGAGCATCACTGTACACAGGGATTTGATTTGAGGATCAGGGATATTTCCTTCTCGTTGAGGAAACGGGAAATCCAAAGGGTATCGAGACTATCCGAGTCTGCGGGTTTCCTTCCTATTTAACGAAGGGTGCTTGAGAATGTCTTTGAGACTCAAGGAAGTTAGACTGTCCAAGTCTAGAGTTTTATCTTTTGTACTATGCTTTGAGAAACAGTAGTAGACTCTATGAAAGGACTGTTCTATGAGGATGACTAGGTTCTGTTCCTATACCTCTAGGAGGTCGTCGGGACAATTTGTATGAAGCCCAAGAGGAGGCTGGAAACTTTTTAAGAAGCCGACGGGTCCCAAACCAAAGAAAAGTTCAGGAAAACTCTTTTAGAGTTAAAACCACTGGTAAACGTGCGAGGTTTACTATCCAGTGACTTTAACTTTTAGAGAGAGTCCTAACCGTTCGGCGGTTTGAAGAAATTCAAGAGAAGTTTCACCGAGAATAATTCATCTCTGGGGGATAGAATTTCTTGACGATTCCTAAGGAGGACAGCCGAAGAGAAGACTGTATCTGGTGCTCCTATTGGGGATCTAGGCGTCTATTTCTACGAATAAATGAAACGGCGTCACTTAGTTCTAGACGTAGTTTCCGGGGAAACTCGAAATATCTATACTATTATTACACAGTAGATATGAGTTTATGAAAGGAGACTTACAGTGAGCAGCCCCACAATACAGTTTATAATATGAAAGCAGTAAATGAAAGCGATAACCACTTACTCGGTTGTAGAGCTTCCATGCTGTTTGGTTAGTTGTTCAACAAAGAAAGATTGAAAACAACAGTATATTCAAAATCAAAGGAGAAAGTGCTTTGAAAAAGAAATATTTGGGGCTTACAGCTCAAGGAGAGGCCCAGGGTTTTATCAGTGAGCGCACTGTTTGAATTTGTACAGAGGGACTTATACAAGTGACTGGGGCCCAAAAAGGTTTTCTGTACAAAGGGATGGGTCTTACACTCTCTCAAGAGGCCCAAAAAGGTTTAAAGGAAAAAGAGTGGGGCTTATAACATGAGGGTAGGCCCAAATGATTTTTCGTTTAAAAATGGCGATCGCGCCGAGATTTTCTTTTAACGCAGAGGGACTTATACAATAAGTGAGGCCCAAAATGTTTTGGTTAAAAGGGGGATTGGGTCTTACACTCTAATAGAGGCCCAAAAGTTTTGAATGGGTCTTATAGCTCAAGGAGAGGCCCAGATGTTTTTTGAAAAGGCGACGATCGCGCCGTTTGTTGTTTTTTTTTACGGTATCGGGACTTATACAATAAGTGAGGCCCAAAGATGATTTGGTCAAAAAAAGGATTGGGTCTTACACTCTAATAGAGGCCCAAAGTGTTTTGAAAATGATTTATGTGGGTTGAATTAATCCAAAACCCTAATTTGTTTTAAAAAATGTATTTAATTGAATAAAAATTCAATTAAAATGATCAAAAATTGTTTAACACATGGAAAACAAATTGTGATCTTGGATTAATGCTTCAAAAATTAAGTATTGACCTACAAAATAATTAGAAAGCATTAAAAGTTGCAAAATCAATATAGAAAAAATAAGGCTTAAATAATGTTTTCGTCCCTGTAAGTTGGCGAGTTTTTGGTTTTCGTCCCTGAATCTTTTTTTTTTTCGGTTTTAGTCCCTATATCTTACTTTTTGTTGGTGTTTAGTCCCTAAAGCCAAAAGCCGCAGGAAAATCCGAAGGTTTCCTGCGGATTTTCCTGCAGATTTTCTTGAAAATCAAAATCCGCAGGAAAATTCTCAGGAAAATCCGCTGAAAAATCCGCAGGAAACCTCTGTAGGGACTAAACACCAACATAAAGTAAGATATAGGGACTAAAACCGAAAAAAAAAAAGATTCAGGGACGAAAACCAAAAACTCGCCAACTTACAGGGACGAAAATACTATTTAAGCCAAAAAATAATTAAAATGCCAAAAACAATCAAAATATTAATTCTTTACAAAAATATCAATTATATGAAATAAATAATATTTTTGGGATTTTTTGTGAAAGTAAAATATTTTAACATTTTTGTGAATTATTAAAAAAAGAATCAACTCAAAATCATTAAAACTCAGAGAGAAATTAATTTTTGAATCAATTAAACAAAATCACAAAATTCAAATATTCAAATATATGGAAATGGCGCCAAGAACAACACCAAGAACACGCGCGTTTTTCAGTTTGCCCAGATTTGCATTTTCCATCCAATCTCACTGAATACGTAATCATATCATGCAATCCACATATCATTATGCTCGTCTCAACCTCACGATCATGTCTATGTACTTTAATTTCATTTAAATTAAACATACAACAAGAAATCACGAAGAAACCTCAAGAACCCTAATTTCTGCATGAAGGCTAGGATTTTTGATACACGATTCAAACAATGCAATTAATTGAGGGAAAACATTCCATGCATGATTATGAACATATGGCCAAATTATTGTGCGAGGAAATATACATAGATTGAGAGATGACCAAGTTTAGGCTTACCTCCAAGTCGTGACAGCAAGTTCAGATGTGATTTTGAGTTGGAGGTGTTACAGACAAGTTATGATGATCTGGACAGCTTCCCTACACCATATGGAGTGTGTTTGAACACTTGGATTGAATTGAAATGGACTGGATCAGTTTATGGCATCTCAGCTGCAACTTCACTTCAAACTTGTGTGGATGGAAAGTGATTTTGAGATTTTGAAGTTTCAGAAGTTATGTGAGTGTTTGATCAGCTCATATGTGATGTATGTGAGGTGTGTGAGTGATTGGTTTGTGCAGAATTGCTCTCAAACTCAAAACCCGATAGCTACCTTGCTAAGAAAGGCATTTTTGCCAAGAGAAAGAGATTTTGAGGAAAGCATCTGTTAGATGGCTTTGGTGTACTCAAACTGACCACAATTGAGCTCTATTTACAGTAGAGCAAGTTTGTTTTGCAAGGAATAGTGCATGGCAGCTGGTAAGTAGGTTTGGCCAATGTTGTCCAATGAGAATCCAAGTCTCCTCTAGCCATTGACTAGAGGTTAGGGCACAGAGCTTTGGTCCCCTTGGTCTTGGATAAGTCTTGACTGATTTCAGATGAGAATGGCTCAGTCCATGCCACCTTGATGGTTCCATTGAATGCCTCATTCCAAATTTGAAGTCTTGTCCCTATTTTGCCCATTCTAGGTTCAACATGCTATTCTTTGTTCCTTGGACCTTGGAGGCTTGGCTCAGTGATTGTCCCCTTTGGATTCAATCCTCTGAGGTGTCCAAGTGGATTGGAGCAATTGCAATTGGCTGATTTTGGTAAATCGAGCCAAAATGCAAATTCTGCCTTGCTTTGACAGATTTCAGCAAGGCAACTTGGCAATGTTGTATCTCATGGTGTAGGTTGAATTTGGCAATGTTCTTGGCCATTTTGGAAAGCTCTTACATGATACAACAACTGTTTGAACAAGTTTGGTTTTGATCTCTTTTGATTCCAAGTGAAAAATCCCCCTACATTTGGCAAAAGTGAAGCAGAATTCTGACTTAGTGAAAATTTCACCAAGTGTTGGAAAAAGTGACATTTTCACTTTTCAGCCACTTTGATTACTCCATAACTCAAAATCCTTAATGAATTGGAATGACTTGTAGTTGAAGTTTTTGTAGGTGATAGTGAGGGCTACAAATCCATCTTTGGATGAGAAAAAATGGCCTTGTGGTTTAGGAGTTATGGTCCTCCAAAGTTGGTACCTTTGCCACTTTGTTTTTAACTTAGAAAAATTTCTAAGTTTTATGGTTACCCCTTTTACAAGTTATCTCACTTTTCTTGATTTTTCTTGATGAATGATGATTCAAATCATACATTAACATCATTTTAGGGTTAAAAATCCATTTTGGTGAAAATTCTCAAAAAGTCAAAGTTGACTTTTGTGCACAGTTGACTTTTTATCAGATGAATTCCAAACTGTGCAATTCTTCAGGAAATCATGTCCTTGACCTAAATCAAACTTGATGGACATGTTCCATGGGTGTCATAGGGTATATTCAATCATGTATTAGGGTTTGGGAGCATGCCTTGGTCAAAAGTCAAAGTTACAGTTGACTTTTCCCTTAAAACCCTAATTGTGGTGCAAATGAAAATGAAACTTGTTGCTCAAGCTTCTTGGATCAATCCATTGTTCCAAATGGATCAATATGGTGTATTAGAGAGCCTAAAATCATCTCTTGAGGTCTTGGCTCATGGTTTGTCCCAAAAGTCAACTTAGGGGTGAATTAGGTCAAGAAACCCTAATTCCTGATTTTTGATGAATGCATCCCCTGAGGCAAAATTGACTTGATGCATGGGTTCATGAGGTTCCATGAAGTATATTAGGTCATGTTTTGGATCATTGCCTTGTGCCCAGATGAAAATTCCCATCTGGAGGCCCTGGTCGACCAAAACCCTAATTTGGTGACACTGTCGATCTTGAGACTTGATCCACCTAGAAGGGAGCATCCTTGTGCTTAATCCTTGAAGTGGGAGTCCTTTTTTATCCATTGTGGATGTTTGAGAGATTAGACAAGTTGAAGATCATGTCATTTCTTGATTGATCCTTTGTCTAAGCACTCAGAGAGGGCTTGAAACCCTAATTTTGATTGTATTTGATGCTCACCCATCTTTGGGGAGACTGATGAAGCATAAAGGTACATCCATATTGTGATGATGATTTTCACAATGATGGGAAATCTAAGTGGTCAAAATTTGGGGTATTACAGATGCCCCTATTTAATCTTCTTGGACCCGAAGGTATGAATGACGAAGGTATTCGAGCATTCGGGGTGCAAGAGGATTAAATATCGAAATATCCGAAATTTTGATGGTGGTTATGAATGGTTGCTTACACATTCATCTTCTTTAACTAAGCAATGATGCTTAGAAAAGGTAAACTTCCCCTCGATCCTGGTTTTCAGCCAAGGAACTGGTCTCAGTTTTCTTTTGAAATAAACCTCCCCTCGTTCTTGGTTTCCTACCAAGGAACTTGTCTTAGTTTCTGATTTGAACTTCCCCTCGATCCTGGTTTCCTACCAAGAACTGGTCTTAGTTTCTGATTTAAACTTCCCCTCGATCCTAGTTTCTTACCAAGAACTGGTCTTAGTTTCTTTTGTCAATAAACTATACTGACAAGGGACGCTATTCGTAGCGGCTTTCCTTCAAACTTCTCGCCAAATTTTCCTGGGGAGATGCCATTTGAGTGGAAAAAGTTTTGAAGTCATACTTGCTGGGGAACCCATTCATCTGAGTTGTAGAGGTACACAAACTTCTCTGTTTTGGAGACGCCATTTGTCGATTCTACTGGGGAAAACGAGTCTCTTGAGAGACTGTTTTCGTTTGGGGTTACATCATACTTTTCTCGGGATCTTCCCGGAGAAATGCCATATGATGGGATCCAATTTTGAGGTGCTGATGACCTTTTCATCAACGGTTTTTCGGAGCAAAACTGGCGTGCTGCCGAATCTCTGATCACGAGGCTTTCTCTGTGGATTTTCCTTAATCCGGGAAAGCAAGGATATCATCTTCAATGGCGAAGAGTGACATCTGTTGAAGGTTTCTCTGGTCATTCAGAGGTTCAAGTTATCAAAGTGGCCAAGTGCCGACTCTGATCTAAAGATACACTGGTGGCGAGATTGTGCAAATGCAACACTTCCTGACGAGGAAAGAACTGACAAACTCGATTGAGAAAACTGTTTATCACTAGGGGACAAGACCGACTCAAGTGATAGTGATGCAATACGAAATGCGAACGCAAATAGAATGCATGAAGTATGTATGTTTATGCTGACAAAACTGACGCGACATACAGACTAATGGATGAACACAATTGCATACTCGGCCATCGCGGGGCGAAGAAGTACCATTGATTCAAAATAGCAATTCCACCTTGCTTAGGAGAGATAGCCCACGCGGGGAGCTATGTTGATCGGGCTTAGGAGATGAGAACTCGGCCGAGGATGTCAGACGAAACAATGGTCTCTGACATAGTTGATCCTTTCATTCAGGCGAACTGGTTTAGAAGGAGTACTTTGATTCTGCACTTTGAGGTTCGATTACTTTTGGAGAAGCGACCGATGTTCTTCTGATGTTCAACAGTCAAAAGAAATGCCATCTTTAATTTAAAAGCAGAAAAAGTTTTAACAAGTAAATTCATTTTGTTTTATTTCAAGAATCGCTGATTAAGTTTAAACAACGTCGTTCTGTAAAGCTAAAACAAGTAAAGAATTACAAACAAAAACACAAGGGCTCAAATTTTATTGATAAGATGGAGAACAGCCAAACGCGTGATTTTAAAGAGTATATACAAAGTTAGAAAAATGGTAATTTACAGGGAAAAGGGCTACGTTGAAACATAACGACCACTATCCTTCTACCAACTTTGAATTCGGGGCATCCCGAGCTTCCGTCGAAGATGACCTTTGACTGGAGATTTCCTCCGTTAGATGATGCTGTAACTGCTGCTGCTGAGGGATTTGCCTCTGTTGAACATAGTTACTTGCCATTATCCCTAATTTTTGCCTGGATTGTACTATGAGATTTCCAATCCATCGGGATGATTCTTTTTTTTTTCATGTCTCTAACTTTTGCCTGGACCGCCCTTTCGGGTTTTCAATCCACCGAGACGTTTTTTTTTTTTTAGTTTAGGTGAAGTATTTCTTGACTACATCAACATTCGTGGGGTAGGCAAATTCCTCTCCATCCATGGTTGCAAGTCTCAAGGCGCCGCCTGAGAAAGCTTTCGTGACCACATATGGGCCATCATAATTCGGGGTCCATTTGCCCCGAGAGTCAGTGAGAAATGATTGTATCTTCTTGAGCACGAGGTCTCCTTTTCTGAAGACACGAGGTCGGACCTTTTTGTCGAACGCCCTCTTCATTCTCTGTTGATACAACTGACCGTGGCATAGTGCCGTGATTCTCTTCTCTTCGACCAGGTTCAGTTCGTCGTGTCGACTTTGACACCATTCAGCTTCGGTGAGATGAGCTTCCATCAATACCCTGATTGACGGGATCTCTACTTCTATGGGAAGCACTGCTTCCATGCCATATACTAGAGAGAAAGGGGTTGCCCCTATTGAAGTGCGGACAGATGTACGATAACCGTGAAGAGCAAAGGGTAGCATCTCGTGCCAATCTTTATAGGTTACAACCATCTTTTGAACAATCTTCTTGATGTTCTTGTTAGCCACTTCTACCGCTCCGTTCATCTTGGGTCGGTAGGGAGATGAGTTATGGTGTTCAATTTTGAACTCTGCACACAACTCCTTCATCATCTTATTATTCAAGTTAGATCCATTATCAGTAATGATCTCACTTGGAACACCATAATGGCAGATGATATTGTTTTTGATAAATCGGACCACCACTTGTCGGGTTACATTGGCGAATGACGCTGCTTCGACCCACTTGGTGAAATAATCAATGGCTACCAGGATGAACCGATGTCCGTTTGAAGCCTTGGGCTCAATCATACCAATCATATCGATTCCCCATATGGAAAATGGCCACGGGGAAGAAAGAACTTTGAGATGTGATGGCGGTACATGAATTTTGTCGGAGTATATCTGACACTTGTGACACCTCCTCATGTACTTGTAGCAGTCGGATTCCATTGTCAACCAATAGTACCCGGCCCTGAGAATTTTTCTCGCCATTGTGTGTCCGTTGGCATGAGTGCCAAAGGATCCTTCATGAATTTCTTTCATGAGCATGTCTGCTTCTGGTCTGTCGACACATCGGAGCAAGACCATGTCAAAATTTCTCTTATAAAGAGTGTCACCGCTCAGGAAGAAGTTTCCAGCCAATCTTCTGAGGGTTTTCCTGTCTTTTCTGAGTGCCCCAGATGGGTACTCTTGTTTCTGAAGGAAGCATTTGATATCGTGATACCAAGGTCTGTCGTCTATGACTGCTTCAATAGCAAAGATGTAAGCGGGCCGTTCAAGGCGCATGAAATTCTGGTACCAGACGTGTGATGTTAAGGTACGATGTCACAACAACACACTCTGCAATAATGGACAGAATAAGCAACAGGAAAACACAAGGAATTGTTCACCCAGTTCGGTCTAACTACCTACGTCTGGGGGCTACCAAGCCAGGGATGAAATTCACTACTTGTAGATATAATTTACAGACTCAACACACCAGTTGACAATCTCCTAAACTTATACTCTACTAGTGACTTTCTACCTAAGAAACCACTTAGATATGAGAACACTACTCAATCCCCTAAAACACTCAAAGAATAACCTCTTTGAGATCCCTTGATCTTGCTTCCTAGCTTCGATCAATCAACAACTCTCTATTGCTTCACAGCTTCTAGAGAGGACAGAAAATTCAACACCTATTCAACCTAGAATAGTGTGATTACAAGTACTCTAAACAAACCCTAGACTCTAAGCCTCCAGCTCTTGATCTTCAATCTGTTTTCTGTACCTTCTTCCTTGGTCTTGTGCGCTTTATATAGCTCCTTGAATTTGGATTGGATTTGTCACAATATTTGATCAGATTTGTTAATTAAAAACTGAATCTTTTAAAACAGATTTTATCCCCAAAATCTTTTTAAATCTTTCACCTTTTAATTCTCCAACAAACCTGCAATCAAATCTCCCATGTAACAGAAAATATCTAGCCCAAGATATTCTCATCCAACGAGTCAACACTCTCCACAATTCCAGCTAATACGCGACCCTAATAACAACAAGCCCATGTTGTCATTAGCTTCAGTTCTGCAGGTCTGATGTTACAACATCACCTATGTGACATCAGACATCCACTTCAGCAACTAGCAACCTTAACACAACCCAGTGTTAAGTGCAATGTTATGACATCAAGCCCATGACATCAAACATAGTTAACCTTCACAACTTAGTACAGCCCAATACTAAGACTCAATGCTGTTAACACCATGACATCAGCATTGAACACCTTGTTGTTTTACCAAAATTCCAGCCAATCCAGGAACTTACAACGCATTATGTCGATCTTAGGTATGTCATTCCATCGACCTACACTAATCATGGAAGAGAGAGTGGCTAATGCATCAGCCATGTGATTCTCATCACGAGGGATGTGATGAAAGTCGACTCTGTTGAAGAAGGGTAACAACCTTCTTGCATAGTCTTTGTAAGGAATCAATCCTGATTGGTATGTGTTCCAATCTCCTTTTATCTGGTTAATAACCAGGGCTGAATCGCCGTATACGTCCAAGTTTTTTATCCTTAAATCAATCGCTTCTTCGAGACCCATAATACATGCTTCGTATTCGGCCTCGTTGTTCGTACATTTGAACGTAAGTCTGGCAGTGAAAGGAATGTGGATACCCTGAGGGGTAACAATGATTGCCCCAATTCCGTTTCCATAATGATTAACTGCTCCGTCAAGATAAGTCCCCACTGGGAACCTGGTTCTGGCCCTTCGCTGGGTAGCGGTTCATCGCAATCTTTCATTTTTAGATACATGACATCTTCGTCTGGGAAGTCAAACCCGATTGATTCTTGATCGTCAATCGGTTGATGAGCCAAATGATCGGCTAAAATACTTCCTTTAACGGCTTTCTGAGCATGGTACTCTATGTCATATTCCGATAGTAACATCTGCCAACGGGCAATCCTTCCCGTGAGAGCAGGTTTTTCGAAAACGTACTTGATTGGATCCATTTCGGAGACCAACCAAGTAGTATGACGAATCATGTACTGGCGAAGACGTTTGGCTGCCCAAGCCAAAGCGCAACAAGTTTTCTCAAGCATCGTGTACCGAGTTTCGCAGTCGGTGAATTTCTTGCTTAAATAGTAAATGGCAGACTCTTTCCTTTTAGTTTCGTCTTGTTGGCCAAGTACACATCCCATTGAGTCCTCTAGGACTGCGAGGTAAATGATCAGTGGTCTTCCTTCCACTGGAGGAGATAGGATTGGAGGATTCAACAGATATTCCTTAATACTGTCGAAGGCGGTTTGGCAATCTTCTGACCAAACGCAATCCTGGTTCTTTTTCAATAACTTGAAAATCGACGCACAAGTGGCGGTCATAAGGAATATGAATCTGGAGATGTAGTTCAAACGTCCCAGGAATCCTCTGACTTGTTTTTCAGTTTTCGGAGAAGGCATTTCTTGAATGGCCTTGACCTTGTCAGGATCAACTTCAATTCCTTTCTGGCTGACGATGAACCCTAGCAGTTTCCCTGAACGGACACCGAAGGTGAACTTGTTGGGATTCAAGCGGAGCTTGAATTTTCTTAGACGTTCGAACAATTTTGACAGATGTTCAACGTGCTCATCCTCTGTTCTTGATTTTGCAATCAAATCATCGACATATACCTCGATTTCCTTATGTATCATGCATGAAACAGAGTAGTCATGGCCCTTTGATAGGTCGCCCCGGCGTTCTTCAAACCGAACGGCATTACCTTGTAACAAAAGGTACCCCATGGGGTAATGAACGAAGTTTTCTCCATGTCTTTCGGCGCCATTTTGATCTGATTATAGCCCGAGAATCCATCCATAAAGGAGAATACTTTGAACTTGGCTGTGTTGTCAACCAGCATGTCAAAGTGTGGTAAAGGAAAGTCGTCCTTTGGACTTGCCTTGTTCAGATCTCTGTAGTCGACACACATTCTGACCTTCCCATCCTTTTTGGGAACGGGTACGATGTTGGCTAACCATTGAGGATATTCAGATGTAGCGAGGAAACCCGCGTCGATCTGTTTCTGTACCTCCTCTTTGATTTTGATGGCCATGTCCGGGTGAGTCCGTCTCAACCTTTGCTTTACTGGCGGACATTCTGATCTTAATGGTAAATGATGTTCCACGATGCTGGTATCCAACCCTGGCATATCCTGATAGGAGCAAGCGAATACATCGGGGAATTCTTTGAGAAGCTTTACCAAACCCTCTCTGGCAGTTGGACTGAGCAATGCTCCGATCCTGATTTCTTTTCTCTCTTTTTCTGAACCCAAGTTTACCGTTTCCAACGGTTCTTTGTGAGGTTCAATGGACCTTTCCTCTTGTCTGAGTAGTCGGGAGATCTCTTCTGGAATTTCGTTGTCATTTTCTTCTTCAGCCTCGAATACCGGGAACTCAAAGTTGGAAGAAGGCATCGGATCGTACGTTTCAACGGGGTATAAAACAAGCAATCTGCATGACGTGATGATTCGTGTTTAGAAGAGATAGAGAAAATGCAAGTGTGTGCAGTGTATTTATTTTACTGCTTGTTTTTATTTGAATGTTTTTTAGGATTACCATTTTCTGAAAAAGCAAAAAGAGAAAACAGCAATTAATGCGGAAATTACAAAACGATGTTATTTTATTAATGAACAAGTCGAATCTTGAAACTACAGCCCTATAAAACAAAACTCTGTCGCTTTGGGCGAAGCGAAGAGGGAAATTTACAGAAAGCGAGCCCTATCAAAACATCCGTTTCACATGGGCAGGGTGAAAGGTTAAAAGATGGCAATCACTTTGACTGATGAACGACCTTCGGAACCTCGACGACAACCCATTGGTGGCGAACTCCTCGGTGAATCACAAAGTCTTGCACCTTCCTTGATTTGTCTTCAGAAATGACGCTGATTTCTGGTGGAGTAGGATCGTTGGAATCTGTCTCCCAAGCAGAATTGTCGTAGGAGGATTCCTCTGTTGCACTTTGCATAGCATTGGTGCTCTCAGCTGTATCTCCCCATCCAGTTGACTGGATATCTTCGAGCCTGATACGAGAGCTTTCGGGAGCGGTGTACTTGACCATAAAGTCGTATTTTCCACTTGGTTGTCCCAAAGTGTCCCAAACTTCTTTGGAACTGGAGAAGTCATCCCTCTCGATGACACTGACCTCAGGAAAAGCATAGTTGATGAATTATAGTCCTGCAAACGTTGCGAATTCATCTTCATGTTGAGTAGCTTCAGGATGACCTGAGTGTTGATCCCATGACATGGCGGGGACACAGGTATTCTGTTCAATGACGCTCAGCTGAGTTTCATTACTCGGCTGACTTTCTTGCCCCAAGTTTCCTAGGTAAGGCTGCCACATTGGCAGGCCATCCATCGGGCCATAGTAATTGTGATCAGAGTTTTCTTTCATCAGAGTGTCTTCCTCTAATGAATTTGGCGGAGCACGGCATCCTTCCGGATCACAATCTCCGTAGATTATTTTGACATCTGATCTTGGTATAAATCTCGGACTTTCTGTAGGAAAGCAAAAAGGCATAGGCACCTCTTCCTGAGACATATAGCCGTCCTTGTTAAGGTAGGACTTCCATTCTTCATCCGTGTCAGAGGGATCTTCCTCATTGATAGCATGAACCGTTTGAGACACTGGGTGAAGAAAACCTCCACTGTGGAAGAAGTTTTGAAGGGGATGAAGACTTTCATCGTTGGCGGCTGTCTGGGTACAGGTTGTAGAAAACCCAAGACCCTTCTTTGTTTTATTGTCAATAGGAATGACAAGCCGTCCCCATCCTGTCGTATCGGTACTCTCGACCGCTTTGACAGCATCTTTGTATGAAGAAATTAAAGTTCCTTCTTTGAATTGATCGTTCTTGCTCACCGATAGTGCTTGGAACTGAGTTCCAATAACCTCCTCGGGTTCCACACAAGTAGATGATGATAAGTTACTCACGAGCAAGGCTTGTTCCCCACAAACCGTGACAAGTTGATCGTTCTTGACGAACTTTAGCTTTTAGTGGAGGGTTGAAGTAACCGCTCCAACCTGATGTATCCAAGGTCTTCCTAATAAACAACTGTATGTTGCCCAGATGTCCATGACCTGGAAAGTGATTTGGAAAGTGTGAGGACCAATAGTTATGGGAAGATCCACTTCGCCGATAACTGTTTTTCTGGATCCGTCGAATGCTTTGACGACGACCTCGCTGACTCTCATCGGAGGGCCCTTGAATGATAATTGCGTCAAGGTGGACTTCGGCATAACATTCAGGGCTGACCCTGTGTCTACCAGTACGTTGGCTAAAGCATCGCCCTGGCAGTTAACTGTGATATTGAGCGCCATGTTATGACGGCGACCCTCTTCAGGTAATTCCTCATCACTAAATCCCAAATTATTGCAGGAAGTGATGTTAGAGACAATACTATCGAACAGTCTAATTGTTACATCCTGTTCCACAAAGGCTTGCTCCAAGACTTTCTGTAGAGCCTCTCTGTGTGCTTCTGAACTGAGTAACAGTGATAATACTGAGATCTTTGAAGGAGTCTGTAACAGTTGATCAACAATGTTATATTCACTCCTTTGGATGAGCTTTAGCATCTCATCTTTGTCTTTTGAAAAGTCGGGATTATCAGATTGACCGACTGGTGTATCAGGAATTTCCGCCTGAAGTTCCTTTTCTTTGTTGGATTCTCCAACCCCTCGGTTGAAGATTCGACCACTCCGTGTTACACGACTGATGTCTGCAATATTCACGACGGAGGGTAATGGAATTTCCTTTCCATTCTCGATTATTGTTGCACCGTATTTGTAAGGGATCGCCTCAGCTGATTCATACGGTAATGGCCCCGGTAGATAGATGACTATGGGAACCTTCTGATTTTTCTGACCATCATAAGTAACCTTGATCCGTTCCCGGTTGGGAACTTTAGATTCGTCAAGTAGAGGAATGATGGCAAAAACATCCCTGGTCCTATGATGACTAGAGATTGTGACAACATCCTCAACTTGATCGGCAAGGTAGTTCGGCGTCCAGTTGATGGGTCCAGAACCTGGATATGGACGAATTTCTCCATGATCGACCTGATCCTGAAGAGCTGCTCTCACAAGGTAACACCCCTGGTTACTTTCCGAACAGACGCTACAACTGTCATAGTTGTGTGGTGGCATCTGGCCACGCCCACTTTGAATACAATGTAACCTCACTAGGTTATCTTCCATTGATCGGACATCCTGACTTTGACGACGAGTAGGATTCCTGTTATTGATACTAATCTGCTGAGTATCTTCATCCATATAGATTGGCATCCACCAGTGATTTAACAAGTGCTGAAGTGCCTCCTGGACAAGGGTACAACCTCGATCATTTTCGCAACCCGCTTTACAATTTTGATAGTCATGTGATATTAAGAATCCAAGTCGGACCTGCTCAGCATGTAACTCTACCAGGTTGGTATTCATTATGCGGATATCGAAGATCTGAACCATATTGATTTGATAGGAGTTCCTATCATGGTATTCTTGGATCCATCCAAGATCCATCTGACGCTGGAGGGCCTCTTGTATGAAAGAGCATCCCTGTTTGTTTACCGAGCAAATCAGACAGGAATCGTAATCGTGCCGCAGCAGATTATGATACTGGCTTTGCCTTGAGTGCATCGCCACCAAGTTGACATTCATCGCACGGATGTCGTGGTTTTGAATGACGTTAGAATTCGTGTAAACCATGTTAACTCCACGAACTCGATGCTCTTGGATCCATCCAAGATCCATTTGTTCCTGTAGAGCTGCTTGCACTACCGAACATCCTTGGTTATCTTTAGAGCAGATATCACACTGGTGATAGTTATGAGGTGGCACATGGCCATATCCACTCTGTCTACAATGCATCTTGACCAGATTGGTCCCCAATAAGAGTACATCGTGAATTTGATAGACATTGTTAGTCTCTTTCTCAATCAGATTGACTGCAGCTTTCTCGTGTTGAGGCAGCGGGTTTGTGAGAACATTAGGGTTCGTATCTTTGAAAGATAAGAGCCTGCTCCTAACAAGCTTTTGCACGTCGGATTTGAAATTGAGGCAGGTCTCAATGTTATGCCCTGAACCTCCTTGATGATAAGGGCACGTCTGATCCACCTTAAACCAAAAAGGTGGATTTTCTGGAACTGTAAGAGGGGACTTAGTCTGAATGTGCCCCTTAGCCAGCAGTAACAGAAACAGTTCTGCGTACGTTACGGGTATAGGATCAAATCCTGGTGGCCGTGTTGTACGGTTGTTGTTATATGGAGGACGAGCCTACTGAAGAGGCTGTTGTGTCCTTTGCTGGTCAGGTTGGCTCTACGCAACCTGAGGTTGATACATAGAAACAGGCGCGGGGCCGATAGCAGGAGTAACAGCTGCTACTGGCTGATAACGTCGTCTTTGCTTTCCGAGAGAGATATTCCCAATATCTTGCTCTTTTTTCTTAGGGAGAGCACTACCGTATTTTTTAGTACCGCTCGTTGATCCAGTGTCTTTTACCAAACGTCCTTCTCAGACGGCTTCCTCAAGACGTACACCCATGCCGACCATTTCGGTGAAATCACTGGGTGCACTGGCAATCATTCGGTCATAGTAAAATGAGCTTAAGGTCTTTAAGAAGATTTTTGTCATCCCTTTTTCCTCAAGAGGTGGACAAATTTGAGCGGCAATTTCATGCCACCTTTGAGCATACTCCTTAAAGGTTTCCTTTTCCTTTTACGACATTGATCTGAGTTGATCTCTGTCGGGTGCCATGTCCAAATTGTACTTGTATTGTTGGACGAAGGCAGTGCCAAGATCTCTGAAAGTACTGATCGTGGCACGGTTTAAACCCATGTACCATTTGAGTGCGGCACCGGTTAAACTATCCTGGAAGTAGTGAATCAGCAGGTCCTGATTCTCTGTCTGAGCTGACATCCGCCGAGCGTACATCACCAGATGGCTCTGAGGGCAAGAGTTACCCTTGTATTTTTCAAAGTCGGGCACTTGGAACTTGTGCGGGACTTTCACATTTGGGACCAAACAGAGGTCTATGGCGTCATTTCCAAATAGATCCTGACCGCGAATGGGTTGCAGCTCTTTCTGCATTTCCAGGAACTGTTCCTGGAATTCCTCCATTCTGTCAAACATAGTTTCCTTCTTACCAGAAGGTTTCTGTGGAATCTGTCCTTCCGGGACAGTGTGCACCACAGGGGGTGGTACCGTGACTACGGCAGTAAGTCTTGGCGCCTCCCAAAGTTTGTAACCTTCAGGAGTCTTGAGTATGCCCCTGGCATCTTCGCTTTCCCGAAGTTTGTAACCTTCAGGCCCAGCGGCTTCTGTTACGATTCCCTGATCTTCAGTGATCGGCGGAACATATCCTTCCGGGATATAGTTAACAGGCATGCCCCAAGGACGATCATTCGGTATCTGATACCTAGGATCATACTTTTCTATGATGGGCATTGAGGTGATCTCTGAGATCACAGTTCTTTGTAGATGAGCTTCTGCCATGGCTTGCATGTCGTTACGAAGCTTTCTCATATCCTCTCTCAGAGCGTCGATCTCTTCTTTCAACTCTCTGTTTTCTTCCTCAAGATCATCCATCTTTTTCTGACGATTGGCCCGAGTATTATACGAATGAGACAGTTTGACTCTAGAATCGAGACACAAACGTGAGATTCGTAGGTAAGGAGAATACGCAATGTGAGAATGATGAATGCAATGATTATATTAATTGTTTAATGGTTTAACCAAAATAAACTTCGACAATTAGATTGCAAATATCAAACAGTGGGGAAACCCCTTTTTATTGAATTCCAAAGGATTACAGAAATGGAAATACAGTAGATTTCAAAGTGCAGAAACAGAAACCTAAACTAATGGGTCCCAAGTCCTCTCTGAGGAGAAACCGGGTGCTGATTCTGGTATCTTCCTTTTCTTTGACCGGGGCGCTTGGGTCGTTGTCGGGTTATCATTCCTTTGCCAAGTGAAAGGAGTGAGCAAATTCCTTTGGTCATCTTGATTCTCTACAGCATGCTGCTCCAAAATTTCAATCAGAGCATCTTTCTCTCTCAGTAATTGCTGTATTTGAATACACTCTACGTCGAGGGTGCGGTACTTGTTTTTCCAAGATCTTCTTTCCTTTTGAACTTTGTTGAGGGTAACCTGAAGCCTTTCAGTTTCCGTCATGAAGTACATGACAATTTCCCTCGGTGGAAGAATTCCGTAACGAGGATAAGGCATCTTTAGCTTGAGAGCTCTAGTTTGTACCCAATGGAGATAAGGCTCCACCGAGACACAGTCCGGTTTTCCCAGAGACTCTCGTCCTTTCTTATGAACATGTTTCCAAGCTTGCACTATTTCCATCTTTAGTGCTCTGTCGTTTTCTCCTTCCTTGAAGAAAAGACCTTCCAGATGAACACCCAGTGGGATGTGTCTCATCGGGTATCCAAATTGACGAAGAACTAATATCGGATGATAGTTGATTCCTCCTTTAGTTCCTATGAGGGGTATGCTGGGGAAGTTTCCACAACGGTCAATGATTCTGATTCCCTCATAAATCCTATTACACCAATCTATATCAGAGTTGGTGAGGGACATGATCTTCTGCGACCAACGTAAGACACTCTTGCAATACCAAAAAGCGGCAGACTTGGGCAAGTGAGAGATAAACCATTTGTAGAGCAAAGGCACACAGCATGTGATCTCCCCTCCGCTGTACAAATTTCCCAAGTGTACAGAATGATACGCATCTGCGAGCAAAGTCGGCACAGGGTTTCCAATGAGAAAAACCTTAATAGCGTTAATGTCGACGAAGTTATTGATGTTGGGAAACAAAAATAACCCGTAGGTGAGCAAGACAAAGATGCTTTCAAAAGCATTCCCGTGCCCTATACTAGCGAAGTACAGAGCCTTTTTTGTCAAGAACTGGGCTGGCAAACCTTGGATGCCACCCTTAGTGGTCAGGTGAATCCTGACCTCAGACTCGTCCAAATGAATTGCTCTTGCAATAGTCTGATTCTTTGGAATTTCTTCCAGTCCCGAAAATGGAGCTCGATCAGTGATATGTAAATCAGTCAGATGAGAATACTCCTCCAGCGTTGGTGCTAGCTGGTAATCCGGGAATGTGAAACAATGATAAACCAGATCGTAGAACTCAATGAGCGCATCCATGATTCCCTTAATCACATGGACTCTTAACAGTGGTAGCAAACCACCGTGCTTGGCTCTGAAAGCCTCTGGGTTAACGATCATCCTCGCTAACTTTCTCAAATCCCCTAGTTTTGGAACCTTGAAGGTATACTGGTGAGTTCTCCTTCTACCGAAATCCATTAATGCAATCTTTTTCTCTGATATTTGCAATCACAGTCTTAGTTTAATTTGAAAAACAGAGAGACTAGAAGAGAAAGTTTTTTGAATGTTTTAATGTTTTATTAAATGAATGCATGAATGCAGCACACAAAAACATAGAAAAAACATGGGGTCAAAGGGTTGTTGTCATGAAGTCAAGGCTCTACCCATCCCCAAAGGTTTATACTAGGGTGATTTTTGTACCTGTACTCATTATCATCAGCTCCTCCCAGGAAAGCAAAACAACAAGCGGATCGCCAGTGAGTTGTGTGCAATCTTAGAGTAAGTGCCATTCACCGAGAATAGATCACCAGCCTCAAATGAGGGTAGTATGGCGTAACAACTATTTCCGATAGTTTCTGCAGTACGAAAAAGGTTGGCTTTTCTTAAGTGTATACTCAATCTCACCACATGCGGCATCACACGCATTCCCATTAGTAGAAAAATAAACACGTATAGCAATTAGGAAAAGCAGTATATATATTTGTCCTAATCATCCTAGACTTATAAAGCTATGAATCTTAAGTTCCTGACAGAAATGGGTTCCCCGGCGGAAGTCCCAATCTGTGGTTCCCTGCCTAAGAGATGGATCAGCATAGGTCAATCTTTCTCTTCGGTAGAGTTCCCATTTTCCGTGGAAAACGGGGATGATGCCCTAAGGCAGAAAAGGAGACTCCCCAGCAGAGTCGCCATTTGTGTAATTTTTCACACAAGAGAAGTAGAAAGAAAGGAACTGACAGGCCCCACGGTGGGCGCCACTTTTCTGTAGCGAGCGATTTTGGACGCGGTTCTTAAGCGCTGGTCGCTCTCTGCAGTTGAGCTTAAAACTATAGGTCGATTCATTTTTTATCCTATTGTGAGCTGAATAAGGAAGGGAAATAGATGTCTCCAATTAACCCTGCTTTGCATACTGAGTTTAAACAGCGGTCTGTTAGGTTACGGATGCTATCAATGTGGGGGGGCCTTTGTACTGGTTATTCGTATTTCGCCAATACAGGTTTCTTTCTTTCTTATTTCTAGGCAAAGGGTTTCTGGCGGGGAATAAGGATTAGGATGTTAGGACTGGTGCTTTTGAATTACTGCTTTTGATTGATGGAGATATGGGATTTGGGTTTTTTGTTGATTGCGCTCGCTAAGATCTTTTCTTTCGATCTTATGCCTACGTATTCCTGTTTACCGAAACAGGGAAATCAGAGCGTTCGTAGTTCCTCCTATTCTATGGGAGGAAATTGGTTTTTGGTGTCTTGTTCAAAGCCCAAGACATGAAGCGAAAGGTGATTTGTATCTTGTTCAAAGCCCAAGATGTGAAGCTAAAAGGTTTATTTGTGTCTTGTTCAAAGCCCAAGACGTGAAGCTGAAAGACCTCGACTTTAGAGAGAATTTGTCATCTCTAAAGAGGGGAGAAGGAGAATTACTTTAACTGGGATACGCGGATCCGAGCAATGCCATAATTTCCGAAGAAAAGGGTTTTAACCTGAAGGAGAAGACTTTAACTCAGTGTAGAGCAATGCCATCTTTCCTTAGGAATTTCTCATGCTAAAAGAGGGACAGTGGCATGGATGTAGATGATCCAGAGGCTTGCCGCTTACAGCGATTAGATGAAGGGAAAGGAGTTGTTGATGTTTGTGTACTGTGAACGAGGCACAGCTTTGATGCTAAAAGGTTGATTGGATCAACCAGTGGTTTTCTTATACAAAGCCTAAGAGGAGGCTAATTTGTGTCTCGTACAAAGCCCGAGAGAGAGGCTAAAGGTTTTTTGACCCAGTGGGGCATATCGTTATACAAAGCCTAAGAGGAGGCTAACAAAGAGTTCGACTCTTGCTTAAGGGATTTATATCTCGTACGAGGCCCGAGATGGAGGCAAAAAAAAGGGGTGATTGACTCAACGAAGGAATCTTTTGTGTCTCATACAAAGCCTGAGAGAGAGAGGCTAAAAGGGTTGTTTTAACTCCACTGGGGAGAATTTTGGTATCTCGTACGAAGCCCGAGATGGAGGCTATTGTAACTGTTTCAGTTGAGTGACAGATCCAATATACTGATTTAAAAGAGAAAATCAGTTCTTATATGAGCATCACTGTACACAGGGATTTGATTTGAGGATCAGGGATATTTCCTTCTCTTTGAGGAAACGGGAAATCCAAAGGGTATCGAGACTATCCGAGTCTGCGGGTTTCCTTCCTATTTAACGAAGGGTGCTTGAGAATGTCTTTGAGACTCAAGGAAGTTAGACTGTCCAAGTCTAGAGTTTTATCTTTTGTACTATGCTTTGAGAAACAATAGTAGACTCTATGAAAGGACTGTTCTATGAAGATGACTAGGTTCTGTTCCTATACCTCTAGGAGGTCGTCGGGACAATTTGTACGAAGCCCAAGAGGAGGCTGGAAACTTTTTAAGAAGCCGACGGGTCCCAAACCAAAGAAAAGTTCAGGAAAACTCTTTTAGAGTTAAAACCACTGGTAAACGTGCGAGGTTTACTATCCAGTGACTTTAACTTTTAGAGAGAGTCCTAACCGTTCGGCGGTTTGAAGAAATTCAAGAGAAGTTTCACCGAGAATAATTCATCTCTGGGGGATAGAATTTCTTGACGATTCCTAAGGAGGACAGCCGAAGAGAATACTGTATCTGGTGCTCCTATTGGGGATCTAGGCGTCTATTTCTACGAATAAATGAAACGGCGTCACTTAGTTCTAGACGTAGTTGCTGGGGAAACTCGAAATATCTATACTATTATTACACAGTAGATATGAGTTTATGAAAGGAGACTTACAGTGAGCAGCCCCACAATACAGTTTATAATATGAAAGCAGTAAATGAAAGCGATAACCACTTACTCGGTTGTAGAGCTTCCATGTTGTTTGGTTAGTTGTTCAACAAAGAAAGATTGAAAACAACAGTATATTCAAAATCAAAGGAGAAAGTGCTTTGAAAAAGAAAGATTTGGGGCTTACAGCTCAAGGAGATGCCCAGGGTTTTATCAGTGAGCGCACTGTTTGAATTTGTACAGAGGGACTTATACAAAAGACTGGGGCCCAAAAAGGTTTTCTGTACAAAGGGATGGGTCTTACACTCTCTCAAGAGGCCCAAAAAGGTTTAAAGGAAAAAGAGTGGGGCTTATAACACGAGGGTAGGCCCAAATGATTTTTCGTTTAAAAATGGCGATCGCGTCGAGGTTTTCTTTTAACGCAGAGGGACTTATACAATAAGTGAGGCCCAAAATGTTTTGGTTAAAAGGGGGATTGGGTCTTACACTTTAATAGAGGCCCAAAAGTTTTGAATGGGTCTTATAGCTCAAGGAGAGGCCCAGATGTTTTTTGAAAAGGCGACGATCGCGCCGTTTGTTGTTTTTTTTTACGGTATCAGGACTTATACAATAAGTGAGGCCCAAAGATGATTTGGTCAAAAAAAGGATTGGGTCTTACACTCTAATAGAGGCCCAAAGTGTTTTGAAAATGATTTATGAGGGTTGAATTAATCCAAAACCCTAATTTGTTTTCAAAAATGTATTTAATTGAATAAAAATTCAATTAAAATGATCAAAATTGTTTAACACATGGAAAACAAATTGTGATCTTGGATTAATGCTTCAAAAATTAAGTATTGACCTACAAAATAATTAGAAAGCATTAAAAGTTGCAAAATCAATGTAGAAAAAATATTTAAAATGCCAAAAACAATCAAAATATTAATTCTTTACAAAAATATCAATTATATGAAATAAATAATATTTTTGGGATTTTTTGTGAAAGTAAAATATTTTAACATTTTTGTGAATTATTAAAAAAAGAATCAACTCAAAATCATTAAAACTCAGAGAGAAATTAATTTTGGAATCAATTAAACAAAATCACAAAATTCAAATATTCAAATATATGAAAATGGCGCCAAGAACAACACCAAGAACACGCGCGTTTTTCAGTTTGCCCAGATTTGCATTTTCCATCCAATCTCACTGAATACGTAATCATATCATGCAATCCACATATCATTATGCTCGTCTCAACCTCACGATCATGTCTATGTACTTTAATTTCATTTAAATTAAACATACAACAAGAAATCACGAAGAAACCTCAAGAACCCTAATTTCTGCATGAAGGCTAGGATTTTTTATACATGATTCAAACAATGCAATTAATTGAGGGAAAACATTCCATGCATGATTATGAACATATGGCCAAATTATTGTGCGAGGAAATATGCATAGATTGAGAGATGACCAAGTTTAGGCTTACCTCCAAGTCGTGACAGCAAGTTTAGATGTGATTTTGAGTTGGAGGTGTTACAGACAAGTTGTGATGATCTGGACAGCTTCCCTACACCATATGGAGTGTGTTTGAACACTTGGATTGAATTGAAATTGACTGGATCAGTTTATGGCATCTCAGCTGCAACTTCACTTCAAACTTGTGTGGATGGCAAGTGATTTTGAGATTTTGAAGTTTCAGAAGTTATGTGAGTGTTTGATCAGCTCATATGTGATGTATGTGAGGTGTGTGAGTGATTGGTTTGTGCAGAATTGCTCTCAAACTCAAAACCCGATAGCTACCTTGCTAAGAAAGGCATTTTTGCCAAGAGAAAGAGATTTTGAGGAAAGC
The DNA here is from genome assembly GCA_022829125.1 of Lathyrus tuberosus. NCBI lineage: Eukaryota > Viridiplantae > Streptophyta > Magnoliopsida > Fabales > Fabaceae > Lathyrus > Lathyrus tuberosus. Next base: position 98,191 of record JALAZF010000896.1, read on the forward strand.
ATCTGTTAGATGGCTTTGGTGTACTCAAACTGACCACAATTGAGCTCTATTTTTAGTAGAGCAAGTTTGTTTTGCAAGGAATAGTGCATGGCAGCTGGTAAGTAGGTTTGGCCAATGTTGTCCAATGAGAATCCAAGTCTCCTCTAGCCATTGACTAGAGGTTAGGGCACAGAGCTTTGGTCCCCTTGGTCTTGGATAAGTCTTGACTGATTTCAGATGAGAATGGCTCAGTCCATGCCACCTTGATGGTTCCATTGAATGCCTCATTCCAAATTTGAAGTCTTGTCCCTATTTTGGCCATTCTAGGTTCAACATGCTATTCTTTGTTCCTTGGACCTTGGAGGCTTGGCTCAGTGATTGTCCCCTTTGGATTCAATCCTCTGAGGTGTCCAAGTGGATTGGAGCAATTGCAATTGGCTGATTTTGGCAAATCGAGCCAAAATGCAAATTCTGCCTTGCTTTGACAGATTTCAGCAAGGCAACTTGGCAATGTTGTATCTCATGGTGTAGGTTGAATTTGGCAATGTTCTTGGCCATTTTGGAAAGCTCTTACATGATACAACAACTGTTTGAACAAGTTTGGTTTTGATCTCTTTTGATTCCAAGTGAAAAATCCCCCTACATTTGGCAAAAAGTGAAGCAGAATTCTGACTTAGTGAAAATTTCACTAAGTGTTGGAAAAAGTGACATTTTCACTTTTCAGCCACTTTGATCACTCCATAACTCAAAATCCTTAATGAATTGGAATGACTTGTAGTTGAAGTTTTTGTAGGTGATAGTGAGGGCTACAAATCCATCTTTGGATGAGAAAAAATGGCCTTGTGGTTTAGGAGTTATGGTCCTCCAAAGTTGGTACCTTTGCCACTTTGTTTTTAACTTAGAAAAATTTCTAAGTTTTATGGTTACCCCTTTTACAAGTTATCTCACTTTTCTTGATTTTTCTTGATGAATGATGATTCAAATCATACATTAACATCATTTTAGGGTTAAAAATCCATTTTGGTGAAAAATCTCAAAAAGTCAAAGTTGACTTTTGTGCACAGTTGACTTTTTATCAGATGAATTCCAAACTGTGCAATTCTTCAGGAAATCATGTCCTTGACCTAAATCAAACTTGATGGACATGTTCCATGGGTGTCATAGGGTATATTCAATCATGTATTAGGGTTTGGGAGCATGCCTTTGTCAAAAGTCAAAGTTACAGTTGACTTTTCCCTTAAAACCCTAATTGTGGTGCAGATGAAAATGAAACTTGTTGCTCAAGCTTCTTGGATCAATCTATTGTTCCAAATGGATCAATATGGTGTATTAGAGACCCTCAAATCATATCTTGAGGTCTTGGCTCATGGTTTGTCCCAAAAGTCAACTTAGGGGTGAATTAGGTCAAGAAACCCTAATTCCTGATTTTTGATGAATGCATCCCCTGAGGCAAAATTGACTTGATGCATGGGTTCATGAGGTTCCATGAAGTATATTAGGTCATGTTTTGGATCATTGCCTTGTGCCCAGATGAAAATTCCCATCTGGAGGCCCTGGTCGACCAAAACCCTAATTTGGTGACACTGTCGATCTTGAGACTTGATCCACCTAGAAGGGAGCATCCTTGTGCTTAATCCTTGAAGTGGGAGTCCTTTTTGATCCATTGTGGATGTTTGAGAGATTAGACAAGTTGAAGATCATGTCATTTCTTGATTGATCCTTTGTCTAAGCACTCAGAGAGGGCTTGAAACCCTAATTTTGATTGTATTGGATGCTCACCCATCTTTGGGGAGACTGATGAAGCATAAAGGTACATCCATATTGTGATGATGATTTTCACAATGATGGGAAATCTAAGTGGTCAAAATTTGGGGTATTACAACGACCAAGGAGTTTCCCTCAAAGAATCTCCTATCAAGGATGCAAGGAGGAAGCTCGAACTTCCCTTTCTCCGGTACCCGAGTGAGATCCACAGAGTCAGTAACCCTTTGCCGCTTGGATCGTCCGAACAAAGGAAGGGGAGATCCCCGGGGAGCCAGAGTAGGAGAAGAAGAGGACCCCGCAGTAGACTGAACCGGAGGGGGAGCACGAGCACCAGCAAACCGAGACTTCAGGGGAACCTCTCCGGCCTTGTTCCTCGCAAGAGCGTTCTTCACAACCCTCTCATGGGCCTGAGGCATCTCACCTGCAAAAACAAAAGACGAACAAGTTAGTTACGAGGAAAAGAATAATACGAGCAAATATAAAAGAACTAAAACTACCAAGCAGCTTCTCGACTTCCGCAGGAGTCTTGCACTCCAGCAGTGCCTTGGTGTTAATAAACCGGTACTCAACCCTCTGACTACCGTCCTCCTCGAAGATCGGGTTACCCTTATTCTTCTAGCACTCAGCGAGCAGGAAGGAGTTAACATACTCCACCAACTCCTCGTACGCCATGACATCCTGCCCGTGTAGCTCGCGTGGTTGGAGAACGTAGTCACTGGGCTTCTTGGCGAAATGGTCAGGTGCCCAATGAATGGGGAACTTGTAGATTCTCTGCCCAATAAACTTCCCCGCCTCGTCGCGCAGGGCATTCCCATCCTCATCCACCTCAATCTCCCAGCCGTATGTACTATCCTGGGCAGCTTCGGACACGGGCTCGACAACATAGTATCGCTCCTTGAACGTCCGTATCGACTCCAAAAATGGTTTAAACGATTTGCGAGGCTGCTTCAGAGAGACCCAACCATACTTCTTCCCCTACAACTACCTTTGAAGATGGAAGACGGTGAAGAACAAAGGGAGAGTAGCCCCGATAGAGAGGTACTCGCACACCAGCTCGAACGCTCGGGTGAAGGCTAACGAGTTAGGGTGCAGTTACGTGGGGGCCAACTTCAAATGCACGAACACCGACTGCTGAAAATCGGTGAACGGCAAACTCAAACCCAGCTCCTTGAAGGCGTACTCATACATGGTAAAGCGGTCCTCGAAATTCGTACAGACTCGCTCATCCTCGGAGGGAAAGTGCACATTCCACTCCCCCTCCGGTCCGACCTCCATGAAGACATCACCCAAGTACGTTGTAAAAGTGGACACATGTTCAGCAGGTTCGACCACCTCCCACTCCTCCACGGAATCCTCGACGACGTCCTCGTCCACACCCTTCAACTCTCCTTCCTCCCAACCTCACGGGAGGAACTCGAAGCCGTCGAGCTACTACTATCCAAAGAGCTTGTTTCTTCCTCGGACGTATCTAAGGTAATCCCTCTATCTGGCCCAGTCGCCATGTCGATCACCTGAAAAGCAGAGAAGAAAGTGAATTCGACAACAAATGAAATCCACCCTTCCACCGCTGGTCAAGTGAAAGGGCGCGCAAAGGGCTGAGGACAACGTCCTCGGCCTAAGCCCTAACATCAAAAGAAAGACTGAAACCTCCCCGCGAGGAGACGCTCGAAACAAATCATCCCCAAGCGAGGAGCTTCCCCGCACTCATACCCAGTCTCCGTTCGAAGCTTCGCCAGAAATTGCAAAACTTCACCGGAATCTGGGAATATTTTACCGGAAAACTCATCACCCACTCAGAAGATGAACAATCACGACAGTTACACAAGCATCGCCATCGCAACGACGCCGTCAACCGCCCTCCTAACCAAAACATACTAACACGTCCGGCGACATGTCAGAAGTGGAAAAATGGCACAACCACCGTCCACCACCAACAATCGCCGAAAATAAACCTATTTCATCCTCTAAACCTAGCCCTAACCACATGCAATCTACCATTGACCACCAAAAGGAGTAGAACAAGCACAGGATCAAAAACTTACTTGATTTAAGAAGACGAAAGTGCCTGCTCGAAGCTTGGAGCGGTGGTCGGAGTAAGCAGACGGCGATGACGGGCAGGAATGCTGAAGGAGACAAAGAGAAATCAGAGCGAAAAAGTTCCAAATGGAACGAATTCCCCCCTTTTATACAAAGGGGCACGTGCAGACACGCGCTCGTAGGCCTTGATGACTATCAACTAGCCATCATTACCTAGTGACTGCTACACGGAGCTCTAGGCACACGTGGCGCCCCAACGTTTCCAATTCTGACTGACCTTTAGTCTCCCCGGACACCGGGCAACAAGGTCACGACCACGAATCTCACGGACACCAGGGGTCACGGGCACACTGAGACAACCCTCCTCGTCTTTAAACGACGACTTCACGCTAGATCCCCGGAGTAACGAGTTGTCCTTAAGTCATCACTCCCATGCTCGGGAGCCACGACTTGGGGGGCTCCTGTTCTGGACTGGACCCATGGCTGGACATGGCCCAATCCGCTTCTGCTCCAGAGCGGCCCAAATCGCCTAAGTCCAACCCACAAGAGGGCAAAAGTTACCTTTCTGCCCCTCCAACCGGGCAAGGAACGCGTCGTTCCTCCCCGGAATTACTGCCCGTTACGCACGGCTCCATTGCTCCCCGAACAGTCAAGGGCAGGTGCCCGGAACCATGCTTGTGCCCGACATAACGGCTAGTTTCGAGCACTCTGCTCGACATAACGACTAGTTTGGGTAGTTACCTATTCTTTGGGAAAACGGTTATTCCGCCCCGAAAATAGGACCGTTGGCCACGCGTTGGGGGCTCTATATAAACCCTCTCAAGCGAGAGGGTGAGGTATCCAATATTCACCCTACGAATTAATACTTTGTACTTGCCCCTTTTCTCTGACCCTTTCTTACTTGAGCGTCAGAGTGCCTTGCAGGTACACCCCCTCCCCTTCATACGACCAGCATCCCAGACGCACTTGGTGGTCCACTTCTACAGGATATGATCCCACATTCTCGATCAATTATTATTTATGATTTGACTTGGTAAAAAAACGGTTTTTGACTTGACTTACTCAAAACCATTAAGACCTTTATCTCTCTCCTATTTATAATAACTTTCATATTTTTATAAGAAGGGATAGACAAAAAGAATACGACGTGTAAAAAAAAATTTACTTTTATTTTCATCTATCTTATCTTCTTTTTCCTGTTTACATCATCCGAACATCTAAAATTCATCTTGTTGTTCTGTTACCTCGAATTTATACTAAGAGCATGTTGAATCCTGGGGGATTTATGCATATGAGGCGGATAAATCCTTACCGACAGTGTTCTTACACGCCTCAGGTTTGTTTAACCGTTTATTATTAAGATTGATAATACAAGTAGAGGTGATGAAATTGCATTCAGATTCCAATTTGTACAACAATCTTAAGGATTTATTTTATCATTGTCGAAAGATGGAGAATGGGTCTCATGGACCACTCATTTACAAATAAGGCTCAAGGATTTTTTTTTTCATGATTGATGTTGCACCATTTCAGGTTTCATCTTTTAAAACTTTTTTGTGCCTTTTTTAATATTTAAAGGTTTTGGGATGACTGAGTAGTGTAAAATATGTGAAAGATAAATTTTTATATTTTTAATTGTCTAATCCTGCTTTAGAAATGGTGTTATAGATGTATATTTATCTATAAACAAATTGAAAATATTTGAAGGTTATTATTATAATATGAAAAATCAATATTGTTATAATTAATTTATATGTATCAAAGACTAATTATAATCTTTTCCTGTATAACATATAATTTTAATTTGGATAATGACTTTCTATTTTGTTTTTGCTGACCTATGTTTTTTTTTAACGTGACTTATAGAAACTTATAACATTAAGTTTTATATTTTATTATTAACATTGATATTTTGATAGTAGCATACCATGGTATGTAGTTGTAAATGCTAAATTAAATTATAGTTATTATGCATTGAATATCAATTTAATTGATATTATTTGTATTGATTTTATCATGATTGCTGGAAAACAAATTGTTTATGTATTATGGCATATTAAATTTGTATATTTATAAGTTATGGCATAAATTTTATTGCTTTCATTGAATTCATATTGCAATAAAATTTTAATTTAAATATTAATATATGTTTGATATCATTAGATAAGTTATCTATAAGATTTTTAAGATGGTTTTTATATTGTTAATTATTGTCACTTGTTGCATTAAATTTAAAATATATAATATTTTTATTATAATAATTCAATTTATATATGTATATACGTGTGAATAAAATGAGATATTTCATTTTATTATGAGATATTACTTAATATTACTTAATATTATATTAACAAAATTGATATTCCTGTGTTGCTTATAATTTCTTTTAAGAGGAAAATTGGATTAAGAATTGTTAAAAATATAAAATTGATAGTAATGTCTTATAATTACTAATTATAATTTGTGGTGGTTACTATTTTTTACTGAGAGATATGATTCTTATATTAAATCATAATTGTTATGCATTGAATATTTTATTTAATTAAATTTATTATGTGTTGGGTGTTAAAATATTTGACCACAACAAATCTCGTTATGTATAGATGTTTGACTTGAATGGAAGTAGCAACGAGACTAATTAATATATTGTAGAAAATATTTTAGTTAACAATATTTTATTTTGTAATATAATTGTTTCATTTAGAAGTTGAGGAAATTACAAAAATTAATATTATGGAGAAATATTTCGGTGTCTTTATATTTTTTGAAGTGTATGATCATGCTATATTTTGGAGAAATTTTTTAAATGAGATAATCTATATGAGAATAAATCTAAGATTAGATTATTCAATATTTCATGGGGATGTTGTCACTTAGAAATCATCTAAGCAGACCTGTATAATTTAACATGAGCATTTTAGAATTATTTAAATATTATTAAAATATTTAAAATTGTGGTAATATTTTGGGGTGTTGCTTTTTATACTGGTGAGATTCTTTATTCATATTGCTGTATTAAAATTATACAATGATGTTATGGATTAAAATTGTATGAAAACAAATCTATATTTAAGTATATTTAATTTTACTCAATGTGGGGGTGTTGTCATTTGAAAGTCATTCAAATAGACCCGCATATAAAGGCATAAGTGGATTTATTTATATCATGTTTATATGATATCCTCATTGAAAGTAATTTTGCTTATATATTTAAGCAAATATGTATACATTTATTTGTGGAGATCAAGTATAAATGTTAAATACTTGAGTAAATATTTGAGATTTAATTGACTTAGAGACGTCTTAGTCAATATTTTTAGGAAGAAAAATGTGGCTTCCTCATTTGTGTATAAAGTATCTACTAAAAGATGATATAATATTCTCAATTTACGTGAAGTTAGATCAGAATGATCTTGGTCAATCCTATGACTAAGCCCCTGGGAAGAAACTAATTTGTGAACACATCGAGGGGAATTGGACTTAAGCCACAATTGAAACTAACAAGTAATGGGAACCCAACCTTTGTGATTGGAGATCCCATGAAAAAGGTGCATATGGGTAAGAACAAGTCACTTGTTTGTTCTGCTAGCACCAAAAATTATGTAATTAATTTTTGCTTGCGTCCTTTTCCTATGGTGTAAGTGAGAAAGTGCTAGACACTGCATTACTGAGAGGATAAGCTTACATAGCTTTTAATGAATTTCATATCCTTTATTGGTGGTGTATGATTTGCAGCATACACTTGATGAAATCACCTATATGAGTGTTGAGTGGGGCCGCTTATATGAGATATTGGAAAAATCTCTAGAGCACTCATGAAAATAACCAGGCACGCACACGGCCTATTAGCGCACCACAGCGTCAACAACAAGAACTGTGGGGGTGTGATGTGAGTGGTATACCTCTAACATACGTTAAGTGACTTTGGTTCATATAGCTTGCTACACCAATTTCATTGTGTGTTAAGTATTGTCATTCTAGGACTGGTTCATATAGCTTGCTACACCAGTTTGAAGCATCACATCAATGATGTTAATCCAGGAAATTATTATTTTTTTCATTTCTTTGTAACTTTTTAAATATGTAGGGGATTGTTGGAAATTTTGATAATATTTCAAAAGTTCTAAATAAATTGTCACATTTATAAGTGATAAATATGAGAAAAAACAATTTTTAATATTATTATCATTATTATTATAATTACTATTATAATTATTTATGATTTAACTTGGTCAAAAAAACGGTTTTTGACTTGACTTATTCAAAACCTTTAAGACCTTTATCTCTCTCCTATTTATAATAACTTTCATATTTTTATAAGAAGTGATAGACAGAAAGAATACGACGTGTAAAAAAACTTCACTTTTATTTTTGATCGTGAAGGCGGGATCAGATCCTGTAGAAGTGGGCCACCAAGTGCGTCTGGGATGCTGGTCGTATGGAGAGGAGGGGGGTGTACCTGCAAGGCACTCCGACGCTCAAGTAAGAAAGGGTCAGAGAAAAGGGGCAAGTACAAAGTATTAATTCGTAGGGTGAATATTGGATACGTCACCCTCTCAAGCGAGAGGGTTTATATAGAGCCCCCAGCGCGTGGCCAACGGTCCTATTTTCGGGGCGGAATAATCGTTTTCCCAAAGAATAGGTAACTACCCAAACTAGCCGTTATATTGGGCAGAGTGCCCGAAACTAGCCGTTATGTCGGGCACAGGCATGGTTCCGGGCACCTGCCCTTGACTGTTCGGGGAGCCATGGAGCCGTGCGTAACGGGCAGTAATTCCAAGGAGGAACGACGCGTTCCTTGCCCGGTTGGAGGGGCAGAAAGGTAACTTTTGCCCTCTTGTGGGTTGGACTTAGGCGATTTGGGCCGCTCTGGAGCAGAAGCGGATTGGGCCATGTTCAGCCATGGGTCTAGTCCAGAACAGGAGCCCCCCAAGTCGTGGCTCCCGAGAATGGGAGTGATAACTTAAGGACAACTCGTTACTCCGGGGATCTAGCGTGAAGTCGTCGTTTGAAGACGAGGAGGGTTGTCTCAGTGTGCCCGTGACCCCTGGTGTCCGTGAGATTCGTGGTCGTGACCTTGTTGCCCGGTGTTTGGGGAGACTAAAGGTTATTCAGAATTGGAAACGTTGGGGCGCCACGTGTGCCTAGAGCTCCGTGTAGCAGTCACTAGGTAATGATGGCTAGTTGATAGTCATCATGGCCTACGAGCGCGTGTCTACACGTGCCCCTTTGTATAAAAGGGGGGAATTCGTTCCATTTGGAACTTTTTCGCTCTGATTTCTCTTCGTCTCCTTCAGCATTCCTGCCCGTCACCGCCATCTGCTTACTCCGACCACCGCTCCAAGCTTCGAGCTGCCACTTTCGTCTTCTTAAATCAAGTAAGTTTCAGATCCTATGCTTGTTCTACTCCTTTTGGTGGTCAATGGTAGATTGCATGTGGTTAGGGCTAGGTTTATAGGACGAAATAGGTTGATTTCCGGTGATTGTTGGTGGTGGACGGTGGTTGTGCCATTTTTCCACTTCTGACATGTCGCCGGACGTGTTAGTATGTTTTGGTTAGAAGGGCGGTTGACGGCGTCGTTGCGATGGCAATGCTTGTGTAACCGTCGTGATTGTTCATCTTCTGAGTGGGTGATGAGTTTTTTGGTAGAATATTCCCAGATTCCGGTGAAGTTTTGCGATTTTCGACGAAGCTTCGAACGGAGACTGGGTATGAGTGCGGGGAAGCTCCTCGCTTGGGGATGATTTGTTTCGAGCGTCTCCTCGCATGGGAGGTTTCAGTCTTTCTTTTGATGTTAGGGCTTAGGCTGGGGACGTTATCCTCAGCCCTTTGCGCGCCCTTTCACTTGACCAGCGGTGGAAGGGTGGATTTGATTTGTTGTCGAATTCACTTTCTTCTCTGCTTTTCAGGTGATCGACATGGCGACGGGGCCAGATAGAGAGATTATCTTAGATACGTCCAAGAAAGAAACAAACTCTTTGGATAGTAGTAGCTCGACGGCTTCTTCGAGTTCCTCTAGTGAGGTTGGGGAGGAAGAAGAGTTGGAGGGTATGGACGAGGACGTCGTCGAGGATTCTGTGGAGGAGTGGGAGGTGGCCGAACCTGCTGAACATGTGTCCACTTTTGCAACGTACTTGGGTGATGTCTTCACGGAGGTCGGACCGGAGGGGGAGTGGAAGGTGCACTTTCCCTCCGAGGATGAGCGGGTTTGTATGAATTTCGGGGACCGCTTTACCATGTATGAGTACGCCTTCAAGGATCTGGGTTTGAGGTTGCCGTTCACCGATTTTCAGCAGTCGGTGTTCGTGCATTTGAAGTTGTCCCCCACGCAACTGCACCCTAACTCGTTAGCCTTCATCCGGGCGTTCGAGCTGGTGTGCGAGTACCTCTCTATCGGGACTACTCTCCCTTTGTTATTCACCGTCTTCCATCTTCAAAGGCAGCTGTCGGGGAGGAAGTATGGTTGGGTCTCTCTGAAGCAGCCTCGCAAATTGTTTAAACCATTTTTGGAGTCGATACGGACGTTCAAGGAGCGGTACTATGTTGTCGAGCCCGTGTCCAAAGCTGCCCAGGATAGTACATATGTCTGGAAGATTGAGGTGGATGAGGATGGGAACGACCTGCGCGACGAGGTGGGGAAGTTTATTGGGCAGAGAATCTACAAGTTCCCCATTCATTGGGCACCTGACCATTTCGCCAAGAAGCCCAGTGACTACGTTCTCCAACCGCACGAGCTACATGGGCAGGATGCCGTGGCGTACGAGGAGTTAGTGAAGTACGTTAACTCCTTCCTGCTTGCTGAGTGCTGGACGAATAAGGGTAACCCGATCTTCGAGGAGGACGGTAGTCAGAGGGTTGAGTACCGGTTTATTAACACCAAGGCACTGTTGGAGTGCAAGAATCTTGCGAAAGTCGAGAAACTGCTTGGTAGTTTCAGTTATTTTAGAGTTGCTCGTATTATTCTTTTCCTCGTAACTAACTTGTTCGTCTTTTGTTTGTGCAGGTGAGATGCCTCATGCCCATGAGAGGGTTGTGAAGAACGCTCTTACGAGGAACAAGGCCGGAGCGGTTCCCCTGAAGTCTCAGTTTACTGGTGCTCGTGCTCCCCCTCCGGTTCAGTCTACTACGGGGACCTCTTCTTCTCCTACTCCGGCTCCCCAGGGATCTCCCCTTCCTTTGACCGGACTATCCAAGCGGCCAAGGGTTACTGACGCTGTGGATCTCACTCGGGTACCGGAGAAAGGGAAGTTCGAGCTTCCTCCTTGAATCCTTGATAGGAGATTCTTTGAGGGAAACTCCTTGGTCCTGCCTCGGGCTGAGTCTCTTCGTTTGGAAAGCATGGATCGCCCGAGAAAGAGGGCGTTGGTGGCTCAAGACGCTTCAGCTTTGGTTAGGATGCTGGAGATGGTAGCTGTTTATGCTGAAGGGGACTCTGCAACTGAGTCCGAACTTAATGCTGCCAGGGCTGCTATGGCATCCCTCAAAGAAGAGGACAAGGGTGCAGACGTAGCTCGGAAGAAGGCTGAGGAGGAGGTAGCTCGGTTGAAGAAGGAGAATTCCACGCTGGCGGCGGAGAAGAAAGCTTCCGAGGAGCTGGTCCGGCAGTTGAGGGCGGTCAACGCCCCGGGTGAAGATGAGCTGAAAGATGTGAAAGAACTAAAGACAAGATTTGAGCTGGTCACCCGTATGCTGATGGTCGAGGATGACAGTATTGCCATCGCGGACGAATCCTTCAGAAATGTCGTGGCTCAACTGCGGGTGTTGAACCCCGAGCTTGACTTCTCTGTCGATGGTACCCACTATCTGGCGCATGTTGAGGATGGTCGGATCGTTATGCCCGACGCTCTCCTTGAAGGGAACACCGAGGATCAGCCCGTGGAGGACCAGGGGCCTCAGCCTGAGCACATGGACGAGTGAGGAGTCTGCTTTTTTTTGTTGTAACTTGTCCGGCCTGCGTGCCGAGTAATTGTTGTAATCTATTTGGGGGGCATGGCCCCTATTTTATGTAATCCAGTACAGCCGTGGTCCTAGTGGCCACTTATTTATGTTTAAATTATATGTTCGATTCTGCTGTTTGCATGGTTTTACTTGCTTTAATTTTTTGCTAAGTGTTGTACTCATGCTCGTTGTGAATGTGTGTCTGCCCGTGATAGGGAGTATTGGACTTATGCGAACTTTTAGGAGGATTGCTCGTTGTATATGTGTTCGGTAGTGAGGGGTATTGATCGAACGGCTGGGGAATGTCCTGGCGGGGATGCGGAGCTCAGGTCACGTTTAAGGCCTGAGTTCGTGGCGTGAACGTCCCATCGCAAGCTGGGGTTCTGTCAATCATGGTACTTTGACGACGGCGATGCTCGATCGAGGACCGCCGTCGAGGAGTTACTCGGCTCGTTATTGAGCGGGGTTCTGCTTTGTCGGTACGCGACGCTTGTACCTAGGCGTGCATAGTGGTTGGTAGCCGATGTCCATCGTCGTGAAGGGTCGAACCGAGAATTAGGGCCTTAGCTATTGTATTGTTTTAGCTTTTCAACGTTCCATGGTCGAGCAAGTTCTTCCCCGTTGAGATGTTCTAGGTAGTAGGCCCCATTTTCCGTTTTTGCTCGGACGCGGTAGGGTCCTTCCCAGTTGGCTTCTAGTTTGCCTTCGTGAGAGTCTTTGTGGTTTCTTCTTAGAACAAGGCTTCCCACGTCGAACTCTCGTCGTATCACCTTGGCGTTGTGCCTGATGGTAATTTTTTGTTTTAGTGAGGCTTCGCGGAGGGCTGCCCCGGTTCGAATTTCCTCGGCGAGGTCGAGTTCTTCTCTTAGTGATTCGTCGTTTATCTCCTCGTCTAGGGGCAACCCTTTCCGCCTGGAGGGCACGTGAACTTCGACGGGGATTACAGCCGCGGTCCCGTATGTTAGACGGAAGGGTGTTTCCCTGGTTGTAGAGTGTGGGGTTGTACGGTATGCCCATAATAAGCTGTGCAGTTCCTCGACCCAAACCTTCTTTGTTTCGTCCAGGCTTCGTTTGAGGCCTCGAAGGATGACTCGGTTAGCTGCCTCAGCCTACCCGTTTGTTTGGGGGTGCTCGACGAATGCGAAGTGCTGCTTCGTGCCCAGTTGGGCGACGAAGTCCTGAAACTTCCTGTCCGTGAATTGCGTCCCATTGTCCGTCACTATTGCTTGGGGAATGCCGAAACGTGCGAGGATGTTTCGTTTGTAGAAATGCAGTATGTTGAGGGCGGTTATTTTGGCTAGAGCCTCCGCTTCTATCCATTTTGTGAAGTAGTCTACGCCCACTATTAGGTATTTGCTCTGATTCGATCCTACTACGAAGGGTCCTAGGATGTCTAGGCCCCACCAGGCGAATGGCCAAGGGGAGGACATTGCCTTGAGCTCGTTAGGTGGAGCCAGGTGCATGTCCCCGTGCCGTTGGCATTTATCGCATCTCTTCATGTGTTCTTTCGCGTCGTGCTGCATGGTCGGCCAGTAATATCCTGCTCGGAGGGCCTTTCGAGCAAGGAACCTTCCGCCGAGATGTTGGGCGTTGATTCCCTCGTGGATTTCGCACAGGATGTGCGCGACCATTTCTTCCTCGACACACTTGAGCAGCGGAATGGAGAATCCCCGCCTGTAGAGTTTATCTTTGACCAAGACATAAGAGCAGGCTCTTTGCCTAACTATGCTGGCCTCTTTTGGGTCGGACGGAAGTTCGTCTTTGGCGAGATAGTTGTAAATAGGGGTCATCCAGCAGTTGTTGTCGCCGATCACCTGCACGTCGAGGGTCAGGGAGGCCTTCTCGATACTGGGTCGAGGAAGTACTTCCTGTATTGGCGGATTTGTTTCCGCCTTTCTTCTTTGTGCTGGCTAGTTTGGATAGCACGTCTGCTCGCACGTTATGTTCGCGGGGAACATGTTTCACTTCCACTGTTGTGAACTTCGCCATTTCCTTCTTGACCATGGATAAGTATTCGGTCAGGTTGTCATTTTTGTCTTGATATTCTCCCCGGACCTGGAGGGCCACGAGTTGTGAATCTATGCAGATGACGACTTCTTCTGCGCCCAGGTCCTCGGCTAGGCGTAGCCCAGCGAGGAAGGCCTCGTATTCAGCGTGGTTGTTCGAGGTTGGGAAATATAGGGTGAGTGATACTTTGACGATGATTCCGTCGTTGCTTTCCAGGATGACGCCCGCACCGCTCCCTGCCGAGCTTGAGGTACCGTCCACAAAAATGGTTCATTTACGTGCTTTACCCGCGGGGAAGTCTGCGAATGTCATTTCTGCGACGAAGTCGACCAGAGCCTGGGCTTTGAGAGCTTTCATGCCTTCATACCGGATGTCAAATTCGGATAGTTCAAGCGACCATTTGAGCATTCGACCGACCATATCCGGTCGTCCAAGCAGTTGCTTTATGGGTTGATCTGTTCGAATGATGATCGTGTGGGCCAGGAAGTAGTGTCTTAGTCTTCTGGCCGCGTTGATGAGGGCCAGTGCTACTTTCTCTATCTGTTGGTACCTTAGTTCTGGTCTCTGCAGTGCTTTGCTCGTGAAGTATATGGGCTTCTGCCTGTCAGGTGTCTCGCGGATGAGAGTGGCGCTTACTACTTCGGTTGCTACGGCGAGGTATAGGTACAACGCTTCGCCATTGTCCGGACGGGAGAGGACTGGTGGCTCTGAGAGTGCCCGTTTCAGATGGAGAAGGGCCTTGTCACGTTCCTCGGTCCATTCGAATGATGCCTCATTGTGGAGGAGTTTGAAGAATGGTAGGGCGTGTTGTGCAGATTTGGCCACGAAACGAGATAGTGACGCGAGCATCCCGTTGAGGGACTGGATGGATTTCTTGGACTTGGGCATAGGAAACTCGGAGAATGCTCGACATTTATCGGGGTTGGCTTCGATTCCTCATTCCGTTAAGCAGAATCCGAGGAATTTGCCTGCTCGGACACCGAACGTGCACTTCTCCGGATTAAAATGCATTTTGTATTTCCTGGCCTGTTCGAAGACCTTTCTTAAATGGGAAGTATGATCGGTTTCCTCGTGGGATTTTACGATCATGTTGTCCATGTATACTTCGAGCATGTCGTATATTTCTCCCCGGAAGACCTTGTTCATCATTCTTTGGTAGGTTGCTCCGGCGTTCTTCAGGCCGAAGGGCATTACGTTGTAGTAATAGTTGTCCGATTCGGTCATGAAGGCCGTGTATTTTTTGTCGGCCATTGCCATTGGAATTTGATTATAGCCCAAGTAGGCATCCATGAACGATAAAAGTTTAAAACCAGCAGAATTATCAACAAGTTTATCAATATTGGGGAAGGGGTAGGCATCCTTCGGGCATGCCTTATTGAGATCGGTGTAATCAATGCACATGAGCCATTTTCCATTAGATTTTTTAATTAGTACAACGTTGGACAGCCAAGTAGTGTACTTGGCCTCCGAAATAAATTTGGCCTCGAGGAGGTCCTTTACAGCTTTTTCAGCAGCCTCCGTCTTCTTCGGAGACTGCTTTCTCCTACGTTGTGCTACGGCCTTGACGGCCGGGTCGATTGTCAGCTGGTGGCAGGCGACGGATGGATCCAAGCCGGGCATTTCGGTGGCGCTCCATACGAAGAGGTCGAAATTCTCACGAAGGCATGCTTTGAGCTGCTTCCTCGCGATGTCGGGCAGGTCTGCTCCAATCTTCACTCCCCGCTGAGGGTCGTCGCCGAACAGAACAATCTCGAAGTTGCCATCCGGGATTGGGCGCATCGATGTAGACGGGTTGGCTGAAGCTGCTCGTTCCTCCTGTTGGCCTTCTTCGGGGAAGCGACTGTCGAGGTCGATGGAGTCGACCTGGGGCAGAGGCTTGGCTTCCTCAGAGCTGCTTGGCAATGCTGGCTTGCTCGACGCTTTTGGCTTGGACGCAATGGTGTTGAGCCCCTTTGTAGCTGCTTCGAAACATCGTCGTGTAGCTTCGATGTCGCCGTGGAGGGTGGTGACCATTCCTTTCGAAGTGTAATACTTCATCTTCAGGTGGACTATTGAGGGCACCGCTACCAACTCGGCCAGAGTTGGCCTTCCGAAAATGCACTGGTAAAGCGACGGGCAGTCAATTACCAGAAATTGTACCTTGACGGATCTGGCCGTCTCAGCTGATCCAAAGGTTACGATCAGTTCGACGTATCCCCACGGCTTGGTCACTGATCTGTTGAATCCCTGTAAATCAAACCCTACATAAGGGGTAAGGTGTGATTCATCCAGCTGAAGTGTTGAAAACAGCTGGGAGTACATGATGTCGACCGAGCTTCCCTGGTCGACGAGGATTCTGCGAACATCGAAGTTCTCCTTTCGGGCTCTGACGAGCAAAGGTGTGCTCGAGTTTGGGGATCCCCCGAGGAGCTCTTCCTGGTAGAAGGAGATGGGAACGGAGCCCTTCGGGGCCTGATCAAGCGTGGTCACCTTGTTGGAGCTTGTGTTGATCAGATGCTCGAATTTTTGCTTCACGGAGCCCACCGTGACTTTGTTGAAGCCCCCGCTAGAGATAACCATGGCGGAGGGAAACGTCTTCCACGGGCTGTGGGCCGCGAAATAAGCAGGGGCTCTGAGCTCGTCCGGGACGTAGAAGTCCTCCGGTTGCGATATGGACATAGCGACCTGTATATTGGCGTCTTCCGAGGAGGGTACTTCTTCCTCTATCTTCTTGGACTCCTGGGCGTCCTGCCGAGGAGTGTCCTTCTTCTTCGCGAACTGTTTTAGGTGGCCGTCCCTGATCAGTATCTCAACGACATCCTTCAGATGGATGCAGTCTTCTGTAGTGTGGCCGTGACTCTTGTGGAAACGACAGTATTTCGATTTGTCCACATTTGGTCTGGCCGGCAGTTGTTTGGGGAAGCAGACCCTTGCATGCTTGAACTCCGAATTGGCACATTTGGACAATATCTTCTCCCTGGAGACGGTCAGGGGGGTGTAGTCATGGAACCGCCCGGGGGCCCCTTGTTGTCACGGGAGTCACGAGGACGGTCATCGCGCCTCCGTTCGCCTCGACGAGATGTTGAGGCCTCCTCACCTCTAGAGGTCCGAGCGTTCTCTTGATGGCGTGATGCTCGGACGTTGCAGGCCGCAACCTTCTCTTCGTACTGAATGTGTGATTGGGCTTTGAGGAGGAGGGCGTCTAGGTTCCTTGGTGGTGCGAGGCTGACGAATTTAGAGAACTCGGAGCCCGGGCGGAGCCCTTGCTCGAGCATAAACTTCTTCATTTCGTCCTTTGTAGGGACTTGTACTGCTTCTTTGTTGAACCTTTCGATATATGTACGGAGAGGTTCGTCCTTTCCTTGGATTATGTCCCCAAGGGAGGCCTCAGTCTTGGGATGACGGCGAGAAGCTGTGAAATGCCGTGAGAACATCCTGCCCAGTTGTCTCCATGAGGTGATGGACTCCTCGGGCAGCTGCTTGTACCATGTCATCGCCCCCTTTCGGAGCGTGGTCGGAAACAGCCGGAATTTGATGGCGCATCGTACGCCGCAGTAGTCCAGCAGCACATTGATGTTCTCGATGTGCTCGTCGGGGTCAATGGTTCCGTCGTACGTGCCCAGTGACGGGGGCTTCTCCAGGTCCTTTGGGAGACGGGTAGCCAAGATCTCATGGGACAATGGGTCGTGAGGCTCATCGTCGCTGCTAGAACTGGTAAATGACGGGGACCGAAGGGTACGCTCGCAGCGGCGGTTCCTTCGGGGAGAAGGGGAATGGTTCCTTCGAGGAGAAGGTGAGCGATTCCTTTGGGGAGAAGGTGAACGGGCCCGGCCTTTAGACTTGACCGGGGGAGACTGCTCGTTCCTTCGAGTCCTCTTGTGGCCGGGTGAGTGCTGGTCACGCTTTCGGGCGGCGCGAGGGTCATGCTCTTGGTGCAGTCTCCGGTCAGTGTCTCTCCGGGGCTGCGGGCTCCTTGATCGTCGCTGGTTCCTCCGCGGAGGAGGAGGGGATCTTGGACGCTTGGATTCTTCTAACGCCCCGATCCTCTCGTTCTGCTGCAGGATCAGGGTGTTGGTTTTGTTGATCGCCTCCAGGAGGGCTGCCACGGCCGGGTCGGCGTTGGGCGGAACAGGAACGGGCTGGACGTCAAGTGAAGACTGATCGTTGTTGCGATCAGCAGGGGTAGGGGAAGGAGAAGCAGTGGCTCTGTCCCTTAGGAAACAGGCATCTCGAAGGAGAGATGAATGGCCGTCAACGTCAGATTTGTTGATGGGGAAGACAGTGGTTTAGAGAGCATCCTTGGCGCGATCTTGAGAGGCCATGATGATGATGATCTTTTAGAATTGTTTTGATCTTAAGTTTTCGGGGAAAGAAAGATGGGGAGAATAATGATTCCCACAGACGGCGCCACTAATCGTGAAGGCGGGATCAGATCCTATAGAAGTGGGCCACCAAGTGCGTCTGGGATGCTGGTCGTATGGAGATGAGGGGGTGTACCTGCAAGGCACTCCGACGCTCAAGTAAGGGTCAGAGAAAATGGGCAAGTACAAAGTATTAATTCGTAGGGTGAATATTGGATACCTCACCCTCTCAAGCGAGAGGGTTTATATAGAGCCCCCAGCGCGTGGCCAACGATCCTATTTTCGGGGCAGAATAACCGTTTTCCCAAAGAATAGGTAACTACCCAAACTAGCCGTTATGTCGGGCAGAGTGCCCGAAACTAGCCGTTATGTCGAGCACATGCATGGTTCCGGGTACCTGCCCTTAACTGTCCGGGGAGCAATGGAGCCGTGCGTAACGGGCAGTAATTCCGGGGAGGAACGACGCGTTCCTTGCCCGGTTGGAGGGGCAGAAAGGTAACTTTTTCCCTCTTGTGGGTTGGACTTAGGCGATTTGGCCCGCTCTGGAGCAGAAGCGGATTGGGCCATGTCCAGCCATGGGTCCAGTCCAGAAAAATTTTCATCTATCTTATCTTCTTTTTCCTGTTTACATCGTCCGGACATCTAAAATTCCTCCTTATATTTCTTTTTCATGGCTTCCCAAACTAGTTCAACATCATAATTGATTCCTGTTCCGCGATTAGTTTCATTAAAAGGTGCGTTATTCCTGTTCCTCTCTTTACTCATCACTGGATTATGGTTTTAGGGTTTGTTTTCAACTGAGGATGCTCATTTTTGAAGTTTGCTTTGTTTCCTTTCAGGTTAAGGGGATGATACAGGGTGATGATGTTGGTGGAAGCAAGCGTATTATATCAGTTTATAATTTCTGGATCTGGTATAGAATGTTGTTTGAGTTTATCATATTCTATTTACATTGTTTGTTTAACTAACCCTCACTTAAAGTTTGCTGGTGGTAGAAAGCGTATTATATGAGTTTATAATATCTGGATCTGGTATAGAATTTTGTTTGAGTTTATTATATTCTATGTAGATTGTTTGTTTCACTAACCCTCACTTAAAATACATTCAGTTAATTCGACATAGATACTTATAATCTACAAATTAAGTTGTATTTGAAAACCAACTTAAACAAACCAATGTTGTTTTCTGATTGCATGCCTCTCATCATTTATCTCACGTTCTTTTATATATATATTATGGTATAATGATCTCGCTCCTTAGATGCATCGCCATCTTCCAATATAGTTAAATCAAAGATGAGGCAAATTATCCAATGTCTTGTTTATCTTATGGAAATTTAACTATAATCGAAGATAGCGATATATCGAAGGAGTCAGATCAATAAACCACAATATATGTAAAAGTGTGTGAAATGCACGATGAGACGAATGCAATCAGAAAACAACATTGGTTTGTTTAAGTTGGTTTTCAAGAACAGTTTAATTTGCAGATTATAGACATATTCATCAAATTTAATCCATGTATATTTATTTATTGAGGTGTTTGGAAAACAAGCAATCTACATTTAATATAATAAACTTAGGGTACTTACAACAACGATTATATATTGTAACCGATATCATAAGTAATTTATGTTTTATATAAATTCGCTACTGATGGGTTTCGAACCCAGAACTTAAGTGTATGTATCGCAATGGTTTATTATCATAACCGTTATGATATATGGCGCGCGTCCTGCCTTTCAACAACGGTTTCCAGACCGTTGTAGAAACAGCGAACTTACAACGACAATCTACATAACAACGCCTTCACCCGCGTCATTATATGTCATTCCCAACCATTGTTAAATGTGTTTTTCGTAGTAGTGGAGTTTGGATAGCTTAGATATGACATATTGGATGTGTTTGGATCATGAGCTGTGATGGAAATGCTCTCTAACTCAAAAACTCAGAGATACCTCGCTAAAGAAGGTATTTTTGCCTAAAGAAAGTGATTTTGAGGAAAGCATCTTTTTGATGGCTTTGGTGTACTCAAACTGAGCATAAATGAGCTCTATTTATAGTAGAGCAAGTTTGTTTTGGGATCAATAGTGAATGGAAACTGCAGCAGAGGTTTGGCCAATGTTGATCAATAGGAATCCAAGTCTCCTCTAGCCATTGACTAGAGGTTAGAGCACAGAGCTATGGTTCCCTAGTTGTTGGATCATTCTTGACTGAATTCAGTTGTAAATGTGTCAGTCCATGCCACCTTGGTGCATCCATTAAATGCTCCAATCCAAAATTGGAGTCTTGTCCCTCTTTTAGGGATTTCTAGGTTTGGTATGCTACTTCTTGTTCCAAAGACTTTGGAGGCTTAGATCAGTGTTTGTTCCCTTTAGATTTGATCCTCAGATGTGTCCAAAGTGATGACAAGGCTTGGAATTATCTGATTTTGCCAAATCGAGCAAAAGTGCAAAATTCTGCCTAACCTTGGCAGTTTTCAACAAGGCATATTGCCATTGTCATATCTCATGGCTCAAGGGGAATTTGATGGAGTTCTTGGCCATTTTGGAAAACCCTCATATGATACAATAACTATTTGATCATAATTGGTTTTGATACTTTTTGGATCCAAGTTAAAAATGCCTCTACATTTGGAAAAAAGTGAAGGCAGATTCTGACTTAGTGAAAATTTCACTAAGTGTTGGAAAAAAGTGACATTTTCACTTTTCTTGATTTTGATCATTCCATAACTTGAAATCCATGGGGAATTGGAATGAGTGGTAGTTGAAGCTTTTGTAGAGGACCATGAGAGCTACAAATATAGCTTTGGATGGGAAAAAATGGCCTTGTGGTTTAGGAGTTATGATCCTCCAAAGTTGGTACCCTAGCCACTTTGTTCAATAACTTAGAAAATTTTCTAAGTTTTTTATGGTTACCCCTTTTACAAGTTATCCCACTTTTCTTGATTTTTCTTGATGAATGATGATTCCAATCATACATTAACATTATTTTGGGGTCAAAAAACCATAATTGTGAAAAATCTCAAAAAGTCAAAGTTTGACTTTTGTGCACAGTTGACTTTTTGTCAGATGAATTCTAAACTGTGCGATCCTCTATGAAATCAAGTCCTTGACCTAAATCAAACTTGATGAATTGATTTCATAGGTGTTATAGGGTGTATTGAATCATGTCTTAGGGTTTGGGAGCATGTCCTGGTCAAAAGTCAAAGATACAGTTGACTTTTTCCGCGAAACCCTAACTGTGGTTCTGATAAAATTGAAACTTGTTGCTCAAGCTTCTTGGATCAATCCATTGTTGCAAATGGATCAATGTGATGTATTTGAGACCCTCAAATCCCGTCTTGAGGTCTTGGCTCATGTTTTTTCCCAAAAGTCAACTTAGGGGTGAATTAGGTCAAGAAACCCTAATTCCTGATTTTTTGATGAATGCATCCCCTGAGGCTAAATTGACTTGATGATTGGGTTCATGAGATCCCTTGGAGCATCATACGTTATGATTTGAAGCATTGGCTCATGCCCAGAGGAAAATTTCCAACTGGAGGCCCAGGTCGACCAAACCGTAATTTGGTGACACTGGCGATCTTAAGGCTTGATCCACCTAGAAGGGAGAAGCCTTGTGCTTAATCCTTGAAGTGGGAGTCCTCTTGATACTTTGTGGATGTTTGAGAGGCTAAACAAGTTGAAGATCATTTCATTTCTTGATTGATCCTTTGTCTAAGAGCTCTGAGAGGGCTTGAAACCCTAAGTCTGATTGTAGTGGATGCTCACCCATCTTTGGGGAGACTAATGGCTCATCCATATTGTGATGATGATTTGCACAATGATGGGAAATCTTAGTGGTCAAAACTTGGGGTATGACAGATGCCCCTATTTAATCTTCTTGGACCCGAAGGTGTGAATGATGAAGGTATTCGAGCATTCGGGGTGCAAGAGGATTAAATATCGGAATACCCAAAATTTTGACAGTGGTTATGAATGACAGTTCGCGCATCCTTCCTCCTTTTCTAAGAAATGATGCTTAGAAAAGGTAAACTTCCCCTCGATCCTGGTTTTTGTACCAAGGAACTGGTCTTAGTTTCCGAAATGAACTTCCCCTCGATCCTGGTTTCCTACCAAGGAACTGGTCTAAGTTTCTAAAATGAACTTCCCCTTGATCCTGGTTTCCTACCAAGGAACTGGTCTCAGTTTCCGATATAAACCTCCCCTCGATCTTGGTTTCCTACCAAGGAACTGGTCTCAGTTTCTGATTTAAACTTCCCCTCGATCTTGGTTCCCTACCAAGAATCTGGTCTTAGTTTCTTCTGTCAATAAACTCTATTGACAAGTGACGCTATTTGTAGCGGTTCTCCTCAAACTTATCGCCGAATTTTCCTGGGGAGATGCCATTTGATGGAAAATTTTTTGATTGTAGAGAGGCACAAACTTCTCTGTTTGAGATGCCATTTGTCGACTCTACTGGGGAAAACGAGTCTTCTTGAGAGACTGCTTTCATTTAGGGATATTATATCATACTTTTCTCGAGATCTTCTCAGAGAAATGCCATACGATGTACCCCAATTTTGAGGTGCCGATGACTTTGTTGACATTGACATTCTGGAGAGAATGACCAATGTGTTGCTGTAAGTCTTTAGTTGAGAGGCTTTCTCTAGGGATTTTCCTTAATCCGGGAAAGCGAAGAGTGATGCTGGCTGAGGGTTCTCTGGTTTTTCAGAGGTTCAAGTTATCAAATTGATCAAAGGCCGACTTCATCCCAGAAATAAACTGGAGGAGAGAGGTAGTTCAGATGCAACATTTCCTGACGAGGAAAGAACTAACAACTCGATTGAGAGGACTGTTATCACTAGGGGATAAGTCCGACCAGAGTGATAGTGATGCAACATGAATATGAACGCAAAGTAGTAATGCATGATGTATGTGTGTATATGCTGACAAAACTGACACGACATACAAACTAATAGATGAAAATGACTGGATACTCGGCCACTGCTGGGGACGAAGAGGTATCGCTAGTTCAAGATAGCAATTCTGCCTTGCTTAGGAGAATTAGTCCTCGTCGGGAGCTACGTTGGTCGGGCTTAGGAGATAAGAACTCTACCGGGGGTGTCAGATGAAACAATGGTCTCTGGCACAGCTGATCCTTCATTCAGGTGCACTAGTTTAGAAGGAGTACTTTGATTCTGTACTTTGAAGCTTGCTTACTTCTGGAGAAGCGATCGATGTTCTTTCGATGTTCAACAGTCAAAAGAAATTGCCATCTTTATTTTAAGCAGAAAAATTTTACAAGTAAATTCATTTTTGTTTTATTTCAAGAACCGTTGATCATGTTAAAATGTCGTCCTGTAAAGCTAAAACAAATAAGAATTGCAAACAAAAGCACAATGGCTCAAATTGTATTGATAGGATGGAAATCAGCCAAACGCGTAATTCCATAGAGTATTTACAAAGTTTAGAAAATGGTAATTTAAAGGGAAAAAGGGCTACATTGAAACATAACGACCACTATCCTTCTACCAACTTTGACTTTGGGGCATCCTGAGCTTCTGGCGAAGATGACCTTGACTGGAGTTTTCCTGACGGATGATGTAACTGCTGCCGAGGGACTTGCCCCTTTGTTGAACGTAGTTACTTGCCATTATCCCTAATTTTTGCCTGGATTGTACTTTGAGGTTTCCAATCCACCGGGATGATTTTTGATCATGTCTCTAATTTTTGCCTGGACCGCCCTTTCGGGTTTTCAATCCACCGAGACATTTATTATTATTATTATTATTTTTTTATTGAGGCGAAGTATTTCTTGACTACGTCAACATTTGTGGGGTAGGCTAATTCCTCTCCGTCCATGGTTGCAAGTCTCAAGGCGCCGCTTGAGAAAGCTTTCTTGACCACATAGGGGCCGTCATAATTCAGAGTCCACTTGCCCCGAGAATCAGTGAAAAATGATTGTATCTTCTTGAGCACGAGGTCTCCTTTCCTGAAGACGCGAGGTCGGACCTTTTTGTCGAACACCTTCTTCATTCTTTGCTGATACAACTGACCATGGCATAGTGCCATTATTTGCTTTTCTTCGATCAGGTTCAGTTCGTCGTGTCGACTTTGACACCATTCAGCTTCTGTAAGCTTAGCTTCCATCAATACCCGGATTGATGGGAACTATACTTCGATGGGGAGCACTGCTTCCATGCCATAAACTAGAGAGAAAGGGGTTGCCCTTGTTGAAGTGCAGACAGATGTACGATAATCGTGAAGAGCAAAGGGTAGCATCTCGTGCCAATCTTTGTAGGTTACGACCATCTTTTTAACAATCTTCTTGATGTTCTTGTTAGCTGCCTCTACCGCTCCGTTCATCTTGGGTCGGTAGGGAGATGAGTTATGGTGTTCGATCTTGAACTCTGTGCACAACTCTTTCATCATCTTGTTGTTTAAGTTAGATCCATTATTAGTAATGATCTGGCTCGGAACACCATAACGGCAGATGATATTATTTTTTATAAATCGGACTACTACTTGTCGGGTTACATTAACGTATGACGCTGCTTTGACCCATTTGGTGAAGTAATCAATGGCTACCAGGATGAACTGATGTCCGTTCGAAGCCTTAGGTTCGATCATGCCAATTGTGTCGATTCCCCAAATGGAAAAAGGTCGTGGGGAAGAAAGAACTTTGAGATGTGTAGGCGGTACATGGATTTTGTCTGAGTATATCTGAAACTTGTGACATCTCCTCATGTACTTGTAGCAGTCAGATTCCATTTTCAACCAATAGTACCCTGCTCTTAGAATTTTTCTCGCCATTGTATGTCCGTTGGCATGAGTTCCAAAGGACCCTTCGTGAATTTCTTTTATCAGCATGTCAACTTCTGGTTTGTCGACGCATCGAAGCAAGACCATGTCAAAGTTCCTCTTATAGAGTGTATCACCGCTCAGGAAGAAACTGCCTGCTAGCCTTCTGAGGGTTTTTCTATCTTTCCTGGATGCCCCAGGTGGGTACTCTTGTTTCTGAAGGAAGCATTTGATATCGTGATACCAAGGTTTGTCGTCTATGACTGCTTCAATCGTAAAGATGTAAGCGGGCCGTTCAAGGCGCATTATGTCGATCTTAGGTAAGTCATTCCATTGACCTACACTAATAATGGAAGAGAGAGTGGCTAATGCATCCGCCATGTGATTCTCCTCACGAGGGATATGATGAAACTCGACTCTGTTGAAGAAGGGTAACAACCTTCTTGCGTAATCTTTGTAAGGAATCAATCCTGATTGGTATGTGTTCCAATCTCCTTTGACCTGATTGACGACCAAAGCTGAGTCGCCATATACATCCAAGTTCTTGATCCTCAAATCAATCGCTTCTTCGAGACCCATAATACAAGCTTCGTATTCGGCCTCATTGTTTGTGCACTTGAACGTAAGTCTAGCGGTGAAAGGAATGTGGGTACCCTGAGGTGTTATGATAATTGCCCCAATTCCATTTTCGTAATGATTGACAGCTCCGTCAAAGATAAGTTCCCATTGGGAATCTGGTTCTGGC
This sequence comes from Lathyrus tuberosus, assembly GCA_022829125.1. Lineage (NCBI taxonomy): Eukaryota > Viridiplantae > Streptophyta > Magnoliopsida > Fabales > Fabaceae > Lathyrus > Lathyrus tuberosus. The sequence continues at coordinate 123,783 of JALAZF010000896.1, forward strand.
CCTTCACTGGGTAGCAGTTCATCGCAGTCTTTCATTTTTAGATACATGACATCTTCGTCTGGGAAGTCAAATCCGACTGATTCCTGATCATCAATCGGTTGATGAGCCAAATGATCGGCTAAAACACTTCCTTTAACGGCTTTCTGAGTGTGGTACTCTATGTCATATTCTAATAACAACATATGCCAATGGGAAATCCTTCCCGTGAGAGCAGGCTTTTCAAAGACATACTTGATTGGATCCATTTTAGAGATTAACCAAGTGGTGTGACGAATCATGTACTGGCGAAGACGTTTGGCTGCCCAAGCCAGAGCGCAGCAAGTTTTCTCGAGCATAGTGTACCGAGTCTCGCAGTCGGTGAATTTCTTGCTTAAATAGTAGATGGCAGATTTTTTTCTTTTTGTTTCGTCTTGTTGGCCAAGTACACAACCCATTGAGTCTTCCAAGACTGTTAAATAGATGATCAGCGGTCTTTATTCCACTGGAGGTGATAGAATCGGCGGGTTCGACAGGTATTCCTTGATACTATCGAAGGCGGTTTGGCAGTCTTCTGTCCAAACGCAGTCCTGATTCTTTTTAAGTAATTTGAAAATCGGCGCACATGTCGCGGTCATGAGGAATATGAATCTGGAAATATAGTTCAAACGTCCCAGGAATCCCCTGACTTGTTTTTCAGTCTTTGGAGAAGGCATTTCTTGAATGGCCTCGACCTTGTCAGGATCAACCTCAATTCCTTTCTGGCTGACGATGAATCCTAAGAGTTTCCCTGAACGGACACCGAACGTGCATTTATTGGGATTCAAGCGGAGTTTGTACTTCGCAAACGCTCAAATAGTTTTGACAGGTGGGTCACATGCTCCTCTTCTGTTTTAGATTTGGAAATTATGTCATCGACATACACTTCGATTTCTTTGTGCATCATGTCGTGAAAAAGAGTAGTCATAGCCCTTTGATAGGTTGCCCCGGCGTTCTTCAAGCCGAACGACATTACCTTGTAACAAAAAGTACCCCATGGGGTAATGAACGAAGTTTTCTCCATGTCTTTCGGCGCCATTTTGATTTGATTATAGACCGAGAATCCATCCATGAAGGAGAAAACTTTGAACTTTGTTGTACTGTCTACCAACATGTCAATGTGTGGAAAGGGAAAGTCGTCCTTTGGACTTGCCTTGTTCAGATCTCGGTAGTCGACACACATTCTGACTTTTCCGTCCTTTTTCAGAACTGGTACTATGTTGGCTAACCATTGAGGATATTCTGACGTAGCGAGGAAACCCACGTCAATCTGTTTTTGTACCTCTTCTTTCATTTTGACAGCCATGTCTGGATGAGTCCGTCTCAACCTTTGTTTTACCGGCGGATATTCTGATCTCAATGGTAGATGATGTTCCACGATGCTGGTATCCAACCCTGGCATATCCTGATAGGACCAAGCGAATACATCGGGAAACTCTTTGAGAAGTTTCGTTAAACTTTCTTTGACAGTTGGACTGAGCAGTGCCCCAATCTTGAATTCTTTTCTCTCTTCTTCCGATCCTAAGTTGACTGTTTCCAGCAACTCTTTGTGAGGCTCAATGGACCTTTCCTCTTGTCTGAGTAGTCGGGAGATCTCCTCTGGAATTTCGTCGTCATTTTCTTCTTCAGCCTCAAATACCGGGAGCTCAAAGTCGGGAGAAGGCATTGGATCATATGTTTCAATGGGGTTTAAAACAAGCAATCTGCATGACGTGATGATTTGTGTTTAGAAGAGATTGAGAATGCACGAGTGTGTGCAGTGTTATATATATATATATATATATATATATATATATATATATAACAATGCTCATTTTTATTTATTTTTTGTTTTTTAGGATTACCATTTTCTGGAAAAAGCAGAAAGAGAAAACAGCACTAACTGTGGAAATTACAGAACGACGTTTTTTTATTTATGAACAAGTCGATTCTTGAAACTACAGCCCTATAAAACAAAACTCTGTCGCTTTGGACGAAGCGGAGAGGGATATTTACAGAAAGTGAGCCCTATCAAAACATCCGTTTCACCTGGGCAAGGTGAAAAGTTAAAGTAAAGATGGCAATTACTTAGACTTATGAACAATCTTCGGAACATCGACAACAACCCATTGGTGGCGAACTCCTCGGTGAATCACAAAGTCCGGTACCTTTCTTGATTTGTCTTCAGAAATGACGTTGATTTCTGGTGGAGCAGGATCATTGGAATTTGTCTCCCAAGCAGAGTTGTCGTAGGAGGATTCCTCAGTTGTATTTTGCAGAGTATTTGTTCTCTCAGGTAAATCTCCTCATCCAGTTGGCTGGATGTCTTCGAGCCTAATACGAGAGCTTTCAGGAGCAGTGTACTTGACCATGAAGTCAAATTTTCCACTTGGCTATCCCAGGGTGTCCCACACTTCTTTGGAATTGGAGGAGTCATCCCTCTCGATGACGTTGACCTTGGGAAAAGCATAGTTAATGAATTCTAGTCCTGTAAACGTTGCGAATTCATCGTCGTGCTGGGTATTTTCAGGATAACCTGGGTGTTGATCCCATGACATGGTGGGGACGCATGTATTCTCTTCAATGATACTCAGCTAATTTTCATTGTTCGGCTGACTTTCTTGCCCCAAGTCTCCTGGGTAAGGCTGCCACATTGGCAGGCCATCCATCAGGCCATAATAGTCGGGGTCAAAGCTGTCTTTCATCAGAGTCTCCTCCTCTAATGAGTTTGGGGAAGCACGGCATCCTTCCGAATCACAATCTCCGTACATCATTTTGACATCTGACCTTGGTATAAATCTCAGGCTCTGTGCAGGAAAGCAAAAGGGAGTCTGCGTTTCGCCCTGAGACGTATAACCGTCCTCGTTGAGACAGGACTTCCATTCTTCCTCTGTATCGGAGGAATCATCTTTATTGATGGTATGCACGTCTTGAGTCACTGGTTGAAGGAAGCCTCCACTGTGGAAGAAGTTCTGAATGGGATGAAAACTTTTATTGTTCACAGCCGTCTGAGTACAGGTTGAGGAAAAGCCAGGACCTTTCTTTTTCTTATTGTCAGTAGGAATGACAAACTGCCCCCATCCTGTTGTATTGGTATTCTCGACCGCTTTGATAGCATCTTTGTACGAGGAAATCGAAGTTCCCCCTTCGGATTGATTATCCTTGTGTAGCGAAAGCGTTTGGAACTGGGTTCCGATTACCCCCTCCAGTTCTACATAAGTGGATGATGATAAGTTGCTTACGAGCAAGGCCTGTTCTCTATAGACTGTGACGAGTTGGCCGTTCTGGACGAACTTTAGCTTTTGGTGGAGGGTTGAAGTGACCACCCCAGCCTGATGTATCCAAGGTCTTCCTAATAAACAACTGTATGTTGCCCGGATGTCCATGACCTGGAAAGTGACTTGGAAAGTGTGAGGACCAATAGTTATGGGAAGGTCGACTTCGCCGATAACCATTTTTCTGGATCCGTCAAATACTTTGACGATGACCTCACTGCCTCTCATCGGAGATCCTTGAAATGATAGTCGCATTAGAGTAGATTTTGGCATAACATTCAGGGCTAACCCTGTGTCTACCAGTACGCTGGTTAAAGCATTATCCTGGCAGTTGACTGTAATGTTGAGCGCCATGTTATGACGGCGACCTTCTTCATGTAATTCCTCACCACTAAATCCCAAGTTATTGCAGGAAGTGATGTTAGAGACAATGCTATCGAACTGTCTATTTGTTACATCCTGTTCCACAAAGGCTTGCTCCAAGACTTTTTGTAGAGCCTCCCTGTGCGCTTCTGAACTAAGTAACAGTGATAATATCGAGATCTTTGAAGGAGTTTGTAACAGCTGATCAACAATGTTGTATTCACTCCTTTGGATGAGCTTTAGCATCTCATCATCGTTTTTTGAAAGGTCGGGATTACTGGATTAACCGACTGGTGGATTGGAACTTCTGTCTGAGGTTCCTTTTCTTTGTTGGGTTCTCCAACTCCTCTGTTGAAGATTCTACCACTCTGTGTTACTCGACTGATGTCTGCAATATTCACGACGGAGGGTAACGAAATTTCCTTTCCATTCTCAATTGTTGTTGCACCGTATTTGTGAGGGATAGCCTTAGTTGATTCATACGGTAGCGGTCTCGGTAGATAGATGACTATGGGAGCCTTCTGATTTTTCCGACCATCGTAAGTAATTTCGATCCGTTCCCGGTTGGGAACTCTCGATTCGTCAAGTAGAGGGATAATGGTACAAACATCCCTAGTCCTCTGATGATCAGAGATTACGACGACGTCCTCGATTTGATCAGCGAAATAGTTTACTGATCCAGAACTTGACCATGGTTGAATCTCTTTGCGATCCAACTGACTTTGAAGGGTTGCTCGCACGAGGTAGCATCCTTGATTATCCACTGAGCAAACTCCACACCGCTCATAGTTGTGTAGTGGCACCTGGCCACGTCCGCTTTGAATACAGTGTAACCTTACTAGATCTGTTTCCATTGACCGAACATCCTGAATTTGATAGCTAGTAGGATTCCCGTTAGTGATACTAATTTCCTGGGTGTCTTCACCCATATATATTGGAAGCCACCAGTGGTTCAACAAGTGCTGAAGTGTTTCTTGGACAAGGGCATAACCCTGATCGTCTTCGCAACCCGCTTTACAGCTCTAATAATCATGTGATACCAGGAACCCGAGCCGAGCCTGTTTAGCATGTAACTCCACCAGGCTGGTATTCATCAAGCGAATATCGAAGATTTGAATCATGTTGATTTGATAATGATTCCTATCATGGTAGTCTTGAATCCATCCAAGATCCATCTAACACTGGAGGGCCTCTTGTATGAAAGAGTATCCCTGTTTGTTTACCGAGCAAGTCAGACAAGAATTGTAATCGTGTCATGGCAGATTATGATACTGGCTTTGCCTTGAGTGCATTGCCACCAGGTTGACATTCATCGCACGGATGTCGTGGTTTTGTATGATGTTGGAATCCGTATAAACCATGTTAACTCCACAAACTCGGTGCTCTTGGATCCATCCGAGATCCATCTGTTCCTGTAGAGCTGATTGCACCACAGAACATCCTTGATTGCTTTTAGAGCAGATATCACACTGGTGATAATTATGAGGTGGCACATGGCCATATCCACTCTGTCTACAATGCATCTTGACCAAGTTGGCCCTCAATAAGAGTACATCGTGAATTTGATAGGTGTTGTTAGACTCTCCCTCTATCAAATTAACTGCAGCTTTCTCGTGTTGAGGCAGCGGGTTTGTGAGAACATTAGGATTCGTATCCTTGAAAGATAAGACCCCGCTCCTAACAAGCTTTTGCACATCGAACTTGAAACTGAGACAGTTTTCTATGTTATGCCCTAGTCCTCCTTGATGGTAAGGGGAAGTCTGATCCACCTTAAACCAAAAAGGCGGATTTTCCGGTACTGTAAGAGGAGACTTAGTCTGGACATGCCCCTTGGCCAGTAGTAACGGAAATAGTTCTACGTACGATACGGGTATAGGATCAAATCCTGGTGGCCGCGTTGTACGGTTGTTGTTGTATTGAGGACGAGCCTGCTGAAGAGGTTGTTGTGTCCTTTGCTGAAATTGCTGCGAATGCGGTTGGCTTTGAGCAACCTGAGGTTGATACGTAGAAACAGGCGTGGGGTTGATAGCAGGAGTTACAGCAACTACTGGTTGGTACCGTCGCCTTTGCTTTCCGAGAGAGATATTCCCAATATCTTGCTCCTTTTTCTTAGGGAGAACACTACAGTATTTTTTAGTACCGTTTGTCGACCCAGTGTCTTTGACTAGACGTCCTTCTCGAACGGCTTCCTCGAGACACACTCCCATACCAACCATATCGGTGAAGTCGTTGGGCGCACTGGCAACCATTCTGTCGTAGCAAAATGAGCTCAAGGTTTTTAAGAAAATCTTTGTCATCTCTTTTTCCTCAAGAGGTGGACAAATTTGAGCGGCAATTTCACGCCATCTCTGAGCGTATTCCTTAAAGGTTTCCTTGTCCTTTTGTGATATTGATCTTAGTTGATCTCTGTCTGGTGCCATGTCCAAATTGTATTTATATTGTTGGACGAAGGCAGTGCCAAGATCTCTGAAAGTGATAATCGTAGCGCGGTTTAAACCTATGCACCATTTTAATGCGGCACCGGTTAAACTATCCTGAAAGTAGTGAATTAGTAGATCATGGTTCTCTGTCTGAGCTGACATTCGCCGAGCGTACATCACCAAATGGCTTTGAGGGCAAGAGTTACCCTTGTAATTTTGAAAATCGGGTACCTGGAACTTGTGCAGGACTTTCACATTGGGGACCAAACAAAGGTCTGTGGCGTCCTTTCCAAATAAATCCTGGCCGCGAATAGCTTGCAATTCCTTCTGCATTTCCAGGAACTGCTCCTGGAATTCATCCATTCATACTTTCCTTTCTACCAGAAGGTATCTGTGGAATCTGTCCTTCCGGGACAATGTGCACCACAGGGGGTGGTACTGTTACTACGAAAGTGAATCTTGGCGTTTCCCGAAGTTTGTAACCTTCAGGAGTCCTCATTATGCCTCTGGAATCCTCGCTTTCCCAAAGTTTGTAACCTTCAGGCCCAGCGGCTTCTGCTATGATTCCCTGATCTTCAGTGATCGGCGGAACATATCCTTCCGGGATATAGTTAACAGGCATGCCCCAGGGACGATCTTTCGGCATTTGATACCTAGGCTCATACTTCTCTACTATGGGCGTTGAGGTGATCTCTGAGATCACAGTTCTTTGTAGTTGAGCTTCTGCCATGGCTTGCATGTCGTTACGAAGCTTTCTCATATCCTCTCTCAGAGCGTCGATTTCTTCTTTCAACTCTCTGTTCTCTTCCTCGAGATCATCCATCTTTTTCTGACGATTGGCCCGAGTATTGTACGAATGAGACAGTTTGACTCTAGAACCGAGACACAAACGTGAGATTCGTAGGTAAGAAGAATATGTGACGTGAGAATGATGAATGTAATGATTATATTAATTGTTTTTTGGTTTAATCAAAATAAACTTCGACAATTAGATTGTAAATATCAAACAGTGGGGAAATCTCCGTTTTATTGAATTTAAAGGATTGCGGAAATGGAAATACAGTAAATTACAAGGTGCGGAAACAAAAACCTAAGCTAATGGGTCCCGAGTCCTCTTTGAGGAGAACTCGGGTGCTGATTCTGCTACTTTTCTTTTCTTGGACCGGGGCTCTTGGCCCGTTGTCGGGTTGTCATTCCTTTGCCAAGTGAAAGGAGCGAGCAAATTCCTTTGGTCATCCTGATTTTCTACAGCATGTTGCTCCAAAATCTCAATTAGAGCATCCTTATCTTTCAGCAGTTGCTGTATTTTGGTACACTCCACATTGAGAATGTGGTACTTGTTTTTCCAAGACCTCCTCTCCTGTTGAACTTTATTAAGAGTAACCTGAAGTTTATCCGTTTCAGTCATGAAGTACATGACAGGTTCCCTTGGCGGAAGAACTCTGTGACGAGGATAAGGCATCTTTAGCTTGAGAGCTCTAGTTTGTACCCAGTGGAGATAAGGCTCCACCGAGACACAGTCCAGTTTTCCTAGAGACTCCCGTCCTTTCTTATGAACTTGTTTCCAAGCGTCCACTATTTCCATCTTTAGTGCCCTGTCATTTTCTCCTTCCTTGAAGAAAAGACCTTCCAGATGAGCATTACGCGGGACATGCATCATCAGGTATCCAAATTGACGATGAACTAAGACTGGATGATAATTGATTCCTCCTTTAATTCCTATGAGGGGTATGTTGGGGAAGTTTCCACAATGGTCAATGATCCTGATCCCTTCATAAATCCTATTGTACCAATCTATGTCAGAGTTGGTAAGAGACATGATTTTTTGCGACCAACGTAAGGCACTCTTATGATCCCAAAAAGCAGCAGACTTAGGTAAATGGGAGATAAACCATTTATATAGCAGGGGTACACAGCACGTGATCATTCCTCCGCTGTATAAATTCCTTAAGTGTACAGAATGATACGCAGCTGCGAGCAAGGTTGGTACGGGGTTTCCAATGAGAAAAACCTTAAGGGCGTTGATATCGACGAAGTTATCAATGTTGGGAAATAGAAATAACCCGTAGGTGAGTAAAACAAAGATGCTTTCAAAAGCAGACACGTTCCCTATACTATCAAAGTACAGAGCCTTCTTTACCAGAATCTTGGCTGGTAAACTTGGAATTCCTCCCTTGGTGGTCATGTGAGTCTTGATTTCTGATTCATCCAAATAGATTGCTCTTGCAATGATTTGATCCTTTGGAATTTCTTCCAGTCCAGAAAAGGGAGCTTGATCAGTAATGGGTAGATCAATCAGATGAGAATACTCCTCCAACGTTGGTGCGAGCTGGTAATCCGGGAATGTGAAACAGTGATAGACCGGATCGTAAAACGGAATGAGTGCCTCCAGGATTCCCTCAATTACATGGACCCTTAACAGAGGTAGCAGACCTCAGTACTTGGCTCTGAAATCGTCAGGGTTAGTGATCATCCTTGCTAATCCTCTCAAATCCTCTAGTTTTGGAACCTTGAAGGTATACTTGTGAGTTTTTCTTCAACCGAAATCTATTAGCGCAATCCTTTTCTCTCTGACATTTGCAATCGTTGTCTTAGTTTAATTTGAAAAAGAGAGACTAGAAGAGAAAATTTTTCTTAGCTTAATGTTTTTTTAAAATGAATGCATGAATGCAACACACAAAAACATAGAAAAAACATGGGGTCAAAGGGTCGGTGTCATGAAGTCAAGGCTCTACCCATCCCAACGGTTTATACAAGTGATTTTTGTACCTGTCTCTCAAAATCATTGATTCTTGTCGAGATAACATCAGCAGGCCGGGAACCGTGCTAGGTGATGTATTTTGAAGAATCTCAGAAGAGGGTAGTATCGCATGACAACTATTTCCGATAGCTTCCGCACTACTGAAAGAGGTTTTTCCTAGGTGTATACTCAATCTTTCCACATGCGGCATCACACGCATTCCCATTAGCAGAAAAATAAACACAGATATCAATTAGGAAAAGTAGTATATATATTTGTCCTAATGTCCTAGACTTTTTTAAGAGCTATGAATCCTATGATCCTAACAGAAAATGGCTCCCTGGCGGAGTCGCCATTTTGTGGTACCTTCCCAACTTAAAGGTTTTGACCTAAGATCCTAGTGAGGGCAGATCCTAGCAATAATGACATTCCCCGATGGAACCGTCATTCGGTGATACCTTGTGAACCAAGGACTCGTCCTAAGAGAAGGTTTCATCCAGAGATATAAGAGAGGGACAAGATTCCTTTGTTTGGCCCCACGGTGGGCGCCATTTTTCTGTAGCGAGCGATTTTGAACGTGGTTCTTAAGCACTGTCGCTCTGGGGTACTACAGGTCGATTCATTTTTTATCCTATTGAAGCTGATGAAGGAAGGGAAATAGATGTCTCCAACTAACCCTCCTTGCAAACTGAGGTTAAACAATCAAAACTGTTGGTTTACAGATGCGGTTTTAGTTTGTGGGCCTCTCTCTGCTTATTTTGTTCAGAACGAAATACTGGGACTGTTCATGGGGAATTTGTTAGGATACTGCGCTAGATTGGCTAGAGGTAGGGGACTTTGGGGTTTTTTGATTAGTGTGCTCGCTAAGATTCTTTTTCAATCTTATGCCTACGTATTCCCGAGATAGGGAAATTAGAGCGATCGTAGTTCCTCCTATTCTATGGGAGGAAATGGTGTTTTGGTGTCTTATTCAAAGCCCAAGACATGAAGCTAAAGGTGGTTTATATCTTGTTCAAAGCCCAAGATGTGAAGCTGAAGGGTCTATTTGTATCTTGTTCGAAGCCCAAGATGTGAAGCTAAAAGGGTGTTGACTTTAGAGAGAATTTGTCATCTCTAAAGGGGAATATTTGGTCTATTTGGCATAACTGTTGGGTGACTGATTATAAAGGAGAATTACTTTAACTGGGATATGCGAATCCAGCAATGCCATAATTTGCTTTATAGGGGATTTTCAACCTGAAGGAGAAGACTTTAACTCAGTTTAGAGCAATGTCATCTTTCCTTAGGAATTTCTCATGCTAAAAGAGGGACAGTGGCGTGGATGCAAATAATCTAGAGGCTTGCCGCTTACAGCAATTAGACGAGGGAAAAGGAGTTGTTGATGTTTGTATGCTGTGACCAAAGCATGATTTGATGCTAAAAGGTTGATTGAATCAAACGGGGATTTCTTTATACAAAGCCTAAGAGGAGGCTATTGACCCAACAAGAGGATGCTTTTGTGTCTCGTACGAAGCCCGAGATTGAGGTTAAAAGGGTTGACTCAACAAGAGAGTGTTTTTATATGTGTCTTGTACGAAGCCCAAGACGGAGGCTAAAGGTGTTTAACTCAACAAGAGAGTCTTTGTACCTCGTACGAAGCCCGAGATGGAGGCTGAAAATGTTTGACTCAACAAGAGAGTATTTTATACTCAACAAGAGAGTGATTTTATATCTCGTACGAAGCCCGAGATTGAGGCTAAAGGTGATCGACTCAACAAGAGAGTCTTTTTATACTCAACAAGAGGGTGTTTTGTATCTCGTACAAAGCCCGAGATAAAGGTTAAAAATGTTTAACTCAACAAGAGAGTCTTTTATACTCAACAAGAGAGTGATTTTGTATCTCGTAAGAAGCTCGAGATGGAGGCTGCAAAGGTTTGACTCAACAAGAGAGTCTTTTATACTCAACAAGAGAGTGTTTTGTATCTCGTACAAAGCCCGAGATGAAGGCTGCAAAGGTTAACTCTGCTGGGGAGAATCATTGTACAAAGCCCAAGAGGAGGCTAGGGTTACTGTTTCAGTTGAGTGACAGGTCCAGTATGTTGGTTAAAAGAGAAAATCAGTTCTTATATGGGTAATGTTGTACTCATGGATTTGATCTGAGGACCGACATTATTTCCTATTTTTTAAGGAAAGGGGGAATCCGAAGGGTATTGAGACTGCCCAAGTCTACGGGTGTTTTTTCCTATTTTTAAAAGGAACTTGAGAATGTCTTTGAGACTCAAGGAGATTAGAATGTCTAAGTCTAGAGTTTTATCTTTTGTACTATGCTTAAGAGAGATCAAGAGACAGTACGTTCGCGGTAGAAAGATCTAGACTCTTAGAAAGATTGTTCTATCAAGATGACTAATTTCTGTTCCTATACCTTTAAGAGGTCGTCGGGACAATTTGTACAAAGCCCAAGAGGAGGCGAGAAAAACTTTTAAGAAGCCGAAGGGACAATTTGTACGAAGCCCAAGAGGAGGCTATCTTCCTGGAGGAAGAATCATTATACGAAGCCTAAGAGGAGGCTGTGAAAACTTCTAAGAAGCCGACAGGTCCTTGTACAATGCCCAAGAGGATGCGGGGATGCTTTTAGGAAGCCTGTGGGTCGTTGCACTAAGCCCAAGAGGAGGCTGATGAACAGTTCCAGAAGGGGTTTCACTTGGAACATTGGCCTTCTGTATATGAACTGTTCAAGGGGGAGATTTCTTAGATCTAGTTATCTAAAATTGTTGTAAAAGAAAATTCTCATGGTTTAGGTTATGTTTGAAATATCTGGGAGACCGTCGGAGGGAAGGAGACGAGGTTTTGTCTAGTTCTAGACGTAGTTGTCGGGGAAACTCTAAATATCTATACTAGTATTACACAGTCGATATGAGTTTATGAAAGAAGACTTACAGTGAAACAACCCCACAATACAGTTATATACATATGAAAGCGGTAAATGAAAACGGGTAAACACTTACTCGGTTGTAGAGCTTTTATACTGTATTGTTAGTTGTTCAACAAAGAAATAGAAAATAACAGTATGTTTCAAAATCAAAGGAGAAAGTGCTTTTGAAAGGAAAATTGGGGCTTACAGCTCAAGGAGGGGCCCAGGGTTTAATCAGTGATTGCACTGTCATTTTGTACAGGGACTTATACAAGTGACTGAGGCCCAAGAAAGGTTTTCTGTACAAGGGGATGGGTCTTACACTCTCTCAAGAGGCCCAAAATGATTGAAAGTGAACAAAGATGGGTCTTATAGCTCAAGGAGAAGCCCAGGGTTTATTTTGAAAACGGCGACGATCGCGCCGAGATTTTGAAAACGCCGTGGGTCTTATACAATGACTGAGGCCCAAAGGTTTTTGGTTTCAAAAGGGGATTGGGTCTTACACTCTATTAGGGGGCCCAAAAGGATTTTGAATGGGACTTATAGCTCGAGGAGAGGCCCAGATAGTTTGTTTTAAATGGGTGATGATCGCGCCGAACTTTTGAAATACAACGGGACTTATACAACATTTGAGGCCCAAAATAGGTTTGTATTTACAAAGGATTGGGTCTTACACTCTATTAGAGGCCCATGAGTGTTCGAAAAAGTTTGTTAGGGTGAAAATCAATAAAACCCTAATTTCATCATTTTTTAATATAATTATTCAAAGAAAATTAATACAAATGATAAAAATTCCAAATAAGTTTGAATAAACAACTTGTGATTTTGGTTTTAGGTTTGAAAAATGAGGCTTTCATCACAAGATGAATTAAAACCTACTTGGTTTTGATTTTCCAAAATGGATATTTATTTTTAAAAGGTTTAAAAACAAATAAAAGACATTTATTCACAAAAATACTAATTATATTAAATAAATAATATAAATATAATTTTTTTGGGGAATAAAATATTTCAACATTTTTGTGATTTTTTGCAAAAAGAACCAATCAAAAATAATTAAAATTGAGGGAGTTATTAATTTTTCAAACTATTAAAAATAATATGGAAAATAACAAAAAGTGGGAAAAATAGCAAAAAGAGGATCTAGGGCGAGGGGGATTCGAACCCCAGACCTCTTGTGTATAGGACGCGCGCCTTACCACTGGGGTGGTGATACATCCGTTGATTGAAACACAACCATAAATATACAAGGCTTTCCTTGCTTTTGGCCTGGCCCAAGGCAAGACAAGGCAAGTTTTGGCAAGAAACGGGAAGGTCCATAACTTTCTCATTTCTCCATGGTTGGGGACAAAATTTATATGTATTTGGCCTAGAATTTCACAAAGAATCCAATGGTGGTGGTATTTTTTTTCAGATCATGATCCCTCCTCAAAATCCGATAGTGGTTTTGAAATAGACCATATTTTGCATTTTCTGTGCTACATCTTGGTACAGGTATGAATTACATGATAAATTGATGCAAACACAACACATATGACATGTAGAAGAGATGCATGATCAGTGGACTTCAAAGCAATGCATATTTTGGAAAGTTCAAGTCATGATGCTTACCTCTTTTTGAGCTTTTGGAGTTTTTTGTGCAATCTGCCAAGTTTTTTGTTCCAGAAATGGTTTGATGCTTTGGACACTCTCAAATGATCCCTTAGAAGTTTTAGGATGAATGGAATAAGCTGGAACCTGCAAAAACAAAAACTGGCCCTTTCTTGCAAAAGGGGTTTAAATGGCCAAAATAACAACTCTCTCAAATGGTGTTCCAGATGTTAGGAGCCATTTGGGACAGTTCAAGGATGATATTTGGAGTGTGTTTAAGGTTTTATCTGGTTTGGAAAGTGACTGAATCAAGACATGGCTTGAAAAATGCAAAAAAGCATATTTTGAGGTTTTGAGAGGTGACTTTGAGATTTAAGGATTACAGGCCACTTGTGTGAGTTTGGACGGCTTAGATATGACATATTGGATGTGTTTGGATCATGAGTTGTGATGGAAATGCTCTCTAACTCAAAAACTCAGAGTTACCTCGCTAAAGAAGGTATTTTTGCCTAAAGAAATTGATTTTGAGGAAAGCATCTGTTTGATGGCTTTGGTGTACTCAAACTGAGCACAAATGAGCTCTATTTATAGTAGAGCAAGTTTGTTTTGGGATCAATAGTGAATGGCAACTGCAACAGAGGTTTGGCCAATGTTGATAAATAGGAATCCAAGTCTCCTCTAGCCATTGAATAGAGGTTAGAGCACAGAGCTGTGGTTCCCTAGTTGTTGGATCATTCTTGACTGAATTCAGTTGCAAATGTGTCAGTCCATGCCACCTTGCTGCATCCATTAAATGCTCCAATCCAAAATTGGAGTCTTGTCCCTCTTTTAGGGATTTCTAGGTTTGGTATGCTACTTCTTGTTCCAAAGACTTTGGAGGCTTGGATCAGTGTTTGTTCCCTTTAGATTTGATCCTCAGATGTGGCCAAAGTGATGACAAGGCTTGGAATTATCTGATTTTGCCAAATCGAGCAAAAGTGCAAAATTCTGCCTAACCTTGGCAGTTTTCAGCAAGGCATATTGCCATTATCATATCTCATGGCTCAAGTGGAATTTGATGGAGTTCTTGGCCATGTTGGAAAGCCCTCATATGATACAATAACTGTTTGATCATAATTGGTTTTGATACTTTTTGGATCCAAGTGAAAAATGCCCCTACATTTGGAAAAAAGTGAAGGCAGATTCTGACTTAGTGAAAATTTCACTAAGTGTTGGAAAAAAGTGACATTTTCACTTTTCTTGATTTTGATCATTCCATAACTTGAAATCCATGGGGAATTGGAATGAGTGGTAGTTGAAGCTTTTGTAGAGGGCCATGAGAGCTACAAATCTAGCTTTGGATGGGGAAAAATGGTTTTGTGGTTTAGGAGTTATGATCCTCCAAAGTTGGTACCCTAGCCAGTTTGTTCCATAACTTAGAAAATTTTCTAAGTTTTTTATGGTTAACCCTTTTACAAGTTATCCCACTTTTCTTGGTTTTTCTTGATGAATGATGATTCCAATCATACATTAACATCATTTTGGGGTCAAAAAACCATAATTGTGAAAAATCTCAAAAAGTCAAAGTTTGACTTTTGTGCACAGTTGACTTTTTGTCAGATGAATTTCAAACTGTGTGATCCTTTATGAAATCAAGTCCTTGACCTAAATCAAACTTGATGGATTGATTTCATAGGTTTTATAGGGTGTATTGAATCATGTCTTAGGGTTTGGTAGCATGTCCTAGTCAAAAGTCAAAGATACAGTTGACTTTTTCCGCGAAACCCTAACTGTGGTTCTGATAAAATTGAAACTTGTTGCTCAAGCTTCTTGGATTAATCCATTATTGCAAATGGATCAATGTGATGTATTTGAGACCCTCAAATCCCCTCTTGAGGTCTTGGCTCATGTTTTGTCCCAAAAGTCAACTTAGGGGTGAATTAGGTCAAGAAACCCTAATTCCTAATTTTTTGATCAATGCATCCCCTGAGGCTAAATTGACTTGATGATTGGGTTCTTGAGATCCCTTGGAGCATCATAGGTTATGCTTTGAAGCATTGGCTCATACCCAAAGGAAAATTTCCATCTGGAAACCCTGGTCGACCAAACCCTAATTTGGTGACACTGGCGATCTTAAGGCTTGATCCACCTAGAAGGGAGAAGCCTTGTGCTTAATCCTTGAAGTGGGAGTCCTCTTGATCCTTTGTGGATGTTTGAGAGGATACACAAGTTGAAGATCATGTCATTTCTTAATTGATCCTTTGTCTAAGAGCCCTGAGAGGGCTTGAAACCCTAAATCTGATTGTAGTGGATGCTCACCCATCTTTGGGGAGACTAATGGTTCATCCATATTGTGATGATGATTTGCACAATGATGGGAAATCTTAGTGGTCAAAATTTGGGGTATGACAATTTCCAAGCCACCAAGGATTCTCTAATGAAAATACAAAATCCTTTGGGGGATTTTCTTGTTATGATGCAACTTCCCCAATCTACATCAGAGTATGCAGAAATATGTAGAGAAGGATTTGATGAGAACATTACTCCTTGACCTGGTGTACCTTTTAGAACTGCAGAATGTGATTGATCCCATTTAGATGTGGTTTTCTTGGTTTAGACATGCATTGACTAAGTTTGTTTACATCATAGGAAATGTTGGGTCTAGAGACGGTTAGGTAAAACAATCTACCAATGATTCTCCTGTACTCAAATACATCTTCAAGCAAGGGCCCTTCTTCATCATTGAAACTTGCACTATGGTCCAGAGGTAGGGAAAGTGGTTTAGCATTTATGAAACCAGTGTTTATAAGAAGCTGGAGTGTATATTTTCTCTGACATAGGTGAATTCCTTTGCTCGAATATGATATTTCCAATCCAATAAAGTATTTGAGATCACCTAGCATTTTAAATAACAACAACATTCAAAATACATTAGTTGACTTAAGAAATATGCATAAAAAATATAATAGTTGACTTTTATATACACAAAAATATTTGATAAAAATCATATGATATTATTTAAACATATGATATAATATCATACAAAATTAAACCTTACAAAAAATTTAAAATATATTTAATCTCCAAATTATTGACATGCATATAATATAATATAATATAATATAATATAATATAATCAAGCTCGTATTCATTCATATCCATTTTTTAACATTATAATATATATATATATATATATATATATATATATATATATATATATATAACATTTGACACTACAAAGATTCACGACAAAAATGTTAACAAAATCATGCTGATTAGGTTGTTGACCTCAACCACCTTGGAGTCTGATACCCCGACGCATGTCTTCTTTAGGATTATATGACCCCTTACTTGCACCTATTTGCTTGACAAACTAACTAACGAATCCTGAAATGCCTTGATGTTGTCGGGTTCGAGCTGGAGTTTTCAGAAAGTGTTCTAGTATAAGATGTCAGTTGAGCTTCCAGGATCTATCAAGGCTCACTTGATATCCTAGTTTTCGTGTCCCGCAGTGATGACCATGGAGTCGTTATTGTGAGGGAGGATTCTGATGGCGTCACTTCTTGAGAAAGTGATGTTTACCCTTGCTTTTCTCCGATCGGCTTTGGAGAATCCTAAGGATATTATGTTTGTAATCAACACCTGCCTAGCATATTTCCTTCAGGAGGAGAAGAAACTTATTTTGCCGTAGAAACCTCTGACTATGATGTTAACTACAGCGTCTGGATCTTTGTTAGCCATTTTCAAGGGAAGGTGTGGCCCAAGTTAGTTTTATTCAGGCACCACTGTACTTTTCAAGAAGTATAGAATGCGTGGTACCCCTATACTGGCAGGGGTGGCCAGAGGCCTTGGTAATGTCATGTGGGTTAGGTTTTGATCACGGTGGTGAGAAACCATGTTCGATGGTGTTTACGGTGATGACATATCAATCTCACGTGAGGTAGGAAGCTCTGTAGCTTTAGGGGTATTCTTGTGTATTACAAGTTGTCTCTTCTCATGCTAGGGATGGGATATTTATAAAGACTCTTGGACCTGGTGTAACGCCCCAGTTTTTGTTAGTTTTATTTAATCGAGTCGATTTAATTATTTTTATTATTATATTACTTTATTTTTTACTTTTATATGATAATATATTATTTTTCATCGTGGTTATGTTTTATCGCGTTTTGAGAGCGTTTGCGAGATATTTGAGCGTAGGGGTATTTTGGTCATTTCACTTATTTTTCTTAAGTTAGAAAACTTAAATAGAAAGAAAAGAGAGAAAATAGAAAGGAAAGAAAAAGAGAAGAAGAAAAAGAGGAAGAAGGAAAGGAAGAGAAGAAAAAGAGAGAAAACTTGGGAATTAAGAAAATCGATCAACCGACTTTCCAAACACGATTAAATCGGGTAAGGGTGCGAAACTCGATTATCTTATACTTGTGTATAACTATGTATGTATGTTTTTGGTTGATATTGGATTGAAATTGAATATAGAGTAAAAACCATAATATGTGGAAATTGTTGGAAATTGATTCAAAATGTGTCTGAAATCATGATTTAATATTCATAATTGCTGAGACATGTTAGATAGGTGTTGTTGTGCACTCTATTGGTATTTTCCTGGTGTTTAGGAGAGATTTGGAGAGGAAAATGGTTGAATTTCGCAGAAAAATTATGCAGGAAAAATTCTGGGTTTCGCTGCCCATACGCGTAACACGCAGGGCTATACGCGTATTGGATTGGGCAATACGCGTATAGAAAGGGGAATTTTGGGGCATTACGCGTATGGAAGTTCATTTTCTCGGCCATCTGCTCATTTACGTAATGGTACGCGTAAGGAGTTGGGCAATACGCGTATGAAGTGAGGCAATACGCGTATTGGCTTTTAGTGGGATTTTTGGGGAGAATTTGGTCTCTGCCCATATGCGTATCAAGTTGGGCAATACGCGTATGGAATGGGCGAGTGAGCTGGACATTACGCGTATGGCTCAGGGCAATACGCGTATGACCAGAGAGTGTGCAAAATGTTGTGTTTTCGCGATTCCTTTTCTTTATACTTTCGTAACTTGTGTTCCGATTATCCGTTTTGAACATACTTGGTATCGTTGGAAAGCTATTGAGTTGTACTTTCTTATTAAAATGGGTTTGAGATTGTTGGCCGATTAAATTGTGTCGGGAATTTGAAATAGTGTCGTTTCGTCGACTTTTGCCGTTGTAATTGTGTGTAATTGATGTGTATCATGCAATGTGCTTTGATATGGATATCGTATGACTTGTATGCTGTTGTGTGATGAAAATGCATGTGATAAAATGTTGTGATGATGGTTTGTGGCCTAAGGGCAAGAAAATGCAATGTGTTGTATTTGATGATATATGCATGATTTTGGATGTGTATATATGTGCATTTGAATGTCATGAGTCATTGTATGCCAAGCATCATGATATGCATTCTTCTGATGTCGTGTGCCCTTGTGGGGTGTGAGCGACGAATCGATTCCAGAGGGAATCCGCTATAACATCGTGTGCCTTATACAAAGAGGACCTAAAGCGATGATTATAGACGATCGTGTGCCTTATACAAAGAGGACCTAAAGCGATCGGATCGTGTGCCTTATACAAAGAGGACCTAAAGCGATCCATAAACGTCGTGTGCCTTATACAAAGAGGACCTAAAGTGACTGGGAACATCGTTTGCCCGACGGGGAGTTACACTAAGTAACAAGAGATGGTTCCAATAGTTCCTGAGTGAACTAGTGATGAGATTGACGGATGGATGGTACCGCATTTGCATAGAGTCGTTGTGTCGGTCTCTTTGCATTTGCATAAATCATGAATGGATTGATTTTGTGTGGAATTGTGAATGGAATTGATGAGTTGAGATACATATATATGTTGTTGATAAATGCATTGAGCATGATTGATATGCCTTTGTGATGGATATATGAGATATGAATTGTGTTGTTTTGTGTTTGAATTCTGGTATAAGTTGTGGTGAGAATATTTTACATGTGTATTCTTGGTGTTATTATATAATTGTATGCAATTATATCATGATTGTGTTTCTCACCCTTCTACTGTTTTGAATGCTCTATGAGGCATTGCAGATTAGATGCTGAAGGTCTTTTTGTGAAGCTTAGGTCTTCATTCTTTTGTCGGTCGGCTATGATATGTAGCACCGGGTAGTCGGGGAGATCGTTGTGATTATTGTGTATATATATATATATATATATATATATATATATATTTGGATTGTACATGTATGAATCTGTGTATGTCAGACAAACTTTTTATGTTATATATATATATGAGATTCAGTTTCAGATTTTTCGCTTTTATTCTGTATCTGAATTGTGGGTAGTAGGAACTAAGTTCCTCTGTTAATTGCTACCTGATTGTTGCATATCTTTATGAGCAGGTTTATTGTGTTTTGTCTCAATTAATGTGACGCCTCAGTCTATGCCATGAATGTTTAATTATACTCTGATGAATTTTTATCGCTTTATCTATTTGGGGGTATAGATTGGGGGTGTTACATAAAGTGGTATCAGAGCCAGTCCGTGTCAGTTTGTGTCAGTCCTTGTTGGTCGTTGTGTTTGGGTGAGCTGTTTGTTTAACCATAGTTGCTGTTATTGGAAATGAATAGAATATGGCTGGTAGGAATGATGCTACTTTAGTTGCTGCTATGCAAGCTATGGCTCGGGCTGTGCAGGGCGCACCTAATGCTGGTGGGAATGATGACTTCAGGAAGAACAATCGCCTGTCTTCAAAGGGAGACATGATCCTGATGGTGCACAGATTTGGCTTAAAGAGATTGAAAGAATCTTTCGGGTGATGGACTGTGCTGAGGAACATAAGGTGAGATTGGGTACTCACATGTTGCAGGAGGAAGCTGATGATTGGTGGGTTAGTACGCGTCATGTTTGGGAAGTTACAGGTGAAGAGGTCACTTGGGCTTTATTTAGCAGGGAGTTTTTGAGGAAGTATTTTCCTGAAGATGTAAGAGGAAAGAAGGAAATTGAGTTCTTGGAATTGAAACAAGGTAATATGTATGTTGTTGATTACACTGCTAAGTTTGTGGAACTTGTTCAGTTTTATCCGCATTATGCTGAAGCAACTGCAGAGTTTTCCAAGTGTGTGAAGTTTGAGAACGGATTGTGTCCTGAGATCAAGCAGGCAATCGGTTATCAAAGGATTAGGAGGTTTTCGGACTTAGTGGATTGTTGTAGGATTTATGAGGAGGATAGCAAAGCTCGTTCTACTCACTATAAGAGTGTGAACGAAAGGAAAGGGAAGCAACCGTTTCGTGGTGGTCCTTATGTGACACCAGCTGACAAGGGTAAACAAAGAGGTAATTTTGAGAAAAGGCCACGTGGGGGGCGGTATGTCTAATTCTCTGAGATGTTATAGGTGTGGTGACTTAGGACATCATCAATTCGAATGTAGGAAGAATCTGGGGAAGTGCTCCAATTGTGGAGGTATAGGACATGTTGCAGCTGAGTGTAAGAAGAATGTGGTGAAGTGTTTCAACTGTGGTGAACCTGGTCATATTAGTACCAAGTGTCCGAAACCAAAGCAAGCTCCAGCTGGTGGGAAAGTTTTTGCATTGGCAGGGACTCAGACTACAAGTGCAGACCATATGATCAGAGATACTTGTTTTATTAATAGTCACCTTTAGTTGTTATTATTGATACTGGAGCGACTCATTCGTTTATTTCGTCTGAGTGCGCGAAGTGTTTGAATCTTTTGTTGTCTTCGATGGATGGAGAGATGGTTATTGATACTCCAGCAATGGGGTCAGTAACTACTTCTTTGGTTTGTTTAAGTTGTCCCTTGACCATTTATGGTAAAGACTTTGAGATGGATTTGGTGTGTTTGCCGTTGGAGGGTTTAGATGTGGTTCTGGGAATGAATTGGTTGCAGTTCAACTGGGTTCATATTGATTGTTATCATAAGCTGGTAAGATTTCCTTCTCTTAAGGAGGACGAGGACTCGAGTTTCTTATCTACCAAAGAGTTGAAGAAACTTTTGGCGGATGAAGCTCAATTGTTCAGGTTGTTTGCATCGTTGACTGTGGAGAGTCAAGTTGTACTTGATGTGTTTCCAGTTGTGTGTGAATTTCCAGAGGTGTTTCCAGAGGATATTTCAGATGTGCCGCCAGAGAGAGAGGTGGAGTTTTTTATAGATCTAGTTCCTGGTACTAGACCTGTGTCTATGGCACCTTATCGTATGTCGGCATCTGAGTTGGTTGAGTTAAAGAAGCAGTTGAATGAATTGTTAGAAAAGAGGCTTGTGAGGCCAAGTGTATCGCCTTGGGGTGCTCCAGTTTTATTGGTGAAAAAGAAAGATGGAAGTATGCGATTGTGTATTGATTATCGCCAGCTGAATAAGGTGACAATTAAGAATAAGTATCCTCTTCCGAGAATTGATGATTTGATGGACTAGTTAGTAGGTGCTTCTGTGTTTAGTAAGATTGATTTGAGATCGGGTTATCATCAGATAAGAGTGAAAGAGGAAGATATTCAGAAGACGGCTTTTAGGACACGATACGGTCATTATGAATATTCTGTGATGCCGTTCGGGGTTTCTAATGTACCAGGTGTGTTTATGGAGTATATGAATCGTATTTTCCATGAGCATTTGGATCGATTTATTGTTGTGTTTATTGATGACATCTTGGTTTATTCTAAATCCCGGGAGGAACATGCGGAACATTTGCGTGTTGTGTTGTAGATTTTGAAGGAAAGGAAACTTTTTGCCAAGATGTCCAAGTGTGAGTTCTGGTTGTCGGAAGTGAGTTTTCTTGGGCATGTGATTTCAGGTAATGGTATTGCTGTGGATCCATCTAAAGTAGACGCAGTTCTACAATGGGAGGCTCCTAGATCTGTTACTGAAATTAGAAGCTTTTTGGGTTTAGCTGGATATTATCGAAGGTTCATTGAAGGTTTTTCCAAGTTAGCACTTCCTTTGACCCAGTTGACTAGTAAAGGTAAAGCGTTCATTTGGGATATTCAGTGTGAGGAAAGTTTTAGTGAGCTGAAGAGAAGATCGACTACAGCTCCGATTTTGGTCTTACCGAATCCTACTGAACCGTTTGTGGTGTATTGTGATGCGTCTTTGATTGGTTTAGGTGGAGTGTTGATGCAAGGAGGTAAGGTGGTGGCTTATGCTTCGAGGCAATTGAGGATTCATGAGAAGAACTACCCTACTCATGATTTGGAATTAGCGGCTGTGGTTTTTATGTTGAAAATTTGGAGGCATTATCTCTATGGTGCAAGATTCGAAGTCTTTAGTGATCATAAAAGTTTGAAATACTTGTTTGATCAGAAAGAGTTGAATATGAGGCAACGGAGATGGTTGGAATTTTTGAAGGACTACGATTTTAGCTTGAATTACCATCCTGGTAAAGCTAATGTGGTAGCCGATGCATTGAGCCGGAAGTCTTTGCATATGTCTGTTTTGATGGTTAAAGAGTGGGAACTTTTGGAAGCGTTTAGAGATTTGAGTTTGGTGTGTGAATTGACATCTGACAACGTGAGGCTTGGAATGTTAAAGGTCACTAATGATTTTCTGTTAACCGTTAGCGAGAAACAGAAGTTGGATGTGAAATTTGTTAATTTGATGACGGTTGGAGATCATAGTGTGGATGGTGACTTTAAAGTGGATGATAAGGGTGTTTTGAGATTTCGTGGTAGGATTTGTATTCCTGATGATTCGGACTTGAAAAAGATGATTTTGGAGGAAGGACACCGGAGTAATTTGAGTATACATCCGGGAGCTAATAAGATGTATCAGGATTTGAAGAAGATCTTTTGGTGGTCTGGATTAAAGAGGGATGTGGCTCAGTTTGTTTATGCGTGTTTGACATGTCAGAAGTCTAAGGTAGAACATCATAAGCCTAGTGGTTTGTTGCAACCGTTGGATATTCCCGAATGGAAATGGGACATCATTTCTATGGATTTTGTGACAGGGTTGCCGAATACACAGAGGGGACATAATGACATTTGGGTGATTGTGGATAGGCTGACTAAATCGGCGCATTTCATTCTGATTGACATCAGTTTTTCTTTGGAGAGGTTGGCTGAGATTTATATCAGTGTGATTGTGAAATTGTATGGTGTTCCGTTGAGTATTGTTTCAGATCGAGATCCGAGGTTTACTTCCAGATTTTGGGAAAGTTTGCAACAGGCGTTAGGTTCCAAGTTGAGATTGAGTTCGGCTTATCATCCGCAGACGGATGGTCAGACCGAGAGAACTATTCAGTCGTTGGAAGATTTGTTGCGAGCTTGTGTTCTTGAGCAAGGTGGTGCTTGGGATAGTTATCTTGCGTTGATTGAATTCACGTATAACAACAGTTTCCATTCGACTATTGGAATGGCACCATTTGAAGCGTTGTATGGAAGAAGATGTCGAACACCGTTGTGTTGGTATGAATCTGGTGAGAGTTCGGTGGTTGGACCGGAGTTAGTACAACAGATTACGGAAAAGGTGAAACTTATACGTGAGAAAATGAAGGCTTCTCAGAGTAGGCAAAAGAGTTATCATGATCGAAGGAGGAAAGATCTTGAGTTTCAAGAAGGCGATCATGTATTTTTTAGAGTTACACCGGTGACGGGTGTTAGTCATGCATTGAAGTCGAAGAAGCTTACTTCTCGGCTTATTGGTCCTTACCAGATATCTGCGATAGTGGGTGTTGTGGCTTATCGGGTGGCGTTGCCGCCGAGTCTTTCGAATTTGCACGATGTGTTCCATGTTTCACAGCTTCGGAAGTATGTTCCGGATCCGTCGCATGTGATTCCGATGGATGAGGTTGAGGTAAGTGAGAACCTTACGGTTGAGGCATTACCAGTGAGGATTTTGGATCGCGAGTTGAAGCGGTTAAGAGGCAAGGATATTGTGCTTGTGAAAGTAGCGTGGGGAGGCGCTGCTGGGGGCAATTTGACTTGGGAGTTGGAGAGTCGGATGCGGGAGTCGTATCCGGAGTTGTTCGTCTCAGGTAATATTTTCGAGGACGAAAATCTCTAAGTGGGGGAGAGTTGTAACGCCCCAGTTTTTGTTAGTTTTATTTAATCGAGTCGATTTAATTATTTTTATTATTATATTATTTTATTTTTGACTTTTATATGATAATATATTATTTTTCATCGGGGTTATGTTTTATCGCGTTTTGAGAGCGTTTGCGAGAGATATTTGAGCGTAGGGGTATTTTGGTCATTTCACTTATTTTTCTTAAGTTAGAAAACTTAAATAGAAAGAAAAGAGAGAAAATAGAAAGGAAAGAAAAAAAGAAGAAAAAAAAGAGGAAGAAGGAATGGAAGAGAAGAAAAAGAGAGAAAACTTGGGAATTAAGAAAATCGATCAACCGACTTTCTAAACACGATTAAATCGGGTAAGGGTGTGAAACTCGATTATCTTATACTTGTGTATGATTATGTATGTATGTTTTTGGTTGATATTGGATTGAAATTGAATATAGAGTAAAAACCATAATATGTGGAAATTGTTGGAAATTGATTCAAAATGTGTCTGAAATCATGATTTAATGTTCATAATTGCTGAGACATGTTAGATAGGTGTTGTTATGTACTCTATTGGTATTTTTCTGGTGTTTAGGAGAGATTTGGAGAGGAAAATGGTTGAATTTCGTAGAAAAATTATGCAGGAAAAATTCAAGGTTTCGCTGCCCATACGCGTAACACGCAGGGCAATACGCGTATTGGTTTGGGCAATACGCGTATGGCAAGGGGAATTTTGGGGCATTACGCGTATGGAAGTTCATTTTCTCGGCCATCTGCTCATTTGTGTAATGGTACGCGTAAGGAGTTGGGCAATACGCGTATGAAGTGAGGCAATACGCGTATTGGCTTTTAGTGGGATTTTTGGGGAGAATTTGGTCTCTGCCCATACGCGTATCAAGTTGGCCAATACGTGTATGGAATGGGCGAGTGAGCTGGGCATTACGCGTATGGCTCAGGGCAAT
The DNA here is from genome assembly GCA_022829125.1 of Lathyrus tuberosus. Lineage (NCBI taxonomy): Eukaryota > Viridiplantae > Streptophyta > Magnoliopsida > Fabales > Fabaceae > Lathyrus > Lathyrus tuberosus. The sequence goes on from JALAZF010000896.1 coordinate 148,990, forward strand.
ACGCGTATGACCAGAGAGTGTGCAAAATGTTGTGTTTTCGCGATTCCTTTTCTTTATACTTTCGTAACTTGTGTTCCGATTATCCGTTTTGAACATACTTGGTATCGTTGGAAAGCTATTTAACTGTACTTTATTATTAAAATGGTTTTGAGATTGTTGGCCAATTTAATTGTGTCGGGAATTTGAAATAGTGTCATTTCGTCAACTTTTGCTGTTGTAATTGTGTGTAATTGATGTGTATCATGCAATGTGCTGTTGATATGGATATCGTATGACTTGTGTGCTGTTGTGTGATGAAAATGCATGTGATAAAATGTTATGATGATGGTTTGTGGCCTAAGGGCAAGAAAATGCAATGTGTTGTATTTGATGATATATGCATGATTTTGGATGTGTATATGTGTGCATTTGAATGTCATGAGTCATTGTATGCCAAGCATCATGATATGCATTATTGTGATGTCGTGTGCCCTTGTGGGGTGTGAGCGACGAATCGATTCCTGAGGGAATCCACTATAACATCGTGTGCCTTATACAAAGAGGACCTAAAGCGATGATTATAGATGATCGTGTGCCTTATACAAAGAGGACCTAAAGCGATCGGATCGTGTGCCTTATAAAAAGAGGACCTAAAGCGATCCATAAACGTCGTGTTCCTTATACAAAGAGGACCTAAAGCGACGGGGAACATCGTTTGCCCGACGGGGAGTTACACTAAGTAACAAGCGATGGTTCCAATAGTTCCTGAGTGAACTAGTGATGAGATTGACGGATGGATGGTACCCGCATTTGCAAAGAGTTATTGTGTCGGTCTCTTTGCATTTGCATAAATCATGAATGGATTGATTTTGTGTGGAATTGTGAATGGAATTGATGAGTTGAGATACATATATATGTTATTGATAAATGCATTGAGCATGATTGATATGCCTTTGTGATGGATATATGAGATATGAATTGTATTGTTTTGTGTTTGAATTCTGGTATAAGTTGTGGTGAGAATATTTTACATGTGTATTCTTGGTGTTATTATATAATTGTATGCAATTATATCATGATTGTGTTTCTCACCCTTCTGCTGTTTTGAATGCTCTATGAGGCATTGCAGATTAGATGCTAGAGGTCTTTTTGTGAAGCTTAGGTCTTCATTCTTTTGTCGGTCGGCTCTGATATGTAGCACCGGGTAGTCGGGGAGATCGTTGTGATTATTGTGTGTATATATATATATTTTGGATTGTACATGTATGAATCTGTGTATGACATACAAACTTTTTATGTTATATATATATGAGATTCAGTTTCAAATTTTCCGCTTTTATTCTGTATCTGAATTGTGGATAGTAGAAACTAAGTTCCTCTGTTAATTGCTACCTGATTGTTGCATATCTTTATGAGCATGTTTATTGTGTTTTATCTCAATTGATGTGACGCCTCAGTCTATGCCATGAATGTTTAATTATACTCTGATGAATTTTTATCGCTTTATCTATTTGGGGGTATAGATTGGGGGTGTTATACCTGGAGTTAGGGTTTCCTTTGGAGCAATATTCGCCCACTTAATGAGTGGTGAGCCATTGAATCCCTACTTCATAGGGAGTCATGGATTAGTCTTTTTATCCATGACTTCTATATGACTGCGGCACATCTTTTTCCATGTTTCCCACGTCTGAACGAGTAGGGAGCGCTCAGGACGAGGTTTCCCCCAATTGCACGCGCTAGATGGGTATCGCCTCTTACTGGAGATTATAACTCCCTGCCCTTGGTAGGTCTTTTAGAAATATATCACAACACCATGCAATCCTTTCATGGAAGTGGTTGTAAGCCAATCTAAAACTTCTTGGGTTTTTGTAGGGTCTAAAGCCAGAGTTCCATCGGAGACCACATGGCCTAAATAAGAAAGACGTTGGGTAAGAGAGGTATGGCATGTTTTATGAATCTGGAAGGTGGAAGATGCCACGGTTCGTCGAACAGGGACCAATTAGATGAGAGGGGCTTGAATATTTTGATTTGGGTGGTTAAGTGATGTAGCATGAAGGGAGGTATTGTCTGGATCTGTGATAGTGAGGGAGAAGTAAAAGTTGGATGAGTCATGTTTAGCTAAGTGTTCTAGCTGGTGGCATAAGAAGGAGGATACGATTGGGATTGGTAATCTATAAGAATGTGGACTAAGTTTTTCAGCCAAGGAATTCCCAAAACCAAGCCAGGTCCCCTAAAGTCTAAGAGTTAAAGATCCACACTAAATACATGACCCAGGATATCTATTTGCACCCCCTTTACATACCTTAGAACTTGGTAATTCAACCTCATTACCATCTAAGACCTTAAGAGACAAATATGGGTTACATACTAAGCCCAAATCTTGTACCACGCGTAGCTAGATGATTTATGGAGCTATATGGTATGAGTTATAGGTGACGCGAACATGGCATGGATCTCCAGTTTGGCCAGTTGGGTTTGCTCCATGGATTCAGTTTGATCGGGTGGATCCCATGTGCTTCACTATGATCCAACGACAAATCTTCCTCTTCGTTAGGGATGAGTAACAAGAGACGACCCTTGCAACGGTTAGAACGAGAGAATATTTCATCAAAACTGAATCACAATCCTTTCTCACAATGTTTTGCGATGCTGACTAAAATGAGCGGTTGTGGGTGAGGCGCAACAAATCTAGAAACTTCTCCTCTTGGAGACGGGCCAATCAGGCCGCCTGAGAAAGCGATGATGGTTGTTGGGTGAAAAATTCACGACGAATTTCTAGTTTCAAACCAAAAATAAAATAACTCATGGATTCGAACGCGGTGGAGGAGGTTTCTGGGGAACGAAGTTCCAGTGTTTCTACCCAATACGGAACTGCAGCCATGGTATGGTAGAACATGGAACGCAATTGGGCCATGTGCTAAATCAATTCCTTCATCTGGTCGATAGATCTATAAACAACAACAATTTTGTTACCTCCAGCCATGGTGGGAATTTGGATGTGACAGAAGGATTTGGGTCCAGTGATGAGAGCCCCAAATGATGTGTATTGAATATACTCTAATATAGTTCAGAGCCAACTCCTAAGAAGTAAATTTGGAAAAAGTTTGTTATTTCGTTTGATACCCAAAATGTAAAGAGTATAATTCTTAAATAGCCAAAATTATTCTAGGATCCTATTGGCTAGAAGATGTAAATCCAAACAAACTATAACTAACTTATGAATGAGAATTAAGGGGTAGCAAAGTCATTCCACTTCTTAGGTATGGAATTAATTCTCTGGGGCCTTCCTTGCTCACACTCTAGGTCTTCGCTTGCTCATTTGTTTGTAACAAAAACAATATTGTTGTTGTTGTTGTTAATGTTATTGTTGCTCATGTTGACGTTGTTGCAAGAGTTGACATTTAAAATATTGAAGTTGTTATTGTTGTGGTGGCTGGGTTGAACTTGAATTTAATGATGTTGCATTTCATAATTTTTGTGATATTTCATAGAGGATGCGGAAGGAGTAGGAAGTTCAAGAAGATTGATTTTTTTTCTTTAGAATAATAAAGCTTATGAGCAATAACATCATAAGCTAAAACAACTTCATGAGAAGTTTCAAAAGTACCATATTACACATACAAACAATATTAACAAAAATACAATCAATGTTTATGTTAAGAGTTTAAAGATAATACAATGACAATGTAAAATAATATTACATATATAATTAATCAAAATTCTTATATTTGTCATATTATATCAGTATTTTAAAAATAAACATGTGATTTTGCGAAAATTTCTCATTTATTGATAATGTAAAAATGCATATTTCATTTTATCTTTTGTTAAAATGGATATGAATTTATCCTAGAGCACTTGGATAAGACGATAAGGATCTCTTCTCTCTTTACCAGAGGTCCTGAATTCTTGAAAGATTAGTTTATACAGTTGCGCATAGATAATACATATTACTATTAAAAAATATATGAATTTGAATATTATATTCAAATAAATGGAGACATCAATATTCTTTATTTATGTGTTGATTTGAATTCATATTAAAATACGATTAAAACATTAAGAATAAGATTGCGTTCTTTCTTATTAGTTATAATTTGACAGAGTGTGTCTTAAATTATCGATTATTCAAAATTTAAATATGTGTATCATGTTTTACTTCATATTCAACAACTACATAAAATGTCTTGACTAATCATTACCACCAACGAAACTTAAATAGAATAACCAGTAGGTTCTCTTGTAGAAAAATGACATGTAATCAACTACTTAACTAATAATGGAAGATGCCTAATACCACCCAAAATTACCCTTTAATCAAAATTAAATTTACACTATAACAAAACCCTTTTAGGTAATTTACTATATATTAATTCATTGACCAATAAGATTGTCCTATACTGCCAAATGGCTCATGGATTTGAGAAATCCCTCTCACTTTTCAAACACCCTATTACCCGGGTAAAAGAACAAAGTACCTTCATTTCTAACCATTGCTTTTCCAGCTCCATTTCAATCTTCATATTTCCTCTATACATTTTTCGTTCTCTTGTAAAACTTTCTCCATCAACATCAGCTTTTCCTTCATCTAGCTCCAGCATCTCCGAATTTACCGCCAGGTATTTTTGAGTTTCGTTGAAAGTTACATGTTCATTTCATTTCCCACATCATTCATGTTGAAGTTTCATGTTATATAGCTCTGTTAATTTTTTTTTCAAGCTTGCTCGTCCAGAATGAGTTCATTTTCAAGATCGGGTTCTTTAATGTTTATATCTTACTACAATCTCTCTGTATTCACCATTTTTATGTCCATCTTCATTTTCTTTTTCAATACATGCTTTTACACTGTTACATATTCGCATCGAAAATGTTTTATATTTGCTTTTTTATGAGTTTTTTTTGTTACACAGTTACTATTTTCCATTAATATGTGCTTTGTACTTCACTCACTATTTTTTTCTAATAACTGTGCCTTGGTCTTACTCCTGTATAATGATTTCATTTTTGTGTTTTGATTTGGTCTAAAAAAATGTATTTTTTTTTGTTTGAACTGTGGGATTTGAGGAATACAATATGACTTTTTGTCTCTACTGACTTTGGAGTCTCTTTTTCCAATGCTTTTGGTCTATGATGATTCTAATTGTTTTTTTATAATCTAATATGTCACTTTAAAATATAGGCTGTAGGTGGAGATTGTACTGCTAGCTGGATTCATAGCTTAAATATAGTTATCTCTTTTTTACTTGACTCTTTTTGTTTCAACCAATAACCAGCAACAAGCAACCTTAACATTTCGATTTCTAATTGTAATGCTATTTTCTTTTATTGATTTAGTTTCAGATGGAAACAAATGGATGAGTTTGATAATGTATTTATGTTGTTTTTCTATTTTGTTTTTTTATAAATTTTTGATAAAAAAGAATTGGATCCATGTAATCAGGAGGATTAGAAAAACAACTGAGAAGTTGTTAGAAAGACATCGAAGATTTGTTGGCAAATGATTTAGATGACAAATTCTATGAAAGATAATTGCTTCTTGATTTTGTTTTTGTTATTATTTTTAATTGTTGATATTGTTTTGTTGTGTTTTAGTCTTGCTTGATTATATTGGAATGTTGAATAAAATGCAACTAGAATGAGATGAAAATTGTTTTTTTTTTCTCATTTATTTACTGTATCTGGTAACTAATTTATGTTTTCGTTTATGTTTTTAGGTATTGTTATTACATCATTGAATTCTCTTAGTAGTACTAGTGTTGCTGAAATTAGTAAGCAGGTTAATGAGGAGGTGTGAGTGTGGTGAGTTTTACTTTACTATTTTATGTTTTAGGTGCTGTTACTACACCATTGAATCCTCTTATTCCCACTTTATTTTTTAACTTTTAGTTCCTTTTCTTTTATTTCATTTCATAAATTAATCTTACAATATGATGGTTAGCATATAAATAGTAGTTATAATTGGAATCATTAGAATTTTTACACCTATCATGGTCATGATCTAAGAGGTCAAAATTCAGGTGAACTCCCTATGATATTGAGGCCACTTGTTCCTGCATTCGGAAGCTGGTTGGTAGAAGATGATATAAGCAAAACTACTAAGACAAATAATTGTCCTTTTGTATCTGCTAAATAGTCTAATTTGATAGATTATGAAAAGCATCATACTCAACCAAAACAATTTTATCATAAAATGGAAGTTCCAGTTTCCAATGTGCCACTCTCACAAACACTACAACTTAAGGCTGAAAAGGTTTGTATATGAATATTATGCAGACAACTTTTATATTTGATTTTTGGAGGCAGAATATTCCAGCTAAGTCTCATCTATTAAGTATAGCTTAATACTTATGTTCATAACATATATGTGAAGTCTTTGAATCTTATCTAATATTGTTATATATTAACAATAACAAACTAAGTTAATGTTAATAGAGTAATGGATCACAGACAATATACTTTGGCTTTAAGATAGATTTTACATGATTATTTAATAGGTTTGACTTAGGAATTATTGAAGTTTATATGTATTTTTTTAAAAAGATCAAATACTAAATCTGAAGCAGCATTGTTTAATATTTTTATGGTCTTTTGCTCTATTTCACCTTTTGATTTTTCAATATTCTTATTTTGTCTTTTGTAATGTAAATGACGCATGAACAACTCCATTTACTTCCTCTTTGCTTTGTTTTGACTATATTTTATGCAATCCATTTCCTCTGATTTTACATGTCATTGTTAACTTTCTTGGATTATATAATATGTGTTGTGTTATATAAGATACATTAGCTGATTGATGATTTTTTAAACTATTAAAAAAAAATTATGTCGTATTTTGTAGATTAATGATATCAAGGTATGTGTCTGATAGGAAGTTTTCCTATCAAAAACTATGAAACTAGAGTTTCAATAGAAAAGAGAAAGAATGTTAAAACTATCTAAGAAAGTTAAAATAAAAGATAACATTTTTCATTTTGATTGATATTTTTTAATGTGTCATAGACACTACATATATAAAACTTTGAATGGATAATTAACTATAAGACCCAAAAGCTATTAAAGGCCCAATTCAACAATATTTAAAGATCCTAAAAACATTCTAGAAAACATATAAAATAAAATGATAACTAATATAAATTCAAATATCTTAATTATCTAAAATTAACTCCACAATCCTATCATTACCAACCCCTTCAAAAACAACCTTGTCCTCAAGGTTGTAAAACTTTATTGCTACAATCAATTTTCTGGATCTCATTGCTTGAACCAAATAGACTCTGTCATGGATGTGTGCTCAATATCAATCAACACAAGATAAACAAAGGGCCAATAGACAACTTGTACAAGCTTTGTTGCATAAGGGACATGTATCTCCTCAAGCTCAATGATGCTTTGTTGAAATAAGTCTAGACATGAATAATTAATATCATTAAGGAAGATAACACTACTGATACTGTCCCAAGAAAATACTTTTTGAAAGAGGTCCATATACCATAATGTAACATTATGCTCTTTCATATTCACTTTGGTGGCTGCAAATCCAAAGGCAGGGGACAAATAATCATAACCTGTTAGAGATGTTTTTAAAAAACCAGGACAATAACAGGTGATAAAAAAATGTCCTCAGGCCTGTCAGATGGTTTCCATGCCATAAACTTTGGATAAGCATTAACAAGTAGTTTCGACACAGAATAATCGGGAAACGTTCTAGGCCATCCTCCCAATTTCCAACTTCCGTCTTCTACTAGTTGAAGAAAAGTCGCCACAACACCATCAATTTGTTCCTCTATGAGATTCTCCACATCATTTAGTTGCTCATTCAATGCATCATTCTTCAATTTGTTCCATTTTCCATTTAGTGGATCTAGACGTGAGCTCACATTTACAATACGACCACCAGCGGTGATTGCCTTCATCAACGGCATCGCAGCTTCAATCATACATTTGGTTCCGTAATAATTTGTATCAACAACCACATGCGCATTTTCAAATAAGTTATCAGACCCGAAATTGAAGGTAACACCTTCTTGTACGAGCTTAATTGATTCAACACCAACACTTGCAACTCTTGATGTTAGTATTACAATTACTCCATGATCAACAGGTTGTCTAGAAATTTCAAATCTAATACCGCTATTTCCACTAGTAACCACGACAATTATTTCCTTAGACCGCCACTCTGCCTGTGTTGTCATTCTCAATATGGGTGACCTTGAGCAACCTCTAACAATGTTGTAGAGCATAACTTTGGTGCAATTAGAGTTAGCTGCAATAAAACAGAACAAAAGAAAATCCTCAATGATTTTATAGATTGAATTGGTAATGTGCAAAGTGTTTGCAGTTAATGTTACGCTATCACCAACACGACAATGTCGCAGATGGTTCAGTCCAAGGCAAAATTGACGCAGTTCAAACTTAGAACAGATTTTCAGAACCATAAGCTTATAACGCTCACAAAAATGTAAAGCCATCTCTCCTACTGCCCCAACTAGTACCTGATGCCCTGAATCTATTTCAGCATTAGCATCCTTATCTTCACCATTACTATAATCTTTGGATTCAATACTCTGACAATCAGATACTCCAAATTCTTCGCCGTTTGGATCCTCACGGACTACATCAGAGCCAAGGGTTTCATCCTCCATTTCAATAAATGTTTTATCAAGAGGCTCTAAACCTCTGTGAGTAGAATGTACATGCCATTTATCACCCTGAGTATCACTATAAGGATCATCAGAAGCATTACATTGTTCCACTATTATTTTTTTAGCTCTGAGTTCAGTATCCAGACCACCCTTTTTCAAATTCTCAGCATCAGCACCGTGGTTTCTCATCTCTTCATCGGATGACTGAAACTCTCGAGTCAGAATAAGCATGACTTCCTTAGTATAGTAGTTGGCATATAAGGCTTCCATTAATGGAATGATAAACCCAATTGCCTTAAAAAACGCAGCCAGCACCTTACCGCGATGTTGCCTAATACCCTTCCACAGAGGCTTCAACACCGAGTCAAAACTTTCAATACCATAAGGAGCAGCAGCTTCGGCAAGAGCGGTAAGAGACAGTGTAGTGAACGTCCTTATCTTCTGATTCTCATCGCTCAAACCATGCTCTATAATTTCCACAAGATATCTTAGATGGGGCAACACAGCACAGCCAATTAAAATGGCAATTTGCTGCACAATCTTAATCCCAGTGTGCCGAGCTTGCCAAGATATCTTACTCTGACAAACAACCTTCAAGAATGGCAATAAAGCATGAATACCAAGAGCAGATGCAACAACACTGATCGCTCTAGTAGTAGTATTCCTAACATACTCATCAATGTTATCTATGCCAGGCCTCATGGAAGCAATCATAGTGGCCAGGCCAACAACTTTACTTAGATTAGCTATTATTTCCCTCCCCTCAACACGAGCATAATAGTCGTCATCAATCAAAAGGGGCTCAATAACAACAAGAATCTTGTGCACGTAAGGGTGAACCAATTCGTCCAATTTATAAAGAACTCTATCAATTTGCTTAACCAAAAGATGTCTTTCCTGGTCTTCCAAAGTAGGTTGCATAAGAAACGACAGAATTCGGTTGAACAAAGGTCCAATGCCAAACTCACGAGCCTTATCAGTTAGCTGCCTCAAAGTTATTTTCCTTTGTGGGGGCGTACCGTTCTTCACTTTAAGCAGAAGCTTCATAATCTTCCTCTCTTTCTGCTCATCTGGAGTCAATTCCTCTTCATTTTCTTCATTCAACAAAGCCCCAAAATACTGATAATCCTCAGGCTTCATGAAAGGCAAACCACCAGGAGCTTCCTTGGGTACCTCAAACTGCTGACCACGATTCTCTTCAGGAATTTGATAAAGAAGAGTCCCCATAGGCGTAGCAAGAAGCTTCCTAGCAGGAGTTCTAATTGGCACATAAGAAGCAGGAGGGTCCAAAACCTTATACCCTTCTTGTGTAAACATATCATCAAGCTCCTCATCAGTTAAAGGGCGATTCCTCTCTTCAATATCTCTAACAGGCAATGCTTCAAACACGTCACGTGCATCCGCCGCCAATCTTGGTTTCAGTTTCAGATTGGGGGGTTTCGATGGTAGATCGGGTGGTTCTTGTATTGATGCTAAAGTAGTCGCCGGAAATGAGGTTGGGATTTTCAACGGAGAAGACTTTGAAACTGGTATTGGAGAAGATGTCGGGAATGTTGTCCGAGTCAGACATTTCGCAGGAGATGGCGTCAAGAATGTTGTTGGCATTGTCGTCGGAAAATTTTCAAAATTTTGAGAATTCTCAAGATGGAGTTGTCGCATGAGTCTTTGTAGATGAGCAAGCTTTTGAGAATTTTTTTTTTATGTTTTCTTAAAATAAGGATGAAACATTCTTATTTTATGAATTTGATGTTTATGAGTAATCATGGAAGAGGTGTTTGGTTGATGATAACTATTATAATAGTATGAATAATGCAATGATGAATAAGATGAATATGGGTTAGGATTAGGTGTATGTGGTGAATACCCAAGATTTGGATACAAACTTGGTGATGATGAACCAACATGAGTGTAACAAGGTGTAAAAAGTTCCCATGAAAAAGATGGAAATGAAGATGTGGTAGGAGATGTCAAAGAGGGGTTTGTGGGATAGGTAGGAGGAATACTCCATGAAGGTGTATGATAAGGATAATCCATATGAGGATTTGAGTACATGGATGAAAGCACCAATTTGATAGGAAGTTTTAGATAATTAAAATAAAAGAAAAAGAATGTTAAAACTATCTAAGAAAGTTAAAATAAAAGATAACATTTTTCATTTTGATTGATATTTTTTAATGTGTCATAGACACTACATATATAAACCTTTGGATGGATAATTAACTATAAGACCCAAAAGCTATTAATGGCCCAATTCAACAATATTTAAAGATCCTAAAAACATTCTAGAAAACATATAAAATAAAATGATAACTAATATAAATTCAAATATCTTACTTATCTAAAATTAACTCCATAATCCTATCAGTGTCTTTCAAATTCCTGTCAACATGTTGTATGAAATATTAGCATGAACTATGAATTGATATTTATTCTGGCTATCAGATACTAATGTCAATTACTTAATATTTGCATTTTCAAGTCATGTGTCAACATCAGTGCTTTTTTTGGAGATGTATAGAGTTGTAGAGTGCTATTCATAGGTTTGGAAAAATTGTACTGCTGTGAAAAAAGAAACTAAAAGGTATCCCTTTATAACTAGCATGTTTGTTTCTTATATGTAGATTGATTTTGAAACACGTATAATTAGGTTTACAGTAGTTGAAAACGAGTTAAACACAAACTTAGTTGACAAAAGTAAGGGTGTGTTTGGATTGGCGGTGAACAAAATTGATTCTAGCATAATTGAGTTTGGTAGAATTGATGTTAATATAATTGAGTTTAGCAGAATTGATTTATGTTTGGATACATTTGTGTAAAAGTGAGTTAAATAATAAATTTCAGTGTAAAAATCACCCAGAATCAATTCTGGAGGTAGAAACTACAAATTCTAACTTCATGTAGAATCAATTCTGAAGATAGAATCAATTATACATTTGATAAAACAAGCACCTCAAAATCACCCAGAATCAATTATACACCTCTAGAATTGATTCTTGGTCTTCTAAAAGCTAATCCAAACATACACTAAGGCTCAGTTGCATACTTCGTTAAAACTTGCAATTTTGCACAATAAATTTATCGTATTTTTTCATCTTTAATGTATTGTAGCAGGCCTAAATATTTCTTTTGTCAATATTACTTTTTAAATTTTTTCATTATAATTTTCACGTCTTTCCAGTATTGCAACAACCCTAGAATAGTAACACACGCCTCTTATTCATTTTTAAATAAGCATTAAAACATCTTTCTCACTTATATCAAATTATTATTTTTCTCACTATTTTCAAATTGTACATTCAAATTATTCATAGGGTGATACATCGATTATTTTTAGTTTTTTTTTTTTTTAATATCTTCCTCTTTTTTTATACTTCCTTTTATTCTTTTAGTTTTTAGATAATTTTACCATTTCAATGAGAACGCGAGGAGAAATGTAATGAATTCTAAAAACAATTTTGTAATTGCACAAAAATTTCAAAACATTTTATTAATTTATTTGTATTTAAATAGAAAATAGAAATTAGAAATGTTGAAAGCAACACTTATAATATTATATTAATAATATATTGGTTTAGCAATGCCTAAAAATGATTGATACTCAAGACAATCTTTATATTTGATTGATAGATCAACATGATTGAAGACTTTAAACCAATTCCTTCTCTCTTTCAATGATAAGACATATGTGCTAGAAAGTACAAAATACACTCCCATCAATGCATTGTGCTTATTTTTGAAAGAAAAAGTATATTTCTTTTAGATTTCGGATCGGAGAGATGAAAAGTCCAAATATTTTGTTTCGAAAGATACATACCTTGTGCTAAAAAAATCCATCTTTGTTTTCATTTTTTCAACCTTTTAGTTTGTATTTATCTTTTTGTTGATGTTTCATCTTATCATCTTATCTTTTATGTTTTTTTTCTTTCTATATTTTATTTTTATATTAGGATTTGATATAAATTACATTAAAACATCTATTATTGCTTCATTATATTATAAATTTGTCTTTGTTATATTGTAAGATTTTTTCTTTAGACCATGTCTACTCCTCTTAGTTAAAATAATAATATTTTTTAATGAGTAAACTTTATTACATAAACATTAAATTTTTTTAAGAAGTGTGAATTTCAAATTTAAACATTTTATTATAATAATTTCCATGATTTATGCTTTTTTTATAATTCTGTAATAACTTTTTTTTTTCATCTCAACTGTTAGAGTTTATTCTTTCTCTTATTTTTCATTTGTATTTTTATTTAGTTTGTACTTTTGTTTATATTGAAAGATTTTTCTTTGCATTTTAGTTACATAAACAAGAGAAGGAGTTAAGGCATAAACGCAAAGGACAAAAACATAGATTAGAAAAGTGTTATTTATGTTGAAGGAGATACAAATATTTATTTCATTATTTATAATGATTTCTATTGAATGAATTTTCCCGTGCATCTCCACGGGTCTTCGATAAAATAATAAAATCATATAAAACTTAATGGGACCATATATCTGCATATTTTTGGACGATATGAACAAAATGAGATCCATACTAAAATCGATCCTAACATATAGATATAGATATAGATATATGACGTGACAAAAAAATATTAAATTGAAACTAGAGTGCACTACTTATATATATATATATATATATATATATATATATATATATATATATATATATATATTTTTAAAGCAATTGGGATTAATAGAAGAAACGAGAATACTAGGAGTATTCCAATCCTTACAACAAGAAAACATTCTCCACCAACACCCCTCTAGATTCTAAACGGATTTAAACAGCAATCTAGAAAGGAAAGGTTGGAGTACGGAATCTCTCTCCCGCAACCCCATTTCCAAACTAAAAGTTTGATATTCCAACATAAATTATCAACATTACAGGAATCCGAATTGAAAATAATTTCGTTTTTTTCCTTCCATAAAGACCAAATAACCACCAACCACGTAACTCCTCTTATAGACCAAAATTTACCTACTCCAATCAAATCTCTACTAAATGTTAAGAAATTGCCATTGTAAATAGTTTCCGCTCGACCCCACCCACTAATGTTGTGCCACACAAATTTAGCCACTGAACATTCAAAAAGTGATGAACCAAATTCTTATCTTCAAGGTTGCACAAAACACACTTACTACTTATATAATTGTAAGGAAATAAATGCCAACGAAAAATATGACATGCGTGTATCTTAAAATAATTTACTTTAATAGTCCATATGTTAACCAATAGAAAAACTGTTAGCCCATATAGTCCCAACATCAAATGATCTTTTTTTTTATTATTACAAAAAGTAGAATAAATATATAAAAACAGAACAACGTAACACTTTACCAAAATGATGGTTGTGACAAAATCTTTCATAATAAAAAAAAACTATAGAAATGTATTGGACAAAGACAATTATTTTAAAAGGTATAATAAAAAAGATCACAATTACTTTTGAAAAATTTAATAAATAAATATAAGAAAATTTATTAAGAAAGGTAAACTAGTAGATAAATTGTTTAGGCATTTCCAATGACGGATCTTGTCAATGATATCGAGGGGAGCCACAAATATTAAGGAATTATTTTAGTAATTTTAGTGGTGCAATGTGAAAAAACCAAAAATCTTTTCAAATTTAAAAATGAACTTTTGGACACATTTTATGTACACTATATTCCTTTGTAAGTGAGTCACCTTCATTAAACTAAAAAAAGTTTAAAAGTATTTTTTTTTCAACAAGCAATGAAATGATTATATAAACTGCTGCACAAGGGGTGTAGCCGTGTAGCAACCCTTACAAACACCAGTCAATAAAGACAAACTAATGGAACAGTAAACTAATCATAAAAAGAGAAACATACAGATGGATTTACCATAGACATCCATTTCTAACTATCATACATAATAGAGTTCATAGACTCCAAGACAGACAAATTCTTATTTTCGAAAACCACAATGTTCCGTCTATACCAGAGGATCCACACTGTCGTAACCCAAACGATAAGACCCTTAGAATTACCTGTAGCAGTTTTGATTTTTCCTTCAAACTCTATCATTAAAACCACACAGTTGTCTTTGACTGAACAATCAATCCCATTCATTTCTCTATTCTCTTCCATACATTTTCTTCAAAGTAACAATCCAAAAACACATGCTGGATGGTTTCGTCGTGTAATCTGCACTCGGTACAGCCAATGTCTCCAGTCATCAAACCTATATTTCTCCTAACCAACTGATCTTTTGTAGCAAGCCTATATCTCACCAGTTTCCACATGAAAACCTGAACTCTCGAAGGTACCTTTAACTGCCATATATTCCTCAAACAGACCAAGTTATCTTCTTCCAACCTATTCCCAACTCTGTCTTGAGTCAAACTAAGATAGCAAGACTTGACAGTAAAACCATCATCTACCGATGATGCAGAATGCTGCCCTAGCTCCCAAACAATTTCATCTGTCTCCCCCCTAACTGGTTTAACATTCTCCAACAGGACAAGCAAGTTATCTTTTTCCTTTTCCATCTCAGACTCAGGAGAAAAATAACTGAACCTCAAATGCCATATCCACTCCTCCCCGTTCCACTCTCCAAGATCAGCTACTGAACAATCTGATTCCTTAACAAAGAGAAAAAGATTAATGAAAGCTTCCTTCAAAGGAATATCCACCACCCAACAGTTGTGCCAAAAGGATATTTTCTTCCCATCCCCAAGCTTCCATCTAAGGTTATCTATAAACACATTCCTCTTAGAAACTTTGTCATACCCCACTCCCTGCAAATCCCTCCACCAGATAGAATCTTTCCTATCTTCTTTCTCCCTATCATAACAACTAATGAGCAAAGGAATATGACAGTCATATTTACTTTCCAGTAAAGCCTTCCACACACTGCCTTCTTCTTTCAACATTCTCCACGTCCACTTCAAGAGAAGAGCCTTATTGAAACAGGATAAATCCTTAATTCCCAAACCACCCTTCTCTTTAGGCTGGCAAATGGACTTCCAATCTACCCAATGGATTCTCTTCCTGTTATCACTGCCACCCCACAAAAACCTACTCAGGATACTTTGAAGAGTTTTTATAACACCAACTGGTACCTTATAAAAAAAAACATATACAAAGGCAAGGCACTAATGACAGAATTAATAAGCACTAGCCTCGCTCCAATAGACATAAGTCTCCCCTTCTAATATGCTAATCTACTCTTGACCTTGTCAATTATACTCCTCCACATATGCTTTTTCCTAGGGCTATCACCTATGAAAACACCCAGAAAGGAATACGACAACTCAAGGATATCGCAATGCAGAAAGTTTGAGGCTGACACCAAAAAATCATTGCTCAGATTTAATCCTCCTAACTTACTTTTAAAGAAGTTCACCTTCAGGCCTGTTAACATTTTAAACCCTCTTAAAATTGCCTTAACACAACAAAGATTACTCCGGTTTGCCTCACCCAACATCAAGGTATCATCAGCAAACTGAGTAATGCTAAATTGCATTACTGAGTTAACCTAATATCCTTTATAAATACCTTCTTGCTCAGCCTTCTTAACCAAAAGAGTTAAAACTTCCATAATGAGTACGAAAGGGGACAACCGATCCCCTTGACTCAACCCTTTACCAACAGCAAACTCCCTAGTAGCACTACCATTCACAAGAACTGACATTGAACCTTTGCACACCAAAGTCTAGATCCAAGTCAGCCACTTCGCACCAAAGTTCCTCTTTCTAAGCAAAGATATAAGAAAAGACCACGAGACACAATCATAAGCCCTCTCAAAGCTATCTTTAACAACATACAACTCTTTTTACTTCTCTTAGCCAGGTCTAAAACTTCATACCACTAAAACACCGTCGAATATACACCTACCCGGCACAAAATCCGTTTGCTCAGCTAACACTAAAGAACTGACCACCTTCCTTAACCTACCAGCCAACAACTTGGACAAGATTTTCTGATAATAATTAACTAGACATATGGGTCTATAGTCCTTTAAGGTTTGAGGGTTTTTAGATTTTGCAACTAAAGCTATAAAGGAGGCCGAAGCTGCCTTAGTAAGCACAGACATATCATAGAAATCTAAACCAAACCTGAATACATCTCCCTTGACAATCTCCCAGCACCCTTGAAAAAACGCGAACGTGAAGCCATCTGGACCAGGGATCTTACCTTCGTTGCACCCCCAAACAGCTTCCTTGATCTCTTCTCTTGTAAACTCCGCTTCCAGACCACTTTTATCTACTTCTGATAATCTTTTCAAACTGAGGTCTTCAATAGTTGGACGATTGTAGCAGCTTTCTTTAAAGTTCTCTTCAAAGAACTTTCTCACTTTATTCTTAAATTCATTTACGTTTTCAATCTTACCTCTATCCGAGTTAACCCACCATATGTCATTCCTTCTTCTTCTCCTTCTGAAAACTTGATGGAAATATCTAGTGTTGCTATCTCCCTTCTTCAACCACAAGTCTCTAGCTTTTAATCTCAACAATTCCTCTTTCCTATTCAAGTTGCTCCACACCTCTTCTGCTGCTTTAGTCCTCTTGTTGACCATTTCTTGTAAACTAGAGAAGCCTAGCCTACTAAATTCTTCATCAAGATCATTAAGGTCGTTAATAGCTTCCTCGATTTTGATGTCTATCCAACCAAACACATCCCTACTCCACCTTTTAAGACTCTCCTTTAATCTAATAAGCTTCATCTTCAGAACCAAATCCCCTCTCCCCGTTATAACCTCTGACTCCCAGCTTGATTTCACAAAAGATGCAAACTCATGATGCTTTAACCATCTATTGTTGAACCTGAATGGCTTTGGCCCCCAATCAACATCGCTTGCCATCAACCACACAGGTCAGTGGTCTGAAACTTCTCTTTTACCTATAACTTGACCTCTAATATTCCAATCTTCAACCAATTTATCCGAAATAAAAAATCTATCCATCCTACTCATCGAATTACCTGACCTATTGAACCACGTGAATGAACCATCCACACACGGGACATCAACACAATCTATCTCTCTGATGAAACTTCTAAATTCCTCCATCTCATTATTGCCTCTGATGCTCCCCACTCCTTTCGTTTCCTCCTTATACGCTACCTGTAACACCCCACTTTCCCATTTTTCAAAATATAGGAATATTACGAAAATAATCAGAGTTACAACAAAAAAAAAGTAGGATGCCACATCGTTAAGACCAACATCAAAACTTCTTTTCATTAAATGAAATAGAACAGCGGAAAATATAAGTTTATTCAGTTCACGGCCACATGCCAACAATGTCAAAACTCCACATTAAACTTGGTCCACCATAAATTCAATAAAAGAATGATACGTAACAAATAATAAAGAATAACGAATGACAAATGATGAAAAACTCCCAAAATCTTGTGTTACGTATCAGAGCAACTCCTAAGACTCGATCAAGCAACACGCACTCCATGCGTACTCAAGTACCTGGATTATCTATACTTCTGAAGAAGCATAGACGCCACAAACAACAAAAGGGGTGAAAATTACATTTAATAAATAACGCTGTATAAATACATGCTAAAGGTAATACTCACACAATTATATAACAGAAGCACACCATCACGACATACTTGTCAATTTCATTCAGATTTCACCAAACACGTAATAATGCAATGTGACTCAAAAACATCGTCACTATGCATGTGGTACCAATATCACCATGGTTCATTCAATCGAACCCGGATAAATCACATACACCCCTACTTGGCAATGATTTATCTCCACCACACTCCACATTGGAGTTCGGATGAATCACATACACTCCTCCTGAGCAATGATTCATCACCACCGACACCATGAATGCATGACAATAAAAATGCATACAACACACATGTATGACAGCAACCATACATCTTCACGATCCTCCTGATCACACGTGAGACACCTGCTCACCATCACACACATCACAGCAAGAAAACCTCACACGGCGTTCAATTAGTTAATTATCTAATTAATCCACCAAAATTACTAAATCAAATATTTTTATCATCAATCCTACATTTCTCAATGTCTGACATCTATCCCCAACCTCTTAAACCAAAAGAAACCATTTCGGACGCGAAAACGGGAAAGAAATCGCGAAACGGAAAAATTATGCACTCTCGCTGGCCATACGCGTATTGCCCTGTGCCATACGCGTATTGCCAGCTCGCTCACCAAAACCTTCACTACAAGAAAATTGGCAGATTGCGACGGTTATTTTGGCAAGTTACGACGGTTAAAACCACCGTAATTTGCAAGTCACGACGGTTCCCACACTGTCGCAGAAACGTGTGTCGCGAGGCCATATCGCGTCGGTTGTCAAAACCGTCACACTCTGCATATTGCGACGATTTCCAACCGTCTTAAATTTCCATTTGATTTTAGTTTTTATTGTTATTTACGACGGTTCCAACCGTCGCAACTTTCTGCTCCACAGGTACATCCGCAGGTAAATCCGTAGCAAATTTCCTTTCCACAAGTAAATCCGCAGGTAATTTATTTTTAAAATTAAAAAAAATTGTTTTTAGAAATATGAACAGAATGGTTTTTAAAACCCTGTATCATTAACACCGCAAACACATGACTAAGTGGACTGACCTGTATAATTGAAATCCTAAGAAACAAAATTTCTTCGCAACATACAAACAACGCAGCTACTACAAATATATGTTTTCCAAAAGCAAATTGAAAATCAAAGAAGCCAAATTTGCTACAGCCAGTATTACAAGTGCAGCTTACACATTTAAGTTATGAATATAAGCAAACAAATAGCCAAAAGTCAAATCAAATCCTACCGAAACGAACTACAAACCACAAACTCGCGCAACATCATAAGATTAGAAACTGAAAAAGCTACCGCAGTAAGTTATTACCGTTAACGTCGTCATCAATACGCATAAAAATACATCATGACAGAGCATCAATTGCGGTTTACACCAGTACCACACACAAATAAGCATAAATCATACTGAATTGAAGGTGAAAACAAAACAACTTTCGAATCAACCACAACCATTACATAACTCTAACAACCATCAATTGTAATAATCTGAAATAGTAAGCATAATTTTAGCAGGACAGGTATGGATTCGATACTCATAACAGTTGATAAATATTCAAAATCATTCTGAATAAAAAAATAACATCGCTGCAACACATAATAACCAACAGAACATTGCGAATTGAGATTCAATGATTATAGCGTATAGATTCAAAAAATCAACCATAATGAGTTCGAAACGTCGTCGCGTGCTGTAGTTGTGAATCGATCTACAAGCAGATGCAAAATCGTTGTCGGCGAATTTATGCGAACCGTAATAAAGGTGAGCCAATGTTGTCGCCGAATCGGGAATTGACGGACTTGCAACGGAGCTGCTGACTTTGTTAAGCCGTTTGTCGCGTTATTGTTGTTCTGGTTAGATCGAACCGGCTTGAAGGCGTTTGAGTTGGTCGAGGTGATGGCTATGGTTTTGATGCGTGAGCTGAGGAAAGAGGCGGAGGATTTTTTTGGTACATCACCGGTACATCTATGCGCATTATCTTAGTTCTGGTGTTTGAAAATTTCTTGATGAGATTTGCAATGGTCATCATAGTATTGCTCGATAGAACGAGACAACACTGGTGCAATATTAGGATGCATAATAGTGTACCCAACTCCCTTGAGCAAGGAGAAAATCATTAGCTGCCAGAAAAATCAATACTCAAAATCATATCGCTATTACCACAATTAAAACCATATGAAGAGAAACAAAGAGAGTTACTGTGAAGACATCAAACCTTAGTTGGAGAATTTCAGAGCAGAACCCAAAATGAACTCAAGTATTATGAGACGTGAAAGTCTACCAAGAAAACTATCTTTTATGTCAGATATAACAGGATGCAATAGATCTCTACTAAATGGAGCATAATTCTTCTCATCTGAGTCTCGAGAGTCATATAAGCTGAACATTTTATAAAACATAATTTCACTCATGAGAAAATTGTGTATGAATCATTTCCAGATAAATATAGTTAACATATGCTTCCTTTTTAAAATTTCATTGATACAGAAGATTACAAATTACAAACAATAGTAAGACTAAGAACCATTGCATAAACAGAACGAACAGAATATACATTTGAAAAGCAAATCAAGAAAATCAATAAACTTCACAAAGGAATTAAAAGTACCATCTCCTTATCTATTCGTTTCCAGAACAGCAACATGTCTCTAGCTAGTTTCCGGGTGCGAATGCTAGCACCCCTATTCCATTTAAGTGATACCTATAACAAAATTCTATATAAAATTCTATATAAAATTAGTGTATACCTATAACAAAATTCTATATAAAATTAGTGTATACCTATAACAAAACTCCATATAAAATTAGTGTGTACCTATAACAAAATTCTATATCAATTACAATGCTCATATGGAACTGTGCGATTAGGATATAACTAGACATAACAGCCTGGAGGAACAAAATACTTGTAACAAAAACAGTACAAGGAAGCATTAAAGAGCAAAAACAAGAATAGTTTATAGTTTAATCCCATACTAGTGCTTTCTTCCCATTAATCCCACTAAATTCTTCAGATTTAGACTCCAAAATTAAGATGTGTGCTACACTAATATCTAGGAGGAAAGCACAAACTTGGAAATATCTTTTTAAAGTAAAAGATGATATAGACTCCATCTTCATTTGGCTCTTCCAGATGTTCTAGGGGTAAAAGAACTGGTTCATCAAAGTATGGAGTCAAGACACTACAAAATAAAGAATATGATGCAACAACAAACATCTTTTCCCAGAGCAGAGAGATTGATGGCATATGCACTAATGAACACCAAAGAGGCTTTTGTGTAAACTCAAACATTAGTAGTAGAGAGGTACTAGAGATTTATTGGCTTGGTGGTAAGCATGCTCTGGTGAATTTACACTCACAAACTGAAACTTTCTTGCTAAAATTTCAACAAAACAGGGATTGGATTTATAGAAAAGTGGAATTAAGGTTTTCAACATATATTTCCATTTTCAATACAGCAGCACAACCCAATAATACAATACTATCTGTAGTTTCACTTGTAAAATATAATAATTGATCAAAATTTTATTCCAAAACCTGTAAAAACTGTCAAGCTCCCAAGGTTAGTAGCTAACCGCTACTGAGAAAGCTTAAAAGCCTTTCGGTCATCCCTGCAAGAACCTCCATCAACCTCGCTGATGGTCGTCATTCCTCAAACTTAGCTTTTTATTTAAAGGAAGCACCCAGGTTCTTGAATTCCAATGCTCTTTCACAAGCACTACTTTTACTGTCATTAATTGCATAAACTATCTCAGACAAATCCGTGAGACACTCCTCATCTTTCTCCAAGATGTCTCCATATGTACTCAACCCTGCACATCGAACCTCGAGAGTCCATGTATCAAATCCTTATGCAGACATGTACCGAGAAAATGTAGACTAAACATAAACAAAATACACTTAGCAACAAAATTCTAGGACACAAATTGTACTCATAAAAGGATTTAAGTTGTAGCTTGCAATCGGAGTTACAAATACAACAGAACCAAACCTGAACTGAAACAGTAGTTAAGTCGAGAAGCCAATCCGAATTGAATCGAAACAAAATCAAGTGACTCAGAAATCAAAACGGAAGTAAATTCGGAACTGAACCTTACCGGAATTACAAACCGTTGCGCCACAACCACACAGCTGAAACTGCACTGCACGGAACTACCGACACCACATCGAAAAACCACCGTAGAAGCAACACACGTCGACGCACGACCATCCTCCGCTGCCATTAAAAGATGAGTAACAATTCTGTTATGACTCTATTTGTTCGCAATATTTTCATGTTTATTGAATTTAATTCTATGATGTTCTGGCATTGTTCATACATGTTGGCATTCAATTTGCTCCTAATAATGGTTCATGAATTTCAAGTATTTTTACAGAGCAAACATTTACTATGGTGGTATGCTGCTAAAGGTTAGATGGGTTGCTTATAATATAGACAACATTATAATCTAATTATATTGAAATATGGTCGACAAGCATGAGTTTTTCCTAAGATCAGGATCAGTTCTAAGCTATCCTCATGAGAGATTGAAAATCTTCTTGATATTTTATAACATGATGGTGAAGATTTAAATGGATTCATTTTAGGTAAAATGATCCATTCCTATTTTGTTTTGTGCTTTCACCAACCATTTTTAACTAAAGGAAAAAACAATAACACGTCACACACAAATAGTTTTTGTGCTTGGATAGGCTTGAATCCTTTGCAGCAATAGTTCAAATATGATTGCCACAATAATTAACTACATATTACCTTAGTATGTCTCACACTTCTTCCTCAATGAAGTTGATGCTAATAGATTCTATTTTTTTGAGATATTTCCATTTGTAATATTAGATGACAAAATTTGCTTTCCATGTTTCAACAGCTGGACATCTTCAAACTCTACGACAGACTACACTAATCACATTGATTATTAAATTTGATTTTTCAACACCACTCATAAATCATGATCCATTTCCATATCCTTAAGTTATGCCACTCACATGTTCAGGTTGTTGGCATTTGCAAGCTTGTAATTATGGATGACTACAGGTCTTATAGTCCCTGCAGAAACTAACACCAATCACCGGAAATCGATGATCTTAATTGGCTTTGACGTATGCTAGAATTATTGATTGAAAACCTATGCCTTGAAGACCTTTTCTTCCTAGATTTTACTCGTAACTGGAAAGTGTTCCCATAAGGCTCATTATACCCATATTGAGGCACAACCATGGACAGAACCTAAAAAACTACTTGGAAAGTACCTAAGGACATGCTTCTTTTAGAAGAAGGAACCCTTGTAGTTAAAAATTTGCTTCTGCAGAGTAAAAGTTTAGATTAAAAATTTAGAATCTTCCTGTGAGAACTACTTAACAAAAACTTGGCAAAAATGAATGACACTAACGATACATCAACAGATTAGCACAATTAAAACAATGCAGAAGAATACCCCTTTTATCAAAATCAAATTAAAGGGATAACTTTTAGTTGTATCAACTTTCTTTATAGCTAATAAAATAAGACAAACACGGAACACAAAATTCTTATGTATGAAACTATTTAGTAGCTAACCTCGTAGCAATCAAAATCCACAGTTCAACAAAAAAAGCTTTGACGAACACATTCAACATCCTTCCTTTGGTAAAGTTAGAAACACGGAAGAACAACCTCACCGATTTAGTACCAAAAACCTAGATTCAAAACAACATAAAAAATATAGATTCAAAATTAATAAAAAAACAAACAAATATTTAACGAGCACCTCACCTAGCTTCCTTCAAACCGTCTCAAAACTATAAAATTCCTTGTTTTCTTTCCTTTAACTGAAAATCAATACATGATTATAATGAAGATTTGAAGAATCAGATCACTATTGGAGATGAATATCGAATGGCAATTCAAACAATGATGAAATTTTAGGGATTACGATAGTCCTAATGGTTTCATGAGAGAAAGGTTAGAATCATGAACAAAGTTGTGTTTTTGAAAAGGATAAGGGTGCGTCCGAAGATGAAGAGATAAGGAGAATATGTGGCGGCGACACAAGGATTTTGAAGGAAGAAATTCGAGTATGTAATTTGCATTTCCTTGAGAGAATTGAAGTGGGAGGGTTTACGAGGATTATGTGTTTTTAGCTCTGGAATATGGAGTGGATAGAAAATACGTTCCGAAATATGGGTGGTTCAATTAAACTGTCTTACAATTTTTAACGGGGATATCGTATTTTTTTTAAATCTATTCATATGTGTTAAAAATATTGAGACGGTTGGGTTTAACTGTCGTAACAACTGTCACAATTAGGGTATTAGGACAGTTTTTAGACAAGGGTCGCAACTCATGTGTCGCAAAATAGACAATTTCTTGTAGTGCATACGCGTAATGCCTCCCCCTTACGCGTAATGCCCAAGCCTCCATACGCGTACCGTTACGCGTACGGGCAGAGGGTCGTGCCAAGCCTACTTTTGGCCCTCCCATACGCGTATTGA
Source organism: Lathyrus tuberosus (assembly GCA_022829125.1). Lineage (NCBI taxonomy): Eukaryota > Viridiplantae > Streptophyta > Magnoliopsida > Fabales > Fabaceae > Lathyrus > Lathyrus tuberosus. The sequence continues at coordinate 173,656 of JALAZF010000896.1, forward strand.
CCATAGCAGTACGCGTATTGCCTTACCTGATACGCAAACTCAATTTCCCCACACCAGTCTGGGTTCTGCTACGGGATCCTCACTTTTCCACTCCAATTCAGTCCTAAACTTGTTTCTACATTAGTTTTAGGCCTTATCATTCATCTTAAATCTTTCACCTTTCATTACTAATCAAAATTACAGGTCTTAGGTCTGATTTCATCCTCTCAACCTGCACAAAAACCAGTTCTGCAACATATACATTCATACAGCAGCAACAACATCAAAATATCACACAATTCAGAATCGCAACACTTCGATTCACACAGTTTTCATCACAGATTCACATATACACAAAAAGATTCATAAAACAACATATGTTCACACGAATTCCTACGGGGTTAAGGACTCCCCACTACCCTCTCATGTTATTACCACCTATATTGAAATATATTCTCCCCCTTACCTCGAATTTACTCAGAAAATTCCTGCGAAAATTGATCCTTCAAAGCCCTAGTTCTTCCTTGTTCTTCCTCTCCCTAGCCCTTCTCTTGTGAAATTCTAATTATGATTAATTCTCCTCACTAACCCTCCCTAATTTCTGTTTAATTACTAAACTGTCCTTATTTTCTCCACTAGCCCATTATCCACTTAATTAAATCAGATTTTTAATTTAATAAAAAATAATAATAATACTAGTAATGTTATTCACATAATAATCATAATAATACTAGTGATAATATTAATAATAATAATAATAATAATAATAATAATAATAATACTATTACTACTCATACCCCAAAACTACTCTCGACAGTTATAATCTACCCGTCCCACTAAGGACCACACGCCTACGCGCCCAACCACACACACCCTTAACAAGGCCAAACAACGGAAAATAACACGACGATCAAATAATTTAAATTGGGGTGTTACAACTCTCCCTCACTTAAATTATTTTCGTCCTAAAAAATGTACCTGATGGAAATAGCTCCGGATACGACTCTCGCATCCTGCTCTCCAGCTCCCAGGTCACACTTCCTCCAGCAGCTCCTCCCCAAGCTACTCTCACCAAAGGAATTTCCTTTCCTCTGAGTTGCTTCATCTTGCGATCTTCGATCCTCATCGGCATCGCCTCCACAGTAAGATTATCTCTAATCTGCACCTCATCCCTCTGGATAACATGAGATGGATCAGATACATACTTTCGAAGTTGCGACACATGAAACACGTCGTACAAGTTTGAAAGTTCAGGCGTTAACGCCACCCTATATGCAACTGCGCCCACCCTTTGCAATATCTGATATGGTCCAATAAACTTAGGATCGAGCTTCTTCGATTTCAATGCACGTCCCACACCGGTCATTGGGTTGACTCTCAGGAACACGTGGTCACCTTCACTGAATTCCAAGTCTTTCCTCCGATTATCTTGATAACTTTTCTGTCTACTCTGAGACGTTCTCATCTTCTCGTGGATCATCTGAATTGTCTCAGTAGTCTGTTGCACAATCTCAGGTCCAAGCACCACATTCTCACCGGTCTCGTACCAACACAGAGGCGTCATACACCTCCTACCATACAAAGCTTCGAAAGGTGCCATTCCAATGCTAGAATGGTAACTATTGTTATACGTGAACTCGATTAATGGCAAATGAGTATCCTACGCACCACCTTTCTCCAACACACAGGCTCTCAGCAAATCTTCCAACGACTGAATAATCCTCTCTGACTGACCATCAGTCTGTGGATGATAAGCTGAGCTCAACTTCAATTTAGAACCCAAAGCTTCCTGCCGACTCTTCCAAAATTCTGAAGTAAACCTCAGATCTCTATCCGACACTATGCTCGCCAGAACACCATGCAACTTCACAATTATCCTGATATAAATCTCCGCCAGCTTCGACAACGGGAAACTGATATTAATTGGTATAAAATGAGCAGATTTCGTAAGTCGATCCACCACTACCCAAATAACATCAAAGCCTCTCGCCGTATTTGGAAAACCAGTAACAAAATCCATAGTAATACTGTCCCACTTCCATTCCGGTATCTCCAATGGTTGCATTAACCCCGACGGTTTCTGGTGTTCCACCTTTGACTTTTGACATATCAAACAAGCATAAACAAACTGAGCTATGTCCCTCTTCATACCGGACCACCAAAATAACTTCTTCAAGTCATGATACATCTTTGTAGCTCCCGGATAAATACTCAAGCTACTCCGATGGCTTTCCTCTAAGATTGCCTTTTTCAATTTCACATTATTCGGTACACAAAATCTGCCCCAGAATCTCAACACACCAACATTATCCACTTTAAAATCACCATCAGGATCACCTCCTTCTGTAGGCATCAAGTCCACTAATTTCACATCAAGTTTCTGATTTTCCTTAATCACATCCAAAAATTCATTATTCACCTTAAGCATACCCATCCTAACACTCCCCGACGTAGTTTCACAAACCATACTCAAGTCTCTAAACTGCTCAATCAACTCTATTTCTTTTACCATTAATACCGACATATGAATTGTCTTCCGACTTAACGCATCTGCTACAACATTAGCTTTTCCCGGATGGTAACTCAAACTAAAATCATAGTCTTTCAGGAATTCCAACCATCTTCTCTGCCTCATATTTAATTCCTTCTGATCAAACAAATACTTCAGACTCTTGTGATCACTGAATACTTCGAATCTCGATCCATACAAATAATGTCTCCAAATTTTCAATACAAAAACTACTGTAACTAGTTCAAGATCATGAGTAGGATAATTCCTCTCATGTACCCTCAATTGCCTCGAAGCATATGCCACCACTTTGCCATCTTGCATCAACACTCCGCCTAATCCCATCTTAGACGCATCACAATACACCACAAAAGGTTCACTTGGACTTGGTAGAACTAATACTGGCGCTGTAGTCAATTTCTTCTTCAGTTCCTCAAAAATTTCCTCACAAGCCGCATCCCAAACAAAAACTTGATTCTTTCTAGTTAACTGAGTCAATGATAACGCCAGATTAGAAAACCCTTCAATGAATCTTCTGTAGTAACCTGCCAAACCCAAAAAGCTTCTAATCTCCGTTGCTATCTTCGGAGCTTCCCACTGAAGTACTGCACTTACTTTAGATGGGTCCACCGCTATACCATCACCAGAAATAACATGACCCAAGAAACTCACAGTCTTCAACCCGAATTCACATTTCAAGAATTTTGCAAACAATTTATTATCCTTCAACACCTGCAATGCAATTCTCAAGTATCCTGCATGATCCTCGTCAGACTTAGAATAAATCAGTATATCATCAATGAATACCATAATAAACTGATCCAGATAAGAATGAAAGATACGATTCATATACTCCATAAACACACCCGGCGCATTAGACACTCCGAACGACATCACTGCATATTCATAATGTCCATAGCGAGTCCTGAACGCAGTCTTCTGAATATCATCTTCCTTTACTCGAATTTGATGGTAACCCGACCTCAAATCAATTTTACTGAAAACACGAGCTCCTACAAGCTGATCCATTAAGTCATCAATCCTCGGAAGTGGATACTTATTCTTAATGGTCACTTTATTCAACTGACGGTAATCAATGCATAGACGCATACTACCATCCTTCTTTTTTACCAACAACACTGGAACCCCCCACGACGACACACTCGGTCTAATAAACTTCTTATCAAGCAATTCTCCAATCTGAGATTTCAACTCTGCCAATTCTGATGCAGACATCCTGTACGGTGCCATAGAGATAGGTCTGGTACCCGGTACAAGATCAATAGTAAATTCAACTTCCCTCGTCGGAGGCAATGCTGTAATATCATCTGGAAACACTTCAGGAAATTTATTCACCACTGGCAACTCATTAACTGAGGTATTGCTTTCAACAGATAACGAGGAAAACACTGCAAACATCTTAGCTTCATCTTCCAACAACGTCCTCAACTCTCTGCTAGACAAGGAATCTGCTAATGCTTCCTCTTCAGGAGTAAGAAACAATAACGTCTTCCTAAAACAATCAATATACACTCGGTTGAACCCCAACCAGTTCATCCCCAAAATAACATCGAGATTACCGAGTGGAAAACAAATCAGGTCCACTCTGAAATCTCTACCAAACATAGTCAACGGACACTTCAAACACACTAAGGAAGTAACTACAGAACCAATAGATGGAGTCTCAATCGTCATCCTTTGATCTAGAGTAGACGACACAATTCCTAGTCTCTTCACACAATCAACAGAAATAAATGAGTGGGTTGCACTCGTGTCAATGATAGCAATCAAAGGAATATCATTAATAAAACAAGTACCTTTGACGGAACGTTCCTCATCGGTGGACTGGGTTCCCACCAAGGCAAACACTTTTCCACCAGCCTGATACTTCTTTGGCTTCTCACAGTGAGTGCTGATATGACCCTTCTCTCCACAATTATAACAGGTAGGCATAGTGGCCCTACAATCTGCTATAACATGACCTGGTCGCCCACACTTGAAACACTTCTTCACCTCATTCGGACAATTATTAGCACGGTGACCCGCGCCACCACATCTGAAACACTTGAGATCATCAGGAACCACTCCTCCCTCCTTTGGTTTCTTCCCTGCAATAGCTTTCTGTTTCCCCTTATCAGCTGGAGCACTGTAAGGAGTACCCCCAAATCTCTGCTTACCCTTCTTATCATTCACAGCTTTGTAATGGGCAATTCTGGCTCTGTTATCATTGTCATAGATCCTGCTTCTGCTTACCAGCTCTGGATAATTCCTTATTTTCTGACAAGCAATGCCTAGTTTGATCTCGGGGCGCAACCCATTCTCAAACTTCAGGCATTTCGAAGTCATAGCCTCTTTTGTATTGTAATGAGCACAATACTGCACCAACTCTTCAAACCGAGCAGCATATTCAACAACGGTCATGGTACCCTATTTTAGCTCCAGGAATTCAATCTCTTTTGCACTACGAATGTCTTCCGGAAAGTACTTTTCCATAAACTCAGCCTGAAACATCGTCCAAGTAATCTCAGTACCCGCAGCTTCCAACCTCTGACGACTATTGTCCCACCAGGCTTCAGCCTCACCTTCTAGCATATGAGTGCCAAATCGTACCTTCTGAGCATCACTGCATCCCATGGTCCTGAAGATTTTCTCAACAGCTTCAGCCATTTCTGTGCAGCCTCTGGGTCCAAAATACCTCCCTCATATGTAGGCGGCTTATTGCTCTGGAACTGAGCTAAGTCATGAAACTGCACACCTCCAACCTGATTAGTGTTCTCTACCGCCCGTGTCATGGCTTGCATAGCAGCAGCAAGAGCAACATCATTCCTTCCTGCCATACTAGTCAACAATTAACATACGGTCAGAACACACAATCGACTCCTATTCTAAGGACAGACTCAACTACTACACCTGGCTGGACGGACCGACCTGCTATGATACCAATTGTAACACCCCACTTTCCCATTTTTCAAAATATAGGAATATTACAAAAATAATTAGAGTTACAACCAAAAAAAAGTAGGATGCCACATCGTTAAGACCAACAACAAAACTTCTTTTCATTAAATGAAATAAAACAGCAGAAAATATAAAGAATAACGACCATAAATTCACGGCCACATGCCAACAATGTCAAAACTCCACATTAAACTTGGTCCACCATAAATTCAATAAAAGAATGATACGTAACAAAAAATAAAGAATAACAAATGACAAATGACGAAAAACTCCCAAAATCCCGTGTTACGTATCAGAGCAACTCCTAAGACTCGATTAAGCAACATGCACTCCATGCGTACTCAAGTACCTGGATTATCTGTACTTCCGAAGAAGCACAGATGCCACAAACAACAAAAGGGGTGAGAATTACATTCAATAAATAACGGTTTATAAATACATGCTAAAGGTAATACTCACACAATCATATAACAGAAGCACACCATCACGACATACTTGTCAATTTCATTCAGATTTCACCAAACACGTAATAATGCAATGTGAGTCAAAAACATCGAAACTATGCATGTGGTACCAATATCACAATGGTTCATTCAATCGAACCCGGATAAATCACATACACCCCTACTTGGCAATGATTTATCTCCACCACACTCCATATTGGAGTTCGGATGAATCACATACACTCCTCCTGAGCAATGATTCATCACCACCGACACCATGAATGCATGACAGTAAAAATGCATACAACACACATGTATGACAGCAACCATACATCTTCACGATCCTCCTAATCACACGTGAGACACCTGCTCACCATCACACACATCACAGCAAGAAAACCTCACACGACGTTCAATTAGTTAATTATCTAATTAATCCACCAAAATTACTAAATCAATTATTTTTATCACCAATCCTACATTTCTCAAGGTCTAACGTCTATCCCCAACCTCTCAAACCAAAAGAAACCACTTCGGACGCGAAAACGGGAAAGAAATTGCGAAACGGCAAAATTCTGCACTCTCGTTGGCCATACACGTATTGCCCTGTTCCATACGCGTATTGCCAGCTCGCTCACCAAAACCATACGCGTAATGCCTCCCCCTTACGCGTAATGCCCAAGCCTCCATACGCGTACCGTTATGCGTACGGGCAGAGGGTCGTGCCAAGCCTCCTTTTGGCCCTCCTATACGTGTATTGACCATAGTCGTACGCGTATTGCCTTACCTGATACATGTATGGCCAGATCTGTTACGCAAACTCAATTTCCCCACACCAGTCTGGGTTCTGCTACGGGATCCTCACTTTTCCACTCCAATTCAGTCCTAAACTTGTTTCTACATTAGTTTTAGGCCCTATCATTCATCTTACATCTTTCACCTATCATTACTAATCAAAATTACAGGTCTTAGGTCTGATTTCGTCCTCTCAACCTGCACAAAAACCAGTTCTGCAACATATACATTCATACAGCAGCAACAACATCAAAATATCACACAATTCAGAATCGCAACACTTCGATTCACACAGTTTTCATCACAAATTCACATATACACAAAAAGATTCGTAAAACAACATATGTTCACACGAATTCCTACGGGGTTAAGGACTCCCCACTACCCTCTCATGTTATTACCACCCATATTGAAATATATTCTCCCCCTTTACTTCGAATTTACTCAGAAAATTCCTACGAAAATTGATCCTTGAAAGCCCTAGTTCTTCCTTGTTCTTCCTCTCCCTAGCCCTTCTCTTGTGAAATTCTGATTATGATTAATTCTCCTCACTAACCCTCCCTAATTTCTGTTTAATTACTAAACTGTCCTTATTTTCTCCACTAGCCCATTATCCACTTAATTAAATCAGATTTTAATTTAATAAAAAAATAATAATATTACTAGTAATGTTATTCACATAATAATCATAATAATACTAGTGATAATAATAATAATAATAATAATAATAATAATAATACTATTACTACTCATACCCCAAAACTACTCTCGACACCTATAATATACCCGTCCCACTAAGGACCACAGGCCTACGCGCCCAACCACACACACCCTTAACAAGGCCAAACAACGGAAAATAACACGACGATCAAATAATTTAAATTGGGGTGTTACACTACCGTGTTAAAATCACCTCATATCACCCAATCACCTCTCCCAAACCTCCTTTTAACCCTACTTAGACTTGACCACAAACACCTCTTTTGGCTATGTTACAAAACGAATAAACATTGACAAAGAATATGTCTCTTCTTTTCCAAAGCGCATTTAATCCAACGTATCCTTCTCCCTTAAAGCTACAGATTGGCTCAAACAAATCTTTCCTCCAAAGGATGACCATACCCCCTGCAAAACCTAAGGAACCTGATTCGGACCATTCCACATCCTTATTGCCCCACAGAGAAGAAGCCAAGGAACTATCAATCTTTTCCTTCTTAGTCTCTTGAATGAAGAAAATATCAACTCCTTTAGATTGGACCAACCTAGCAACCCTCTTCCTTTGCACCACATTACCACATCCTCTCATATTCAGAGATAGCACATTCATTGAGAACCTTTGGTTTTAGCCACCCTCTTGCCCTTACCTTCTTCATCCCTTTTTTCTAACTCTTTAATTTCTTTCAGCATATCAAAACCATTCATCTCCGCTCTAACTCCTAGAGAAACAACTAACTCCCTCACCTTATTAGACACTCTACTTTCTAACTCTTCCCAAAACCTCATATTCCCTTTCATAACATCTGAATCAGATACTGAATGACAACGAGTCACTTGTTGAACAACTAACCTTTCATCTTCTTCTCCCGACCTTTTTCTCCTAGCTTGTTTACTTGAAACATCCTCTGATCCCTCAATAGTGTCTTCTGATAACTCTGAAGTGTAATTGATTCTTTTAACCTTTGACTTATTAGCTTCACTCTCCCGAGGAATAACTGTCGCTAACCCACAGGACGCCCCATTTCCCATATTTGAAGGAAATGTTTCTGGAATCGCAGACTCCACCCAGTTAGCCTTTTGGGCCTCCGAATGCCCTTTCTCTCCAAGAACTGAATTTGACTCTTGGGCCTTAGCAAGCGATTGGGCCTTTAGTAGCCCATCAAATGAGATCTCCTCGAAACCACTTTATCGTCTGAGAGATTGATTATTTTATTTTGAACACTTCTATCCTTTGACTCTCTAAAAGATCCACCTTCATTAAATTCTGATGTTGACTTCTTACTCCACGCCTGTCCATCTTCCTGACCTACCTTGACCTAGCGATGCTTTATGTCCTCTGGACCCTATTTCTGATACACTTTCCGTGGACCCAAAAGAAACATATGATTCCTTTAAGCACCCTACCGCAAGCCTAGGTCTGCTTCTGACCGATCCTCAATTTTTGCTCACTACGTCTTCCTCTACTCCGGCGTTCTCCTCCCCTGAGCTCCACCATCTATCACTATCCTTCACCAAAGAATCATCTGAATCGTCTGAGTCTGATTGGTATGATGCTTCCACTGTTTTATTTGTATGACTACTTCTGAAGCTTTTCATAACTTCCATCATCCTAATACGAAGCACAGAGTCATTGATAGAAACTTTAAAAACTTGATCTATATTCTTCCCACAGGTCGTTTTTATCATGACACTGGCTACATCCATTCTTGTGAAGTTTAATGAATCTTCTTCACAACATACGTATTTTCCCACTTTGGAAGATAGGAACTCGAAAAAACACACTGACCATGCATGGCAAGGGATGCCATACAACCTTACCCACGTAACTCTTTCAGGATCAATGTCACCTTGCCTCCACCTTCGAACCTCCACAAACCATTGATCCATCTAGCTTTTTGCACTTGAGATTAACTCTATCTCTCCAGGATCATTCTCTTCCAACAGACAAAGGTTCGCCCCCAAAGGCGTCACCTTAACACCAAAGTATCCCCCTGAGTGAAAATGTCTCTGAATGTTGTATGTCATCCCAGGGGAAACCACCCTACCTACATAAGCTCCAAGAAACCTCTCCATTTCTTCTTCCTTGACTTCGAACTTCAAATCCCCCTCATTATCTCCTCTTCTTACAGCTTCAGTGAATGAGTGATTAGACTGAAAGGGTTTGTAAGCATCTTGACATTTATAGTTATGCTCTTTATCTTCCTTCTTTCCTTTAAACTCTTCCTTCTCATGTCTGAACATATTAGGTTGCCTTTCCTTCTCCCTTCCTCCTTGATCCTTCTTCGCGAACCTCGGGACATTAGCAAATATCTTTCTCCCCTCAATGAAAATGCTATCCAACTTCAAGCTCATTCTTCTTGAATCCTCTACCCCAAAGAATCTAATGAAACCATACCTTCTTCCCCTCTTATCACGCTTTTGAGGAATGAAAACTTCATCTACTTCTCCATAATCCATAAAGACCTTGAACAAATCTTTAGCTCTCATACTATCCGGGAACTCCGTGATGAAGAACAACGTTGAATCTTCTGAAAACTTTCCTTTGCCTCTCCCCATGTCGTCCCATTTCCCATTATTCATCTGTTTGTACTTGACCTTCGTCCATCCATTCTCCTTCTCTATTGTTGTTACTTTGTCATCCGGAAGTATACTTCCTTAAAATAATAATTCCATAAACTTATCGAATTGTAGATTTTTTTTATGTCTATTCGACTAATTTAGTATATAATGTATTATTTTTAATGATAAGATTGATTGAATTTGGGTTTGCTCCATTTGATATATCATTAATAGTTAATCTTAATCGAGTGATTAAAAAAATGAATATAATTTTTAATTTTAATAAAAAAAGAAAATGAAGATGTGACTCACTTACGTAAGAATGTGGGATATATGTGAAGCGTCACTAAGCACTACTAAGAGTTTCAAAAATTACCCAAATATTAACATAATTGAAATTCATATAAAAGTTATGTAATTTTTATTTTTGTCTAAAATTTTTCTCTTTAATTTAATGTTGCATCAATTTTTATGTTTAACTATTATATCACTCATAGTATTTACTAATAATATTGAACAATAATTAAATTTAATAAAAAAATAAATTAGTTTTTATATCGATTCAATATTTTTTTTTAAATGTACAATTTTCATTTAAAAAAATACAATTACACTCTCAAGACACTTAGTTAATACCAACAAAAAGAATTTTAGTTTGAACAAAAACAAAAGAAAAAAATTATTTTCTACTACTATAGACTCTCAAAATAAATAAAATATTATAACCTTTGAGAATAAAAAATTCAAACCAATGTTAATGTAGTATATGGCACCGGTTAAAACCCTATTATTATTATTTTTTTTTTAATATAGAGAGATATCTAACATATACTAATACTAGGAAAATCTATATTATTTGAGGGGTTGTTGCGGCCCCTTCTTGCTCCCACCATAATCCGCCACTAGGCATTTTAAAGTTAAAAAAATTAAAATGTTATGAATCATATTAAAGATACCTTAAAGAAAAAACACATTTAAAAAGACATAAAAGATTCAAATTTAAAATTTGTGATAATCAAAATTAAGATTTAAGTATTTAAAATTTAAGATTTGGATTTTAAAAAAAATAGAAGAAATAAAAACAGTCGATGTTAAGATAGCAAGTGTGGATAACTTCATCCCTAAATATTGTCCATTAGATTAACATCATTTCAAAATAATTTAAAAACTAAAAAAACAAAAATATGTGAGGGGACTTTGAATGTAGAATGTATATAATGATAAAAATATGAATCTACTTTACAAATATAAAAATAAAACTAACATTGCTGACAAGAGTAATATATATGTTGTACAAGTATGTTAGAGAGAGAAGGTCTGACTTCTCTCTAGAAGTTCAAACACTTCCTATACTCAAGATTTACAAAAACCCTCTTTCTCCAATGGAGTCAGGAGGTTGGAAGAAGGTGGATTATAGAAGAGGAAAAGGAGGAACTTTCAAAAGATGGGACATAGAAGGAAGAGGAGGAAGTAGGGGAGGGTTTAGGGAGTCTTCTACTTTCTTTTTTACTGAGTTCAATGAGGAGTGGAGAGCTAAAGACTTGTATATTGAGTTCAAAGAGCTAGGAGAAATAGATGAGGTTATCTTACCCCCCAAAAGAGACAGAAGGGGGAGAAGATATGCTTCGTGAGATTCTTTAATGTTGACGATGAAAGACTCATGGCAACTAAGTTGGATAACTTGATGTTGGATGGTAGGAAACTCCATGCTAACATCCCTAGGTTCAACAGGAGGAGGATTTCAGCACATGTGTCTAGGAAGGAAGGAAGCGAGAAAGGTGGGGAGGTAGGGAGTAAGGAAGTCCGAAGAGATGTCTTTCTTAAAAAAGACATATCTTATGCTGAAGCTACAAGGAATCTAAACAATGGGGAGAAGAATGACAAAGGGAAGAGTTGTTTAGAGTTTATATTGGAAGCAGAAGAGGTAAAGAGGTATTCCAAAGCTTATGTTGGTGAGGTGAAGGAAGCTGGAACGACCCACTGCATTAAACAGATTTTCCATGAAGAAGGGATCTTCACCATTCGTGTGATTCCCATCGGAGCCAATGTGTGTTTAATGGAAGATTTGGTTGAAGGAGACTTACAGGAGTTCATCGAACATAGGGAGCAATGGTGGGGAAACTGGTTCAAGGAGATCAGAGTTTGGAATCCTAAGGAGGTCGATCAGGATAGATTAGTTTGGATCAGAGTAAGGGGGATTCCTTGCCATGTTTGGAGTGATAGTTTCTTCGGAGTCATTGTTGCATCTTTGGGATCCTTTGTCTATTGCGACAACGAAACGATAACTAAGGTAAGCATGGAGGCTGCAAGAATAAAGATAAGGACTAAGTGTAGTCTGTTCATCCAAGAAGAGGTAACTATCAAGATCGATGATTTATTTTTCAAAATCACACTAGTGGAAGATCCGATTGGACCAACAGTTAATACCACCAGAGTTTGTTCGTCGTCGTCGGAGGAGGAATTTGGCTCATCGGATTGTGAAGATACATGAAGGAAGAAGGAAGTAATCTTCACCGGCTCCGAGGAGGTAGATGGTAGGGGTAACGGTACAAAAAGTATGGTTTATGAGACAGATGAGAGCTTTTATGGTTGTCAGGCTACACCTAAACCTATAAGATCAGAAACCAAGGTTATTACTCAAAAGAAGAAAAAATTTAGGTCCCACTTAAAGTGTAATTCTGTTTTTAGTGAGAACATCTTTGTTTCCTCAAAGGAAGACAGGTCAAGAAAGGGACTTGGCGTGCAAGAGAGTACATGCGTGCGTGAAGCTTTTAGTCAGAGAAGGGGGCGTGGTTGCAACTTTGAACGTGAAGTCAATGACTTGATTTCAGAAGAAGTTCCTACGTCAAAAAAGATTTTGGAGGAAAGTGGTGGGCCTGAAATGCTGAAGGCATTAGTGGGAGGCCCACAGACTTTTGATGAGGCCTGCAAATCTTTGAAAGGGAGAAAGCCCAATAGAAGGAAATTAAGGGAGGTTAGAGAATTGGGGGAAAGGGTTGATGTCCTTCCCTCTTATTACGCTTGTTTAGTGCCTAGAACTAAAGACCAAGGATCTGGGCAGATGAGTTCGAAAGATTTATCTGAGGATAGCATCTCAAATTTCACGCTATCTAAGGGTTTATCTCTAACAGATACTGATGTTCTCATGTGCAATAGAAGATTGTTAAAAGAAGATGGATCTGAGGTAGGGAAGAAAACTTGGGAGTCCTTGGCCAGGTTGGGGTTAGTTGGCAGGGTGGACATAGATTTGTGCATCAGAGAGGTCGAGTTGATGGAGGCTAGAGATAAAGAGAGAATGATATTGAAGAAGGCGAAATCAATTCAGTCTTGATGAATATCCTTTCTTACAATATCAGAGGAGGCGGGTCTAGAATCAAGAGGAAGAGGTTTAGCTTTCTCCTTAATTCTGGTAAGTTTGATATATGCTTTATCCAGGAGACCAAAATTACTTCTTTTGATGATTACATGGCTAGCTCATTTTGGGGTTCTAAGGAAGTTGAATGGACTGCGAGTAATTCCAATGGTGCTTCGGGTGGGATGGTGATTCTTTGGAAGCGAGATTTACTGTCTTTAAACTATAATTTTCAAGGCAAAGGATATGTGGGAATTAACGTTATGTGGAAAGGTATCGAATACAACTTTGTGAATATTTATGCGGCCAATTTAGCTTCTCACAGAAGGTTATTGTGGAGGGAATTGGAGAACAGAAAGAGGAGAGGGGGCTCAGGGGAGTGATGTTTAGCTGGTGACTTCAACGAAGTCTGCTATAGTGAAGAAAAAATGGGTGTAGGTAGTGCTATGAATAGCACGAACAGGGTTGATTTTAGGAGCTTCATTGACATCATGGATCTTGTGGATGTCTCGTGTGTGGGAGGCAGATTCACGTGGTATAAAGATAACGGTAAAGCAATGTCTGAGCTAGATCGTTTTCTCCTTTCTAGAGATATGATTGATAGCTGGAATGTGATAGATCAAAGAGTGGACAACAGAGATTTATCGGACCATTGTCCCATATGGATCAACACAGGAAAGGTTGAATGGGGCCCGAAACCGTTCCGTTTCAATAATGCTTGGTTTACTCATGAAGGTTTCCTTCCTTTTATAAAAGAAGAATGGGGTAGAATAAAGGTCGAAGGCAGAGGCGACTTCATTTTGAGTGAAAAACTCAAGATTTTAAAAGGTAGGATTAAGGAGTGGAATAGGTCGATATTCGGTTGGATTGACTTGAAGGTGATGGACAAGGTGAACCAGCTGAACGCTTTGGACAATAACTTGGCAGACAACTTTGGTGGGGACATTGAAGATATTGTCAAGGAAAGGTTCAGTGTGTCTGATGAGTTTTGGAAATCATTAAAAGCTAAAGAATGTATGCTTAGGCTAAAGTCGAGGCAACTTTGGCTTTTGAATGGTGACACGAATTCTCGGTTCTTTCATAGAACAATGAAAGATAGAAATAGGAGGAATACCTTTTCAGTTAAGGAAAGAGAGGATGGTAGTGTTGAAACTGTGGAGGAGGTGAAAGCTGCTGTGCAGGCCCATTTCGAGGGGCAGTTTGACGAATCAAATGAACAAAGGCCTGTTCCTGATGGCTTAATTTTTAGTCAAATTAGTTTTCAAGATAGAATGTGGCTGGAGAGAGATTTCAATGAAGACAAAATAAAGGAGACAGTGTGGTCGTGCAATGGAAATAAGAGCGCAGTCCCAGATGGCTATTCTTTGGAATTTTTTAAAAGGAACTGGGAGGTCATAAAACAGGACGTTGTTAAGTTTTTGGAGGATTTCCATCACAAAGGGAAGCTGACGAAGGCGTGCACGTCTTCTTTCATAGCTCTTATCCCTAAAGTGATCAATCTGCAGTCCTTGTACGATTACAGACCAATTTGTCTCGTGGGGAGTTTGCTAAAAATCCTGTCTAAACTTCTGGCTGCAAGGTTAAAGACTGTTTTGGGAGGAATTGTCTCGCATAACCAGTCTGCTTTTGTGCCAGGAAGAAACATAGCGGATGGTGTTCTTACGGTCAACGAAGTCTTTGATTTGGCAAAAAGAGGAAAGAAGGGATGTGTTGTTTTGAAGGTCGACTTTGAAAAGGCTTACGATTGCGTAAGCTGGAATTATTTAAGATTTATTCTCAAGAAGATGGGGTTTGGCCTTAAATGGTGTCAATGGATGGAAGGGTGTGTCTTTACGAGTTTCATGTCAATCATTATTAACGGAAGTACGACTAGCGACTTTAAGGTGAGTAGGGGGTTGAGGCAAGGCGACCCTCTTTCCCCTTTTCTTTTTGTGTTAGTAATGGAGGGCCTTACTCGTATGGTGAATAAAGCGGTTGAGATAGGAGACTTTGAAGGCTTCAAATACAGCGATAACGAAGAGGTCAATTTACTTCAATTTGCGGACGACGCTATTCTTATGGCTAACAGGAGGTGGGATAACCTTTGGAGTATGAAAGTTATTCTTAGAGGCTTTGAAATGATTTCAGGCCTTAAGATTAATTTCCATAAGAGGAAAATTTATGGTGTTCACGTGGAAGATGGTTTCCTTGAAGCGGCTTCTTTGTTTTTGTCATGCGACATAGATGAACTTGCCTTCAAATTTCTTGGGGTCAAAGTAGGGGACAACCCAAGGAAGTTATCCATGTGGAATGATTTGGTCAATCATATAAGAGGAAAACTTGCTACGTGGAGGGGTAGATTTCTTTCATTTGCGGGGAGGGTGGTGATGATCAATTCGGTTCTTAATGCGTTACCCATCTACTTGTAATACCCTAATTTTTACCCCTAAGATCCCACATGTCCTTTTGCATCTCATACCATAAACAAGATCACACGTTGGTTCCCTCTTTTGTAGGATTGTGCCTTGCAGGGATCTTTGAGTTTGTGTGCGTTTGTTAGTTGTTTTATTGCTTAATTTGTTTATGTTTACTAACCATTAATTAAAATCCAAAAATATTTTGTTTCCTTTCACTAACATTTTCAGGGGAAGAACAGGTTAAAAATACCAAAAAAAAAATCAGTCGCGCAGCTCGAATGAATTCCATCTGAACAAAGTCAAAGTTGATCCGCAATTAATTCAAAAAATTACTTGATCAAGAGTTTCCAAGATTTAATTGATTTTTATTCAAGAGACTCCAAGGTTCATGTGTTTATTTCCATGCCTTCTTTGACAAGCAAGAGAATCGAGCCGGAACCACAACAGTGCAACAAAATGCTCATTTTTCACAAAATTAGCACTGAGTAACCGGTTAGCAGATATGCTGTAACCGGTTACCATCGTGAAAATTTGAAAAATGGTGGCAAATTCAAATTCAGCAATTGGCACCAATCTCAGCCCTTGATCACATTTGGAATATTCTAGACCATCCCATTTTAATTCCCTACATCACTTTGATCATTCTCCACCATGTACCATCACTAATCACCACTCTTTTGTGATTTACCTCCAAATTTGAATTCCAATCCTAATTTTGATCATCCAAGCCTAATTCCAAACCACTAAATTTCCAAGCCTAAACTCTATAAATAGAGCCTTCATTTCATTCATTCTACAAGCTTTTGATAGCCAACAAACCTCTTGCAAATTCTCTTCCCAACCACAAAATTCACCAAAGCTCACATTTCTTCCTTTGAAAGTTAACAAGAATTCACATTGAATCTTGTTCAACTTTGAGCTAAACCTTTATCCATTATTGTTTTTGTTCATCAATTATAGTAGATCAAGGCTTTGGAGTGTATATCTTAAAGCAATTTGAAGGAATTTTCAGATTTGAAGTGGTAATTCATCTCTCACCATTGTTGAAGCTTCATCTTCATCTTCCATAATGTAGATCTTTGGAGATCCTTGTTACTTGATCCTTTGGATCTTGTAATTGTGTTTAATTGCTGGTTTTGGCTGTTATTTTACTTTAAATTTCGTGCAATTTCAGTTCCATGATCATAAGGTGTTTGTAAAAAGTTTTGGAAATGGATCATGCTGAATTTTGCACATTTTTCTACATTCTGGTGCTGTGTAACCAGTTACACTATGTAAATTATGAAAATCTGCACTTATTTTGAACTAAGTAACCGGTTATCAGTTATGTTGTAACCGGTTACTTCGAAACAAAATGCATATTTTGGCTTGTTTTTGGGGCGGTTTTGGTTCCTTTTCCTTTTTCTTCCCTCTCCTTTTGTTCTTAGCCTTAGATCATATAATTGTGTGGTTTAATTAGGCTCTCTCTTCATCTATTCCTCTTTTCTTTTGACCGATGAAAGTCTAAAAGATCTTGGAATTCTTTTGTTGAATTTCGATCGATACGAGATCGCTACCACTTTTCTTTTCGTGCGGTATTGCTTTCGGATGACGATCTACATATCGTTCATCTAATATGCATTAGCACAAAGAGCTATTGACCGACCTCATTGTAGGGTAATTACTCCATAAATTACTCGGCGATTGCTTAACATAGCGCAATATTTGTCCCGTATCGGAAAACTATCAAGAATGGTTGATTATTTGTCTTATGGTTCAAAACTCATGAAACTTGTGGTTAGGAGGCTTTGGTCTTATCAATCCTCTAATGAGTTTCATCAACCTTAACCAAAGTGCAATTATTCAATTGTTATTGGTCATTAACACTAACAACTAATCACTAACTTACTAACAATATTATTATATTAATTTTGTTTATGTTTCCTTCTCGCTCCCTATCTCTTTTATTTTTTTACGCTTCATTATTATCATTTCATATCATGTTTATATTTCCGCAATTTTTCCTTTGTCCGTTGGACACATGTTTATGCTTCCGCAATTTTTCCTTGGTCCGTTGGACATATGTTTATGCTTGTGCCTTTTTTTTCTTTGTCCATTTGGACTAAAAAACATTAATAAATACTTAAACAAAAAAAAACTTAATTCTCCTCATCTTGGACTATTGGTTACTATCCTATGCTTTGGACTGATCTCTTTATGGACCTCTTTTGAAGTAATATTGGACTTATGGACCTAGAATTAGGACTTCTTACCCCTTTGCTTGGAGTATTGATTGAAGACTTGCCTTTATGTGGCCAATTTGCTTAAGGATGGAATTCTCTTAATATTGCTTTGAAGTGGCTCCATTTTGGTTAGATCCTTCTTTTCCCTAGCTTTTACTTTATGCACTAGGATAGTCACTTCTTCTCCTCCCCATTCTTAAATTTTCAAAATCCTCTCCCTTTTTTAAAACCTTCTTGTTTTCAAACTTAAAACTGCTTTCATAATAAAACCTTGACTTTGGTCAAGTATTTTTAAAACATTGTTTTCTTTAATAAATGTCAATCCATCTTAATCATATTTTTACCATTTCAAAAAGACATAAAAGATACAAAACTCATCCAAATTTTTTGTGTCCTTTGTGCACCTTTTTCTTTTAAACCTTTCAAAAAGAATTAGACATGAGTCATTTTTTTGATGAGATGTAAAACTCCTAACCAGGGTATTTTGTTGAAAGTATGGTCATTTTCCACTTAGATGTTGAAGCAATTAGTCTTGTTGATGTTAATCCAAGCAAATCCTCCATCTTAATGTGATGCAAATGCCTCTTTCCCATACCTTTGGGTAATTAGTTGAGTATTCTCCCTTGAGAATGACAGGTTGTCTTTTTCAAGATAAAATAAACAATAACCAATAATTTTTATTCTTTGTACCACGAACTACGAGGTTTTGATCCTACATTGCACATCGTGGGTACGTAGGCATGAGGCGATAAGTCTCTCTAAACACAAAAATCTAAAAAAATATTTCTCTTCTCATCTCTCCCAATCTCTTTCAAGCAAACCATTTTCAGACCAAAAACATGAATACATCGAAGGGCTTCTATAGAGTACTATAGATGTATTGGGTGCGTAAAACCTTCCCTTTACATAACCAACCCCCCTTACCCATTCTCTGTTTGTTCTTGTTTTTAGAACTCTTTAGGTTTTGTTCGCTCTTTTTTCCTTTCCTTTTTGGATAAAAATAAAAGTGCGGTGGCGACTCTTGTTTATTTTTGAGTTAAGTTAATCAATAGCTTACACTCACAAATTTCCCCGCTACACTACTCTCTAGCCTTCGATAAAGCTCCCGTCAAAGTGATTGAAGAGATTCGTAGCATCCAAAGAAAGTTCCTTTGGCATGGCAAGGAGGACAAGAAATTAATACACTGGATAAGCTGGAATACTATTTGCAACTCAAAACATCTAGGAGGTCTTGGAATTAAAGATGTGGAGATTATGAATAAAGCTTTGTTGAATAAATGGAAGTGGAGGATACTATCGGAAGCGGATGCATCATGGTCCAAAGTTCTCAGGACCAGATACGGTAACATTGAGAGGAAAGTCATTATAGGGGATAAGTCAATCTTGCAGAAGAACGATTCAATTTGGTGGCGTGATTTAGTGTTGGTCGATAATAAAGTGAGGTTTCGCTCCAACTGTTTTAATGCAGGTCTGCAATGTAATGTTCGAAGTGGGAGAGAAATAGCGTTTTGGTTGTCTGAGTGGACGGGGGGCAGACTCTAGCTGATTCTTTTCCGGAAGTTTGGCAGCATGCTGGTGACAAATTCTGCAGCATTGACGAAGCAGGTTATTGGGACAACAATGAGTGGTGCTGGGACGTTGAAGGGCTGGTGCGCAATAGCGACAACATCAATCCTGATTGTTGGAGTGAATTTTTGAATGTTTTGCAGGAGCAGCAACTGGAAGAAAACGGAAAGGACGAGTTTGTTTGGAAAATGGAAGAGGCATGAGTGTTTTCAGTTAAGACATGTTATGAGTTGTTGAAGGTTAATGTGCCAGGTCTCTCTTATAATAACAGGTTGGAGAAGGCTTTCAAATTCATCTGGAAGATTAAAGCGCCATCTAATATTATTCATTTTGGTTGGAGAATGATACATGATAGATTGCCCACAAAAGATCTTTTGACTAGAAGAGGCATTAACACGGATGGTTTGTGTGTATGTTGCGGATTGGAGAATGAATCGTCCCATCATATTTTCAGGTCGTGTTCTTTCGCTGTTTCAATATGGAAGAAAGTGTTAGGATGGTTGGGTAGTGATTTGGAGGTTACTTTCACGGAGTTTGTTCTCTTGCATAACAATTGGGAGAAAATTAAAAGTAAGACGCGAAGAAATTCGATAGCAGTTATTTGGCTTGCAACTCTTTGGGCTATTTGGACGATGCGAAACGCTTCCATTTTCAAGGGTGGTAACATCATTTTTCTAGATTGTTTTTCGGAGATTGTATTTAGATCTTGGAATTGGTCGAATGCTTTTGGTAAATTAGACGATGGTTGTAATTTTTCGCTTTGGAATAGCCTCCCGCTCCGTTGTTTTAGGAGATAGAGAGGTTTTCTTTTTGTATTGGGCGGAGTAACCCTTTTACTCCCTTTAATAGTTAATTGCCTATTATATATATATATATGTTGTACATCGATAAAAAGTGTCTGTATATAATACAATGATAAAGAGATGAATCTATTTGTACAAATGAAAAAAATAAAATAAATACACTTGTATATGTGCATAAATAAAACTAACATTTGTGATAGATTCTTTTTCTAATAGATTAATGTTCAAAATTTCATTTTTGAACGAATAAATAGAGTATTGCAGCTTAAGAAGGAAAATTACTTGCGGATGTCATTTTAACTTGAAAACATGTTGAGCATGTTGCTCATCATCTTTGAGATATATTGGTCTCAGCCTAAAATGCACCTAAAATCTCCTTTAGAATCAACAAAAAACAACCAAATTAATAAAATAAAATACTTATTTGAGATTGTGCCCAAATCATATTTATTTGAGATTGTGCCAAGTAAGTATTATATATACACACATTTTAAAATATTAATGATGGATGTTTTTGTCATCATTTCATAATAAATGTTTTTATATTTTAAATTAACTTGTAATAATTACCTTTTATATATCCAATTTAATAATTTATATCCAAACTATTTTCATGTGTATTTATTTTTACATAAGTATATTAAATTTGTAATTACTATCAATAATATTAAAAAATAATATATGAATATATTATTTTGTCATTGAGTTTATATGCAAAAAAAAATGACACCATTTTCACACATTATTTCAAATAAATATGTTTGACTTTGTCTTGTATACTATTTTTTTTTAATAAAAGAGTATATATATTCAAAAAATGAATGTTATTGTACATGGCGATTGCTAGGATCCAGCCCATTCCAAGCAAGACAAGACAAAAGCAAAATACGACAAAAAAGACCAAACGCAGAGCTTACATTAGCAGTTGAGCTATGTATTTCCTAAGCTTGGTTTGTAGCCATCCTCTATAAACTATAGTGTCTATGATATTTCTAGTTACATGTGTGTCATCACTATTTGAAGTAAAACAAACATTATTTCTATGTTGCCATACACCGTACACCGTCTCTGCAGCAGCAATCTTCAGCAATTTCCCTTTCCAGCCTTTACCCTTGGTGTGTTTCAATATCCATTTCAGTTCTTCAGCCCAAGGTTGAGGTGTGTGTTCAATATCCATCCAATGCAATACATTAGACCAAATTTTTCCCGTGATACTACATTGAAAGAGGAGATGTTCCATAGTTTCTTCACAACCCATGCACAACTGACATTGAATCATCTGAATCATTTCCATCTTTATCAACCTGTTTTTTGTTGCAAGCCTATCATGGCAAGCTTGCCATAGAGTGAGGATAGCTCTTGGACGAGCTCCATTGCGCCTCAGCAGGTGGTTCCAATCAACCCTTGTTTGGTCATCAATTAGCAATTTATACACTTTCATCATTTGACACTTTCTATTTGACAGCATCTCATCCTAAGTCTATTGCATCTGATTAATTAAGCCCCTTCCATTTAGGATATTCTTCACAATCCACGAGCTGTTCTTTTTTTATGGATATATTCATTACATTCTTACCTTTTAGATAATGGCTATAGATCCACTTCACCCAAAGGTTATCAGCCTTTTAGCAAATGTTCCAGAGACATTTTAGCATCGCCACATTGTTCCACAACTCGAGATCTATCAGGTCCAGACCACCCTGCTTCATTGGTTTACATGGGTTCTTCCATGCCACAGAACTCTTCCTGCAAACCTCTGCCCTACCCGACCATATGAATGACCTGCAGATAGAGTTAATCTTCTTTATTACCATTTTTGGGATTGAAAAGCAGTGCATCCAATACTGTACTATTGCTACTGATATGCTTTTCACCAATAGGACCCTTCCTGCAATGCTTAGAAGCTTGGAGGACCAATTCTTAATTCTTTGAACAATTCTCTCTACCAAAGGCATGTAGTGATTAATAGTTAGTTTTTTGCATGACAGTGGCACACCCAAGTATCTGACAGTTAATTTCCCTTCCTCAAAACAAGTCAGAGAAATAAAATCATCTTTTGTTTCTTCATCCAAACTTCCACAGAAAAGCTTGCATTTGGTAGAGTTTACATCAAGGCCTGTTGAGTCAGAGAAGGATTTAAATGCTGCCAGTATCATTTCAATTGACTTATGGTCACCCCTACTAAAAAGTAAGACATCATCAGCAAATGCAAGGTGTGTTATAGCCAGCCTTTCACATTTTGCATGATGATTAAAATTTGGATCCTTTTGCATTTCACCATTGTTCTATTCAAGTACTCCATCATGATTACAAAGAGCAAGGGAGATATTGGATCCCCTTGCCTAATGCCTCTTCTAGCATGCAATATCTCAGAGAATTCACCATTCACATTGAATCTAAAACTGACAGTAGATAAAACAGTAATGATCCAATCACTGAATTGCTTAGGTATGCCAATTTCCTGCATCACACATTCTAGTGCCCCCTAGTCAACCATGTCATAGGCTTTTTGCAAATCTAATTGCATCATACACCTTGGAGTCCCTCCTTTTCTGGTATAATCTTTCATCAGTTCATAAGCCAACATAATGTGGTTATGTATAACCTGGCCAGGGATAAAAGCAGCTTGGCTTTTATGAACAACATCATGTAATACTTTTCCCAATCTATTAGTCATAATCTTTGAGATGATTTTGTAAAAATTTATGCACCAAAAAATTGGCCTATAGTCCTTGACAGCAGTGGCAGTATCACTTTTTGGAATCAGGGTAACCACAGTGCAGTTGAAGGCCTTGTATATCTTGTTAGTATCAAAAAATTCCATAACTGCCGCTACCACATCATCCTTTATAATCTGCCAACTTGCCTTGAAGAATTTTGATCCAAATCCATCTATGCCAGGAGATTTAAGATCTCCTATATCCTTCATAACTTGTTCAATTTCCTCTATTGAGATGCTTCTGATGAGGCTCTCTCTTTGGTCCACATTAAGTTGACCTCAAAACCTCATAGCTTCAATGACAACATGTTTCAAATTTGGAGCAGTTCTGCCCATTAGATTCCCATAAAACTCCATGACCTCTCTTTTAATCTCCTGCTGGTATGTAGTAAGTGTACCATCCCCTTTTTGGATAACTCTCATGCTTTTGGTTTGGTGCTTTGACTTAATGATGGCATGGTAGTAAGCATTATTACCATCTCCAAGTCTATGCCACTCCAATTTTGTCTTTTGCATTAGAATTTTTTCTTCCACCTCATTCCATTTTATCACCTCCTCTGTGTTGTTTAATTCTATCCACCAAGGATAATTAATATAGTATTATAATTGTTTTTTAAATAGTTAGATATAATTAAATTATTAAATTTAATATCAAGTCAATTTTAATAGTGAGGTGTTACTATTCCAATCTTTTAACATTAAAAGTAATGTAATTTTCATTTAATCTTATTAGATTGAAATTTGAATACATTCAAATCAAATATATATATAGTGTTTTTTTATTTAGCCTTTTCATTCACTTTTTATTTATATTTCTTTGCATTATTTTTATTCTATAGTGGCGAAGAAACTCTCTTGTATGGAAGGGAGTCCCTGACATTTGAAGAAGTTCAATCAGCCTTGTATTCTAAGGACCTGAACGAACGAAAGGAGCATAAACCTTCGACGGTTGGTGAAGGTTTGGCCGTTAAGGGAAAATTCTTGCGAAAGGATGGTAAGTTCGACAAGAAGAAAGGTAAAAGTCAGCAGAAGTCTTATAGTGGCGAAGTGTTGAATGCAGAATAGGGCAAGCAACAAACATTTTGGAAGTATTTTTCCGGGAATTTATCGTGTCCACAGAGATCGGTTCGAGGGAAAGAATGTCGTTCAACAATCTCTTGCGTTTATGAGTTTGGTTTTAAATGGTTTCAAACAAGAAAATAGAAAAGTAAACATTAAAACATAAAAAGAAATTCATTCTTCAGAGACACACTTATCAGGCACTGCATACAATCGACTCCTCACAAACTTAAACTTACCGACCAGTTATACTCCACCTACAATACTCCTCAATATCACCCAACATCGCTCACAACAAAGGTTATGTCTAACGCACAGTTGAGAGAGCAACCGTGTCACTCTCTTCGTCGCTCTCGCGAGCGAAGCCTCGAAACACGGAAGGCATTAAGATTCGACCCATATTGAAGATTGTTAGCTCCTAAATCTATCTCTAGAGTCCAAAAACTAACAGACAACCATCCCTAATCGGAGTTCGCTAAGGTTATGTCTAACGCAAACCAAACCCCGCGCATAAAGCAAAAATCAGAGACAATTACCAATAGAGATTTGTAAAGCAAGTTTTATACAACACCATGGGCGACAAATATACATGAGTTTGCAGCAAATACATATACACAACCCAACCATAAAGAAAAACACAAAGAAGAAAAGAAATGAACCAAACATCTCGCGGATTGTCGGAGCCGGTCGACGATCAATCCACCCCGGTTCATCCGTATGCATGCTCCATGGTTGTTTTCTAAGCAAAGCAATGAAAAATGAAGTTTGATGGAAGTGGGATCAAGAAACCCTAAAACCATCCCTAAAAAAACAACTGAAATGAACTATATACATTGTAAATTCTGCATGATACGTAATGCGAACGATCATTCGCAGTGCGAATGACTCAAAAAATGGCACTTCAAGTGCCTCTGATTGCTAAACCGCCTTTGCTTTCCTTCGTTGGTTCGCAGTGCGAACGAACCATTCGCAGTGTGAATGCTCGCTGACTGGTTCGCAGTGCGAACATTGACTTATTTCTCTTTTGAAACTCTCTGCCAGCCTTCGCTGGACCTTCGCAAAGCGAACATTTGCTGCCAGTTCGCAGTGCGAACAAGACAGAAAACCAGTCCTTATTTTCGCCACATCTTCCACACCGAAACTCCGATTTACGCACGGTCGGAAGCGTTGGAAAGCTTATTCAATGCTCTTCAAGAATATGGCAAGATAGCCTTTATTTACTTCCTACAAAATTGAGATAAAAATCAATTAAACTGAGTAATATTTACACGTTACGCAATATATACACTAAAACGTAAAGTAAACGTATTTATAAACAAAGTGGGGGTTTATTTGAACGATATAGACAAAAAGTATCAATAAGTGCAACAAAACTTATATACAAAAGTAGGTACATTGTGCACTTATCACTCTCCCCAACTTACCTAATTGTTTGTCCACAAACAAGAATCAAACAAATTTGAAAATGCACAAGCAATATCCAAAGAAAGACGAATCAACAGGTTTTGAAAAACGGAAACAAATGTATGGTTCAAATGAAAACGGTACACACAAAAAGTAAATACTTACGACTAAACTACGACGACAACATAGTCACGAAACAAATGGCAAATACAAAAATCATGCCAAAAATTCTAAAACAACACAAGTTCCAAAGTGAATCACACCTAGTAAAAACAATCATCGGTAGATGAAAAACACACAATAAGGTACTTTACACTCACACAACACTCATGCAAACAAAAGACTAAATTATGCATACATCCACAAATTCACATTGAAAATACAAAGGCAAGAATCACAAGGATTTTCAAGGTTGTAACGTGGTCGGGTAAACAAACAAGGGGAAATTTCTACAGGTAATTGAAACAAAAACTTGCCTAAACCTAAGAGAGTGAAAACTCACAAAGATTCACACACAAAATTTCAACCAACTTCTTCCAAAATCCCAAGTGCTACACAACACACAATACTTATTTAGCACAATTATTGAAACTCTTTTTGTTTCTTTTTTCAAGGGTTTTCTTTTTCTTCTTTTTTTCTTTCTTTTTCTCTTTCACAAATTTTTCTCTTTTTTCTTTTCTTTTTCAATCCTCATAGAATCCAACCAATGAGTATACAATCATCCTCTCCCCAACTTGAATTCAACCGCACCATCATATGAATACTCCCTACTTTCTAAGGCAAGGAAAAAAATCCATACAACAACACAAAGTTGAGGTCCAAGAAAAAAACAAAATCCATTCAAAAATAAGTGAACTAAACACTCATAGACAAGCATTAAGTTCACATAAAACATGGATCAAAAAGCTCAAAGGGGTTACAAATTCTCACACACTCACAAGGTGAATTGACTATTTGGCTAAGGTAGTTGTGCTCAAAATGAAACAATTGCCTTGATACTTTTCATGCATTTATATAATCAACACAAACAAAAGATTCAACATAATAAAATCCAGTTAAAACAAGAATATTGGTACTCCGCGCATATATGAACAATAGAAGGCCACCTCACAAAAAGGTTGGGAACTAAAGTGATTCACAATAGAACAAGTATACAAAAGAATGAATGGCATGGAATTTTGTAAAAAGCCTAAGTATCATGAATATGCTAAAGTATAGAAAGCGATAAATACATACCTCGGACGTGCACAAAACTTAACAAGATCATTACCACGCATTCGCAAGTTGAAACGAACCAACTTGGAAAATCACAAAAGCATCCTCAAATAAGTCAATCAAAATTTGCGAGCAAACAACAACCAAAAACATTAGAAATGAAATACAATAAAAACATGATTGTTTTACGTCGTAAGCTCGACGCCTTTACGGTGCTTAATTAGTAACTTCCTTCATTCATGCCATGGTGATGTCTCACCGCGCAACCAAAAGCAAGCGTCCCAACCAAACACTTGAACAAATGTAAAAAATGTACAAGTATCATAATAAACAAGTGAAAATATACAAAATGTACGATATTTACAAAACTCAAAAACAAAGAAACTATCGCAATGCGATTCAATATCAAAACCAATCCCCGGCAACGGCGCCATTTTGTTGAATGCAGAATAGGGCAAGCAACAAACATTTTGGAAGTATTTTTCCGGGAATTTATCATGTCCACAGAGATCGGTTCGAGGGAAAGAATGCTGTTCGACAATCTCTTGCGTTTATGAGTTTGGTTTTAAATGGTTTCAAACAAGAAAATAGAAAAGTAAACATTAAAACATAAAAAGAAATTCATTCTTCAGAGACACACTTATTAGGCACTGCATACAATCGACTCCTCACAAACTTAAACTTACCGACCAGTTATACTCCACCTACAATACTCCTCAATATCACCCAGCATCGCTCACAACAAAGGTTATGTCTAACGCACAGTTGAGAGAGCAACCGTGTCACTCTCTTCGTCGCTCTCGCGAGCGAAGCCTCGAAACACGGAAGGCATTAAGATTCAACGCCTATTGAAGATTGTTAGCTCCTAAATCTATCTCTAGAGTCCAAAAACTAACAAACAACCATCCCTAATCGGAGTTCGCTAAGGTTATGTCTAACGCAAACCAAACCCCGCGCATAACGCAAAAATCAGAGACAATTACCAATAGAGATTTGTAAAGCAAGTTTTATACAACGCCATGGGCGACAAATATACATGAGTTTGAAGCAAATACATATACACAACCCAACCATAAAGAAAAACACAAAGAAGAAAAGAAATGAACCAAACATCTCGCGGATTGTCGGAGTCAGTCGACGATCAATCCACCCCGGTTCATCCGTATGCATGCTCCATGGTTGTTTTCTAAGCAAAGCAATGAAAAATGAAGTTTGATGGAAGTGGGATCAAGAAACCCCAAAACCATCCCTAAAAAAGAAACTGAAATGAACTATATACATTGTAAATTCTGCATGATTCGCAGTGCGAATGACTCAAAAAATGGCACTTCAAGTGCCTCTGATTGCTAAACCGCCTTTGCTTTCCTTCGTTGGTTCGCAGTGCGAATGCTCGCTGACTGTTTCGCAGTGCGAACATTGGCTTATTTCTCTTTTGAAACTCTCTGCTAGCCTTCGCTGGACCTTCGCAAAGCGAACATTCGCTGCCAGTTCGCAGTGCGAACAAGACAGAAAACCAGTCCTTATTTTTGCCACATCTTCCACACCGAAACTCCGATTTACGCACGGTCGGAAGCGTTGGAAAGCTTATTCAATGCTCTTCAAGAATATAGTAAGATAACATTTATTTACTTCCTACAAAATTGAGATAAAAATCAATTAAACTGAGTAATATTTACACGTTACGCAATATATACACTAAAACGTAAAGTAAACGTATTTATAAACAAAGTGGGGGTTTATTTGAACGATATAGACAAAAAGTATCAATAAGTGTAACAAAACTTATATACAAAAGTAGGTACATTGTGCACTTATCACGAAGCATTTGGTTTTCGATGCTATCATTGTAAGAAGGAGGGTCACACAAGAAAGGTGTGCCCTGAACGCCTGAAAGATCATGGAGGAAAGGATAATGGCAACGCAGCCATTGTTCAAGATGACTTCGACTCATATGATGTTCTTGTAGTTTCAAGCAGCGACTCAAGAAAAGAGTGGATTATGGATTCAAGATGCACTTGGCACATGACTCCAAACAGAGAATTGTTCAAAGAGCTATGTGATCAAGATGGTGGATCGGTGCTGCTGGGAAACAACAAATCCTGCAAAATTGCAGGTATAGGATCTATGAGATTCAAGCTCCATGATGAGTCAATAAGGTTATTGACTGAAGTCAGGTATGTACCTGACTTAAAGAGAAATTTAATTTCACTTGGTGAATTCGACAGGAAGGGATACGTTTTCCAAGGAGAGAAAAGTATCCTAAGAGTCATGAAGGGGTCGAAGGAAGTCTTGAGAGGCGTGAAGAAACAAGGCTTGTATACCCTTAAGGCTGAGGTTGTAAGTGGTTCGACAAATACTGTATCCACGAAACCTGTGTCGAAGACAGATTTATGGCACATGAGATTGGGCCATGTCAGCGAAAGAGGTCTGGTCGAATTGGGGAAGCAGAACCTGCTAGGTGGTGACAAAGTCGAAAAGTTAGAGTTTTGTGAATCTTGTGTATTTGGTAAATCCTGTAGGGCGAAGTTCAACAAAGGCAAGCAAAGAACACATGGATCCCTTGATTACATTCATGCTGATCTTTGGGGGCCTGCAAGGAATCCTTCACACTCAGGTGCAAGGTATTTTCTATCCATCGTTGATGACTATTCCAGAAAGCTATGGGTATTCATTCAGAAGACGAAGGATGAAACTTTTGAGAATTTCAAAAGTTGGAAGGTTCTGGTTGAAACTCAAACTGGCAGAAAGGTTAAAAGGTTGAGAACCGACAATGGCCTTGAATTCTGCAACGAAGCATTCAACAGTTACTGTGTTGAGTCTGGGATTGCAAGGCATAAGACTGTAGCAGGTACTCCTCAACAAAATGGCTTAGCTGAGAGATTCAATCAAACAATCCTAGAAAGGTGTTTTAAAGAACGTGTTTTGGGCAGAGGCTGTTTCGACAGCAACTTATCTGATAAATAGATGTCCCTCGACTGCGCTGGGAATGAAGACACCTGAAGAAGTTTGGTCGGGTCATCCACCAGATCTCGACAAACTGAGAGTATTTGGATGTTTATCCTATGCTCACATTAGGCAAGACAAGGTCGAACCTAGAGCTCTGAGATGCATGTTCCTTGGATATCCTGAGGGAGTCAAGGGTTATAGGCTGTGGTTCCTAGAACCAGGTCACAGAAGATGTATCACAAGTCGTGATGTAGTTTTTAATGAGGTCGAAATGGCTTTCAAGAAAACTGGTGATGCTGGTCGAAGTGCAGAAATCTCTGAAGAGGAGCTGGAACAGGTAGAGATGCATGTTGAGGTGGAGCATAGTAATGCTGAAGTGCATAGCCCTGATGAAGTCGAAGTGCAAGATGCTGAAGAGGCTGAGGAAACTGTCGATGACTACCTACTGGCAAGAGATAGGTCGAGAAGAGTCATCAAACCACCTCAGAGACTTGGTTATGCAGATCTTATAGCGTTTGCCTTAATCTCTGCAAGTGAGGTACTTGACGAAGAACCTAGAGATTACAAGGAAGCTATAAGGAGTCGAGACAAGACTGAATGGCGAAAAGCCATGGATGACGAGATGAAATCTCTTCATGATAATAACACTTGGGAGCTGATTGAGAAACCTGCAGGAGCAAGGTTAGTCAGTTGTAAGTGGATTTTCAAGGTCAAGGAAGGAATCGAAGGGGTGATGTCGAAGCGCTTTAAGGCGAGGCTGGTTGCTAGGGGGTTCACTCAGAAAAAAGGAGTCGACTTCAATGATGTGTTCTCACCTGTTGTAAAGCATAGATCCATTCGAATTTTGTTGGCCATGGTGGCAAAGTTCGACTTGGAACTTGAGCAAATGGATGTGAAGACTGCATTTCTGTATGGTGATCTAGATGAAACGATCCCGATGCGTAAACCTGAAGGGTATGCAGAAAAGGGTAAAGAAGATTATGTGTGCAAGCTGAATAGGTCTTTGTATGGCCTGAAACAATCTCCTCGATAGTGGAATAGGAGATTCAACAAGTTCATGGCACACATTGGTTTCACTAGAAGTCAGTTCGATCACTGTGTTTACTTCAGATTTTGACCTGGAAACTCACTTGTTATGTTGTTGCTGTATGTGGATGATATCCTCATAGCTAGCAACAGTGTTGAGGATGTAACGAAGGTGAAGGCTGAACTCAGTAAGGAGTTCGAAATGAAGGATCTGGGAGCTGCAGCCAGGATTCTTGGGATTGATATCCGAAGAGATAGAAAGCAGTCGAAGTTGTGCTTATCTCAAGAGACATACCTACGTAAGCTTCTCGACAAGTTTGGTATGTCGAATTCAAAGCCTGTTGTGACACCTACAAATCCTCAGTTTAAGCTTAGTACTACTCAAAGTCCGAGTACTGAAGCTGAAAGAATCTATATGAATAGCATTCCATATGCTAGTGTAGTGGGTTCTTTGATGTATACTATGGTATGTACTAGACCCGACATAGCATATGCAGTAAGTCTTGTAAGCAGGTACATGTCGAATCTTGGAAAGGCTCACTAGCAAGCATTGAAGTGGATTTTAAGGTACATAAATGGGTCTTTGAATAGAGTCTTAATTTATGGTGGAGCCTTGGGTGAATATAGTAAAGCAGAAATCAAAGGATATGTCGACTCTGACTATGCAGGATGTATGGATACTAGAAAATCTATTTCTGGATATGTGTTCACTATGTTTGGAACAACAATTAGTTGGAAAGCAACACTTCAGATGGTGGTTGCTTTATCAACCACTGAAGCGGAATATATTGCTTTAACTGAAGTTGTGAAGGAAGCATTGTGGCTTGAAGGTTTTGCAAAGGAGCTGAAACTTCAAGGTCCAGTTATCACTGTTAAATGTGATAGTCAAAGTGCAATACACCTGTCGAAGAACTCAGCCTATCATGAGCGGACCAAGCACATTGATGTGAGGTTGCATTTCGTCAGAGGGGTAATCGAGCGTGGAGAAGTCCAAGTGCTGAAGGTTTCGACAGATCATAATGCTGCTGATATGATCACCAAGACGTTGCCAAGTTGCAAGTTTTTCCACTGTATGCAGTTGATAAAGCTGCATGAAGAAAGCTAGTCTGCTTCCTTGATGGTAGAGTTAGATCCAAGGTGGAGATTTGTGAGATTTGGATCGAACTCTAGTTTTAAGC
The DNA here is from genome assembly GCA_022829125.1 of Lathyrus tuberosus. Classification (NCBI taxonomy): domain Eukaryota; kingdom Viridiplantae; phylum Streptophyta; class Magnoliopsida; order Fabales; family Fabaceae; genus Lathyrus; species Lathyrus tuberosus. The sequence continues at coordinate 205,502 of JALAZF010000896.1, forward strand.
ATGAGGTCGAAGTCCGTTCGCATGCTGCTGTCGAAGTGTTATATTGTCGAAATAATACATGTTGTAGTCAAAGGTTGTTCTAACATGTATTAGTTAATATTCCTAGGGTTGTTAGCATATTGAATTGGGCCTTGTGTTAAGGATCCAATTGTTTAAGTTAGCTTGTACCCTAAGTTAGCTTGTAATGGGTATTTTGTTAAAAGCCCATTAGTTTAGTGTGCTAGGTTTTATTATAAATAGCATGCTAGTCTCTCATTCTAGAGTGTGACAAAACCTAATTAGGGTGAGAGTGGTTAGTTTGTTATTCTTGTATACTTGTAATCCTTGTTTTAAGGAGAAAGAAAAAGAATAGCAGTTTTATAACCAATCCTTGTTATTTTACCTTGTTTTCTTTGTTAACCATAACCCTTGTGTGTTTTTTGATCATAAAGAAACCGTAAATACTTTGTTTCAAAGTATCCGATTCACAACAACTTGTATAAGTGCATAAATAAAGCTAACATCGCTTGCAATAATAATAGGTTTTTTTTATATCTATTATTGTTTAATAATGTTGTAGCAAGTGTACAGAGTGTGTTAACACATGTAAAAACTGTCTTAAAACAATATTAGAAGTGTATAATGATAAAGACATTTATCAATCGTACAAGTCTAAAATATACAATAAATTTATAATATAATGATGTTATTATTAAAATTTTAAATTAAAATAATGATATATATTAGTTTATGAATTATTACGTTTCGAATATGTCTTTATTTAAAAAAAATTATGATAATTGTCTTTTAATCATTATAAGAAGTTTTTTGAAACAAGTATCACATTCTTTAGTCTTTGATTTTTAGTTCTTTAATCGTGTTGATCATCTTACTTGTCATCTTTAAACTATATTCATTCGAAAGGTCTCCATTCAAATATTTAAATTTTTTTAACATAAAAAAAATAAACAAATCTCATATATAAAAACTAGTACACATTTATATTTATTTTTTATAATAAAGATAAAGCTAAATAGTCCTTTTTTGTATATACAAGAAGAAAAACATTCATTTTTATATTAAAAACAAAATATTATTTAGGCTAAATTACAATTTTAATCCCCCTATTTGTCTGATTCACGAAACTAGTCCCCCTATTTTAAATTAAACAGTTTTGGTCCCTCTATTTTAAATTCAAACAGTTTTAGTCCCCCTCTTAAATTTTTTTCATAAAAAATCGATTAAAATTTTATTTTTTAACTTAAATTTTTATCTTCAAAGTTCAATAATAGGTTTATATACGATGATTTGTTATGTTTTACATGTAAATTATCATTTAAAAAATGAAAACAACGTTAATTTTAAGTTCAAAAATATGAGAGGGGGACCAAAACTGTTTAAATTTAAAATAGAGGGATCAAAACCGTTTAAGTTTAAAATAGGGGGACCAAAATTGTAATAAGCCTATTATTTATTTAAATCAACAAAAACAATCCAAAATTTATTTTGCACAAGGAAAAGAATTAACTGAATCCAAATGAATAGTTTAAAAAAGGTTTTGAAATAATGTTAAGAATCTATGGTCGAATCCTTATGTTAAGAATTTGATTTGGAAGGTTTGGTATAAAGTCCTAATCCTAAGATTAGGGACCTTCCTCCCTCTAAGTTAGATTTGTATTTCTGTCTGTTCTTGGTATTAGATAATTGTAATCGTTGGTCTTCTTGATTAGGTTATTTAGTTTCTATTGTTAGAGCTTAGTGATTAGGTTGTGTAGTTTTTTTCTGTGATAGGGTGGTATTCTGTAACTGGTTTTTCGAGAAACATGGATTGGGTTGAAGTACGAAACAGAAAATGGAGAAATACTGTGAACCGGTTGTCTGTTTGGATGGAGAAGGGAGGTAAAATGCAGATGGAAGAGAATGATAATTCATCTTTCTTCTTTACAGAGTTCCCTGTGACGTTTGGGGCGAAGGAAATGTCTGATATTTTCAAGAAATATGGTATTATATCAGAGGTTTACAATTTGGCTAGGAGGGATAAGAGGGGGAAGCGATATTGCTTTGTTAGATTCAGGAAAGTGCATGATGTAAGGGTATTAGCGGTTAAACTAGATAATATTCAGATAGAAGGTAGGAAGCTATTTGCCAATGTACCTAGATTTAACAGAGAAGGAGTGAAAAAGAAGGCACGAGTGGAAAGAAAGGAATGGGTTAGTCAACACAAGGTTGTTAATCAATATAAGAAGAATATGGGGGATGGTTGCTGATGGTAGATCGTTTGCACAAGTGCTTCGCCATGAAAGCGTTAGGAAGAACGACGCAGTGGTGGATAATAGAAGGGGAGATAAAAGGAATGCTAGAGGAGAAGAAAAACATAGCTTTGTACATTTGAAATTCAATGTAGAAAAGTCAAAAATGGAAAGGTTTGATAAAGCGTTTGTGGGAGAAGTGGAATAAACAGGATTAACATATTGTATATAGGAAGCTTTGAATGCTGAAGGTTTCTTTCATATCAAAGTGACACCTCTTGGTGCCAACCTATGCCTTCTAGAATAAACGATTAAGGGTGCTTTGAAGATGCTAATTCAAGAGGAAGAAGAGTAAATCTCACGTTAGTTTCATAACATTCATCCATGGACCCCAGACGACACAGATAATGAACGGTTAACTTGGATTAGATGTTTCGGGTTACCAGGACATGCATGGTGTTCAGAGTTTTTCAGATTTGTCTCTGGCATAGTTGGACAGTTTATTCAGTGTGATGAGGAAATTGAACTGCAGAAAAATTTGGATGTGTCTAGATTTTTAATAAAGACCAAGTTTGCCATGAACCTGAATGAAATCTTCAATGTTGAAATAAACGGGAAAATATTTCGTATCAAATTACTAGAAGACTTTCATGGGCCAAAACGGATTCTCGTGAAAATAAAATCCTCGACGGAAAGCATTTCGGAGATAAGTGAAACAGAGGATGATGATGGTGGCTCTGAGGGTGATTTAGACGACTCTGAAACCGGTGACGGGGGAGTAGATAGAAGTCACGATACCCAAGGCATGGCAGATGAAAAGAGGGGATTAGAGCATCCACACTCATCAACCACATTTTGGTTCTTAAATGGGACCCACATAATTTTTTATATTATATTACACTTCTATATTTTCTAAACAACTCAACTACATTTTTCAAATATCCATACAACCCATCAAAAACTCTAAAATGGGTCCCACCAAATCTCACAATATACCCAACATTTATATTATATAAAAAATAATAATTGAAACAATTTAATTCAAATATATCAAAATACATTAAAAAAATTATACATTTAAAATAAAATAAAACAAAATAAAATAAATATATATTAAAAAAATACAATACATCACACAAATAATTCATTAAAAAATACAATACATCACCATTTTGCATAAAATTAGAATAGAAGGAGGACTACCACCATTTTGCATAAAATTAGACCAAGAGCTATGTTGATTGGGATCCAATGACAAATAAAAGTGAAGAAGAAAAAAATTTAAAATGAGATAAAATCAATAATTCAAAATTAGACTAATTGTGAATGAAATATTAAATCAAATGGGTTACTTATTTATACTAGTAGTAATTAAATATTACCGTTGGACTAGTAGCAATTACCAAAATTATTACCGTTAAATCACTATTTTTAAAATTGATATGGTAACTGACATTTATTATGGGTGAGAATTAATACAAAATTAAAGCATTGCAAGTCCAGCTGGCAGGAAAAAACGTCTCCAAACTAGCCAACGATAACAAACTAGCCAACGCTTATTTTTCTCAAATATCCATTTATTACTGACACCACAACTTTGGTTAATGTGTAGGAATTGAAAAAGTTGAGCGATATTCATGCTCTTAGGAAAGTCTAGTATAGGAATAGGTGATAAGGTGTTGGATAAAGTCATTTCAACTGAGGATGGACTGCGGCGGTCATAGGAAAATATGGGGTATAGGGAATTGACAGTTGGCAAAACAGTGGAGTTTGGAGTTATTATAGCTGATAAATATCAGACTCTGGGAGTGGGGTTACACGCCTCAATTAATTAAAGTAATACAAAAGAGATATTGATAGGACCTGCGGTTGAAAGTAACCGCACACGTGCATTGGATGGAACAAAAGTGGGTCCCAAGGTGAAAGACAAAGGTACTGGAGATAGTATGGACCTGGATAAAAATTGGACGGAGACTATTTCCTGCTCTACAGTGATAATTGGTGTGGCCGGCTATTGGGCCAAATCATAGAAAGAAAAAAATGATTTCTGAACTATATGAAAGTATTAAGATACCTTTTTCGCCCTCTTATTACTCTAGCTTGTTACATTCAACCCATAGAGTTATCAGTGCAGGAAGATGTTGTGGTACCTTTGGGAAACTTCAATGATTCTAATCTGGTGGAAGAGGCATCATCAAGATACTCATGAGGCTCAATTATATGTTGTGAATCTTTATCTGACACAGATGTAAAATAGGGTAATTTGAGGATAATAAAATCTCACGAAGATGTTCCTAGAAAAATCTGGAAATGAATTAAGAATCTGGGCATCGAAGGTGAGGAAGACGATGAGGTCTTTGAAGGTATTATTAGAGAGTTGGAGAGGAGGGATTGAAGTATATTCGAAGGTAAGAAGGTGTCTCATATTAGGGTATCATGATCATTTGCACTTTCAATATCTGTGGGTGTGGTTCAACAATTAAGAAACGCATATTACGTCAACTAGTTTCAAACAAAAAAGTAGATTTCTGTATGATTCAGGAAACCAAGGCTCAGAGGGTGGATGATTCTTTGGTTAAGAAACTCTGGGGAAATGATGGATTTGGTTGGTCAGCAAGTGAATCTATAGGATTGTCTGGAGGCTTGCTGTCAATCTGGGATAAGAAGGTATTCAAAGCGCATTCCAGCTTCAGAGGTTATGGATTTCTGGGAGTTTATGGTGAGTGGAAAGGATTGAATTATTGTATTGTAAATGTTTACTCTTCATGTGATCATTTGGAGAAAAGGAAATTGTGGGAGGAACTTATCAAATGGAAAAACAGTCAAATTGCTGGGAGCGAATGGGCGATCGGAGGAGATTTCAATGCTATAAAATTAGAAGGGGAGAGGAAGGGTAAGAGCAAACCAAATAGGGTGGAGATTGAGGAGTTTGGTGCTTTTATAGATATCATGGATTTGGTTGACATACCGGTGGTGGGGAACAAATTTACTTGGATCAATTCGAGCAGAGTATGCAAAAGTAGACTTGACAGAATCCTATTATCTGAAGATCTAGTGAATAAATGGAAAATAATAGCTCAGAAGGTGGGTGATCGTGATGTATTTGATCATAGGCCGGTTTGGCTTGTATCTAATCATATGGATTAGGGGCCCAAACCGTTTAAGAACTTCAACGCTTGGTTTGAACACCCGGGTTTCATTGGATTCGTGAAGGAGTCTTGGGAATGAATAGAGGCACGGGGGGATGCTGGCAACATTCTGGTGACCAAATTGAGGGAGCTTAAGGAGAAACTGAGATGGTGGAATAAAAATGTATTTGGGTGGCTGGATTTGAAGATTGCTGAAAATGTGGAAAGTCTAAATAGATTAGAGTTGGATATGGCTGGAGATAGTATGGATATATCAGAAGAAGTCCTAAAGTTGAGATGCGAAAAACAACAAGAAATATGGAACAAACTTCTCTTGAAGGAAAATATCCTAAACCAAAAATCAAGATCAAAGTGGATGGCTGAAGGAGACTCAAATTCTATTTCATGCGTTGATTAACTCGAGGGCGAGGGTGAATTCCATCTCTGCTGAAAACATTGGTCTGCAAGGTGTAGAGGATGTTTCTGTTAGTAAACAACATATCTGTGAGTACTTTACATCAAAATTTGATGAGTGTCAATGGCATAGACCCAACATGGATCTTAAGGACTTAGTAAAACTGAACCAGGATGATGTCAATATGCTTTAAGAGGCTTTTTCCAATGAGGAGATCTATTTAATTAGTATCAGCTGTGACGGTAACAAGAGCCTGGGACCTGACGGTTTTAACATTGAATTCCTGAAGAAGTGTTGGAGTGTTATAGGGTTAGATGTTACAAATTGTATCTAAGAATTTCACAGAACTGCTGCCTTTCCTAAAGCGTTTGCTTCTTCTTTTATTGCACTGATCCCTAAAGATGATAATCTACAAAAGATAGAGGAATTCAGACCTCTTGCTCTTATTGGCAGTATATACAAGGTATTGGCTAAGCTGTTGGCTAGAAGACTGAGCAAGGTGATTCAAAAAATAGTTTCACCATCACAAACAACATTTATACCGGGACGTCAAATTCTGGATGGGGTAGTTGTGGCTAACGAAGTTATTGATTTGTTGAAGAGAAAGAAGAAGTCTTGTATTTTACTTAAGGTGGATTCTCGTAAGCTTACGATTGTGTAGACTGAGGATTCTTAATCAAAGTACTTCAGGCCATGAACTTTGGAGATACTTGGATAAAATCGATGAAAGGTATGATTTTTAACTCATTCCTGTCTGTTATAGTTAATGGGAGTTCTTCAAAAAATTTCAAGCTTATGAGGGGTCTAAGGCAGGGAGATCCTTTGTCTCCGTTTCTGTTTACTTTGATTGTGGAATGTTTGGCATTGTTGATTAAGAGGGCAGCTGGCAGAGGGTTGTTTACTGGTTTTTCTGCAGTTAGGGGTGACTCGACAAACATCCTATAATTCACGGATGATACGATTATTATGTGTGATAACACATGGTCGAATCTATGGGGAATCAAAGTTGTGGTGAGAGGTTTTGAAATAGTTTCTGGCCTGAGGATAAATTTCTAGAAGAGTTGTTTGATTTGTATAGGGGTTGAGGAAGCTTTCTTGGAATTCGCTTCGCATTTCTTGACTTGTAGAATTGGTAAAACTCCTTTTAAGTTTTTGGGATTGACTATTGGAGGGAATCACTGAAGAGTATCATTTTGGAAACCAATTATAGATTGTATTAAGACGCGATTATCGTCTTGGAAAGGGAGGCTCTTATCAATAGGGGGAAGGTTAACTCTTATTAAATCTGTGTTGTCCAATATGCCGATACACCATCTATCTTTTTTCAAGGCACCGGTGAAGGTGTTAAAAGAGATTCGAGCGATTCAACGTAAATTCTTGTGGAATGGGGCTGCGGAGAAAGAATCAGTTTTGTGGGTAAAATGGTCGACAGTATGTAAAAACAAGAAACTTGGTGGGTTGGGAATCAAAGATGTTGCAACTTTTAATAAAGCGTTGATCATGAAATGGTTATGGAGAATGGTGAAGGAACCAGAAGCATTATGGTATGACATTCTTGAAGTTAAATACGACAATATCAGACGTCAAATCTTAATGAATAATGCAGGAGCTCATGGGAAATTCGAATCGAACTGGTGGAAAGACCTAATGACATTGTGCAACCCAGATTCTATAGTAGGTTTTGTGAATCATCTAGCTTGGGAAATGGGTGACGGATGCAATACCCCATTCTGGTATGCGAACTGGTTTGGAATCCCCCTGAATGTTACCTTCCCGAGTCTTTACACAACATCTGTAAACAAAGGAGCTTTTGTGTTTGAATGTGGTTCTTGGGTCAATAATGTTTGGATGTGGAGCTTGAAGGATTTATTCTTTTATTTGGCTATTTTAAATTTGCAGGAATATAGCAATTTGTAGGAGTTGCTTCAGAATTTTTTCCAAAACGGGATACCACGGACTGTATAGGTTGGAAATTGGGTGTTTCTTACAGTTTCTCAGTGAAAAAGTGTTATGCTTCTTTAACAGGGATGGAGGGTTCTTTACACTTGAACCAGAATGAAGCAAATGCCCTTCATAGACTGTGGAAAGTAAAGTTACCATTGAAGATCAAGATCTTCGACTGGAGACTCATCCTTAACAGATTACCGACGCGGGCAAATTTGGTGGCTAGACGTACACTATCCAATGATCATGATAAGGTATGCGTCTTTTGTTTTAATACTGTTGAAACATTGGATCATCTTCTACTGTCATGTCCAAAATCAAAATTGGTTTAGCAAGAGGTGGAAAACTGGAGGGGATGCGAGGCTTCTGAGATTTCGAATTGTGTCGACCATTTGTTGGAATCCTTTTTTGATGGGATTTCCTATGAGGCTGCTCTGTTAATATGGATGTCTACGTGCTGGAATTTATGGTGGTATAGGAACCAAATCATATTCAATGACGAGTTTGCGGTTCCTAAAGAGATCTTTTTTAGAATCACTTACATGGCTTGGTGGTGGAGGGGAATAGGTTATAGGAACAACAGTCAATGTAATTACTATGATTGGTATAAAATTCCTTGTGATTTTTTATAGGAGTTCTTTTTGTTCATTGTTGGTATTGTAATTGTGTGGCTAGCCTTCCTTGGAAATCTTTTGTATAGGAAGGTACTTTGTATTGAATATTGGATGTTCTTAATCTAGTTGGAATATATTACTTTGATTATAAAAAAAAGTATAAAAAGTAAAATATTTACTAAAAGTTGTTGGAATTCAACCACAACCTATGGAGAATTCCTAATCAATCTTGATCTCAAGATTGTTTCCACTCACGCAATGACAATGAAAGAACAGGTTTAGAAAGAAAGAAAGAAAATGTTGGAGAAGAAGAAGATGAATATTCTGCAGAGTTTCTCTCTGCCCATGTGGAAACTTCTTTATTCACTTTGCAACTACAAAACTGTGAATTATGTTATGAGTTGTTCACAAAATAAGGGTTTCTTCCTATTTATATATTTAGGTTAGCTTGCACCCCAAGCCAAATCCCAAAACTATAAAAGCCCAAAATAGCTAACATTACTAAAATAGGCCTAAGTCGAAATCCTGTGTGAAGCAACCTGCTTCGACACTTCAACACACATTATAACAATTTGACTAATCCTTGTTTCTGTCGAGCTACACTACTTCGACACAAGGAATTAAAAACTCAACACAACACCTAATTCATTGTGTCTAAGCTATCTACATTCATCGTAGACCTTAACTTCTTGAACACTTCGACCAGCACTCCCTTCGTCAAGATGTCTGCAATCTGATTCTCAATTCTGAAGTGTTCCGAGTTCATCTCCCCTTTTGCTACCTGTGTAACACCCTTATAAACCCTATGAAAATAATACGTCATAAATCAGAGTAAGATAACATGCATCTCAAATAAGGGTGTCACATATAATTCAAACATCACACCACCTGTCATGCTCGATAAAATTTAAATTAAATTGATGATTTTCATATACTTTCACTTAGCATGTAGCAACGGAATTACTTTGATCATAAATGAACATAATGAAAGTCTCATGATCAACTCATTCATGATCACCACTTAGGTATAAAAGCCAATACTCCACATCATTCAAAAAACAATAACAAAAGAAAATAGAGTACATAAAGTATCTCTCAAAACATGAATCGAAACATTCTCAGTGTTACATGATCAAAGCACGACTCGACCCAAAGTAAATAAGGACACTAATCAAGCTACTCCAACGGCTACCTCGTGCTAGAAGCAACTCTACTCCTCGGTACCTGAGCGATGTCTTACAAAACATCATTCCAACAGAAGGGTGAGAATTCACATAATTATCGAAATCATAAGATAATATATAATTTATGGCATACAAACATAACATAATTATTCTCACACTCCAAAAGCTTCATAAACATATTATCACTCAAGTGACCATACTATTCACAAGTACATACTCACAATTCCATAATTCGTCAATTCATCAATTTCATATATTTCGCATAATCTCATATTGCAAACATATACATGATGTGACTCAATGCAAAACTCTAATGCAACTCATGCATGTGGTACCAATCACTTGTTATTATTTTTTGGTTTTTACATTAAACCGGGTCCGTTCCCTAGACCAATAACACACAAAAAGCTCATTCCCCAAGCTTTTAAACCTCGCTCTAGGTTTGGGACAAGTCATTAGTTCCCACGGAACTAACAAGCATTGTCTCTTGACAACAAATGATACATGTGCAAGTTCAACAACCATATGCAATTAAGACTATTCCCTAATATTAACATTCATGCATATCTTCAATAATTCACCACACTTGATTTACCACACAATTACACATACTTGCACATTTTTATTAATCATCCACACACAATTCACTTTCAAATGGTATACAACACATTTTACAATACAATCACAACTGTATTATCATTACAACAAGCAATAACTATCATGAATTTCATGTTGTCACACCCAAAATAGACTTATACAAGCACACACACAAGTATTCGATAAATTATCCACAAATAATTTCACAACCAGCAGCAAACAGCACAACAATCCATTAATAGAACATATACACAATTGGCTCCCCAAACATATTAGATATAAAAATATTGGGCAAAAAATTATCTTATCTATACTATGATATATCTCTATCCATTAGTTTTCCGACGCTTTGAACGGGAACCAAAACGGACTTACGGATTAAAAGTTATGGCCGAAATCGTCGAAAACGAAAATTTTACCAATACAGAGCATGCGTCGACCGCTAGCGACGGGATAAGTCGACACATTGAAGGCAGAAACAAATCTAGAAAAATGCACCCAGTATGCGTTGACCGCTGCGATGGATGCGTCGACACAAATAGTACAGTATGCAGAATTTTTTGCGTTTTTCACCGTTGGAGGCCTTCCGGACCTCCGATTTCAATTCTGTAAAAAGCCTCAGTTCCAGAATTCAAAATACTACCATTATATGACAATTATAACTACCCACAACACATATTTAAGGATCCTACCATCATACATCATATAATCATCAATTTCAAAACCATAGAAATTAGGGATTTTGATCCTAAATATGATACTACCCATCATACACTATCATACAATCCCATAACCATATAAAGACCCACCCTTACCTTGATTCCTTGGATTCTAGAGCTCTTGTTCTTAGGGTTTTCTCCTCCTTTTCTCCACTTCTCCCTTTTTCTCTTTTTCTCTTTTCTATCTTTCTAACCCTATTCTATCTCTTTCTCTTATTTTATTAAATCTCACAATTATCCTAACAATTATAATGGGTTTACTTAACACACCCTTACACTTACTATTCAAATTCTTAATTTAAGGCCCAATTACTTATTTCTACCATTTTCACATATTATTCCACCAAATAAAATAAATCAATTAAATCAAATAATTCAATTAAATCAAATAAATCAATTATGCACAAAATCACTCAATTAATTAATTAATATAATATAAATAAATAAATAATTACTAAAATTGGGGTGTTACAACCCTCCCCCACTTAAAAGATTTTCTCCCTCGAAAATGACCTCAAACGAACAACTCAGGATAAGACTCCCTCATCTGCTCTCAAGTTCCCAAGTCACATTTCTCCAGCTGGTCCTCCCCAAGCTACCTTCACCAAAGCAATCTCTTTACCTCGGAGTTGCTTCAACTCCCGATCCTCTATCTGTATAGGTGATGTCTCCGCAGTCAGGTTATCTCTCAACTGCACATCATCTACTTGGACTACATGAGACGGATCCGCAATGTATTTCCTCAACTGAAATACGCAGAACACATTATGGAGATTAGCAAGCGAAGGCGGTAAAGCAACCCGATAGACCACCTCTCCTATCGTCTGCAAAACCTGATATGGACCAATAAAATGCGGTGTCAACTTACGCGACTTTAACGCTCTACCAACACCAGTTACATGAGTAACTCGAAGAAACACATGATCTCCCTCTTGAAACTCAAGTGCTTTCCTCCTCTTGTCATGATAACTCTTTTAACGACTCTGAGAAATCTTCATCTTCTCCTAAATCATCTTAATCTTATCAGTAGTCTGCTGGACTATCTCAGGTCCAACCACAACACTCTCTCCCGACTTATACCAACACAATGGCGTTCTACACCTCCTACCATACAACGCTTTAAACGGTGTCATTCCAATACTCGAATGAAAACTGTTGTTGTAAGTAAACTCAATTACAGGCAAGTAGTTATCCCAAACACCTTCTTTTTCCAACACACAAGCTCTCAAAAGATCCTCAAGCGACTGGATCGTCCTCTCCGTCTGATCATCTGTCTGCGGATGATAAGCAGAACGCAAACGCAACTTCGTACCCAAAGCACTTTGTAAACTCTCCCAAAATCTCAAAGTAAACCTCGAATCTCTATCTGACACAATGCTAGACAGAATACCATGCAAACTGATAATCCTCTCAATGTACAACTTTGCTAACTTCTCCAACGGGTAATCCGTTCTCATTGGAATAAAGTGAGCAGATTTTGTCAATCTATCCACAATAACCCAAATAGCTTCACAATTACTCGGTGTTCTAGGTAAACCAGACACAAAATCCATCGATATGCTATCCCAATTCCACTCATGAATAGATAACGGTTGCATCAAACCTGACAGTTTTTGATGTTCGATTTTCGACTTCTGACAAGTCAAACTAGAATACACAAACTCTGCAATTTCTTTCTTCATACTAGGCCACCAAAATATTTTCCTCAAATCCTGATACATCTTAGTAGCACCCGGATGAATACTCAATCCACTACGATGCCCTTCCTCAAGAATACTCTTTTTCAGCTCAGCTATATCTAGAACACAAACTCTATCACGACATCTCAAGATACCATTTTCATCAATCTGAAAATCACCACCTCGACCTTGATTGATCAAATTCAATCGATCTACCAAACTCAAATCAGATTTCTGACCTTCTCGAATCTCATCAAGAATACCATTAGTAAGCTTCAACATACCAAGCTTAACTCCATAAGAAGTCTCTTCACAAACCAAACTCATATCTCGAAATTGCTCAATCATTTCCAACTCTCTTACCATCATCATCGACATATGTAAAGATTTCCGACTCAATGCATCAGCTACCACGTTTTCTTTACCTGGATGGTGATTCAAACCAAAATCATAGTCCTTCAGAAGTTCCAACCATCTCCTCTGTCTCACATTCAATTCTTTCTGATCAAAGAGATACTTCAAACTCTTATGATCACTAAACACCTCAAATCTCGATCCAAACAAATAATTCTTCCAAAGCTTCAATACAAACACAACAACAACCAACTCTAAATCATGCATCGGATAATTCCTCTAATGCACTTTAAGTTGTAATTAAGCATAAGCTACAACTTGCTGATGTTGCATCAACACACCTCTCAATCCCATCAACGAAGCATCACAATATAAAACAAACGGTCCTGTCAGATTAGGCAAAATCAAAACAAGAGATGTTGTCAACCTTCTCTTAAACTCTTGAAAACTTTCTTCACACTTTGCATCCCAAACAAAAGCTTGACCCTTCCTAGTCAATTGCGTCAATGACAAAGATAACTTGGCAAATCCTTCAATGAATTTTCGATAATAACCTGCCAACCCAAGAAAACTTCTAATCTCAAAAACTGATTTCGGAGCTTCTAATGTGCCACTCTCACAAATACTACAACCTAAGGCTGAAGAGGTTTGTATATGAATATTATGCATTTTCAAGTCATGTGTCGAACATCAGTGCTTATTTGGAGATGTATAGTGTAACACCCTTTTCTACCCCCACAAATGTTGCAGCAGAAACAACTCAATTATCAGAGTAAAACATCAAAAATACCTCAAAGGGTGCACATTTCTCATTTAAATCAAAATAATATACTTGCCCTGTAAGCAAAGGGTTTTTCCTCAAAATAAATCAAAAGCCTTCACATGGCAGCGTAACTCAAAATTTTCAAATAAAAAGGTTTTCATTCAACATCATAATAATCAAAAAAGTTTTTAATAAAAGCCCTCAAAATAGGCAGCAGATCCACCATAACCACAAATACTCAAAAAGGTTTTCAAAATGAAACCATATCATTAAATAACAACAAAAATAAGGAAACAACATAGTTAGACTCAAAGGACCCCAACCCGATGTTACACTATCAGAGCAAGACCCTCTAAATCGACCAAAAGAAAATAAACTTCAAGGTCCTCGAAGGCATCCACAGCTAAACCTGATCACCTGCACATTACCCACGTGGAGGTAACATTCAAACAGGCAGGGTGAGTAATCACAATTTCATAATAATCATTATAAAACAAGATATACATAAAATGGCATTATCTTCATATACAACATCTTCAGGGTCATCACAAGGAAACATCAAAATCACAACCAACATCATAAAATACAAAAATGCCAATTAAATGCAAATGCACAACAAGACTCATGCATGTGGTACCAATCGTCATAATCGATGGACACTAGGCCATCACCCCTCCAAAGATCCCCGTCAATAGGATCGTTCCGCATTGGAAACGGAGCACGTGATAATCACCTCATATCCGCACAATAGGAATGAAACTTCGTCACAGAGTATGCATATGAATGCATGATGCACAACGTCAATAATCACCATCGTCAAATAAACATCATTATGTGCATCTTCATTCATCAACAAAAGCCATCATATACATCGTCATTCATCAAAACCTCATGTTTATTATATCATCATGTATTCATCAAAAACATTATGAATCATCATCGTCAAATCATCATACACGCATCAAGATAATCATGTAAAATCATCAATGTACTCATGGTACTTCAAATCGTCATTTTATCCTCACATAAACACCTAATAATCATCAATAACATCATATCATCATTTAATCACGAAACATCACATATATAATTCTCTCACAATTCATCAGTCATATCATATCGTCATCATTCATCAATTCTCAAATAAATCATGTCATCATATATTCATCAAAGCATCACAAATCAGCACCTCAATATCATCAAGAACATCATGGTAACTCATCATAAATATCACAGCATACCAGAACAGCACGGCAACATAAACGAAATTTCGCGAACAACAAATGTTCGCTCCAGGATTCGCTAGGCGAACCTGTTCGCTACAACCTTCGCTTAGCGAAGCGGTCAGCGAATCCCACAGACACCACACCAAGTCACCAGAAACCACCATCTGTCGTACTCGCTGGTTTATTCGCTGTGCGAAGCCACTAGCTGATTCATTCGCTTAGCGAGACTTCCAGCGAATCCCCACTTCTACTCCAGAATCATCTCAGTACCTACACTCATGTTATCTCACACTCGCTGCGCTGTTCGCTTTGTGAACCTTGGCGAACATTCGCCTAGCGAAGCAGTGGTTCGCTTAGCGAACCTGCGATTACAGCAAATCGCTGCTACGCATCAGTAGCTCCACAACCTCCAAAGTACCTGCGATTACAACCCCAAATGACCCAAAAACATTCCTATAACAGTCCTAATGCATCACGGAAATTAAAGACCTAAAACCTACGTCTGTTAGGTTGATTCAGGACACTACGGGAAACCTTAATTTCCCTAAAGCTTCCAAACTCTCAAGCTTCCTTTAAACTCCCTAATTCCTTTCTCACAAGGTCGACACAACGGCAACAGGGAAATCAGCCCCAAGGTTTATTTTACCCGCTTAAATTCAATTCTTAGTAATCGATTCACAAAATGCCCTTTGAAATTCTGGTATGACAGATCCCAGATGTCCTACAGGATGTCGAGACATCTGGTCCGTTACAGATAACATGGCAAGGTGGAAACAATAACAGTACTAAGAAGCATAAACAACACACATAATGTGTTCACCCGGTTCGGTCTAACAACCTACATCTGGGGGCATACCAAGCCAGGAAGAAAGTTCACTATCAGCAGTATCAATTCATAGACCCTACAATCAACACACCCGTTGATGATCTACTCACTTAATCACTACCCAATGACCCTTCTACCTAAGTCCACCCAAGATAAGAGACTCCATCTCACTTCCAATCATCGCAATGATGTCTAGCAGTCAACACCTCAGCCATTGCATCAACAGCTTGATTTCCAACAACTCTTCAATCACAGAAAAGTAGAAGACACACTTCAATGACAATACCTAGACATGACACACATGAATAAGAACAATACTTAGAGTTGCTTAATAGCTTCCTCCAAGAACAATACATCTCTTACCTACAGGCTTCGAGATAAACACGATGACCATCCCACAAACCAGGTGGTTCATCAACCAACACAACCCTTATAATTTACATGATGGCTGGCTACTTTTTCTAGGTTACAATGCTTCTATTTATAACCTAAAGCCAATTGGATTTGGGCTTCAAATCACAGCATAACAACTGCTACAAATCTGTAAAAGTTTCTCCTACAAATTAGGTCTTCAATCAAATCTTCATGCTTTAAATCAGCTGCAGAATTTTCTCCACATAAATAGGAACAAATCTCCAAGTAGTTTCCTAAAAAGTCTCCAAGATCCTTTTTATGAAATCCAATTAAATCTGCACTTTGTTCCTAATAAATCTCCTTGAACTGCGTATAATGATGAGGTATATCCAAAAAGATCTCATCAAATTAAATCAAATTCGTCAAGAGATATACAATAGCAGCAACTGCTATATCAGACAATGATGTTATGACATCTCCTTTGACATCTTGATTAACCATCACACGACAACAAAACAACAACACCTTAAAACAACCATGCACTCATATCAGCTTAGTGCAGCACAACATGTCAAGACATCACACTTGACATCTCCACAACCTGCAACTAATCTAATATGACAGATACTGAACATAACTAGTTAGTGCAGAACAGCATGTCAAGACATCCTCCTTGACATTTCACAACCTGCAACTAAACTATTATGGCAGATACACAAAACAGCATGTTAAAACAACTTAAGTGACATAAAGCTATCAAATATGTTTTAACAAAATTTAGCCAACACAAATACTGCATAGCTGCAGAACTAACAAACTCCCCCTTTGGTAAATTTTGGCTAAAACCAACAATCAGAGATACCAGCATCAGAAGACAGTCACAGATTGTTAGCACACACATCAGCAACTTCACAACAACAGATCAACCCTCAACTACATCTGCACACAATCACAACCTCACACAGTTAGTGGCAGAGGTACAAAAATAACTGTTAGAACATCATATGGGGCATCAGATATCAGTACATCATGCAATCACACACTCTCCCCCTTTTTAGCCATATTTGACAAAGCAATAGCACAGCAGAGCAATATCCATACAACCTTTGGATAACACAACCAGCTCCTCCTCAAGGAAACAACCAGAATCAAAAACACATCATAACCCATCACATCACAGAAGATCACAAGAACACAAGAACAGTACTCTCTCTCCCCAAGCTTCTCAACTGGCCTTAGCAAGGCCCTCCATCGATAATCACCCAACTCTCCAAAGACAGTCATTCCCTATCATTCTCCCGTATGATAAATTGGAATACTCCGGATCAGTTGATGAGTATCTTCACCTTCAGACTTCCAAGCAATCAATACCTGATCTGCTTCAGTTTTCTATACATTCTCCATCCAAGGCAGACCTTCTACTTCATCATTCTCCCGTATGACTATGTAGACCCTCCTTAGGCATAATGCAGGCACCAAGCTCCTGAACCAGAGCATAATCATCCTTCACCAAGGATATCCAATCAGACAAGTTAGAACATCTGCCACACACCAAGACATAATCACCATGATTCTTGATTTGCTCCACCAACTGGACTTACTATAGCATAGTAATCCAAACTGAAGATCTCCACACAACACTGCGTCCATTTTACACATCCTCCTGACAACACCGTCCACAATACTTCCTTGTATGGATCAAGGAGAAAACATGTCCCGAAAAATGTCCTGACATCCAATCAGACATTGTCTTCCTTCTCTTGTATGCACAAAAGCTTGACCAACACAGCTTCAACCATCCAGTCAGGAAAGCTTTACACAATCATTCACACGTTCTAAAGCACAAACACACTGCCTTCCACTAAACTCTAAGTAACCTCCTCTTACTTAGAATTAATAACACACACCAAGACAAATGTGACATCTCCCATCAACAAAGACCCCTACAGAGTTCTTCCAAACAAAACTGCAGAGAAAAATAAATTCTCCCAGACACGGTAAGGAGTTCCACATCTTTTTAGCAGCAGCAAGCAGGCATGACAGACTATCATGCTCCCCCTAAATAGTTGCACAAGTTCAGCAACAAAAAAGTAACTACTCTTCCTAAGCAGTAGTACACACATGACATAAAGTTATGGCATCTGATCTGACATCATAAACATCAAACAAAACACCACTTTACTCCCCCTGAGGCACACAAAGGAAACAAAAACACCAATCCTCAGTTCAAGCACATGAACATCTTCATGCTCATACAGACCCCACGGATTCTCAGCTTACTTAAAAGCTTTACTGAGATCCAATCTCTTCACGAGATACTTGCAGCAGAAGAAAGAACAACTCTTAAAATAAACTTTCTGAGCATATCACCTCATCTGACACAATTCCTCTGCCATCACATTCACTAGTAGTTGTTGATACTAGTGAAGTCTTCAAAATTAGTAGTCATGCTTTGCCAGAACATACTACTAAAAAAAAGCTCAGAATCTCCACATTCTAATCTACATAGTCAGAAACACCTCTTCTGACAATAATGCTTGAGCATCCAACTCCACATGCACAATCTCAATCATCTTTCAAATAAAATCATCAACAATCATGATGCTTCCCATCACCATTCAATGGACTCATTGCGCATAGAAGTCCTTCAAGAAGCTCCCAATAAAACACTTCCACAGCAGCTTATTCTGGTTAACATAAACACCTAAACACCATAGAGAGAAATAAGCTTGCACACCCTCTCTGAAGCAAAGAATTCAGACTACAGACTTGCAAACTCACATCCGACAAATACTTAGCTCCCGTCAAAGTATTTATCATTAGTCAGATGCACATCCTTATCAGAGGAAAGACAAATACTCATCTCCCGTCAAAGTATTTATCATTATTCAGATAAGACTACCTTCTCACACAAGGTAGGACAATTGGTCTGACATTCTTCTTTCGCACACATCAGGCATCTGCTGATTCTTCTTCATGACAACCATTCATACCATAAAAGCATTCACACAAAATCATTCACACCACAATAGCATTCCAGATTAGATCAGTGTCTTGACCTTTCACTTCATCCTGAGCTAAACAAACTTCCTTGGCTGAGGAAGCAATGAACTGAAATGATGTTTCAACATCAGTTCTGACATCAATCTAAATCACATGGATTTTACTATGGCTTTGAAGACAGCAACCATAGTAATCCACATACATCTCTTGCAAGGGACACAAGAGGATCCACCATCAGTAGCTGATCAACCTTCAAAACTAGATCATACACACATGCAGGAACCTGCATACTCTACATCTCAAGAATCTTCTTCTCACATTTCTAATGTTCAGACCTCTTATTTGAATTTGAGATGTTGGATGCCATCCTTCTGCACCTAAAGAGGAGATTCCCTCTAACAGGTTTCTGGAGCAAAAAAAACATTGACTGGTTATCACAAACAGATTGTTAAAAATATGCTTCTCCTAACACTTCAACCTACAAGGATGCCCTTCAATCCTTGGAAAAAAAATGTTCTATTATGTGAGGACACCACATAACTGAACTCCAACTTAAGAAGAAACTTCTCATGCAGATACCAGGGAACCATAATCCTTTGGTCCCAAAAAAAACACCAACTCCTCCTTGCTCCAAACACAAATCTGAAATGCTCATCCTAGATGGTTTGGATGACAATCCAACAATGAAGACACCAGCCATCCAGTTAGGTTAAAATATCTCCTCTGTGCACAGCCCTTTGAGTTTCTCTTCCACTAGAACAAGAGTTCTATGCTCTCATAGACTTGATAGTGACATCAAGTTTGAGTAAACAACCTTCATCCTGTTTTTGAGATACACCACCAGACATATTGAGAAAAATAAATTCTCAATACAAAGATATCAAGACATTATGTCTGACATTTCGTTGAGTTCTTCCAGCATCAGATTAAGGACTCTCCTTTATTAACTGCTAAGAACTCATAAGGGCATTATTCATTCTCCCATCCAATAGCTGCACATCCTGTGGTTGGTATACACATATAACTCATTTCAAATAGAATATGCTCCATGGTCATAAACAAGATTCTATACATCTGGCTCCTTTGAACAGAAGGAACTTCCAGATTTCAAAGAGAATGTCCTTGACATTTGAGCTTGACCTCCACAAAAAAAAACAGCCTTTGTACTCCTACTCACTTGGATCAGAAATTCACTAATCCAACACACTTATCTAAGACATGTTTCTTGAAAGAAACTTCTTAGACACACAACCCAGATGCCTCATCTTCCAAGCCAGGAGTAGGTTCCAAACAGATGTGATCAATACACATTTGTTTAGCCCCCCAAGCATCTGCTATGCCATACCTTTATCCAACAAGATTCTGCACAATCTGCTGGTTTGATGTTCCAACAACTGGTAGGACATTAGTTCCCTTCTCAAGAAACACACCAAGAGATCTTTTATCAAAGCCCAGAGACTGGCCTTTTAGGGTTGAAAGTAAGAATAAATTGCTTCTAGAGCTCTTTTCAACAAACTCATACAAAAGTTCCTTTATGAGTGGACTTGGGATGAACCTCAAGTATCTTTGCCAACTCTAACAAAGCTAGTTGAAGCTATCCTCAAGTATCACCACACAGAATGTTGCAGCCTCAACACACAAACCACCAGGAGTTTTCTAACAGATACATGAGCAGCGGAACACAGAAAGAGAAAACCCCTCAACAACCTTCAGGCAAAACTTAATAGCCTTTACACAAACACCAGACTCCATGTGCAATAGGTCCACATAGGTTTGAAAATAAATCAAACCACACAACAGCTCACCACCAAAGCTATAAGCCTGATAACAAACAGGTCTGTCATGAACAGTTCATCCTCCACTTCTAGGGACCATTTAAACAACAATATGAACTTCTCCAAGTTCAAACAACTTTTCAGTAGGTACCACCTACCTTGTCCATAACCAGAAAGTATCTTCCCTAGGATCTCACCCAAAAAATAAAACATGATGCCTGCTCTGATACCAATTGAAATTCTGGTATGACAGATCCCAGATGTCCTACAGGATGTTGAGACATCTGGTCTGTTACAGATAACATGGCAAGGTGGAAACAATAACAGTACTAAAAAGCATAAACAACACACAGAATTTGTTCACCCAGTTCGGTCTAACAACCTACATCTGGGGGCATACCAAGCCATGAAGGAAGTTCACTATCAGCAGTATCAATTCATAGACCCTACAATCAACACACTCGTTGATGATCTACTCACTTAATCACTACCCAATGACCCTTCTACCTAAGTCCACCCTAGATAAGAGACTCCATCTCACTTCCAATCATCGCAATGATGTCTAGCAGTCAACACCTCAGCCACTACATCAACAACTTGATTTCCAACAACTCTTCAATCACAGAAAAGTAGAAGACACACTTCAATGACAATACCAAGACATGACACACATGACTAAGAATAATACTTAGAGTTGCTTA
Source organism: Lathyrus tuberosus (assembly GCA_022829125.1). Taxonomy (NCBI): domain Eukaryota; kingdom Viridiplantae; phylum Streptophyta; class Magnoliopsida; order Fabales; family Fabaceae; genus Lathyrus; species Lathyrus tuberosus. The sequence goes on from JALAZF010000896.1 coordinate 227,012, forward strand.
ACAGCTTCCTCCAAGAACAATACATCTCTTACCTGCAGGCTTCGAAATAAACACGATGACCATCCCACAAACCAGGTGGTTCATCGACCAACACAGCCCTTATAATTTACATGATGGCTGGCTACTTTTTCTAGGTTACAATGCTTCTATAAACCCAACTGGATTTGGGCTTCAAATCACAGCATAACAGCTGCTACAAATATGCAAAAGATTCTCCTACAAATTAGGTCTTCAATCAAATCTTCATGCTTTAAATCAGCTACAGAATTTTCTCCACATAAATAGGAACAAATCTCCAAGTAGTTTCCTAAAAAGTCTCCAAGATCCTTTTTATGAAATCCAATTAAATCTGCACTTTGTTCCTAATAAATCTCCTTGACCTGCGTATAATGATGAGGTATATCCAAAAAGATCTCATCAAATCAAATCAAATCCGTCAAGAGATATACAATAGCAGCAACTGTTGTATCAGACAATGATGTTATGACATCTCCTTTGACATCTTGATTAACCATCACATGACAACAAAACAGCAACACCTTAAAACAACCATGCACTCATATCAGCTTAGTGCAGCACAACATGTCAAGACATCACACTTGACATCTCCACAACCTGCAACTAATCTAATATGACAAATATTGAACATAACTAGTTAGTGTAGAACAGCATGTCAAGACATCCTCCTTGACATTTCACAATCTGCAACTAAACTATTATGGCAGATACACAAAACAGCATGTTAAAACAAGGGTTAATAGTGATTTACCCCCCTGACAAATGAGCGAATATTGGTTTACCCCCCCTCCATGCCTTTAGGCAACGGTTTTTTCACAAAAACCGTTGCCAAAACCTACCTTTGGCAACGGTGGGGGGGTAAACCAAAACACGCTCATATGTCGGGGGGGGGGGGTAAATCACTATTAACCCTTAAAACAACTTAAGTGACATAAAGCTATCAAATAGGTTTTAACAAAATTTAGCCAACACAAATACTGCATAGCTGCAGAACTAACATCCTTAAATCATCAGTTTACCTCAAAACCCATAAACCCTCATAAACCTCAAAATCCACTTTAAATACATCGAATCCTATATTGAAAACAATGAAGGTAATTACTCCTCGTATCTTAGATTGTCGATCCGAAGTGTTCTCTCTTGAGCCTTTGGAAACCTTCACGAAATCCTCGTCTTTTTCCCTTTTTCCTTAGAGCTCTTCCTTCTTTCCTTCTTTTCACGGTTAACCAAAAATGAACCCTATTCTCAAAATCCTCCTTTTATATTCACTCTAACCCTTGGGCTTCTAAATTGGGCTTTCTCCATAATACCCTCACTAAACCTCATCAAAAGTCCGTCTTACCCTTAATTCCTTTAATATTATTTAAAATAAATAATAATACACTATATCTCATAATATATACTATTATTTAATTAAATAACCAAAATTTCACAAAATCACCGACATCAACCCGAATCACCAAAATTCACGAATATAATATTTAAATAAATTAAATAAATATTCTTACGAAATTTGGGGTGTTACAACTCTTCCCCACTTAAAGAATTTTCGCCCTCGAAAATTACCTCAAGGAAACAAAGTCGGATACGACCCTCTCATCTGATCTCCACACCTCATGTCCAACTTTCCTCTTTCTTAGATCCTCTTAACCTTTGCAGGTATCTCTTACAAAATTTTAGGTCCGAGTACAACACTCTCGCCCGACCCATACCAACACAATGGAGTCCTACACCTCCTTCCGCACAAAACTTCACACAACGTAATTCCAACACTAGCATGAAAACTGCAAATGACCATCCCATGATCCACCTTGACCCAACACACAAGCCCTCGACAATTCCTCTAAATACTGGGTAACCCTCTATGTCTGTCCATCTGTCTGCAGATGATAGGAAGAACTCATCCTCAACTTAGTACTCAAAGCATCTTGCAACTCTTCCAAAACCTCGACAAAAATCTTGGATCTTTATCCGACGCAATACTAAAAGGTACCCCATGTAACTTCACAATCTCCTCAATATACATCTCGACTAACTTTTGCATAGAATGGTTAATCTTCATCCTCAAGAAATGAGCCAACTTAGTTAATCTATCCACAATCACTCAAATTGAACCATTTCCCTTAGCAGTCTTCGGCAATCCCACCAAAAAATCCATGGAAATACTATCCCATTTCCATTCTGGAATCCTCAATGGCTGCATCATACCTAAAGGCTTCTGATGCTCAACCTTCGACTTCTGACAAGTTAAACGCGCATAAACAAACTCCGCGACATCCTTCTTCATATCTGGCCACCAAAATAACTTTTTCAAATCTTGGTACATTTTCGTAGCACCGGGATGGATACTCAACCTACTTCGATGTCCTTCTTCCAGAATGCTCTTCTTAATATCTGGGACATCTGGAACACACACCCTGTCTCTAAACATCATCACACATTCTCATCAATTCGGAATTTTCCTCTGTTACCTTGGTTTATCAAAGTCAACTAATCAACCAACTTCAAGTCAGATTGTTGTCCCACTCTGGTCTCTTCCAAAATACCACTACTCAACTTCAACATTCCCAACTTCACACTGTCAGAGGTCTTTTCGCATACCAAGCTCAAATCTCTGAATTGCTCAATTAAATCCAACTCTTTCACCATAAGCATCGACATATGCAATGACTTCCTGCTCAATGCATCGGCCACTACCTTCGCTTTTCCCGGATGATAACTCAAATCAAAACGAAATCCTTCAACAGTTATAACCACCTTCTCTGCCTCATATTCAATTCTTTCTGATCAAACAAGTACTTTAAACTTTTATGATTGCTGAACACTTCAAATTTAGAGCCAAACAGATAATGTCTCCAAATCTCCAACACCAACACCACAGCGGCCAATTCCAAGTCATGAGTAGGATAATTCCCCTTATGAACTCGCAATTGTCTTAAAGCATAGGCAACAACTTGTCCATTCTGCATCAATACTCCACCAAGACCTATCTTCGACGCATCACTGTACACCACAAAAGATTCACTCGAATTAGTTAAAACCAACACCGAAGCGGTCATCAATCTCTTCTTCAATTCTACAAAACTTCCTTCACAAGCTACATCCTACACAAAAGCTTGACTGCTTCAAGTCTACTGAGTCAAAGGTAATGCCAAGGTAGTAACCCGCCAATCCTAGAAACTTCATATCTCGGTGGCGCTCCCAGGATTTTCATCCAGGTACAAACGCGAGAGTGGCGCGGAAAAACAGAGTCGCCATCCGTGTAAATTTATCCCAAGAGAGGGAAAGGGAACACCGCATAAACCTGAGGAAGAGGGAAAGGAATGGTCATCGCAACCATAACCTGGGTTCGGGAGTCGGTTACGCGAGGGGAAGGTGCTAGCACCCCACGCGTCCATCGTACTCGATGGGATCCACGCTTGTTGTCTATTCTAAGGGTAAGTTATACTATCATCTAGGGCTGTACTAAAACGGGGAGGGAAAGACACAGACCGACTCGGTAGGACGTCGACGTCCTAGGCCTACGTACCCCCTTTGTGCAATGGGGAATTCAGAGTCAACGTAGTTCGGACCAAGTTATTTTTTGTGTTTTTTATGAGCAACGTTAAGTTCGCGTCCGGCAGTTAGGGTCGATGCCTGTTTGCGACTCAGACGGAAGGTAATGTGCCCTTTCTGAAAATAGCCTTTAGTTTGACAATCCCAAAGGACAAAAATGTTTGAGGTTGGTTTGTGTTTTTTAGGATAGAAGTGACTTGAGTTAGTTCATAAGTTGCATTGCACCAAAGTCTAGGGCACAGGGGCGAATACTTAACGCATCGTCCCAAGACAGGACGCTCGCTAAGCATTCTAGAAAGATGAGAGGAAGCCCCTCATTTCTCATTCCCCATACTTAAGGCTCGTGCGCAATACACCTTATTATTAAGTGTTTTAAAGAAATTTGAGATGAGAAGAGAGAAGACACAAGGGTAACTCTAAGGGGGACTATAGATCCTAAAGTCATCATGCATGGGTGACCTACAGTTAGTGAGGTTTGAAGACAACCTAAATCCTAAAGGAAGAAGATGAGGGAAGGAAAAAGTAAGGGTGACCATGGATACTTATCCATACCCTTAAAGAACTTACCTTAGACCCTGCATAAAAGATTAGTACAGAATAGACATAAGTAAGAAAGATGAGGTGAATGAAAATCAAGCAAAGGAAAACAACAATGATAATAATCCAAACATGAACTCAAAGATCAAAGAAGCAATCTCAAAGCAAATGGCACAAGTGCCTTTTCAAACAGATAATCACACAAGGTCAAAGATGCGTCTGCAAGAAAATCTCAAGTGAAAACAAATCAGATAATTTAAAAAAATGACTCCTAAAATTCCCAAATTAAACATTAAGGTTCCTCAACCAGAGGCAAACAACATATCAAAAGTCCCTGCAAAAAATCAAGATATTAGTCGTTCAAATAAATAGGCAAAGTTCAGGTGGGAATTAGGGCTCAGTGTGCCAAAAGGAAGGACCAAAATGCAATATGAAATAATTTTAAAAATGAAAGAAAAATATTTTTATGCAATTTAGGATGTTAGTGAACAAATGCAAAAAGAACGGATAAAAAATATTTTATGATTGCAGAGAAATAAAATAAAGATATTTAAGTATGCATGTGATGTGTAATGCAAAGTGGAAATTAATAAAGTAATTAGTTTAAAGGATAAAAATAAAATAAAAATAAAATAAAATTTGTAAAAATTTTATAAAATAATACAGATGATATATTAATTTTATGATGATTTTTAGATGTAAAAAACTATTTTTAATAATTAAAAATGAAAGCAAGATAATTTAAATAAAAATAAAATGGAATAAAAGGCATGGGGGTGCGAACAGTAAAGAAGTGAAGTGGAAATTGGACATGGGCTGAAGATGGGGGGTGCGAATAGCAGCCCAACCCATCAGCGAAAAAAAATAAAAAGAGCAGCATACCGTGTGCGTGCCATGTGCCAGGCACGTGGTATTTTAATGTGTTGGCTTTGTTTAGTCCACACGATGCATCAGACGGTCCAAGTTCAGTCAATGGAAATAAAATTAATTAAAACAAAACAACATATTTGGAGGGCGTATGATAACTGTGGTGGGGTAATAACATGGAATCATTAATTAAATTTCAGAAAAAAAAATAAAAGAAAAAATATGTGGCACGCTGGTAGCCACACGATGAAGCAAATCAAGGGCCCAGATTGTATCTTCCCCATGGAAACCCTTGACCGGACTGAACCAAGAGCCACCGCCGGAGTTAGGGTTCCGGCCCCCTACTCCGGCCACATGCAATCAAAACTACACCAAAACGCACGTGCGAGTATACCATTCCAACCAGAAAAATGTCAGGAATTCAAATACGCAATCAAAAAATTCAAATGACCAACGTATAATAAAAAACGCATGGAATTATGTTAGGGCATCAAACTTTAAATCAACATAGCAAGCCATACATGCATCCATATTCAAAAATAAATAGATCAGAGTGATCACCATTCATCACACATCAATATTCATATAAAAAATTGGAGTTTTAAGAGCGTGAAAAAAGCCTCCTAACCTAAGATGGAGTAACGAGTATCCTTGTTGTTAGCTTCACGTGGTGGTTGATTTTCACTCTATGGATCCCCAGGAAGATGTTTGTGGAAGAATCTTTGGAGAAAACCTTCTGGATCGTGAGTTTTGGTGAGAAAGAGCTTTAGGGTTCAAGCTTGGATTCCTCTAAAAAAAAACGTGTGTGTACCCTAACCAATGCATGAATAGGCTTAAATACTTAGGGTTATTTCATATCTGATCATTTGGGCTTGGGTGATCCATTGTTTAATGATATTTTGAATTATTTTGGAAAAATACATTATGTGAATTACACCTTTCTCCTTGCATGTTCACTTAAAAATTCCATGATGGATCACTAGCACTTGGATTGATAATTACACCCCTATGGAACTTGGGCCTTGAAAACAAATGATTCATGAGTTTTAGACATCTTGGGAAATTTGAATAATGGAAAATAGGTGAAAAATAAACCATGGAATTACTTCATTCTTGGGCCCAAAATAATCCTCAAGGAATGTCTTTTAATATTGGAATGTGGCATGAAGCAATGGAATTGATTATAGGTCATTATGCCCAAAATTGTGAAAATGGCATCATGAGAAACCCTAAAAACCACTTTGCCTTCCTTTGATCATAATTGGAGTTTCACAAATGATATGGAGACCCACTAGTACTTGTTGGAAAGAGGAGAAAAAGATCTCCAACTTTCATGTTGGAGAAAAATTCATCTGAAGCTTTCTTGATGGTGTAAAGTTTAGTTGAATGAAGTGTAGAAACTTGCCAAAAATGGAAACTTTTCATTATAGGTCACTTTCCAAATTTGGAAACTTTGCACCCACTCCTGATTCCTGACAGATATGTATGAAACTTGACCCCTGAAGACCATATAAGGATGTGAGACCTTGAAATCCCTGAAGAGAACCTCAAAATTTCACAGTTGACTTTTCTCCTTTCACTGTTGACTTTTCCCCAAATCCAACTGATTTTTAATCCATTGGCCAATTGAACTTCTCCTGAACCAAACTGATGGACAATCTTCCACTCCTAGATACTTAGGGACCCAAGGAATACCATGTAATCAAGTCTTGCCCAAAAAATCAGAAATAAACTGACTTTATAGCAAACCCTAGTTGTAGTATCCTCAGTCTAAGAGGAAATAGCACAGTCTCCAAATCCAAATTCCTCTGAATATGATGTGTATCCTCTCCAACAAAGATAAGATATGTCATTTGGTGATGATAAAAACCCAAGGAGCCTGCCCTTTGGAACAATAAACCCAAGAATTTCAAAACCCTAATTCATGCACTGGTTAGGAGAGTGATTCCACCTTGCAACCTGTGAACTCTTGATGAGGTAGTAGACCAGATAGGACTTTACCCTGACCCCATGCTAATGATATGCGTACATGATAATGCAAAAAAATGAAATGAAACATAAGCCAGTTAGTACTAAAGTAAGGAGGGCAAATTTTGGGGTGCAACACTCGGTAACAGACTTCGGAGTTTACCACTGTAATACATCATCAATCTTAGAGGGAAACTAACGAAGAACTATCTAAAAGATCGCTATCTCTGCTGATAAAGAGAAACTAGCAAACTGATGCCATCCCTGCTGATAAACGAAAACTAGTAAAATAAATGCCATCCCTGCTGGTAAAGGGAAACTGACGAAAAGAAGTATCCAAAAGCTCGTTATCTCTGCTGATAAAGAGAAACTAGCAACACAAAAGCCATCCCTGCTGATAAAGGGAAACTGACGAAAGAAAATCTTCTTTAAAAGATTGCCATCTCTGCTGATAAAGAGATTTAGCAAACTGCTGCCATCCCTGCTGATAAAGGGAAACTGACGAAGAACTATCCAGAAGATCGCTATCTCTGCTGATAAAGAGGAACTAGCAAACCGATGCCATCCCTGCTGATAAAGGGAAACTGACGAAAGAAAATCTTCCAAAAGATTGCCATCTCTGCTGATAAAGAGATTTAGCAAAATAGATGTCATCCCTGCTGATAAAGGGAAACTGACGAAGAACTATCCAGAAGATCGCTATCTCTGCTGATAAAGAGAAACTAGCAAACTGATGCCATCCCTGCTGATAAAGGGAAACTGACGAAAGAAAATCTTCCAAAAGATTGCCATCTCTGCTGATAAAGAGAAACTAGCAAACTGAATGCCATCCCTGCTGATAAAGGGAAACTAGCAAAATAAATGCCATCCCTGCTGATAAAGGGAAACTAGCAACACGAATGTCATCCCCGCTGATAAAGGGAAACTGACAACAGAAAATTTCCAAAAGATTGCTATCTCAGCTGATAAAGAGAAACTAGCAAACTACATGCCATCCCTACTGATAAAGGGAAACTGACGAAATAAAATATTCAAAAGATTGCTATCTCTCCTGATAAAGAGAAACTAGAAAAAATAATGCCATCCCTGCTGATAAAGGGAAACTGACGAACGAAATCTCCAGAAGATCGCTATCTCTGCTGATAAAGAGAAACTAGCAAACTGATGCCATCCCTGCTGATAAAGGGAAACTGACGAAAGAAAATCTTCCAAAAGATTGCCATCTCTGCTGATAAAGAGAAACTAGCAAACTGAATGCCATCCCTGCTGATAAAGGGAAACTAGCAAAATAAATGCCATCCCTGCTGATAAAGGGAAACTAGCAACACGAATGTCATCCCCGCTGATAAAGGGAAACTGACAACAGAAAATTTCCAAAAGATTGCTATCTCAGCTGATAAAGAGAAACTAGCAAACTACATGCCATCCCTGCTGATAAAGGGAAACTGACGAAAGAAAATATTCAAAAGATTGCTATCTCTGCTGATAAAGAGAAACTAGAAAAAATAATGCCATCCCTGCTGATAAAGGGAAACTGACGAACGAAATCTCCAAAAGATTGCTATCCCTGCTGATAAAGAGAAACTAGCAAACTGATGCCATCCCTGCTGATAAAGGGAAACTGACGGACGAAAATCTCCAAAAGATTGCTATCTCTGCTGATAAAGAGAAACTAGCAAAATAAATGCCATCCCTGCTGATAAAGGGAAACTGACGGACGAAAATCTTCAAAAGATTGCTATCTCTGCTGATAAAGAGAAACTAGCAAAATAAATGGCGACTTCACTGGGGATAACGCGAAACAAACTTCTGGTCAAGCAAGAACGGGATTTCACAAAAGAGAAAGGCCAGACAAACTTCTAACGGGCCCATGATCCATGGATAAGATGACTCCGCTGGGGAAAGGAGAAGTCTAAATAAAAGACTCTGCCGGGGAGTACAAATATGAGGAATACATCCCTCCAAAATCTCCTGAGTTATGCCATCTCTGCTGAGAAAGAGAACTGGCAAGGAAAGTATCAAACCTGGCTTATGCTTCGAATGCAAATGTTTGAATAATGGTGTAATGCTCCATACAAAATGGAAATGCTATGTGCTTGAGGATGCAATGCAAATGCTTATGATATGCAAAAAGGGTCCCTCCAACAAAAAAAATTCCGGAGAGAAAAGATTGATTCAGCTGGGGATGACAAAAATAAATTACCCTCTGAATCTAGGAACTCTGCTGAGAAGTGTCGACTCTTCGGATTAACAACATCTGCTGGGGATGAAGTCCCGAAAGAACTACCGGGGGCCACACCTGTCTTTCACTGAAGGTAACATAGAATCTGAGATTTTTCCTCTGTTGGAGTTGAGAATGAATGCCAATAACGGAACCGGAAGTCTGTTACTGAAAATTGCTAATATCCAATTGGCTCAGAACCTGCTGGGGAAAATAGTCCATGATACTAGCCTGCTTGGGGATACTGCTGAACTTAGCCTGCTGACGGGGAGAATGACCTTACTCCCATCTTGCTGGGGATTAGAATATGACATCGTCGGTGAGAGCACGCTTCCTGACTGGATGGGGAATGTGAACACCCTGATTTTGTGGGGAAATAACGTCTTGATCCGGAGAAAATGCTTCCCAAGTCTCCTGCTGGGGAAGGTCTGCTCTGCTGAGGAAAGTTTTGTCCTGCTGGGGAAGGAGCAATCTCAATGCTGGGGAAAGCCAACTGTTGGGGATGTACAATCCTGTTGCCCTGCAACCTGACTCGTCTTTATGGTCATAAGCGGTTCTTTGAACTTTTCATCTCAAGAGGATTTTACAGAAGATCGGGCGTTCACACTGCCCCAGGGTCTTCAAACTCTTGGAGAGATTTATCATATCTCGACATAACTGTCCCAGTCTTCATAATCCATGACGTACCTTACCTCGAAGGAGATCGTAATGACTTGACAATACTCTACTTTAGCATCTTGAACCTTGAGGAGGTGTTTTCAATTAACCATTTTTAGGAATGGACGATCTCCCATGCTCTAGAGGTGGCCTGCCCCACTATGAGCTTTGAAGTGACTTTGCCCCTGATCTCAGAATGAATGCCCCAGAATAACTGAATTTCGGAGAGATTTCTCGACGTGACTGCCCCATATTGGCTACATCTTAACACGACTTACTGGGGAGAGCCCACTCTACACTGAGTCTCTTGGCAGCACGCCATTCGATATGATTGTCCTTCGGAATTTTCAAACAACCCAACTTGACAGGATCAAGCTTCTTGACTGACTTTCACTGTGTAAGCTGCATTGATGCTTAGGCACATATATGCAAACAGAACAAGTTATTTATGAGAATGATAATCCTAATGCAAAATTCATGTTAACCTTGAAGTTTTTTATGAAAATGTGTCGCAAAGCCTTGTGAACGAATCACTTGCTGGGATGCGACCTTGATTTTTGAATGGAAAAATAATGCGCACATGCAATACCAACAAATCTTATTAGCACGGCCCATAGGAGTCAGGAACGCTATCCTGTTGAAGTACGCTTTCGGAATACACCCTGTTTCAATTAGGACTTTTAAGGGCTGTAACGTGGTCTGGTTCATGGTTTCAGAAAAAAGGATCTATGGCTCAAAATTTATCGGTGCCCACCCACTCTCCGTGATGTTATCCAGTCCTATGTTTAGTTAGCCTGATCCAAGCGCTCATCTCTCAAAAGGTTTATGATTTTCAAGGAACCTATGCCACTAATGGTTTGGCACCTAAGGAGGTTTTGGAATGACAGTCACCCCTTTTTATCTTTTGTGCCTGTAAGCACACGAATTCGTCCTTATCGAGGATTTTCTGTTGTAATCCCTGATTTTTGCCTGGACTGACTCTTTTGAGTTTTTCGATTTTTAAGTCCAGCGGGATGCCCTAACTTTTGCCTAAGTCGCTTGGACTTAGCGGGCTTTTCTCTTTTCTTTCTTTTTATATTCCTCTTTTGAACAAAGCGTGTGACACTGGTTGTCTTACTTGCTTGAAAGGGTTGTGACTGCCTCACTCCTTGATTGTTGAAGGATAACCATTGTGGTTTCACATCTCTTGACCTCTTGATGGTGGGATAGAAGGTAATGGTTCCTCGGATGCACACTCTCCTTGAAATCTGAATGCTTGGTCAAACTAACTGACGCCTACCCTGTCCCTGGGTTAAGTATGAGGACTCTTTCGTACGAAGGAAACTCCTACTCCAAGGCTCGAAGGGGTTAACGAGGGTCTATCTCCCTTATATCTCCGGTGTTTAGGGGTTTGAAACAATGCCTGTACATCCTCAACAGGGTTTTATCCGAAAGCATACAACCGAAGATTTTGCGTTTTTACTTCATCATCCTCCCTCGAGATTTCTAAACAAGAAAATTGGTATTGCAATGCATAAAAACATTTAAGAGTGAACACGAATGGATTACTTCAAGGAAAACATACTCATTGCATTAATATCATCATAAAAAAAACAAACAAGTCTTGCATACATACGATGCTTTAACAAGAAATGGAAAAGAAACTACAAATGAAAATGCAGTAAAGAAGCTGAAGATTGCCATTGCTGAGGAAGCTTAATTCTGCCTGGACGTACTTGCAGACTGAGTGTTCATTTGAGAAAGGAGGCTTCCATTGATGTACATGTCATCCTCAGTGAATACAATGATCTCTGAGTCTACCAGGTCTTGCACCCTGTGCTTGAATACATTACACTCATCAATTGTGTGCCCGAACGTTCCCGAGTGGAACTCGCACCTAGCAGTCATGTCATAATCCGGAGGAATAGGGTACGGTACTGGCGCGGTACCCCTTGTTTGAATCAGAGACTTCTTGAGCAGACGCGTAAATAGCTGACTATAAGGGATAGGAACAGGATCAAATATCCTCTTGGGCCCTCTTGGTCTTGGTTGCCCCTACTGCCGATAACTCTGTTGTCGGTGCTGATTCGGACGCCGAGTCTGGCCCTGTACTTTCCTTTATGCACTCGGCTGAGGCACAAGCAAGGGTTGTGGAAGGGATCCCTGACGCGAGGTGGATCCTTTTGTAAAAGAGGGAGTCCTCAGTCCCTTTGCAACACTGGGAGTAACATCACTTTGTTTACCAGTGCCAACTGATGTAAACTTGATTACCCCTGAATCAATGAGCTCTTGGACTTTGTACTTGAGCATCTTACAATCTTCAACATTATGACCAGGTGCCCCTGAATGGAATTCACACCTATCATGGACGTTGGAACCCATACGAAACTTGGTGTGTGGAGGTCCCGCAGCAATCAATTCAATCAGCTAAAACTTGAGCAAGTGCTGAAGCAACTGAGCGTAAGGCATCGGAATCTGATCAAACTTCTTTTCAAGCTTTTCTGGATTAAGACCCTCAAGAAATGGTTGTTGATGAAAAAAGCTCTGACGGTGGGGAGGATCCACGAGGCAGTTCATGGTCTAGAGGAGACCCCAAAGAGATGGGAGAAATGAGAACCTCTGATGTGGAAGCGGGCACAGGACTGTCTTCCTTCTTCAATACCCTATTCAACATTTCCATGATCATACCCATCTGAGCCTTCAACTGATTGATCTCCTCCCTTAGCATCCTCTGCTCTTGGAGCATGTCTTCCCCAAATTGCCCCATCTGAACCTTCAGTTCACTCAACTCAGCTTGAACTCGTTCTATGATCAACTCTGCAATTCTGAGATTATAACAAGATAAGAATACCGGAGATAAACACCTGTCATGCAAAATGATTATGCGAAATGATTATGAATATGCAAATGCAAATGGACGTGTTTGAAAATTCACAAGGCGATCCACCCCTTGGTTCCGGTTTAATAACAAGATATAATGGAACTTGCTCATATAATAAGAAAACCAGAGAAAAGTCAAATGTCAACCATCACAAATCCGAGATAACGAGTCTGAATATAAAAACCATAGGTCCCAACCAACAAGCCTGGTGGTGATCCAAATACAATAAAAGAGAACAGAAAACTATGGCATATCATCAAAATTCACAAGTGTCAATCCCCCCCATCCATTATGCTTTCTGCACCAGTCTTGAATCTCCTTGAACAGCTTTCTGGTATCGGGATGCTTTGGCCTCTGAATTAGCCCTTGAATGAGAAGGTCTCTCCTGTGTCTGATCTCATCCAAGTATCGCCAATGTAACTCCCAAGCGTCTTCTCCAGAAACACCATCCATGCTAGGACCCTCATGTCTAGGTTTCTTCACTTCAGCTTGGACTTTCAGTTCTTCCATGGAGGCTATGGCTTCATTGAGTCGACCTTCGACTACTTGTCTCTTGAATATCCCTGATAAGATCTCGGCGTCTTTCTTCTTGAGCGCCGACTTCAACTGATCAATCTTAGCTATGTAGTCGTCTTCCTTTCTCTTATTCTCAGCCATGGCAGTTTCTTGGTGATCATTGAATCAGTGAATCTACAACAAAGCCTTTCCTAATTCCTCCTCCTTGGACCTGAGAACGTTACTGATACCATCCAAAGCTTGTTTCATTCTTTCTCTGGATGCGACCATGTCAGCAAGCTCTTTTTCTGCTTTAGCAAGGAGCTCTGTCTTCAACTTGGCGGTATGAACAGCTTCACCTCGCTCATGCTTCCACTGATAAATCTCTCTCTTTAGCTCACTATTTTCTTCCCGCAACCTTTCCTTTTCAGCCCATAATTTGTCATACTTCTCTATCTCAACCGTGGTAGGAGGCTCGATTATCAAAGGATACAAAGGTGGTTCCACCGGGAATGGAAGAAGCTCCTCCTCTACTCTCTTCTTAATCCACTCTTTATAGGGAGGGAAAGCCCGATTGTTACTTTTCCCGAATGGAATCTTACCCTTCTTAGTCACCTGTTTCCAAGCATTCACAACTTTCCTTATCAACCCTTGATCTTTAATACCATTGAAGAACAAGGACTCACGGACGTCTCGCTCCTCGGGTGGATTCTTCAAAGGATATCCAAATTGTCTGATAGCTAGGGAGGGATTATAGTTAATTCCACCTTTCCTCCCTATCAAGGGAACATTAGGGAATTCTCCGCATTTGCAAATAATCTCCATTCCTAGCAAGTCACGATTAATCCAAACGATGTTATCAGCAGTCAAGCCCATAACCCTCTTAGACCACTTCAGAGAATCTTTCGTATCAACGAAAGCGCCAGATTCAGGGAGACGACTAGAAACCAAGTAGCTAAGAGCGGCGCACAGCAACTCACAGTTTTCCCACGCCTATTCTCATTCTTATAGTGAACTGAATGGTACACATCACCTAGCAAGGTAGGTATAGGATTCTTCAAAATAAAGATTCTGACGGCATGCATATCCACCAGATCAGGAATATTCGGAAACAAAACAATCCCATAGATACACATAGCCAGAATAGCTTGGAAAGCAGTCCAGTTCTTCTCTTTGACATGTATGCAAGCCTGATCAAACAAGAACTTCAACAAGAAACCCTTAACTCCTTGTTTTTCTGCAATATTACTGTTAAGAACAGATTCATCAATATGAAGAGCAACAGCCATATCTTTCACCCCGGGGTGTTCTTCAGAAAAGAAAACTATATCATGACTGATAGGAATTCCCAAAATAAATGAGAACTCCTCCAACGTTGGGGCCAGGATGTAGTCCGGGAAAGTGAAGCAACGTAGAGACGGATCGTAAAACTGAAGGAGTGTGTAAATGGCATCCGTCTTATACTGGGAGATATTATAGACAAATTTCAGAAGTCTTCCATACCTTCCACTGAACTCTGTATGAACTCCGGAACCAGCCATATTAATCAGTTTGTGAATCAGTGTCAAAGTCGGTTCTGGGAATGAATAAGCGACAGTCTTCTTTCTCTGAACATCCATGCTGAAGTAACCTCAGAAAACCGGAATCAAGAGTAAGATGCAAGCCCTGAAAAATGTCAAACATGTCAGAATGCAAGAAAAATGATATGCTCATGCAAACATGGGGTCAAGGCACACTGCTGGATGTGCTGTGCTGTTAGCTGAATGAGAACCCAAGAAACCAGAACTCTAAACCGCTGGGATACTCAAATAATCAGACATTGATGAGAAATCCAGAAAAATAGGGTAGGTTGAAGGTTTCGGTTACCTGCAAACCTGCAAACGCCCATCCCCTCTCACATGTGGGTACTAGGATGTTTAGTATCCCGGGCTCTCAGGTCGAGAAATGATGATACGTTCACCATTTCTGGTTTGGCATCATCATCAATCGAGGAGGCCTCAACTGATTCTCCAAAGCGGAAGGTCCTCAGCTTTGGCACTGAGGTCGAGAAACAATAGTACATTCATCCTTCGGGGTACAGTACTAAAGTCAATCGAGGAGTGCCTCCACTGATTCTCTTCAAAACGTAGGGGTCGTCCTATGCGAGTTCCAAAGCGGGCCCTCGGGTGCGAATGGGTTTGCCACAGGATGTGGTCTGCCACTGTCACCATTAAAGAGGGATGTTTCCACTAAGGTCCTCAATGATCGGTCACCAGAGTCGACAGCTCTCTAGATCAACACCCCAACATGCACAAGACACACACGTTAGAATGCGTCCCAGGATAGCCTCGTCTGGTTGTGAATTTCGTGAACACACAAACGTACCAAGCGGGCACGTAGGTCCCACTACTTTCCACTCTAGTCCTAGGGTATTCTCAAGCCTTGGTATTGGGCTTATCTCTCAGACCCACCCAACCTGCAAAACAAAGACAGCCAGCACAGCACAGCAGCATGACAGTAACAAAAAAAAAGAAATGCAGAAAATGCGGTAAAAATAAAAATAAAATACAACACATAAAGCAAACAAAAACAAAGCACCCCAAAGAGAACAAAGACAAGCAAGTGCTAGGATTGACTCGCTTAGGGATGGACCAGCATAGGTAAACCAAACTCCCCAGCAGAGTCGCCAGCTGGCGCTCCCAGGATTTTCATCCAGGTACAAACGCGAGAGTGGCGCGGAAAAATAGAGTCGCCAGCCGTGTAAATTTATCCCAAGAGAGGGAAAGGGAACACCGCATAAACCTGAGGAAGAGGGAAAGGAATGGTCATCGCAACCATAACCTGGGTTCGGGAGTCGGTTACGCGAGGGGAAGGTGCTAGCACCCCACGCGTCCATCGTACTCGATGGGATCCACGCTTGTTGTCTATTCTAAGGGTAAGTTATACTATCATCTAGGGCTGTACTAAAACGGGGAGGGAAAGACACAGACCGACTCGGTAGGACGTCGACGTCCAAGGCCTACGTACCCCCCTTGTGGAATGGGGAATTCAGAGTCAACGTAATTCGGACCAAGTTCTTTTTTGTGTTTTTTATGAGCGACGTTAAGTTCGCGTCCGGCAGTTAGGGTCGATGCCTGTTTGCGACTCAGACGGAAGGTAACATGCCCTTTCTGAAAATAGCCTTTAGTTTGACAATCCCGAAGGACAAAAAAGTTTGAGGTTGGTTTGTGTTTTTTAGGACAGAAGTAACTTGAGTTAGTTCATAAGTTGCATTGCACCAAAGTCTAGGGCACAGGGGCGAATACTTAACGCATCGTCCCAAGACAGGACGCTCGCTAAGCATTCTAGAAAGATGAGAGGAAGCCCCTCATTTCTCATTCCCCATACTTAAGGCTCGTGTGCAATACACCTTATTATTAAGTGTTTTAAAGAAATTTGAGATGAGAAGAGAGAAGACACAAGGGTAACTCTAAGGGGGACTATAGATCCTAAAGTCATCATGCATGGGTGACCTACAGTTAGTGAGGTTTGAAGACAACCTAAATCCTAAAGGAAGAAGATGAGGGAAGGAAAAAGTAAGGGTGACCATGGATACTTATCCATACCCTTAAAGAACTTACCTTAGACCCTGCATAAAAGATTAGTACAGAATTGACATAAGTAAGAGAGATGAGGTGAATGAAAATTAAGCAAAGGCAAACAACAATGATAATAATCCAAACATGAACTCAAAGATCAAAGAAGCAATCTCAAAGCAAATGGCACAAGTGCCTTTTCAAACAGATAATCACACAAGGTCAAAGATGCGCCTGCAAGAAAATCTCAAGTGAAAACAAATCAGATAATTTAAAAAAATGACTCCTAAAATTCCCAAATTAAACATTAAGGTTCCTCAACCAGAGGCAAACAACATATCAAAAGTCCCTGCAAAAAATCAAGATATTAGTCGTTCAAATAAATAGGCAAAGTTCAGGTGGGAATTAGGGCTCAGTGTGCCAAAAGGAAGGACCAAAATACAATATGAAATAATTTTAAAAATGAAAGAAAAATATTTTTATGCAATTTAGGATGTTAGTGAACAAATGCAAAAAGAACGGATAAAAAATATTTTATGATTGCAGAGAAATAAAATAAAGAGATTTAAGTATGCATGTGATGTGTAATGCAAAGTGGAAATTAATAAAGTAATTAGTTTAAAGGATAAAAATAAAATAAAAATAAAAAATAAAAATTGTAAAAATTTTATAAAATAATACAGATGATATATTAATTTTATGATGATTTTTAGATGTAAAATACTATTTTTAATAATTAAAAATGAAAGCAAGATAATTTAAATAAAAATAAAATGGAATAAAAGGCATAGGGGTGCGAACAGTAAAGAAGTGAATTGGAAATTGGACATGGGCTAAAGATGGGGGGTGCGAATAGCAGCCCAACCCATCAGCGAAAAAAAAATAAAAAGAGCAGCATACCGTGCGCGTGCCATGTGCCAGGCACGTGGTATTTTAATGTGTTGGCTTTGTTTAGTCCACACGATGCATCAGACGGTCCAAGTTCAGTCAATGGAAATAAAATTAATTAAAACAAAACAACATAATTGGAGGGCGTATGATAACTGTGGTGGGGTAATAACATGGAATCATTAATTAAATTTCAGAAAAAAAATAAAAGAAAAAATATGTGGCACGCTGGTAGCCACACGATGAAGCAAATCAAGGGCCCAGATTGTATCTTCCCCATGGAAACCCTTGACCGGACTGAACCAAGAGCCACCGCCGGAGTTAGGGTTCCGGCCCCCTACTCCGGCCACCTGCAATCAAAACTACACCAAAACGCACGTGCGAGTATACCATTCCAACCAGAAAAATGTCAGGAATTCAAATACGCAATCAAAAAATTCAAATGACCAACGTATAATAAAAAATGCATGGAATTATGTTAGGGCATCAAACTTTAAATCAACATAGCAAGCCATACATGCATCCATATTCAAAAATAAATAGATCAGAGTGATCACCATTCATCACACATCAATATTCATATAAAAAATTGGAGTTTTAAGAGCGTGAAAAAACCTCCTAACCTGAGATGGAGTAACGAGTATCCTTGTTGTTAGCTTCACGTGGTGGTTGATTTTCACTCTATGGATCCCTGGGAAGATGTTTGTGGAAGAATCTTTGGAGAAAACCTTGTGGATCGTGAGTTTTGGTGAGAAAGAGCTTTAGGGTTCAAGCTTGGATTCCTCTAAAAAAACGTGTGTGTACCCTAACCAATGCATGAATAGGCTTAAATACTTAGGGTTATTTCATATCTGATCATTTGGGATTGGGTGATCCATTGTTTAATGATTTTTTGAATTATTTTGGAAAAATACATTATGTGAATTACACCTTTCTCCTTGCATGTTCACTTAAAAATTCCATGATGGATCACTAGCACTTGGATTGATAATTACACCCCTGTGGAACTTGGGCCTTGAAAACAAATGATTCATGAGTTTTAGACATCTTGGGAAATTTGAATAATGGAAAATAGGTGAAAAATAAACCATGGAATTACTTCATTCTTGGGCCCAAAATAATCCTCAAGGAATGTCTTTTAATATTTGAATGTGGCATGAAGCAATGGAATTGATTATAGGTCATTATGCCCAAAATTGTGAAAATGGCATCATGAGAAACCCTAAAAACCACTTTGCCTTCCTTTGATCATAATTAGAGTTTCACAAATGATATGGAGACCCACTAGTACTTGTTGGAAAGAGGAGAAAAAGATCTCCAACTTTCATGTTGGAGAAAAATTCATCTGAAGCTTTCTTGATGGTGTAAAGTTTAGTTGAATGAAGTGTAGAAACTTGCCAAAAATGGAAACTTTTCATTATAGGTCACTTTCCAAATTTGGAAACTTTGCACCCACTCCTGATTCCTGACAGATATGTATGAAACTTGACCCCTGAAGACCATATGAGGATGTGAGACCTTGAAATCCCTGAAGAGAACCTCAAAATTTCACAGTTGACTTTTCTCCTTTCACTTTTGACTTTTCCCCAAATCCAACTGATTTTTAATCCATTGGCCAATTGAACTTCTCCTGAACCAAACTGATGGACAATCTTCCACTCTTAGATACTTAGGGACCCAAGGAATACCATGGAATCAAGTCTTGCCCAAAAAATCAGAAATAAACTGACTTTATAGCAAACCCTAGTTGTAGTATCCTTAGTCTAGGAGGAAATAACACAGTCTCCAAATCCAAATTCCTCTGAATATGATGTGTATCCTCTCCAACAAAGATAAGATATGTCATTTGGTGATGATAAAAACCCAAGGAGCCTGCCCATTGGAACAATAAACCCAAGAATTTCAAAACCCTAATTGATGCACTGGTTAGGAGAGTGATTCCACCTTGCAACCTGTGAACTCTTGATGAGGTAGTAGACCAGATAGGACTTTACCCTGACCCCATGCTAATGATATGCGTACATGATAATGCAAAAAAATGAAATGAAACATAAGCCAGTTAGTACTAAAGTAAGGAGGGCAAATTTTGGGGTGCAACACTCGGTAACAGACTTCGGAGTTTACCACTGTAATACATCATCAATCTTAGAGGGATCAACAACAATCCCACCACTTGAAATCACATGGCCAAGGAAACCCACTTCCTTCAACCAAAACTCACACTTCGACAACTTCACCTACAACTTCTTCTCTTCCAACATCTGCCACACAGTCCTCAAATGCTCAGCATGCTCTTCTTCAGGTTTAGAGTCTATCAGAAGATCGTCAATAAAACTCACTACAAGATTATCCAAACACTCTAGAAAATTCTGATTCATATACTCCATGAATACCAGGTGCATTAGACACACCAAACGACATCACAGTATACTCATAGTCACCATACCTCGTCCCGAAGGCCGTCATCGGAACACCATTAGACTTAACACGAATCTGATGGTAACTAGACCTCAATTCAATCTTGGTAAACACACAGGCATCTACTAACTGATCCATCAAATCCTCAATCCTCGAAAGCCGACACTTATTCTAGATCGTCACTTTATTCAACTGTCTAAAATCCACACACAATCTCATAATACCATCTTTCTTCTTCACCGACATCACAGGGGCACCTCATAGGGAAACACTCGGTCGAAAAACTTCCTCTCAAGCAATTCTTCCGGCATTTCCATCAATTCACTTATTGAGAAACATACATTCTTCATGCAAACACCGACATCGAGCTCGCATCGAGTACCAGGTCGATAGCAAGTTACACTCCACACTACAGTGGTAAATCACTGATATCTCATAGGAACACCTCCACATAGTCACACACCATAGGTGGATCACACCCCACCGTATCCTTTATGCCTTCCAATAATCCAACATCATAACACCTTTGCACCATCTTTCACAGACTCGCCCACATGCTTCACAGAACAAACAAATATTCACCTTCGTCGAAATTAGATTCAGGTGATCGTCCGGAATTACACACCACCGACATATCACTAGTCATCACACTGTCCTCCATCCCTCAAAAAGCAGACATCAACAATACCTGGTCGTTCTCCTCAAGATATCCCAAGTTGACCGTCAGACAAGAAACTCTAATTAGCCTCATCTTCAAACCTATTAGTCTGCATCGACTCATTAAAACAATCTGTAAGCACCCAGCTTAACCCCAGACAATTCACTAAGCACACTACTCAAGCTCGCAAGACACGTCTATCCCATCCAACATAATCCCATCTATTATCAACAAGAGATTAAGGGTGATCAGTTCCTCAATTTGTCAATAACAGCCGATATCATAAGGCGGTATAAACTATCTCCATTAACTATCACAGCGTCCAACACCACACTTAGCCAACGCTTCACACTCGAAACACCTTGGAGAAGCACTATCTTCTCCCCCACTTGTTTCATTCCCAACCTGCTGTAGCGAGCGATTTTGGACGCGGTTCTTAAGCGCTGGTCGCCCTCTGCGGTTGAGCTTAAACTACAAATCGATTCATTTTTTATCCTATTGTGAGATGAATAAGGAAGGGAAATAGACGTCTCCAATTAACCCTGCTTTGCATACTGAGTTTAAACAGAAGTCTGTTAGGTTACGGATGCTATCAATGTGGGGGGGCCTTTGTACTGGTTATTTGTATTTTCGCCAATACAATTTCTTTCTTTTTATCTAGACAGAGGGTTTCTGGCGGGGAACAAGGATTAGGATGTTAGGACTGATGCTTTTGAATTACTGCTTTTGATTTATGGAGATATGGGATTTGGTTTTTTTGTTTAGTGTGCTCGCTAAGATCTTTTCTTTCGATCTTATGCCTACGTATTCCCGTTTACCGAAACAGGGAAATCAGAGCGTTCGTAGTTCCTCCTATTCTATGGGAGGAAATGGGTGTTTTTGTGTCTTGTTCAAAGCCCAAGACGTGAAGTGAAAGGTGATTTGTATCTTGTTCAAAGCCCAAGATGTGAAGCTGAAAGACCTCGACTTTAGAGAGAATTTGTCATCTCTAAAGAAGGGTTAAAGGAGAATTACTTTAACCGGGATACGCGGATCCTAGCAATGCCATAATTTCCTAAGAAGGGGTTTTATCCTGAAGGAGAAGACTTTAACTCAGTGTAGAGCAATGCTATCTTTCCTTAAGAATTTCTCATACTAAAAGAGGGACAGTGGCATGGATGTAGATGATCCAGAGGCTTGCCGCTTACAGCAATTAGATGAAGGGGAAGGAGTTGTTGATGTTTGGGTACTATGAACGAGGCACAACTTTGATGCTAAAAGGTTGATTGGATCAACCAGTGGTTTTCTTATACAAAGCCTAAGAGTAGGCTAATATGTGTCTCGTATAAAGCCCGAGAGAGAGGCGAAAAGGTTTTGACCCGACAATGGAGTCGTTTGGTATCTCGTATAAAGCCCGAGATGGAGGCTGTTTGACTCAACAAGGGAGTTTTTTGTATCTCGTACGAAGCCCGAGATGGAGGCTGAAGGTTTGTTTGGCTCAATAAGAACCTTTTTTGTATCTCATATAAAGCCCGAGATGGAGGCGAAAGGGGTGATTAACTCAACGAGGGAGTCTCTTATGTGTCTCGTACAAAGCCCGAGAGAGAGGCTAAACTTTGTTTGACTCCACTGGGGAGGATCATTGTACAAAGCCCAAGAGGATGCTATGGTGACTGTTTAGTTAAGTGATAGGTCCAGTATACTGATTTTTACAAAGAAAATCAGTTCTTATATGAGCAACAATGTACTCATGGATTTGATTCAAGGATCCGGGTTATTCCTGTTCTTTAAGGAAGCGGGAAATCCGAAGGGTATTGAGACTGTCCGAGTCTACGGGTTTCCTTCCTATTTAACGAAGGGGTGCTTGAGAATGTCTTTGAGACTCAAGGAGATTAGACTGTCCAAGTCTAGAGTTCATCTTTTGTACCATGCTTTTGAGAAACAGTAGTAGACTCTATGAAAGGACTGTTCTATGAAGATGACTAAGTTCTGTTCCTATACCTCTAGGAGGTCGTCGGGACAATTTGTACGAAGCCCAAGAGGAGGCTATCATTCCCGGAGGAAGAGATCATTATACGAAGCCTAAGAGGAGGCTGTGATTACTTCTAAGAAGCCGTAGGGTCCTTGTACTAAGCCCAAGAGGAGGCGGGGTTGCTTTTAGGAAGCCTGTGGGTCCTTGTACGATGCCCAAGAGGAGGCGGGGTTGCTTTTAGGAAGCCTGTGGGTCCTTGTACGATGCCCAAGAGGATGCCGATGCTTTTAAGAAGCCCGTGGGTCCCAAACCAAAGAAACGTTCAAGAAAATTTTCACCGAGAATAATTCATTTACTGAACAGTTCTGAGGTTTGAAGAAATTCAAGAGAAGTTTCACCGAGAATAATTCATCTCTGGGGAATAGAATTTCTTGACAATTCCTAATGAGGACAGCCGAAGAGAAGATTGTATCTGGTAATCCTATTGGGGATCTAGTTCAGTCTATTTCTAAGAGTGACAGTCTGAGAAAGGGTTCAAAAAGAATCTGCCTTTCACATCTCCATATTGTTTAACCCCAAGAGGAGGGAAGACTGTGTCTGGTAATCCTATGTGGATCTAGTTTTGACTGTAAGTTCAGAGTGATCAACAGGGCTTTACCTAGTGCTAGACGTAGTTGCCGGGGAAACTCGAAATATCTATACTATTATTACACAGTTGATATGAGTTTATGAAAGGAGACTTACAGCGAAACAGCTCCACAATACAGTTGTATATATATGAAAGCGGTAAATGAAAGCAATAACCACTTACTCGGTTGTAGAGCTTCCATGCTGTTTGGTTAGTTGTTCAACAAAGAAAGATTGAAAACAACAGTATATTCAAAATCAAAGGAGAAAGTGCTTTGAAAAAGGAAGATTTGGGGCTTACAGCTCAAGGAGAGGCCCAGGGTTTTATCAGTGAGCGCACTGTTTGAATTCGTACAGAAGGACTTATACAAGTGACTGAGGCCCAAAAATGTTTTTCTGTACAAAGGGATGGGTCTTACACTCTCTCAAGAGGCCCAAAAAGTTTTAAAGAAGAAGAGTGGGGCTTATAACACGAGGGTAGGCCCAGTTGTCTTTTCGCTTAAAAATGGCGATCGCGCCGAGGTTTTCTTTTAACGCAGAGGGACTTATACAATAAGTGAGGCCCAAAATGATTTTGGTTAAAAGGGGGTTGGGTCTTACACTCTATTAGAGGCCCAAAAGTTTTGAATGGGTCTTATTGCTCAAGGAGAGGCCCAAGGTTATTTTTCAAAAAGGGCGACGATCGCGCCGTTCGTTTTTTGACGGTATCGGGACTTATACAATACACTGAGGCCCAAAATGTTTTGGTCAAGAAAGGATTGGGTCTTACACTCTATTAGAGGCCCAAAGTGTTTTGAAAATGATTTATGAGGGTTGAATTAATCCAAAAACCCTAATTTGTTTTCAAAAATGTATTTAATTGAATAAAAATTCAATTAAAATGATCAAAATTGTTTAACATGTGAAAAACAAATTGTGATTTTGGATTAATGCTTCAAAAATTAAGTATTGACCTACAAAATAATTAGAAAGCATCAAAAGTTGCAAAATCAATGTAGAAAAAATATTTAAAATGTCAAAAACAATTAAAATATTAATTCTTTGCAAAAATATCAATTATATGAAATAAATAATATTTTTGGGATTTTTTGATAAAATAAAATATTTTAACATTTTTATGAATTATCAAAAAAAGAATCAACTCAAAATCATTAAAACTCAGAGAGAAATTAATTTTTGAATCAATTAAACAAAATCACAAAATTCAAATATTTGAATTTGGAAAAAAAGCGCCAAGAACAAGCTGAAGAACACGCGCGTGTTCTTGGATTCTCAGATTTCCATTTTCTCTCCAATCTCACTGAATACTTAATCATATCATGCAATCCACATATCATTATGCTCGTCTCAACCTCACGATCATGTCTATGTCCATTAATTTCATTTAAATTAAACATACAACAAGTAATCACGAAAAATCCTCAAGAACCCTAATTTTTTCATGAAGGCTAGGATTTTTGATACACGATTCAAACAAAGCAATTAATTGAGGGAAAACATTCCATACATGATTATGAACATATGGCCAAATTATTGTGCAAGGAAATATGCATAGATTGAGAGATGACCAAGTATGCACTTACCTCCAAGCCGTGACAGCAAGTGCAAAGTGATTTTTGATTTGGAGGTGTTACAGATGAGTGGTGATCATCTGAACAGCTTCCCTACACCCTATGGATTGTGTTTGAATGCTTGGACTTGATTGAAATTAGCTGGATCACTTTGTGGTACCTCAGCTGCAACTTGTTTGAAATTTTAGCAACCAGCTGGTGATTTTGTGAAATTGGTGTTTCAGAAGTGATCTAAGTGTTTGGATCACTTCTATATGACGTATGTGAGGTGTGTGAGTGATTGGTTTGATTGGAAAAGCTCTCAAACTCAAAACCCGATAGTGACTTGCCTTAGAAGGCAAAATTGGAGTGAAAGAAGAGACTTTGAGGAAAGCATCTGTTTGATGGATTTGGTGTACTCAAACTGATCACAATTGAGCTCTATTTATAGTAGAGCAAGTTTGTTTTGCAAGGAACAGTGAATGGCAGCTGGTAAGTAGGTTTGGCCAATGTTGGCAAATGAAAATCCAAGTCTCCTCTAGCCATTGACTAGAGGTTAGGGCACAGAGCTTTGGTTCCCTTGGTCTTGGATAAGTCTTGACTGATTTCATATGAGAATGGCTCAGTCCATGCCACCTTGATGGTTCCATTGAATGCTTCAATCCAAATTTGGAGTCTTGTCCCTATTTTGGCCATTCTTGGTTCAACATGCTATTTCTTGTTCCATGGACTTTGGAGGCTTGGCTCAGTGATTGTCACCTTTAGATTCAATCCTCTGAGGTGTCCAAGTGGATAGGAGCATTTGAATTTGGGAAATCGAGCAAAGTTGCAAATTCTGCCTTGCCTTTGACAGATTTCAGCAAGGCAACTTGCCAATGTCATATCTCATGGTGTAAGTTGAATTTGGCAATGTTCTTGACCATTTTGGAAAGCCCTTACATGATACAAAAACTGTTTGAACAAGTTTGGTTTTGATCTCTTTTGATTCCAAGTGAAAAATCCCTCTACATTTGGCAAAAAGTGAGGTCAAATCTGACTTAGTGAAATTTTCACTAAGTGTTTTAACAAAGTGTGATTTCTTGATTTTGATCACTCCATAACTCAAAATCCTTAATGAATTGGACTTAGGTCTAGTTGAAGTTTTTGTAGAGGGTAATGAGGGCTACAAATTCATCTTTAGATGAGAAAAAATGGTCATGTGGTTTAGGAGTTATGACCCTCCAAAGTTAGTGTATTAGTGGTACTTTTTCCATAACTTAGAAAAATTTCTAAGTTTTATGGTTACCCCTTTTACAAGTTATCCCACTTTCTTTGGTTTTTCTTGATGAATGATGATTCAAATCATACATTAACATCATTTTAGGGTTAAAAATCCATTTTGGTGAAAAATCTCAAAAAGTCAAAGTTGACTTTTGTGCACAGTTGACTTTTTATCAGATGAATTCCAAACTGTGCAATTCTTCAGGAAATCATGTCCTTGACCTAAATCAAACTTGATGGACATGTTCCATGGGTGTCATAGGGTGTATTGAGGCATGTCCTAGGGTTTGGGAGCATGTCCTGGTCAAAAGTCAAAGTCACAGTTGACTTTCCTCGCGAAACCCTAATTGTGGTGCAGATGAAATTGAGACTTGTTGCTCAAGCTTCTTGGATTAATCCATTGTTCCAAATGGATCAATATAGTTCATTTGAGACCCTCAAACCCTCTCTTGAGGTCTTGGCTCATGATTTGCCCTAAAAGTCAACTTAGGGGTGAATTAGGTCAAGAAACCCTAATTCCTGATTTTTGATGTATGCATCCCCTGAGGTCAAATTGACTTGATGTTTGGGTCCATGAGGTTCCATGGAGTATATTAGGTTATGTTTTGGATCATTGGCTTGTGCCTAGATGAAAAATTTCCATCTGGAGGCCCTGGTCGACCAAAACCCTAATTTGGTGACACTGTCGATCTTGAGACTTAATCCACCTGAAAGGGAGCATCCTTGTGCTTAATCCTTAAAGTGGGAGTCCTTTTGATCCTTTGTGGATGCTTGAGAGGTTATACAAGTCGAAGATCATGTCATTCCTTGATTGATCCCTTGTCTAAGCACTCAGAGAGGGCTTAAAACCCTAATTTTGATTGTAGGGAATGCTCACCCATCTTTGGGGAGACTGATGAAATAGAATGGTTCCCCCATATTGTGATGATGATTTGCACAATGATGGGAAATCTTAGTGGTCAAAATTTGGGGTATGACAGATGCCCCTATTTAATCTTCTTGGACACGAAGGTGTGAATGGCGAAGGTATTCAGGCATTCGGGGTGCAAGAGGATTAAATATCGGAATACCCGAAATTTTGATGGTGGTTATGAATGGTAGCTTGCACATTCATCTTCTTTTGCTAAGCAATGATGCTTAGAAAAGGTAAACTTCCCCTCGATCCTGGTTTCCTACCGAGGACCTGGTCTTAGTTGTGGAAACGAACTTCCCCTTGATCCTGGTTTCCTACCAAGGAACTGGTCTCAGTTGTGGAAACGAACTTCCCCTCGATCCTGGTTTCCTACCAAGGAACTGGTCTCAGTTGCTGAAATGAACTTCCCCTCGATCCTGGCTTCCTACCAAGGACCTGGTCTCAGTTGCTGAAATGAACTTCCCCTCGATCCTGGCTTCCTACCAAGGACCTGGTCTCAGTTTCTGATATAAACTTCCCCTCGATCCTGGTTTCCTACCAAGGACCTGGTCTTAGTTTCTGATGTAAACTTCCCCTCGATCCTGGTTTCCTACCAAGGACCTGGTCTCAGTTTCTTTTGTCAATAAACTTTATTGACAGGAACGCTATTTGTAGCGGATTTTCCTCAAACTTCTCGCCGAATTTTCCTGGAGAGATGCCATTTGACGGAAAAAGCTTTGACGTCAGACTTGCTGGGGAACCCATTCGTCTGAATTGTAGAGGTACACAAACTTCTCTGGTTTGGAGACGCCATTTGTCGATTCTACTGGGGGAAGTGAGTCCCTAGAGAGACTGTTTTCGTTTGGGATCTTACATCATACTTTTCTCGGGATCTTCCCGGAGAAATGCCATATGATGGGGTCCAATTTTGAGGTACCGATGACCTTTTCATCAGCGGTCTTTTCGGAGAAAAACTGCTGTATTGCTGACTCTCTGCTTAAGAGGCTTCCTCTGGGGATTTTCCTTAATCCGGGAAAGCGAAAATATCACCTTCAATGGTGAAGAGTGACATTTGTTGAAGGTTCTCTGGTCTTTCAGAGGTTCAAGTTATCAAAGTGGTCGAAGGCCAACTTCCTCTCAGAAATAAACTGGAGGCGAGGTTGTTCAAACGCAGCGTTTCCTGACGAGGCAAAAACTGACAACTCGATTGAGAGGACTGTTATCACTAGGGGACGAGACCGACTAGAGTGATAGTGACGCAATATGAAATGTAAATGCAAATCAATAATGCATGATGTATGTATGTATATGCTGACAAAACTGACGCGACATACAAACTAAAAGATGAACATGACTCGATACTCGGCCATCGCGGGGCGTGTAAAAATATCGCTGGTTCAAAATAGCAATTCCACCTTGCTTAGGAGAGATAATCCCTGTTGGGGAGCTACTATTGGTCGGGCTTAGGAGATAAGAACTCAGCCGAGGCATGTCAGACAAAACGAGGTCTCTGACATAGTTGATCCTTCATTTAGGCGTACTGGCATAGAAGGAGTACTTTGATTCTGCACTTTGAAGTTCGCTTACTTCTGAAGAAGTGGTTGACGCTCTTTTGATGTTCAACAGTCAAAAGAAATTACCATCTTTGTTTAAAAGCAGAAAAAGTTTTAACAAGTAAATTCGTTTTGTTTTATTTCAAGAATCGTTAATCATATTAAAAACGTCGTTCTATAAAGCTAAAACAAATAAGAATTACAAACAAAAGCACAAAGGCTCAAATTTTATTGATAGGATGGAGATCAGCCAAACGCGTGATTCCAAAGAGTATTTACAAAGTTAGAAAATGGTAATTTACAGGGAAAAGGGCTACGTTGAAACATGACGGCCACTATCCTTCTACCAACTTTGAATTCGGGGCATCCTGAGCTTCCGTCGAAGATGACCTTGACTGGAGTTTTCTGACAGATGATGTAACTGCTGCTGCTGAGGGATTTGCCTCTGTTGAATATAGTTACTTGCCATTATCCCTAATTTTTGCCTGGATTGTACTATGAGGTTTCCAATCCATCGGGATGATTTTTTTTCATGTCTCTAACTTTTGCCTGGACCGCCCTTTTGGGTTTTCAATCCACCGAGACGTTTTTTTTAGTTTAGGCGAAGTATTTCTTGACTACATCAACATTTGTGGGGTAGGCAAATTCCTCTCCGTCCATGGTTGCAAGTCTTAAGGCACCGCCTGAGAAAGCTTTCGTGACCACGTAGGGGCCATCATAATTCGGAGTCCACTTGCCTCGCGAATCAGTGAGAAACGATTGTATCTTCTTGAGCACGAGATCTCCTTGTCTGAAGACACGAGGTCGGACCTTTTTGTCAAACGCCCTCTTCATTCTTTGTTGATACAACTGACCGTGGCATAGTGCCGTGATTCTCTTTTCTTCGATCAGATTGAGTTCGTCGTGTCGGCTTTGACACCATTCAGCTTCGGTGAGCTTCGCTTCCATCAATACCCGGATTGATGGGATCTCTACTTCTATGGGGAGAACTGCCTCCATGCCATACACTAGAGAGAAAGGGGTTGCCCCTGTTGAAGTGCGGACAGATGTGCGATAACCGTGAAGAGCAAAGGGTAGCATTTCGTGCCAATCTTTGTAGGTTACAACCATCTTTTGAACGATCTTCTTGATGTTCTTGTTAGTCGCTTCTACCGCTCCGTTCATCTTGGGTCGGTAGGGAGATGAGTTATGGTGTTCGATCTTGAACTCTGTGCACAACTCTTTCATCATCTTGTTGTTCAAGTTAGATCTATTGTCAGTAATGATCTCGCTTGGAACACCATAACGGCAGATGATATTGTTTTTGATAAATCGGACCACCACTTGTCGGGTTACATTAGCATACGACGCTGCTTCGACCCATTTGGTGAAATAGTCAATGGCTACCAGGATGAACTGATGTCCGTTTGAAGCCTTAGGTTCGATCAAGCCAATCATGTCGATTCCCCATATGGAAAAAGGCCATGGGGAAGAAAGAACTTTGAGATGGGATGGCGGTACATGAATTTTGTCGGAGTATATTTGACACTTGTGACACCTCCTCATGTACTTGTAGCAGTCGGATTCCATGGTCAACCAATAGTACCCTGCTCTGAGAATTTTTCTCGCCATTGTGTGTCCGTTGGCATGAGTGCCAAAGGATCCTTCATGAATTTCTTTCATAAGCATGTCTGCTTCTGGTCTGTCGATGCATCGGAGCAAAACCATGTCAAAATTCCTCTTATAAAGAGTGTCCCCGCTCAGGAAGAAGTTTCCAGCCAATCTTCTGAGGGTTTTCTTGTCTTTTCTGAGTGCCCCAGATGGGTACTCTTGTTTCTGAAGGAAGCATTTGATATCGTGATACCAAGGTTTGTTGTCTATGACTGCTTCAATCGTGAAGACGTAAGCGGGCCTTTCAAGGCGTATTATGTCGATCTTAGGTATGTCGTTCCATTGACCTACGCTAATCATGGAAGAGATAGTGGCTAATGCATCAGCCATGTGATTCTCCTCACGAGGGATGTGATGAAACTCAACTCTGTTGAAGAAGGGTAACAACCTTCTTGCATAGTCTTTGTAAGGAATCAATCCTGATTGGTATGTGTTCCAATCTCCTTTTATCTGATTGATAACCAAGGCTGAGTCGCCGTATACGTCCAAGTTTTTGATCCTTAAATCAATTGCTTCTTCGAGACCCATGATACAAGCTTCGTATTCCGCCTCGTTGTTCGTACACTTGAATGTAAGTCTAGCAGTGAAAGGAATGTGGGTACCCTGAGGGGTAACAATGATTGCCCCAATTCCGTTTCCATAATGATTAACTGCTCCGTCGAAGATAAGTCCCCATTGGGAACCTGGTTCTGGCCCTTCACTGGGTAACGGTTCATCGCAATCTTTCATTTTTAGATACATGACATCTTCGTCTGGGAAGTCAAACCCGATTAATTCTTGATCGTCAATCGGTTGATGAGCCAAATGATCGGCTACAATACTCCCCTTAACAGCTTTCTGAGCGTGGTACTCTATGTCATATTCTGATAACAACATCTGCCAACGGGCAATTCTTCCCGTGAGAGCAGGTTTTTCGAAAACGTACTTGATCGGATCCATTTTGGAGACCAACCAAGTAGTATGACGAATCATGTACTGGCGAAGACGTTTGGCTGCCCAAGCCAAAGCGCAACAATTTTTTTCAAGCATCGTGTACCGAGTTTCACAATCGGTGAACTTCTTGCTCAGATAGTAAATGGCAGACTCTTTCCTTTTGGTTTCGTCTTGTTGACCAAGTATACACCCCATTGAGTCCTCTAGGACTGTGAGGTAAATGATCAGTGGTCTTCCTTCCACTGGAGGTGATAGAATCGGCGGATTCAATAGGTATTCCTTAATACTGTCGAAGGCAGTTTGGAAATCTTCTGACCAAACGCAATCCGGGTTCTTTTTCAGTAATTTGAAAATCGGCGCACAAGTGGTGGTCATAAGGAATATGAATCTGGAGATGTAGTTCAACCGTCCCAGAAATCCTCTGACTTGTTTTTCAGTTTTCGGAGAAGGCATTTCTCGAATGGCCTTGACCTTGTCAGGATCAACCTCAATTCCTTTCTGGCTGACGATGAACCCTAATAGTTTCCCTGAACGGACACCGAAGGGGCACTTGTTGGGATTCAAGCGGAGCTTGAATTTTCTTAGACGTTCGAACAATTTTGACAGATGTTCAATGTGCTCACTCTCTATTTTTGATTTGGCAATCATATCATCGACATATACCTCGATTTCTTTATGTATCATGTCATGAAACAGAGTAGTCATGGCCCTTTGATAGGTTGCCCCGACATTCTTCAAACCGAACGGAATTACCTTGTAACAAAAGGTGGCCCATGGGGAGATGAACGAAGTTTTCTCCATGTCTTTCGGCGCCATTTTGATCTGGTTATAGCCCGAGAATCCATCCATGAAGGAGAAGACTTTGAATTTTGCTGTACTGTCCACCAGCATGTCAATGTGTGGTAAAGGAAAGTCGTCCTTCGGACTAGCCTTGTTCAAATCCCTGTAATCTACACACATTCTGACCTTTCCGTCCTTTTTGGGAACGGGTACGATGTTGGCTAACCATTGAGGATATTCAGATGTGGCGAGGAAACCTGCGTCAATCTATTTCTGCACCTCCTCTTTGATTTTGATGGCCATGTCCAGGTGAGTCCATCTCAACCTTTGCTTTACTGGCGGACATTCCGATCTTAACGGTAAGTGATGTTCCATGATGCTGGTATCCAACCCTGGCATATCCTGATAGGACCAAGCGAACACATCGGGGAATTCTTTGAGAAGCTTTATCAAACCTTCTCTGGCAGTTGGACTGAGTAGTGCACCAATCCTGATTTCTTTTCTCTTTTGCTCTGAACCCAAGTTTACCGTTTCCAACAGTTCTTTATGAGGTTCAATGGACCTTTCTTCTTGTCTGAGTAATCGGGAGATCTCTTTTGGAATTTCGTCGTCATCTTCTTCTTCAGCCCCAAATACCGGGAACTCAAAGTCGGGAGAAGGCATCGGATCGTATGTTTCAACAGGATGTAAAACAAGCAATCTGCATGACGTGATGATTCGTGTTTAGAAGAGATAGAGAAAAATGCAAGTGTGTGCAGTGTTTTATTTTACTGCTTATTTTTATTTGAATTATTTTTTAGGATTACCATTTTCTGAAAAAGCAAAAAGAGAAAACAACAATTAATGCAGAAATTACAGAACGACGTTATTTCATTAATGAACAAGTCGATCCTTGAAACTACAGCCCTATAAAACAAAACTCAGTCGCTTCGGGGAAAGCGAAGAGGGAAATTTACAGAAAACGAGCCCTATCAAAACATCCGTTTCACCCGGGCAGGGTGAAAGGTTAAAAGATGGCAATTATTTTGACTGATGAACGATCTTCGGAACCTCGACGGCAACCCATTGGCGGCGAACTCCTCGGTGAATCACAAAGTCTGGCACCTTCCTTGATTTGTCTTCAGAAATAACGCTGATTTCTGGCAGAGCAGGATCATTGGAATCTGTCTCCCAGGCAGAATTGTTGCAGGAGAATTCCTCTGTTACATTTTGCATAACATTTGTGCTCTCAACTGTATTTCCCCATCCAGTTGGCTGGATATCTTTGTGCTCTCAACTGTACTTGATCATGAAGTCGTATTTTCCACTTGGTTCTCCCAGGGTGTCCCAAATTTCTTTGGAACTGGAGGAGTCATCCCTCTCGATGACGTTGACCTCGGGAAAAGCATATTTGATGAATTCAAGTCCTGTAAATGTTGCGAATTCATCTTCATGTTGAGTAGTTTCCGAATGACCTGAGTGTTGATCCCATGACATGGTGGGGACACATGTATTCTATTCAATGATGCTCAACTGAGTTTCATTACTCGGCTGACTTTCTTGCCCCAAGTTTCCTGGGTAAGGTTGCCACATTGGCAGGCCATCCATTGGGCCATAGTAATTGTAGTCAAAATTGTCTTTCATCGGAGTGTCTTCCTCTAATGAATTTGGCGGAGCACGACATCCTTCTGGATCACAATCTCCATATATCATTTCGACGTCTGATCTTGGTATAAATCTCGGACTTTCTGTAGGAAAGCAAAAAGGCATAGGCACCTCTTCCTGAGACATATAACCGTCCTTGTTAAGGTAGGACTTCCACTCTTCATCCGTGTCAGAGGGATCTTCCTCATTGATAGCATGAACTATCTGAGACACTGGGTCAAGGAAACCTCCACTGTGGAAGAGATTTTGAAAGGGATGAAGACTTTCATTGCCAGCAGTTGTATGGGTGCAGGTTGCAGAAAAACCAAGACCCTTCTTTGTTTTATTGTCAATGGGAATGACAAGCTGTCCCCATCCTTTTGTATCGGTACTCTCGACCGCTTTGATAGCATCTTTGTATGAGGAAATCGAGGTTCCTCCTTTGAAATGATTGTCCTTGCTCACCGACAGTGCTTGGAACTGCGTTCCAATAACCTCCTCAGCTTCTATACCAGCAGATGATGACAAGTTACTCACCAGCAAGGCCTGTTCTCCACAGACTGTGATGAGTTGGCCGTTCTGTACGAACTTTAGCTTTTAGTGGAGGGTGGAAGTAACCGCTCCAGCCTGATGTATCCAAGGTCTTCCTAATAAACAACTATATGTTGCCCGGATGTCCATGACCTGGAAAGTGACTTGGAAAGTATGAGGACCGATAGTTATGGGAAGATCAACTTCGCCGATAACCATTTTTCTGGATCCGTCGAATGCTTTGACGACAACCTCGCTGATTCTCATCGGAGGGCCTTTGAATGATAATTGCATCAAAGTAGACTTTGGCATAACATTCAGGGCTGACCCTGTGTCTGCCGGTACGCTGGCTAAAGCATCGTCCTGGCAGTTAACTGTGATATTGAGCGCCATGTTATGACGGTGACCCTCTTCAGGTAATTCCTCATCACTAAATCCCAAATTGTTGCAAGAAGTTATGTTAGAGACAATGCTATCGAACTGTCTGATTGTTACATCCTGTTCCACAAAGGCTTGCTCCAAGACTTTCTGTAAAGCCTCCCTGTGAGCTTCTGAACTGAGTAACAGTGATAATACCGAGATCTTTGAAGGAGTCTGTAATAGTTGATCGACAATGTTGTATTCACTCCTTTGGATGAGCTTCAGCATCTCATCGTCATCTTTTGAAAGGTCGGGATTACCGGATTGACCGACTGGTGGATCGGGAGCTTCTGTCTGAAGTTCCTTTTCCTTGTTAGGTTCCCCAACTCCTCGGTTGAAGATTCTACCACTCCGTGTTACACGACTGATGTTTGCAATATTCACGACGGAGGGTAATGGAATTTCCTTTCCATTTTCAATTGTTGTTGCACCGTATCTGTAAGGGATCGCCTTAGTTGATTCATACGGTAATGGTCCCGGTAAATAGATGACTACAGGAACCTTCTGATTTTTCTGACCATCATAAGTAATCTTGATCCGTTCCCGGTTGGGAACCTTAGATTCGTCAAGTAGGGGGATAATGGCAAAAACATCTCTGGTCCTATGATGACCAGAGATCGTGATAACATCCTCAACTTGCTCGGCAAGGTAGTTCGGCGTCCAGTTGATGGGTCCAGAACCCAGATATGGACGAATTTCTCCACGATCGACCTGACCCTGAAGAGCGGCTCTCACAAGGTAACACCCTTGGTTACTTTTCGAACAGACGCCGCAATCTTCATAGTTGTGTGGTGGCACCTGGCCACGCCCACTTTGAATACAATGTAACCTCACTAGGTTAGCTTCCACAGATCGGACATCCTGACTCTGACGCCGAGTGGGGTTTCTGTTATTGATACTAATTTGCCGAGTATCTTCATCCATATAGATTGGCATCCAACAGTGATTTAACAAGTACTGAAGTGCCTCCTGGACAAGGGTACAACCTCGATCGTTTTCGCAACCCGCTTTACAGCTTTGATAGTCATGTGATATTAAGAATCCGAGTCGGACCTGCTCAGCATGTAACTCTACCAGGTTGGTATTCATCACGCGAATATCGAAGATCTAAACCATGTTGATTTGATAAGGGTTCCTATCATGGTAGTCTTGGATCCATCCAAGATCCATCTGACGCTGGAGGGCCTCTTGTATGAAAGAGCATC
Source organism: Lathyrus tuberosus (assembly GCA_022829125.1). NCBI lineage: Eukaryota > Viridiplantae > Streptophyta > Magnoliopsida > Fabales > Fabaceae > Lathyrus > Lathyrus tuberosus. The sequence goes on from JALAZF010000896.1 coordinate 262,683, forward strand.
CCTGTTTGTTTACCGAGCAAGTCAGACAGGAATTGTAATCGTGCCGCGGCAGATTATGGTACTGGCTTTTCCTTGAGTGCATCGTCACCAAGTTGACATTCATTGCACGAATATCGTGGTTCTAAATGACATTAGAATTCGTATAGACCATGTTAACTCCACGAACTCGGTGCTCTTGGATCCATCCGAGATCCATCTGTTCCTGTAGAGCTGATTGCACTACCGAACATCCTTGGTTGTCTTTAGAGCAGACATCACACTGATGATAGTTATGAGGTGGCACATGGCCATATCCACTCTGTCTATAATGCATCTTGACCAGATTGGTCCTCAATAAGAGTACATCGTGAATTTGATAGACATTATTAGTCTCTTTCTCAATGAGATTGACTGCAGCTTTCTCATGTTGAGGCAGCGGGTTCGTAAGAACATTGGGGTTCGTATCCTTGAAAGATAAGAGCCCGCTCCTAACAAGCTTTTGCACGTCGGACTTGAAATTGAGACAAGTCTCTATGTTATGCCCTGGACCTCCTTGATGATAAGGGCAAGTTTGATCCACCTTAAACCAAAAAGGCAGATTTTTCGGTACTGCAAGAGGGGATTTAGTTTGAATGTGCCCCTTGGCTAGCAGTAATGGAAATAGCTCTGTGTACAACATGGGTATAGGATCAAACCCTGATGGTCGTGTTGTACGGTTGCTGTTATATGGAGGACGAGCCTGCTGAAGAGGCTGTTGTGTCCTTTGTTGATCAGGTTGGCTCTGCGCAACTTGAGGTTGATACGTAGGAACAGGCGCAGGGCGGATAGCAGGAATTACAGCTGCTACTGGTTGATAACGTCGCCTTTGATTTCTGAGAGAGATATTCCCAATATCTTGCTCTTTTTTCTTAGGGAGAGCACTACCATATTTCTTGGTACCGCTTGTCGATCCAGCGTCTTTTATCAAACGTTCTTCTCGGACGGCTTCCTCAAGACGTACGCCCATGCCGACCATCTCGGTGAAATCACTGGGCGCACTGGCAACCATTCGGTCATAGTAAAATGAGCTTAAGGTTTTTAAGAAGATCTTTGTCATCTCTTTTTCCTCAATAGGTGGACAAATTTGAGCGACAATTTCACGCCACCTTTGAGCGTACTCCTTAAAGGTTTCCTTGTCCTTTTGTGACATTGATCTGAGTTGATCTCTGTCGGGTGCCATGTCCAAATTGTATTTGTATTGTTGGACGAAGGCTTTGCCAAGATCTCTGAAAGTGCTGATCGTAGCACGGTTTAAACCCATGTACCATTTGAGTGCGGCACCGGTTAAACTATCCTAGAAGTAGTGAATCAGCAGGTCCTAATTCTCCATCTGAGCTGACATTCGTCGAGCGTACATTGTCAAGTGACTTTGAGGCCAAGAGTTACCCTTGTATTTTTCAAAGTCGGGCACTTGGAACTTGTGCGGGACTTTCACATTGGGGACCAAGCAGAGATCTGCGGCGTCCTTCCCAAATAGATCCTGACTGCGAATGGCCTGCAGCTCCTTCTGCATTTCCAAGAACTGTTCCTGGAATTCATCCATTCGGTCAAACATAGTTTCCTTTTTACCAGAAGGTATTGGAGAAATTTGTCCTCCCGGGACAGTGTGCACCACAGGGGGTGGTACCGTGAGTACGGCGGTGAATCTTGGTGTTTCCCGAAGTTTGTAACCTTCAGGAGTCTTCAGTATGCCCCTGGCATCTTCGCTTTCCCGAAGTTTGTAACCTTCAGGCCCAGCGGCTTCTGTTGTGATTCCCTGATCCTCAGTGATCGACGGAACATATCCTTTCGGGATATAGTTAACAGGCATACCCCAAGGGCGATCTTTCGGTATCTGATACCTAGGATCATACTTCTCCACTATGGGCGTTGAGGTGATCTCTGAGATCACAGTCCTTTGTAGCTGAGCTTCTGCCATGGCTTGCATGTCGTTACGAAGCTTTCTCATATCCTCTCTCAGAGCGTCGATCTCTCCTTTCAACTCTCTATTTTCTTCCTCAAGATCATCCATCTTTTTCTGACGATTTGCCCGAGTGTTATACGAATGAGACAGTTTGACTCTAGAATCGAGACACAAACGTGAGATTCGTAGGTAAGAAGAAAACGCGATGTGAGAATGATGAATGCAATGATTATATTAATTGTTTTTTGGTTTAATCAAAATAAACTTCGACAATTAGATTGCAAATATCAAACGGTGGGGAAACCCCCTTTTTTTATTGAAGTTCAAAGGATTACAGAAATTGAAATACAGTAGATTACAAAGTGCAGAAACAGAAGCCTAAGCTAATGGGTCCCGAGTCTTCTCTGAAGAGAAATCGGGTGTTGACTCTGGTACTTTCCTTTTCTTTGACCGGGGCTCTTGGGCCGTTGTCGGGTTGTCATTCCTTTGCCAGGTGAAAGGAGCGAGCAAATTCCTTTGGTCATCTTGATTCTCTACAGCGTGCTGCTCCAAAATTTCAATCAGAGCATCTTTCTCTTTCAGTAATTGCTGTATTTTGATGTACTCTATGTCGAGGATACGGTACTTGTTCTTCCAAGACCTTCTCTCCTTCTGGACTTTGTTGAGAGTAACCTGAAGCTTTTCAGTTTCCGTCATGAAGTACATGACAGATTCCTTTGGCGGAAGAATTCTGTAACGAGGATAAGGCATCTTTAACTTGAGAGCTTTAGTTTGTACCCAGTGGAGATAAGGCTCCACCGAGACACAGTCTGGTTTTCCTAGAGACTCTCGTCCTTTCTTATGAACGTGTTTCCAAGCGTGCACTATTTCCATCTTTAGTGCTCTGTCGTTTTCTCCTTCTTTGAAGAAAAGACCTTCCAGATGAACACCCAGTGGGATGTGTCTCATCGGGTATCCAAATTGACGAAGAACCAATATCGGATGGTAGTTGATTCCTCCCTTAGTTCCTATAAGGGGTACGTTGGGGAAGTTTCCACAACGATCGATGATTCTGATTCCATCATAAATCCTATTACACCAATCTATATCAGAGTTGGTAAGAGACATGATCTTCTGCGACCAACGTAAGACACTCTTACAATCCCAAAAAGCGGCAGACTTGGGCAAGTGAGATATAAACCATTTATAAAGCAGAGGTACACAGAATGTGATCTCCCCTCCACTGTACAAATTTCCCAAGTGTACAGAATGATACGCATCTGTGAGCAAAGTCGGCACAGGGTTTCCAATGAGAAAAACCTTAATGGAGTTTATATCGACGAAGTTATTGATGTTGGGAAACAAAAATAATCCGTAGGTGAGTAAAACAAAGATGCTTTCAAAAGCAGTCATGTTCCCTATACTAGCAAAGTACAGAGTTTTCTTTGTTAAGAACTGGGCTGGCAAACCTTGGATGCCACCCTTAGTAGTCATGTGAGTCCTGACCTCAGACTCATCCAAATGAATTGCTCTTGCAATAGTCTGATTCTTTGGAATTTCTTCCAGTCCAGAAAATGGAGCTCGATCTGTGATGTGTAGATCGATCAGATGAGAATACTCCTCCAGCGTTGGTGCTAGCTGGTAATCCGGGAATGTGAAACAGTGATAAACCGGATCGTAGAATTGAATGAGCGCATCCATGATTCCCTCAATCACATGGACTCTTAACAGTGGTAGCAGACCTCCGTACTTGGCTCTGAAGGCCTCAGGGCTTGTGATCATCCTTGCTAACCTTCTCAAATCTCCTAACTTTGGAAACTTGAAGGTATACTGGTGAGTTCTCCTTCTACCGAAATCCATTAGTGTAATCCTCTTCTCTGATATTTGCAATCACAGTCTTAGTTTAATTTGAAAAATAGAGAGACTAGAAGAGAAATTTTTTTGAATGTTTTAATGTTTTATTAAATGAATGCATGAATGCAGCACACAAAAACATAGAAAAAACATGGGGTCAAAGGGTCGTTGTCATGAAGTCAAGGCTCTACCCATCCCCAAAGGTTTATACTATGGTGATTTTTGTACCTGTACTCATTATCATCAGCTCCTCCCAGGAAGGCAGACAACAAGCGGATCGCCAGCGAGTTGTGTGCAATCTTAGAGTAAGTGCCATTCACCGAGAATAGATCACCAGCCTCAAATGAGGGTAGTATCGCGTAACAACTATTTCCGATAGTTTCTGCACTACAAAAAAGGTTGGCTTTTCTTAAGTGTATACTCAAACTCACCACATGCGGCATCACACGCATTCCCAGTAGCAGAAAAATAAACACATACTCAATTAGGAAAAGCAGTATATATATTTGTCTTAAAAATCCTAGACTTATAAAGCTAAGAATCCTAAGTTCTTGACAGAAATGGGTTCCCCGGCGGAAGCCCCAATCTGTGGGTTTCACATAAGTGAAGAGAAGGAAGACCGTGCCTAGATCTAACTTTGACAGGCCCCACGGTGGGCGCCATTTTCTCTGTTGGCGGCCACCGCCATGAAAATGACTTACCCAAGGTTTAAATTGTAAGAAAGAAAGAACTAGCCCCACGGTGGGCGCCATTTTTCTGTAGCGAGCGATTTTGGACGCGGCTCTTAAGCGCTAGTCGCCCTCTGCGGTTGAGCTTAAACTACAGATCGATTCATTTTTTATCCTATTGTGAGCTGAATAAGGAAGGGAAATAGATGTCTCCAATTAACCCTGCTTTGCATACTGAGTTTAAACAGCGGTCTGTTAGGTTACGGATGCTATCAATGTGGGGGAGCCTTTGTGCTGGTTATTTGTATTTTTGCCAATACAATTTCTTTCTTTTTATCTAGACAGAGGGTTTCTGGCGGGGAACAAGGATTAGGATGTTAGGACTGATGCTTTTGAATTACTGTTTTTGATTGATGGAGATATGGGATTTGGTTTTTTTTGTTTAGTGTGCTCGCTAAGATCTTTTCTTTCTATCTTATGCCTACGTATTCCCGTTTACCGAAACAGGGAAATCAGAGCGTTCGTAGTTCCTCCTATTCTATGGGAGGAAATGGGTGTTTTTGTGTCTTGTTCAAAGCCCAAGACGTGAAGTGAAAGGTGATTTGTATCTTGTTCAAAGCCCAAGATGTGAAGCTGAAAGACCTCGACTTTAGAGAGAATTTGTCATCTCTAAAGAAGGGTTAAAGGAGAATTACTTTAACCGGGATACGCGGATCCTAGCAATGCCATAATTTCCTAAGAAGGGGTTTTATCCTGAAGGAGAAGACTTTAACTCAGTGTAGAGCAATGCTATCTTTCCTTAAGAATTTCTCATACTAAAAGAGGGACAGTGGCATAGATGTAGATGATCCAGAGGCTTGCCGCTTACAGCAATTAGATGAAGGGGAAAAAGTTGTTGATGTTTGGGTACTGTGAACGAGGCACAACTTTGATGCTAAAAGGTTGATTGGATCAACCAGTGTTTTTCTTATACAAAGCCTAAGAGAAGGCTAATATGTGTCTCGTACAAAGCCAGAGAGAGAGGCGAAAAGGTTTTGGCCCGACGATGGAGTCGTTTTGTATCTCGTATAAAGCCCGAGATGGAGGCTGTTTGACTCAACAAGGGAGTTTTTTGTATCTCGTACGAAGCCCGAGATGGAGGCTGAAGGTTTGTTTGGCTCAATAAGAACCTTTTTTGTATCTCATATAAAGCCCGAGATGGAGGCGAAAGGGGTGATTGACTCAACGAGGGAGTCTCTTATGTGTCTCGTACAAAGCCCGAGAGAGAGGCTAAACTTTGTTTGACTCCACTGGGGAGGATCATTGTACAAAGCCCAAGAGGATGCTATGGTGACTGTTCAGTTAAGTGACAGGTCCACTATACTGATTTTTACAGAGAAAATCAGTTCTTATATGAGCAACACTATACTCGTGGATTTGATTCAAGGATCCGGGTTATTCCTGTTCTTTAAGGAAGCGGGAAATTCAAAGGGTATTGAGACTGTCCGAGTCTACGGGTTTCCTTCCTATTTAACGAAGGGGTGCTTGAGAATGTCTTTGAGACTCAAGGAGATTAGACTGTCCAAGTCTAGAGTTCATCTTTTGTACCATGCTTTTGAGAAACAGTAGTAGACTCTATGAAAGGACTGTTCTATGAAGATGACTAAGTTCTATTCCTATACCTCTAGGAGGTCGTCGGGACAATTTGTACGAACCCCAAGAGGAGGCTGGAATCTTTTAAGAAGCCGATCGGTCCTTGTACGAAGCCCAAGAGGAGGCTATCATTCCCGGAGGAAGAGATCATTATACGAAGCCTAAGAGGAGGTTGTGATTACTTCTAAGAAGCCGTAGGGTCCTTGTACTAAGCCCAAGAGGAGGCGGGTTGCTTTTAGGAAGCCTGTGGGTCCTTGTACGATGCCCAAGAGGAGGCCGATGCTTTTAAGAAGCCCGTGGGTCCCAAACCAAAGAAACGTTCAAGAAAAGTTTCACCGAGAATAATTCATTTAGTGAACAGTTCTGAGGTTTGAAGAAATTCAAGAGAAGTTTCACCGAGAATAATTCATCTCTGGGGAATAGAATTTCTTGACAATTCCTAATGAGGACAGCCGAAGAGAAGACTGTATCTGATAATCCTATTGGGGATCTAGTTCAGTCTATTTCTAAGAGTGACAGTCTGAGAAAGGGTTCAAAAAGAATCTGCCTTTCACATCTCCATATTGTTTAACCCCAAGAGGAGGGAAGACTGTGTCTGGTAATCCTATGTGGATCTAGTTTTGACTGTAAGTTCAGAGTGATCAACAAGGCTTTACCTAGTGCTAGACGTAGTTGCCGGGGAAACTCGAAATATCTATACTATTATTACACAGTTGATATGAGTTTATGAAAGGAGACTTACAGCGAAACAGCCCCACAATACAGTTATATATATATGAAAGCGGTAAATGAAAGCAATAACCACTTACTCGGTTGTAGAGCTTCCATGCTGTTTGGTTAGTTGTTCAACAAAAAAAGATTGAAAACAACAGTATATTCAAAATCAAAGGAGAAAGTGCTTTGAAAAAGGAAGATTTGGGGCTTACAGCTCAAGGAGATGCCCAGAGTTTTATCAGTGAGCGCACTGTTTGAATTCGTACAGAGGGACTTATACAAGTGACTGGGGCCCAAAAATGTTTTTCTGTACAAAGGGATGGGTCTTACACTCTCTCAAGAGGCCCAAAAAGTTTTAAAGAAGAAGAGTGGGGCTTATAACACGAGGGTAGGCCCAGTTGTCTTTTCGCTTAAAAATGGCGATCGCGCCGAGGTTTTCTTTTAACGCAGAGGGACTTATACAATATAATTAGTCCCAAAATTGTTTAACATGTGAAAAACAAATTGTGATTTTGGATTAATGCTTCAAAAATTAAGTATTGACCTACAAAATAATTAGAAAGCATCAAAAGTTGCAAAATCAATGTAGAAAAAATATTTAAAATGTCAAAAACAATTAAAATATTAATTCTTTGCAAAAATATCAATTATATGAAATAAATAATATTTTTGGGATTTTTTGATAAAATAAAATAGTTTAACATTTTTATGAATTATCAAAAAAAGAATCAACTCAAAATCATTAAAACTCAGAGAGAAATTAATTTTTGAATCAATTAAACAAAATCACAAAATTCAAATATTTGAATTTGGAAAAAAAGCGCCAAGAACAAGCTGAAGAACACGCGCGTGTTCTTGGATTCTCAGATTTCCATTTTCTCTCCAATCTCACTGAATACTTAATCATATCATGCAATCCACATATCATTATGCTCGTCTCAACCTCGCGATCATGTCTATGTCCATTAATTTCATTTAAATTAAACATACAACAAGTAATCACGAAAAATCCTCAAGAACCCGAATTTTTGCATGAAGGCTAGGATTTTTGATACACGATTCAAACAAAGCAATTAATTGAGGGAAAACATTCCATACATGATTATGAACATATGGCCAAATTATTGTGCGAGGAAATATGCATAGATTGAGAGATGACCAAGTATGTGCTTACCTCCAAGCCGTGACAGCAAGTGCAAAGTGATTTTTGATTTGGAGGTGTTACAGATGAGTGGTGATGATCTGAACAGCTTCCCTACACCCTATGGATTGTGTTTGAATGCTTGGACTTGATTGAAATTGGCTGGATCACTTTGTGGTACCTCAGCTGCAACTTGTTTGAAATTTTGAGCAACCAGCTGGTGATTTTGTGAAATTGGTGTTTCAGAAGTGATCTAAGTGTTTGGATCACTTCTATTTGATGTATGTGAGGTGTGTGAGTGATTGGTTTGATTGGAAAAGCTCTCAAACTCAAAACCCGATAGTGACTTGCCTTAGAAGGAAAAATTGGAGTGAAAGAAGAGACTTTGAGGAAAGCATTTGTTTGATGGCTTTGGTGTACTCAAACTGATCACAATTGAGCTCTATTTATAGTAGAGCAAGTTTGTTTTGCAAGAAATAGCGAATGGCAGCTGGTAAGTAGGTTTGGCCAATGTTGGCAAATGAAAATCCAAGTCTCCTCTAGCCATTGACTAGAGGTTAGGGCACAGAGCTTTGGTTCCCTTGGTCTTGGATAAGTCTTGACTGATTTCATATGAGAATGGCTCAGTCCATGCCACCTTGATGGTTCCATTGAATGCTTCAATCCAAATTTGGAGTCTTGTCCCTATTTTGGCCATTCTAGGTTCAACATGTTATTTCTTGTTCCATGGACTTTGGAGGCTTGGCTCAGTGATTGTCCCCTTTAGATTCAATCCTCTGAGGTGTCCAAGTGGATAGGAGCATTTGAATTTGGCTGATTTTGGCAAATCGAGCAAAGTTGCAAATTCTGCCTTGCCTTTGACAGATTTCAGCAAGGCAACTTGCCAATGTCATATCTCATGGTGTAAGTTGAATTTGGCAATGTTCTTGGCCATTTTGGAAAGCCCTTACATGATACAACAACTGTTTGAACAAGTTTGGTTTTGATATCTTTTGATTCCAAGTGAAAAATCCCTCTACATTTGGCAAAAAGTGAGGTCAAATCTGACTTAGTGAAATTTTCACTAAGTGTTTTAACAAAGTGTGATTTCTTGATTTTGATCACTCCATAACTCAAAATCCTTAATGAATTGGACTTAGGTCTAGTTGAAGTTTTTGTAGAGGGTAATGAGGGCTACAAATCCATCTTTGGATGAGAAAAAATGGCCATGTGGTTTAGGAGTTATGACCCTCCAAAGTTAGTGTATTAGTGGTATTTTTTCCATAACTTAGAAAAATTTCTAAGTTTTATGGTTACCCCTTTTACAAGTTATCCCACTTTCTTTGGTTTTTCTTGATGAATGATGATTCAAATCATACATTAACATCATTTTAGGGTTAAAAATCCATTTTGGTGAAAAATCTCAAAAAGTCAAAGTTGATTTTTGTGCACAGTTGACTTTTTATCAGATGAATTCCAAACTGTGCAATTCTTCAGGAAATCATGTCCTTGACCTAAATCAAACTTGATGGACATGTTCCATGGGTGTCATAGGGTGTATTGAGGCATGTCCTAGGGTTTGGGAGCATGTCCTGGTCAAAAGTCAAAGTCACAGTTGACTTTCCTCGCGAAACCCTAATTGTGGTACAGATGAAATTGAGACTTGTTGCTCAAGCTTCTTGGATTAATCCATTGTTCCAAATGGATCAATATAGTTCATTTGAGACCCTAAAACCCTCTCTTTAGGTCTTGGCTCATGATTTGCCCTAAAAGTCAACTTAGGGGTGAATTAGGTCAAGAAACCCTAATTCCTGATTTTTGATGTATGCATCCCCTGAGGTCAAATTGACTTGATGTTTGGGTCCATGAGGTTCCATGGAGTATATTAGGTTATGTTTTGGATCATTGGCTTGTGCCCCAGATGAAAAATTTCCATCTGGAGGCCCTGGTCGACCAAAACCCTAATTTGGTGACACTGTCGATCTTGAGACTTAATCCACCTGAAAGGGAGCATCCTTGTGCTTAATCCTTAAAGTGGGAGTCCTTTTGATCCTTTGTGGATGCTTGAGAGGTTATACAAGTTGAAGATCATGTCATTCCTTGATTGATCCTTTGTCTAAGCACTCAGAGAGGGCTTAAAACCCTAATTTTGATTGTAGGGAATGCTCACTCCATCTTTGGGGAGACTGATGAAATAGAATGGTTCCCCCATATTGTGATGATGATTTTGCACAATGATGGGAAATCTTAGTGGTCAAAATTTGGGGTATGACACCTGCAAGTGGAAAACAAAACAAGCATCGACAGTGTTTTTACGCACATGCCACACACTAGGGCAAACAAAACAACATTAGACAACCTGGCCGGACCGACCGAACCTGCTGTGATACCACTAATGTAACACCCTTTTCTACCCCCACAAATTTTTACAGCAGAAACAACTCAATTATCAGAGTAAAACATAAAAAATACCTCAAAGGGTGCACATTTCTCATTTAAATCAAAATAATACACTTGCCCTGTAAGCAAAGGGTTTTTCCTCAAAACAAATCAAAAGCCTTCACATGGCAGCAGAACTCAAAATTTTCAAATACAAAGGTTTTCATTCAACATCATAATAATCAAAAAGGTTTTTAATAAAAGCCCTCAAAATAGGAAGCAGATCCACCATAACCACAAATACTCAAAAAGGTTTTCAAAATGAAACCATATCATCAAATAACAGCAAAAATTAGGAAACAACATAGTTCGACTCAAAGGACCCCAACCCGATGTTACACTATCAGAGCAAGAACCTCTAAATTGACCAAAAGCAAATAAACTTCAAGGCCCTCGAAGGCATCCACAGCTAAACCTGATCACCTGCACGTTACCCCACGTGGAGGCAACATTCAAACAGGCAGGGTGAATAATCACAATTTCGTAATAATCATTATAAAACAAGATATACATAAAATGGCATTATCTTCATATACAACATCTTCAGGGTCATCACAAGGAAACATCAAAATCACAACCAACATCATAAAATACAACAATGCCAATTAAATGCAAATGCACAACAAGACTCGTGCATGTGGTACCAATCGTCATAATCGATGGACACTAGGCCATCACCCCTCCAAAGATCCCCGTCAATAGGATCAATTCCGCATTGGAACCGGAGCACGTTATAATCACCTCATATTCACACAATGGGAATGAAGCTTCGTCACAGAGTATGCATTTGAATGCATGATGCACAACGTCAATAATCACCATCGTCAAATAAACATCATTATGTGCATCTTCATTCATCAACAAAAGCCATCATATACATCGTCATTCATCAAAACCTGATGTTAATTATATCATCACGTATTCATCAAAAACATCATGAATCATCATTGCCAAATCATCAATACACGCATCAAGATAATCATGTAAAATCATCAATGTACTCATGGTACTTCACATCATCATTTTATCCTCACATAAACACCTAATAATCATCAATAACATCATATCACCATTTAATCACGAAACATCACATATATAATTCTCTCACAATTCATCAGTCATATCATATCGTCATCATTCATCAATTCTCATATAAATCATGTCATCATATATTCATCAAAACATCACAAATCAGCACGTCAATATCATCGAGAACATCATGGTAACTCATCATAAATATCACAACATCAAACACCAGAACAACATGGCAACAAAAATGAAATTTCGCGAACAACAGACATTCTCTCCAGGATTCGCTAAACGAACCTGTTCGCTACAACCTTCGCTTAGCGATGCGGCCAGCGAATCCCACAGACACCACACCAAGACACCAGAAACCACCATCTGTCATACTCGCTGGTTTATTCGATGTGCGAAGCCACTAGCTGATTCATTCGCTTAGCGAGACTTCCAGCGAATCCCCACTTCTACTCCAGAATCATCTCAGTACCTACATTCATGTTATTGCACACTCGCTGCATTGTTCGCTTTGCGAACCTTGGCGAACACTCGCCTAGCGAAGCGATGGTTCGCTTAGCAAACCTGCGATTACAGTAAATCGCTGCTACGCATCAGTAGCTCCACAACCTCCAAAGTACTTGCGATTACAGCCCCAAATGACCCAAAAACATCCCTATAATAGTCCTAATGCATCACAGAAATTAAAGACCTAAAACCTACGTCTGTTAGGTTGATTCAGGACACTACGGGAAACCTTAATTTCCCTAAAGCTTCCAAACTCTCAAGCTTCCTATAAACTCCCTAATTCCTTTCTCACAAGGTCGACACAACGCCAATAGGGAAATCAGCCCCAAGGTTTATTTTACCCGCTTAAATTCAATTCTTAGTAATCGATTCACAAAATGCCCTTAAATCATCAGTTTACCTCAAAACCCATAAACCCTCATAAACCTCAAAATCCACTTTAAATACATCGAATCCTATATTGAAAACAATGAAGGTAATTACTTTCCATACCTTAGATTGTCGATCCGAAGTGTTCTCTCTTGAGCCTTTGGAAACCTTCACGAAATCCTCGTCTTTTTCCCCTTTTTCCTTAGAGCTCTTCCTTCTTTCCTTCTTTTCACGGTTAACCAAAAATGAACCCTATTCTCAAAATCCTCCTTTTATATTCACTTTAACCCTTGGGCTTCTAAATTGGGCTTTCTCCATAATACCCTCACTAAACCTCATCAAAAGTCTGTCTTACTCTTAATTCCTTTAATATTATTTAAAATAAATAATAATACATTATATCTCATAATATATACTATTATTTAATTAAATAACCAAAATTTCATAAAATCACCGACATCAACCCGAATCACCAAAATTCATGAATACAATATTTAAATAAATTAAATAAATTAAATAAATATTCTTACAAAATTTGGGGTGTTACATATAGAGTTGTAGAGTGTTATTCATAGGTTTGGAAAAATTGTACTGCTGTGAAAAAAGAAACTAAAAGGTATCACTTTATATTCTGCAAACTAAATAAATAACTAGCATGTTTGTTTCTTATATGTAGATTGATTTTGAAACACATATAATTAGGTTTGCAGTAGTTGAAAATGAGTTAATTACACAAACTTAGTTGCCAAAAGTAAGGCTCAGTTGCATACTTCATTGAAAATTGCAATTTTGCACAGTAAATTTATCATATTTTTGCATCTTTAATGTATTTTAGCAGGCCTAAATATTTCTTTTGTCAATTTTACTTTTTAAATTTTCTCATTATTATTTTCACTTCTTTCCATTATTGCAACAACCCTAGAATAGTAACACACGCCTCCTTTCATTCATTTTTAAGTAAGTACAAAAACATCTTTCTCACTTATATCACATTATTATTTTTCTCACTATTTTCAAATTATACATTCAAATTATTCATGGGGTGATACATCGGTTATTTCTAGCTTTCCTTTTCCTTTTTCTTTTTTTTTTTAATATCTTCCTCTTTTTTTATACTTTCTTTTATTCTTTTAGTTTTTAGATAATTTTATCATTTCAATGAGAACGTGAGGAGAAATGTAATGAATTCTAAAAACAATTTTGTAATTGCACAAAAAATTTATTAATTTATTTTCATTTAAATAGAAAATAGAAATGTTGAAAGTGTAGCGCGAATTTTTGCGTGGTTGCGAAGCACTATCGCTTTGGGAGTACTACAGTTCGATTCATTTTTTATCCTATTGAAGCTGATTAAGTAAGGGAAATAGATGCCTCCAATTAACCCTGGTTGCATACTGAGTTTAAACAGATGACTGTTGGTTTACAAATGCTATTAAGATTGTGGGTCTCTCTTAGGTTATTTTGTTAATAGAGTGCCTAGACTATTTGTGAGGTTTTAAGTAATGTGCTTAGATTTGATGCTTTTGGGTTGATTTGGTGGAGATACTGGGTTTTGGGTTTTTAATTAGTATGCTCGCTAAGATTTTTCCAATCTTATGCCTACGTATTCCCGTTTAACGAAACAGGGAAATCAGAGCGATTGTAGTTCCTCCTATTCTATGGGAGGAAAAAAAGGTTGTTTTGGTGTCTTGTTCAAAGCCCAAGACGTGAAGCTAAATGTGGTTTGTATCTTGTTTAAAGCCCATGATGTGAAGCTGAAGGGTTTTGACTTTAGAGAGAATTTGTCATCTCTAAAGGGGGATATTTGGTCTGTTTATCACAACTGTTGGGTGACTGATTATAAAGGAGAATTACTTTAACTGGGATATGTGAATCCAGCAATGCCATAATTTCCTCTATAGGGGATTTTTAACCTGAAGGAGAAGACTTTAACTCAGTTTAGAGCAATGCCATCTTTCCTTAGGAATTTCTCATGCTAAAAGAGGGACAGTGGCATGGATGTAAATAATCTAGAGGCTTGCCACTTACAACAATTAGATGAAGGAAAAGGAGTTGTTGATGTTTGTATACTGTGAGCAAGGCACAGATTTTGATGCTAAAAGGTTGATTGACTCAACCGTGGTTTTCTTATACAAAGCCTTAAAAGGAGGCTATTGACCCAACAAGAGGGTGTTTTTATGTGTCTCGTACGAAGCCCGAGAGAGAGGCTAAAAGGGGTTGACTCAACAAAAGAGTGCTAACAAGTAACTGACTCAACAAGAGAGTGATTTTATATGTGTCTTGTACGAAGCCCAAGAAGGAGGATAAAAGGTTTTGACTCAACAAGAGAGTCTTTTATACTCAACAAGAGAGTGATTTTGTATCTCGTATGAAGCCCGAGATGGAGGCTGAGAGGGAAGTGACTAAACAAGAGAGTCTTTTATACTCAACAAGAGAGTGATTTTTATCTCGTACGAAGCCCGAGATGGAGGCTAAATAGGTTTGACCCAACAAGAAAGTCTTTTATACTCAACAAGAGAGTGTGAAAAGGTTAGCTCCACTGGGGATAATCACTATACAAAGCCCAAGAGGAGGCTATTGTGATGGTGACTGTTTCAGTTTAGTGACAGGTCCAGTATGTGGGATAAAAGAGAAAATCAGTTCTTATAAAAAAATGATTAAAGGTATTGTTGTGCTTTGGAATTGATCAGAGGATCAGGGTTATTTCCTGTTCTTTAAGGAAATGGAAAATCCAAAGGGTATTGAGATTGTCCAAGTCTACTGGTGTTTTGAGAAATCGATTCTCAGGTAGTGAATAATCTTTGTATGATGCCCAAGAGAAGGCTGGTATGTTAAGGGATGGAGGTCAACCCATTAACAGGTCTGATACTTGACTCAGAAAGACAGCTCTAGCAAATTGATGACTAGGTTCTGTTCCTATACCTGTAGAGGTCTTTGAGTCCTTGTACTAAGCCCAAGAGAAGGCATGAGAGCTTTTAAGAAGCCGAAGGGTCCTTGTACAACACCCAAGAGGAGGCGGGGATGCTTTTAAGAAGCCTGTGGGTCCCCAAACCCCGAGAAGTTCAAGACATGCCATTCACCAAGAATAGATTAAGCCAGGAAAGTCTGAGAATTTGGAAAAAACTCAAGAGATTCCATTCACGGAGAAAAGATCATCCCTGGGGAGTAGAGTCTCTTTGACGATTTCTAAGAGTGACAGTCTGAGAAAGGGTTCACCGAGAATGCTGCTTGTCACGTCTCCATATTGTTTAACCCCAAGAGGAGGGAAGACTGTGTCTGGTAATCCTATGGGGGTCTAGTTTTATTTGTATTTAAGAGTGACCAACAGGGCTTTACCTAGTGCTAGACGTATTTGCCAGGGAAAACTCTAAATAACTATACTAGTATTACACAGTGGATATTTGACAAGTATATAAAAGTTTGTGAAAGAAGACTTACAGTGAGCAGCCCCACAATACAGTTATATATATGAAAGCGGATAAAGAAAGCGGGTAAACACTTACTCGGTTGTAGAGCTTCCATGCTGTTTTGTTAGTTTGTTCAACAAAGAAAGTTTTGATAACAATATACTATTCAAAATCAAAGGAGAAAGTGCTTTGAAAAGATTGTTGGGGCTTACAGCTCAAGGAGAGGCCCAAGGTTTTATCAGTGATTGCACTGTTGTTTGAAATTGTACAGGGACTTATACATGTGACTGAGGCCCAAAGGTGTTTAAAGAAAAAGAATGAGGCTTATAACACGAGGGTATGCCCAGATGATTTGTTTTTTGAATTGGCGATCGCGCCGAGATTTCTTTAACATACTGGGTCTTGTACAATGCATTGAGGCCCAAAAGGTTTTGGTTAAAAAAAGGGGTTGGGTATTACACTCTATTAGAGACCCAATGATTTATTTTTGTACAAGTGGTGGGGCTTACAGCTCAAGGAGAGGCCCAGATGATTTTACTAAAAAAGGCGACGATCGCGCCGATGTTTTTGAAAATACAGTGGGACTTATACAATGACTGAGACCCAAAAAGTGGTGTATTTACAATGGGGATGGGTCTTACACTCTAATAGAGGCCTATGAGTGTTTGAAAATGATTTGCGAGGGTGAAAATCAAAGAAACCCTAATTTTGTTTTCCTTTAAAAGTAAATCAAATAAAATGATAAAAATACCAAATAAGTTTGAATAAACCACTTGTGATTTTTGTTTAAGGTTTGAAAAAATGAGGTTTTAATCACAAGATGAATTAAACTCATTTGGTTTTGATTTTCAAAGTAAATATTCACTTTTAAATGTTTAAAAAGAATTAAAAAGGAATTTATTCACAAAAATACTAATTATATTAAATAACTAATATAAATTTGATTTTTTTGTGGAATAAAATATTTCAACATTTTTGTGATTTTTTTCAAAAAGAACCAATAAAAAATAATTAAAATTGAGAGAGTTATTAATTTTTCAAATCATTAAAAATAATAAGAAAAATAATAAAAAGTGGAAAAAATAGCAAAAAGAGGATCTGGGGCGAGGGAGATTCGAACCTCAGATCTCTTGTGTATAGGGCGCGCGCCTTACCACTGGGGTGGTGATACATCTGTTGATTGAAATACAACCACAAATATACAAGGCTTGCCTTGTTTTTGGCCTGGCCCAAGGCAAGGCAAGGCAAGATTTTGGTTGAAAACGTGAAGGCCATAACTTTCTCATTTCTCCTTGGATTGAGACAAAATTTAGGTCTATCCTGCCTAGAATTTCACAAGGAATTCAATGGTGGTGGTGTTTTTTTCAGATCATGCTCCTATTCAAACACCCGATAGTGGTTTTGAAATAGGCCGTGATTTGCATTTTCTATGCCACCTCTTGGTACAAGTATGAATTACATGATAAATTGGTGCAAATACAACACATATAACATGTATAAGAGATGCATGATCAGTGGACATCAAAAGAAAGCATGATTCAAAGAATCCAAGTTGTGATGCTTACCTCTTTTTGGAGGTTTTGTGCAATCTGCCAAGGGCTTTGTTCCAGAAATGATTTGATGCTTTGAACAACCTCAAATGATCCCTTAGAAGCTTTTAGGATGGTTGGAATCAGCTGGAAACCTCAGGAACAAGTTTGAGCTCTTTCTTGCAAAAGGGGCAAAAGTGGCCAAAATAGCAATTATCTCAAATGGTGTTCCAGATGGGGGGAACCATTTGGGACAGTTCAAGGATGATATTTGGAGTGTGTTTGAGGTTTTATCTGGTTTGGAAAGTGACTGAATCAAGACATGGCTTGAAAAATGCACAAAAGTCCTATTTTTGAGGTTTTGAGATGTGACTTTGTGATTTTGGTGTTACATGTCACTTGTGAGAGTTTGGACAACTTAGATATGAGATATTGGATGTGTTTGGATCATGAGCTATGGTGTAATTGCTCTCTAACTCAAAAACTCAGAGTTACCTTGCTAAAGAAGGTATTTTTGCCTAAAGAAAGAGATTTTGAGGAAAACAAGTGTTGTAGTGCTTTGGTGTACTCAAACTGAACACAATTGAGCTCTATTTATAGTAGAGCAAGTTTGTTTTGGCTGCAATAGTGAATGGTAACTGCAGCAGAGGTTTGGCCATTGTTGATCAATGAGAATCCAAGTCTCCTCTAGCCATTGACTGGAGGTTAGGGCACAGGCTGCTGGTTCCCTTGGTCTTGGATAAGTCTTAACTGAATTCAGTTGGAAATGGCTCAGTCCATGCCACCTTGGTGCATCCATTGAATGCTCCAAAACAAAATTGGAGTCTTGTCCCCTCTTTAGGGATTTCTAGGTTTGACATGCTACTTTTGGTTCCAAAGACTTGGGAGGCTGATGGATCAGTGTTTGTCCCTCTTTGGTCTCTCCTTGAGGTGTTCAGATGGATAAGTGTGTTTGTCATTTGCACAAATTTGGCAAATCGAGCAAAATGCACAAATCTTCCTTGCTTTGACAGTTTTCAGCAAGGCATATTGCCATTGTCATATCTCATGGCTCAAGTGGAATTTGATGGAGTTCTTGGCCATTTTGGAAAGCCCTCATATGATACAACAACTGTTTGATCACAATTGGTTTTGATACCTTTTGGATCCAAGTGAAAAATGCCCCTACATTTGGAAAAAAGTGAAGGCAAATTCTGACTTAGTGAAAATTTCACTAAGTGTTGGAAGAAAGTGACATTTTCACTTTTTGTGATTTTGATCATTCCATAACTTAAAATCCATGAGGAATTGGAATGAGTTATGTTTGAAGCTTTTGTAGAGGGCCATGAGAGCTACAAATCCAACTTTGAATGGGGAAAAATGGCCTTGTGGTTTAGGAGTTGTGATCCTCCAAAGTTGGTACCCTAGCCACTTTGTTCCATAACTTAGAAAAATTTCTAAGTTTTTTATGGTTACCCCTTTTACAAGTTATCCCACTTTTCTTGATTTTTCTTGATGAATGATGATTCCAATCACACATTAACATCATTTTAGGGTTAAGGAACCATAATTGACCAAAAAATCAAAAAGTCAAACTTTGACTTTTGGGCACAGTTGACTTTTTATCAGATGAATTCCAAACTGTGCGATCCTCTATGAAATCAAGTCCTTGACCTAAATCAAACTTGATGGATTGATTTCATAGGTGTTATAGGGTGTATTCAATCATGTCCTAGGGTTTGGGAGCATGTCCTGGTCAAAAGTCAAAGGTACAGTTGACTTTTTCTGCGAAACCCTAACTGTGGTTCTGATGAACCTGAAACTTGGGAACCAAGCTTATTGGATCAATCCATTGTTGCAAATGGATCAAGGTGGTATATTAGAGACCCTCAAATCCTCTCTTGAGGTCTTGGCTCATGATTTGTCCCAAAAGTCAACTTGGGGGGGGGGCTGAATTAGGTCAAGAAACCCTAATTCCTGATTTTTGATGAATGCATCCCTTGAGGTCAAAATTGACTTGATGATTGGGTCCATGATGTCCCATGGAGCATATTAGGTTATGCTTCGAAGCATTGGCTCATGCCCAGAGGAAAATTTCCATCTGGAGGCCCTGGTCGACCAAACCCTAATTTGGTGACACTGGCGACCTTAAGGCTTAATCCACTTGGAATGCTGCAACATTGTGCTTGATTCTTGCTATGGGAGTCCTCTTGATCCATTGTGGATGTTTGAGAGGTTATACAAGTTGAAGATCATGTCATTCCTTGATTGATCCTTTGTCTAAGGCTCAAAGAGGGCTTGAAACCCTAATTATTGTTTGTAGTGAGTGCTCACCCATCTTTGGGGAGACTGATGGTTCATCCATATTGTGATGATGATTTGCACAATGATGGGAAATCTTAGTGGTCAAAATTTGGGGTATGACAGATGCCCCTATTTAATTTTCTTGGACCCGAAGGTGTGAATGGCGAAGGTATTCGGGCATTCGGGGTGCAAGAGGATTAAATATCGGAATACCCAAAATTTTGATGGTGGTTATGAATGGTAGTTCGCTCATCCATCTTCTTTTGCTAAGGGATGATGCTTAGAAAAGGTAAAAACTTCCCCTCGATCCTGGTTTCCTACCAAGGAACTGGTCTCAGTTTCTGATGTAAACTTCCCCTCGATCCTGATTTCCTACCAAGGAACTGGTCTCAGTTTCTAAAATAAACTTCCCCTTGATCCTGGTTTCCTACCAAGGAACTGGTCTCAGTTTCTGATATAAACTTCCCCTCGATCCTGGTTTCCTACCAAGGAACTGGTCTCAGTTTCTGATATAAACTTCCCCTCGATCCTGGTTTCCTACCAAGGAACTGGTCTTAGTTTCTTTTGTCAATAAACTTTCTTGACAAGGGACGCTATGCGTAACGGTTTTCCTCAAACTTCTCGCCGAATTTTCCTGGAGAGATGCCATTTGATAAAAAAACTTTTGATGTCAGACTTGCTGGGGAACCCATCTATCTGAATTGTAGAGGGGTACAAACTTCTCTGTTGGAGATGCCATTTGTTGACTCTATCTGGGGAAAACGAGTCTCTTGAGAGACTGCTTCCGCTTGGGTATTTACATCATACTTTTCTCAGTATCTTCTCGGAGAAATGCCATATGATGTGATCCAATTTTGAGGTGTTGATGACCTTTTCGTCAGCGGATTTTTCAGAGAAAAACTGCTGTATTGTCGAATCTCTGATTAAGAGGCTTTCTCTGGGGATTTTCCTAAATCCGGGAAAGCAAACATATCATCTTCAATGGTGAAGAGTGACATTTTCCGAAAGTTTCTCTGGTTTTCTCAGAGGTTCAAGTTATCAAAGTGGTCAAGGGACAACTCTAATCCAGAAATAAACTGGAGAAGAGAGATTGTTCAAACGCAACATTTCCTGACGAGGAAAGAACTGACAACTCGATTGTGAAGACTTTTATCACTAGGGGACAAGACCGACTAGAGTGATAGTGATGCAATATGAATATGAATGTAAATCAATAATGCATGATGCATGTATGTATATGCTGACAAAAATGACACGACATACAGACTGGTAGATGAACACGACTGGATACTCGACCACAGTAGGAGATAAAAAAGTAACGATGGTTCAAGATAGTAATTCTGCCTTGCTTAGGAGAAGTAGTCCCTGTGGGGGAACAACCGTTGATCGGGCTTAGGAGGTAAGAACTCGGCCGAAGATGTCAGATGGAGTATTCGCATCTGAAATAACTGATCCTTCGTTCAGACGCACTGGTTTAGAAGGAGTACTTTGATTCTGCACTTTGAAGTTCGATTACTTCTGGCGAAGCGATCGATGTTCTTTCGATGTTCAACAGTCAAAAGAAATTGCCATCTTTATTTTAAAAGCAAAAAAGTTTGACAAGTAAATTCGTTTTTGTTTCATTTCAAGAATCGTTAATCATGTTAAAATGTCGTTCTATAAAGCTAAAACAAATAAGAATTGCAAACAAAAGCACAAGGGCTCAAATTTTATTGATAGGATGGAAATCAGCCAAACGCGTGATTCTGTAGAGTATTTACAAAGTTAGAAAATGGTAATTTAAGGGAAAAGGGCTGTATGGAAACATAACGACCACTATCCTTCTACCAACTTTGAATTCTGGACATCCTGAGCTTCCGTCGAAGATGACCGTGACTGGAGTTTTTCTTCTGATGGATAGAATTACTGCCGAGGAGTTAAACTGATCAGACGTAGTTACTTGCCATTAATCCCTAACTTTTACCTGGATTGTACTTTGAGATTTCCAATCCACTGGGATGATTTTTTGATTATGTCTCTAATTTTTGCCTGGACCGCCCCTTCGGATTTTCAATCCACCGAGACGGTTTTTTTTTTTTTAGTTTTTTAGTTTAGGCGAAGTATTTCTTGACTACATCAACATTTGTGGGGTAGGCAAATTCTTCTCCATCCATGGTTGCAAGTCTCAAGGCACCGCTTAAGAAAGCTTTCTTGACCACATAGGGGCCGTCATAATTCGGAGTCCATTTGCCCCGGGAATCAACGAGAAATGATTATATCTTCTTGAGAAACAAGGTCTCCTTTTCTAAAGACACGAGGTCGAACGCCTTCTTCATTCTTTGTTGATACAACTGACCGTGGCATAGTGCCGTGATTCATTTTTCTTCGATTAGATTCAGTTCATCGTGTTAACTTTGACACCATTCAGCTTCTGTTAGCTTAGCTTCCATCAATACCCGGATTGATGGGATCTCTACTTCTATGGGGAGCACTGCTTCCATGCCATATACTAGAGAGAAAGGGGTTGCCCCTGTTGAAGTGCGAACAGATGTGCGATAATCGTGAAGAGTAAAGGGCAACATCTCGTGCCAATCTTTGTAGGTTACGACCATCTTTTGAACAATCTTCTTGATGTTCTTGTTAGCCGCTTCTACCGCTCCGTTCATATTGGGTCGGTAGGGAGATGAGTTATGGTGTTCGATCTTGAACTCTGTGCACAACTCCTTCATCATCTTATTGTTTAGGTTAGATCCATTATCAGTAATGATCTGGCTAGGAACACCACAACGGCAGATGATATTGTTTTTGATAAATCGGACTACCACTTGTCGGGTTACATTGGCGTATGACGCTGCTTCGGGCCACTTGGTGAAGTAGTCAATGGCTACCAGGATGAACCGATGTCCATTCGAAGCTTTAGGTTCGATCATGCCGATCATGTCGATTCCCCATATAGAAAAAGGCCATGGGGAAGAAAGAACTTTGAGATGTGTTGGCGGTACATGGATTTTATCGGAGTATATCTGACACTTGTGACACTTCCTCATGTACTTGTAGCAGTCAGATTCCATGGTTAACCAATAGTACCCTGCCCTTAGAATTTTTCTCGCCATTGTGTGTCCATTGGCATGAGTGCCAAAGGATCCTTCATGAATTTCTTTCATCAGCATGTTTGCTTCTAGTCTGTCTACACATCGAAGCCAGGCCATGTCAAAGTTCCTCTTATAGAGTGTATCGCCGCTCAGGAAGAAGCTGCCAGCCAGCCTTCTGAGGGTTTTTCTGTCTTTTCTTAGTGCCCCAGGTGGGTACTCTTGTTTCTGAAGGAAGCATTTGATATCGTGATACCAAGGTTTGTCATCTATGACTGCTTCAATCGCAAAGATGTAAGCGGACCGTTCAAGGCGCATTATGTCGATCTTAGGTAAGTCGGTCCATTGACCTACACTAATTATGGAAGAGAGGGTGGCTAATGCATCAGCCATGTGATTCTCAGCACGAGGGATGTGATGAAACTCGATTCTGTTGAAGAAAGGTAACAACCTTCTTGCATAATCTTTGTAAGGAATCAATCCGGATTGGTATGTGTTCCAATCTCCTTTGATTTGATTGATAACCAGGGCTGAGTCGCTATATACATCCAAGTTCTTAATCCTCAAATCAATCACTTCTTCGAGACCCATAATACAAGCTTCGTATTCGGCCTCGTTGTTTGTGCACTTGAATGTAAGTCTGGTAGTGAAAGGAACGTGGGTACCCTAAGGTGTTATGATGATTGCCCTAATTCCACTTCCGTAATGATTGACAGCTCCGTCAAAGATTAGTCCCCATTGGGAACCTGGTTCTGGCCCTTCACTGGGTAGCGGTTCATCGCAGTCTTTCATTTTTAGATACATGATATCTTCGTATGGGAAGTCAAATCCGACTGATTCTTGATCGTCAATCGGTTGATGAGCCAAATGATCGGCTAAAGTACTTCCCTTAACGACTTTCTGAGCGTGGTACTCAATGTCATATTCCGATAACAACATCTGCCAACGGGCAATTCTTTTCGTGAGAGCAGGTTTTTCAAAGATATACTTGATTGGATCCATTTCTAAGATTAACCAAGTAGTGTGACGAATCATGTACTGGCGAAGACGTTTGGCTGCCCAAGCCAAAGCACAGCAATTTTTCTCAAGCATAGTGTACCGAGTCTCGCATTCGGTGAATTTCTTACTCAAATAGTAGATGGCAGACTCTTTTCTTTTTTTTTCGTCTTGTTGACCAAGCACACAAACCATTGAGTCCTCTAGGACTGTGAGGTAGATGATCAGTGGTCTTCCTTCAACTGGAGGTGATAGAATCGGTGGGTTCATATAATGCCCTGTATAACATTTATCTAGAATAATACAATACAAACATTTTTTTTATTTGGTACTGACACCATCATAAGTGCCTAATGGTGTAGTTCACATACTTGTCCATTTCTAAAACATAAAATACAACACATGGCACAAGTCATGGAAACTAGCCAAAGAAAATAAAATCTAAGAATATACAATATCCTCAATTGTATACAACAAAATAATACACAGCGGAATAAGCTTAACTAAGCTTCTCTTGAAACATCTCAGCATAGCTCCACTTGTAAATTAAACCTGCAACCCGTACCTGAAATATAGCAACTATAGTGGGGTGAGATACATCAAATTTCAGTGAGTTCCCTATCTTATAAGTTCTCTCGGCTTTACAAGGTTCTATCAATCCTAACACAAGTCAAGGGGAAAGGAAATGACCTTGAGTGCACAATCTCACGATCTAACAATCTCACACTATACGGAAACATGTCAAGAGTCTGTTAACTCAAAAATATCACTAATCGGTAACCATGCCAAGGCATCCCCTTTTCCCGTCCTCTTCTACGTCTAGAAGTCGACCCGGGTCATGGATCCTTGCTATTTACTTGGCATACAAAATGGATTCGGGAACATCGGCCTGTTAGCCGTGAACCATCACTTCACATGGCCTGTTAACCATCACAAGTCTCTACCCTTAGGTTCCATTCGTACTACACACGGGAATCAAACCTGCCAAGTACCATGCCTTGTTTTAGAGGAGCTCGAGACTCATGAAACTGCAACTCAAAGAACCGGTTACGATTACATGATCTCACACACCAACGTGATTGTATTCGACAATCACAAGGCCACAAAGCCTTAAGACCTCTTTTGTCTTTCACAAAACCACAATGGTTTACTCACATGTTCCATACTAGTGTTTCACTCTTTCTATGACATTGTAGCTGACACACACCTCGGCACCGCACGCACGAGCGTTGTCAGACACACGTCTCGGCACCTCAAGCACGAGCATTCGTCATAAAGTTATCTACTCTAGGCCAGAACTCGTCAATGAATGCACGAGTATCGCCATCCAAAGTTTCTATCACAACTCTATTCACAACCTAGAATTTTACCATTTTGTTTTGGGGTAAAGTTTTCCTCACTCTTCCTAACTCATTTTAACATGCATATTCACTCATTCATTTTAACAACAATTATTAGATAGATATGGAATAACACAAATATTAAAAGTAAATGCATATAATCACACATCACATAAAACATCATTTTTTTCACATTTACATAGTTAACACTATTCGTAGGTTTCCTCCGATTCATTAAATCGGGTAATAACTCAATAGTTCTCACTCTTATCCCGTAGGATATTTCCACAGCTTTACATCGGCTATAAATATGCCCCGATCGGATTTACGATCCAAAAGATGTCAATTCCAACATTTCACAAAACATTACTCTCCTTCATTTTCCACTAAATCATTTTGTTAGTTCTTGTATTGGCTGGAATTTTGGTAAAACAAAGTTGAACAATGTTGATGTCATATGTCTGATGTCATAACATTGGTTCCAAACATTAGCTGTTGCAGGGTTGAAGTTTTATTTGTTGATGTTATAAGTGAAGTCTTGACATCACTATACCAGAACATCAGAACATCAGATTGTGATGTTTTAGGGCTGCGCGTGTTAGGATGTTTTGAGGAGATCTGTTAGAGAGATTGGATGCGAATTTCTTGGAGAAGATATTTCCAATCAGATATAGAGCAGATCGTGGAGCAAATCATGTAACTAACATTAAGGCTGATTTGAAAAGATTTAGGAGATCAAATATGCGTTAATTTCTGGTATCAGAAACAAATCAAATCAGAATTTTGGGAGCAGGTCCAAGCCCAAGTTAGAATGATATTTAAAGCAGCCTCAACCCTAAGTTAAATAACGAAGACAGAGAGCATAAACTGAGAGTCAATTTGAGTTTTCGTGTGTGTTTGTAAACCATTCATGTTGGAATTAGTGTTACTATTTTGAGTTGTAAGTATTCACTCTAGAGCTTTTAAGCAAGAGTGTATTGTTCTTGATCAAAGCTGTTAAGCAGAATCAAGTTGGGTGATTAGTGTGTAATCATTGGATTGTGTCACTGTGGTGAATTAGGGAGTGAGTGGTTTCTCATACCTAAGTGGTTTCTTAGGTAGAATTGTCATTGGGTAGTGATTAAATTATGTAGATGTCAACTGGGATTGTTGAGTCTGTAATTTGATACTACTAATAGTGATTTTGCTCCCTGGCTTGGTAGCCCCCAGACGTAGGTAGTTAGACCGAACTGGGTGAACAATTCTTTGTGTTATTTACTGTTGCTTTTACCTTGTTCATATAGCAGATTGTGTTGTTGTGACATCACACCTTAACATCACACATCTGATACCAGAATTTCAATTGGTATCAGAGCAGGCATCCTGCTCTACATCTGGGTGAGATCTAGGGCTGATACTTTCTGGTGCAATGGACAAGGAGACTGGTGGATTTGTGAATAGACCCCCTATTCTAGATGGCTCTAATTATGACTATTGGAAACCACGGATGGTTACCTTCTTGAAGTCTTTAGACGGCAGGGCTTGGAAGCCTATTGTGAAAGAATGGAAACATCCTATTATTGTGGAGAATGATGGGAATGGAAAGGAAGAAGAGGGTAGCTCAAAACTGAAACCTGAAGAAGAATGGACCAAGGAAGAAGATGAGCTTGCCCTTGGAAATTCTAAAGCCTTGAATACCATATTCAATGGTGTTGATAATAACATCTTCAGGTTGGTCAACACTTGTGAAGTTGCTAAGGAAGCATGGGATATCTTGAAGACAACTCATGAAGGGACCTCTAAAGTCAAGATGTCAAGACTTCAACTTTTGACAGCAAAGTTTGAAAATCTGAAGATGAAGGAGGATGCGACAATCCATGATTTCCACATGAACATCCTTGAGCTGTCAAATGCTTCTAGTGCCCTAGGAGAGAGGATGACTAAAGAGAAGCTGGTAAGGAAGATTCTCAGATCCCTTCCCAAGAGATATAAAATGAAGGTGACTGCTATTGAAGAAGCTCAAGACATCAGCAAGATGAGGGTTGATGAGTTGATTGGTTCTCTTTAAACTTTTGAGTTGGGATTGAATGAAGAGCCTGAAAAGAAGACCAAAAGTATAGCTTTGGTGTCTGATACTGAAGGTGGTAGCTTTGAAACTCAGGAGGAACTGTCAAATGCTGTTGTGATGCTTGGGAGACAGTTTAATAAAGTGATAAAGAGAATGGACAAAAACTATAGACCTAATGTTAAGAACATCACATCTAACAACAACAGGTCTAGTGATCAAGTGAAGAAAACAAGGGATGAAGAAAAATCCAACAATGACAAAGGAGTTCAATGCTTTGAGTGTGAAGGGTACGGGCATGTCAAGAAAGAATGCCCTACATTTCTCAAAAAGCAGAAAAAGGGGTTATCTGTTTCCTGGTCTGATACAGATAGTGAAAGTGAAGAAAATAATTCCAAGCATGTTAAGGCATTGACTGGACTATGTGCCTCTGATGGAGAGTCTAGTGATGAGGAATTGACCTTTGAAGAGCTGGCATCTTCTTATCAAGAGTTGTGTTTGAAAAGTGAAGAGGTCCTACAAGAAGGGGAGAAGCAGAAGAAGATTATTGTTCAGCTTGAGATTGAGAAAGCTGAACTTAAGAATGAAGTTTTGTTGTTGAAATCCCAGCTTGATCAAATGTCAAAATCCATCAGAATGTTAAATAGTGGAACTGACACTCTGGATAAAATACTTGAAGCTGGAAAAGGGGCAAGTGATAAGACTGGTCTAGGATATAAGGGTGAAAATAAGATATCTGCAGAGGCTAGTTCTTCTGGGGTTAAACAAAACATTCCTCTTCAGCATGAAAAAGGGCATGGTTCTGGTGTTAAGAAGGATGTCCCTCACCCTAGGTAACAAAATAATGGAAAGGGATATGGTCATGTTCCTAAGAAGTTTTTGTCTCAACCCCAAGGAAAACCTCAGTTTTCTGGAGCTAGACAGTATATGCCTCCCCAATACCATAAGAGTATGCAGACTTATAATCTCAAACATAACATGTTCCATCCGATGTCTCAACATCAAGGGAAAATGTATGGGGTTGAACCTAATAATGATGTGCCTCATAATTATGGCAGAAGAAGGCCACATCATCATGGTAAAAGACAGCCTAAGCACTACAGAAGACAGCCTAATTATGGGAGAAGACAACATCAATACTTTGACAGATGGTAGCCTCAGCATTATAACAGAAATCATCATCAAGGGGGAAGACATTTCAATCACTTCAGAGAAGAGATTCAAAGAGTAAGATGTTACTATTGTGGTAGATTTGGCCATATACAATCTTCTTGCTTTAAACTGCATGGTTATACCAAGCCTGCTCCTCAACCTAGACAGAAGCAGGACATGACTCAGACTGTTGAACAATGGATTCCTAAAGCTGCTGTCACATGTCTATTGGCTCACTCATCTGTTAGAACCCCAGCTATGGATGGTTGGTATTTTGACAGTGGTTGCTCATTGCATATGACTGATTTCAAGAATCAGTTGGTAGATATCAGGATTTACTCCACAAAGGATGTAACTTTTGGTAATGGAGAAAAAGGGGAAGTAAAAGGAATTGGAAAATTGAATTGTGAGGCTGGACCTAATCTTGAAAGTGTTCTTCTGGTCAAAGGATTGACTGCTAATTTGATTAGCATTAGTCAGTTATGTGATGAAGGATTCAAGGTTAGCTACACTAAAGATGAATGTTTAGTGACTAATGAGAAGAGTGAAGTCGTTATGAGGGGAGTTAGATCCATAGATAACTGTTATTTAGGGGTTCCTCAAGAGTCCAGCTTATCATGTAATGTCAAGGATGATGTTATGACATCTGAATGTGACATTAGAAGGATCACCAAACATCCTAGTGTTATGCAACTATTCAGAGGAAATATTGAAGAAACTAAGGTAGGTGAGGTTGAGCATTCAGGTATGAAGGGTAATGACGATTTCCCTAAAGATATGTGTGCTGAAATTTGAGAAGTGTTAAGTAGAAATTTGGGCAATTAGAAAAGGATTCAAAGGTTAATGAATTATGATGTGCATTTATTAAATTTCAAAAATTTAAAAGGAAATTTGTTTTGGTGGGGAAAATACATTTATTGGCCTTTAAGTGACCAACAAAAGCAGTTCCCTTACCTTAGGCTATCATTCCCTATTATTGCTCTCTCACGCTATTTCACTCTCCACACTCCAAGTCCTTTCTTCTCCCCCCCCCCCCCCCCCCCCCACAAGAACAGAAATTACAAAACACCTTTGGTCACCAGTTGTTGTGCAGAAACGATGTCTAAACAAGTGTCATCTCCATCCAAGAAGGATGCGTCCAAAAGTTCCACTCATGCAAATTCTAGGGTTTCGTCAGAAGAGGTGTCTGTGAATGAAGCTATGGACATTGCTCCTATCTCTATGATTCCAGCTTCAGTAAAGACAAGACCTGAGAAGTATCAACCCAAGAGACCATCAAAAGGTAATACTTCTAATCAATATGCGAGTAGTAAATTTGATGATAGCGAAAGTAGGGCCTTTGTCACTAGTGTGTTGTTTGGAGACAAACCTACTCCTAGGACTACCACCCCTCTTCCTCAAGCTGTTGAAGAAAGGGTAGATGTGGACAAGAGCATTGATCAGATTGTCACAAAAATATTTGAGAAAGGGATCCCCGTGAAGGGAATATCTAGACCTCTGAGTCAAAGGCCTGCTGAATCTGTTAGAGAAGAGGGTGACATTGAGACTTCTGAAACAAATCTTCATAGATTAGCTGTTTCAGTCATTGAAGATGCTGAGATTGAAGATGGAGGTGAAGCTGAAGCAGAAAGAGAAAGGAATACTCATGTTGAAGATGAAGTTGATGTTGAACATGATGTTGAAACATCACCTGCTAGAGAGGTTACTCCTAGTCCCAGAAGGAAGAAGAATGCTGATGTGGTGGATGTTGTTGAGTTATCTGATAATGAAGTAATTGGTAATGCTGTTCTTGGGATTGCCAAAAGATTGAAGACAAGAAAAGGAAAGACTGTGGAATCTTCTCCTAAGATGACAGCTGAAGGCAAGAAGAAAAAGACATCTGTTGTTAGTCCAACTAAATCTTGGAGCAAGGTTGCTGTGTCCTCCAAAAAGAGGAAGGTTAGAGAAGAATCTGAATCTGAGTATGATGTTGAGAAAGATGTTCAAGACATCATCCCTGTCAGGAAGTCCATTTTGAAGAGAATTTCTGATAAGGTTCCTGAAGTGCCAGTAGACAACATATCTTTTCATTATGCTAGCTGTGCTTCTATGTGGAAATTTGTGTGCCAAAGGAGATTAGCTTTGGAAAGAGAGTTGGGCAAAGATGCATTGGAGATGAAAGAAATTATGGAGCTCATTCATGCTGTTGGACTGTTGAAGACTGTGACAAAATTCTCTAAGTGCTATGGTGGACTTGTTAAGGAATTTGTTGTTAACATTCCCATAGACATTGCTGATAAAAGAAGTGTGGACTTCATGAAGGTGTTTGTTAGAGGTAAGTGCATTAATTTCTCTCCTAGTACCATCAATAAGTATCTGGGAAGAGATGATCAAGAGGGTTGTGAACTAGAAGTGACTGATAATGATGTGTGTAAAGATATCACAACCACTCAGGTGAAGGTTTGGCCACTGAAAGGTAAATTGACAGCTAGCAAACTCAGTATCAAGTATGCTATTTTGCACAGAATTGGAGCTACTAACTGGGTGCCTACTAATCACAAAACCACCATAGCTATGGGATTAGGAAGGTTTATTTATGCTGTTGGGAAAAAGGCCAAGTTCAATTATGGGAATTACATATTTGAGCAAGTTATGAAGCATGGTGCCACTAATGCTATCAAGATGCCTATAGCATTCCCTTCCCTTGTCTGTGGAATGATCTTAGATCAACATCCTGGAATTCTAACCAGTTCAGATGTAGCATGTAAGAGGGAGTCAGGTCTATCCTTGCATCCCAAGCTGTTTGTTGGGAATCATGTTCCAGACATTGTTGTAACATCAAGTTCTGGTGTTAAGAAGGCCAGTACTAAAGCTGAGTTGATTGAAGAATTGAAGGCAACCTACAAGGATCTTGATGTGGTTATCAGTACTAGCACTGCTAGGAAGTTGATAATTGAGCAGATGCTCAAATCCTTGGAACAGGGTGAAGATGATGTGAGTGCCAACACTGAAGATTCAGGTTCAGAGGAAGATGAGGAGAATGATGAAGATGGTTCTGATGCTAGTGAAGATTGAAGTGCTGCTTTTGTTGTTTTTCTTTTTGCTTTTGTAGTTTATAGTTTTTGCTTCTGCACATTGTGTGCATGGTGTGTATCTTGGATAATATCACTTTTATGTTTATCTTGGTTTTGTTCTATGATTTGTCTTGTCTGGTGGTGCTGACTTTAGACTGACAAGGAGAGATAGTAGGACTAACTGTAGTAGAGTGCTTAACTTGTTGATTGTTGGCCAATTGTGGCTAAAAAGAGGGAGAAGTTAGCCTATGTGTTGCCTAGTTGTCTGGTGTGGCTCTAGGCTTGAGGGGGAGTGTGCATGATTAAACAGCTGGTATGCTGGTTCTTGCTTTGAGGGGGAGTTTGGCTTTGTTCAGCTTGTTATATGTGATTGCTGCTGGGTTGAAGTAAGTTTTTTCTGCTGCAGGTACTTATGATGATGGCATAGTTTGTTTTAGCCAAAATTAGCCAAAGGGGGAGATTGTTAGTTCTTGTATTGGCTGGAATTTTGATAAAACAAAGTTGAAAAATGTTGATGTCATATGTCTGATGTCATAACATTGGTTCTAAACATTAGCTGTTTCAGGGTTGAAGTTTTATTTGCTGATGTTATAAGTGATGTCTTGACATCACTATACCAGAACATCAGAACATCAGATTGTGATGTTTTAGGGCTGCGCGTGTTAGGATGTTTTGAGGAGATCTGTTAGAGAGGTTGGATGCGAATTTCTTGGAGAAGATATTTCAAATCATTTATGGAGCAGATCATAGAGCAAATCATGTAACTAACATTAGGGCTGATTTGAAAAGATTTAGGAGATCAAATCTGCGTTAATTTCTGGTATCAGAAACAAATCAGATCAGAATTTTGGGAGCAGGTCCAAGCCCAAGTCAGAATGATATTTAAAGCAGCCTCAACCCTAAGTTAAATAACGAAGACAGAGAGCATGGACTGAGAGTCAATTTGAGTTTTCGTGTGTGTTTGTAAACCATTCATGTTGGAATTGGTGTTACTATTTTGAGTTGTAAGTATTCACTCTAGAGCTTTTAAGCAAGAGTGTGTTGTTCTTGATCAAAGCTGTTAAGCAGAATTAAGTTGGGTGATTAGTGTGTAATCATTGGATTGTGTCACCGTGGTGAATTAGGAAGTGAGTGGTTTCTCATACCTAAGTGGTTTCTTAGGTAGAATTGTCATTGGGTAGTGATTAAATTAGGTAGATGTCAACTGGGATTGTTGAGACTGTAATTTGATACTACTAATAGTGATTTTCCTCCCTGGCTTGGTAGCCCCCAGACGTAGGTAGTTAGACCGAACTGGGTAAACAATTCTTTGTGTTATTTACTGTTGCTTTTACCATGTTCATATAGCAGATTGTGTTGTTGTGACATCACACCTTAACATCACACATCTGATACCAGAATTTCACATTTATCCCACATCATACCCAATATTTTCACTTTTTATCGGATAGAGGGTCGTCATAGCTTTCTAATGACACCAAGAACGTCCCGATCCGAGTTACGGATCAAAAGTTATGAAGGAAACAAAACGGGAAAAGCCGTCATGTTCGCTTTGCGAAGCTCCAGCGAGCATTCGCTTTCCTCATTCGCAGTGCAAAGCTCCAGCGAACCAAGTCAGAAAGAAAAGGGCACAAAGTTTGCTTTGCGAACACCTGGCGAACATTTGCCTTGCCCTTCGCACTGCGAAGCTCTGGCGAACCTTCGCCTTCCTCTTCGCTAGGGGTTCGCATTGCGAACCTGCGAAAACCCAGAATTTCAGCAGCGTAACAGCTGGGGCCGTTGGGTCCAAAACCCATTCCAAACGCTACCCAATGCACAAATAAGCATCAATAGATGATTCTATACACATATTGATCATACAACACAGTTTATAACTCATTTTATCCGTTAGATTTCATTGATTCAACAATTTATCATTTTCTCTCAATTTCTAACCTAAGTTCCAAACATCTATTTCTAGAACTTGGAGTTTCTAACTAGAACCCACCTGATAATCGAAGAGGAGTTTGAAGAAGATGGTGATGATGATGATCCATGGGTGTCTCTCTTCTCCCTTCTTCTTCTCTTCCTCACTTCCTTTCCTCTTCTTCTCCTTTTACTATCTTTTTCCTTCTTTTCTTTTCTCTTTCCATATATATATATATATATAACCAATATTATATAATATAATCCAATAGAGTAAAATATCTCCAATTGATATTTTGTTGTCTCAACCCAATAGATCAATTATTAGAGTTATCTTAAAATCCTTTCTCGAATTTAAATAATTGATCTCTTCAGAGTTCATCAGTTGCTCTATTGATCCCCAAATGTCAATACTTAAAGTACTTAGAGGATTCCATTAATCCAATATACCAAAGATAGAGCACATAGGTACTCATCTGATCTCATCTGATATTCAATTGAGCAATTAGATAATATGGGGTATTACAGTTCAACAGGTATTCCTTAATACTGTCGAAGGCGGTTTGGCAGTCCTCTGTCCAAACGCATTCCTGATTCTTTTTGAGTAATTTGAAAATTGGCGCACATGTTGCGGTCATGAGGAATATGAATCTGGAGATGTAGTTCAAACGTCCCAGGAATCCTCTGACTTGTTTTTCAGTTTTCAGAGAAGGCATTTCTTGAATGGCCTTGACCTTGTCAGGATCAACCTCAATTCCTTTTTGGCTGACGATGAACCCTAAAAGTTTCCCTGAACGGACACCGAAGGTGCACTTATTGGGATTCAAGCAGAGTTTGTACTTTCTCAACCGCTTGAATAGTTTTGATTGGTGGGTCACATGCTCCTCTTCTGTCTTAGATTTGGCAATCATGTCATCGACATATACCTCGATTTCCTTGTGTATCATGTCATGAAACAGAGTAGTCATGGCCCTTTGATAGGTTGCCCCGGCGTTCTTCAAACCGAACGGCATTACCTTGTACCAAAAGGTACCCCATGGGGTGATGAAGGAAGTTTTCTCCATGTCTTTCGGCGCTATTTTGATTTGATTATAGCCCGAGAATCCATCTATGAAGGAGAAAACTTTGAACTTTACTATACTGTAAACCAGCATGTCAATGTGCGACAAAGGAAAGTCATCCTTTGGACTAGCCTTGTTCAGATCTCTGTAATCGACACACATTCGGACTTTTCCGTCCTTTTTTGGAACGGGTACGATATTGGCTAACCATTGAGGATATTCTGATGTGGCGAGGAAACCCGCGTCAATCTGTTTTTGTACTTCCTCTTTGATTTTGATGGCCATGTCCGGGTGAGTCCGTCTCAACCTCTGTTTTACTGGCAGACATTCTGATTTCAATGGTAAATGATGTTCCACGATGCTGGTATCCAACCCTGGCATGTCCTGGTAGGACCAAGCAAACACATCGGGAAATTCTCTGAGAAGCTTTGTCAAACTCTCTTTGGCAGTTGGACTGAGCAGTGCCCCAATCCTGATTTTTTTTCTCTCTTTTTCTGAACCCACGTTGATCGTTTCCAATGGCTCTTTGTGAGGTTCAATGGACCTTTCCTCTTGTCGGAGTAATCGTGAGATCTCTTTTGGAATTTCGTTGTCAACTTCTTCTTCAGCCCCAAATACCGGGAACTCAAAGTCGGGAGAAGGCATCGGATCATATGTTTCAACGGGGTTTAAAAGAAGTAATCTGCATGACGTGATGATTTGTGTTTAGAAGAGATAGAGAAAATGCAAGTGTGTGCAGTGTATTTTTTTTGAAAAACTGCTTGTTTATTTTGAATTGTTTTTTAGGATTACCATTTTCTGAGAAAAGCGAAAAGAGAAAACAACAATTAACGCGGAGATCACAAAACGACGTTATTTTATTTATGAATAGGTCGATTCTTGAAACTACAGCCCTATAAAACAGAACTCTGTCGCTTTGGGCGAAGCGAAGAGGGATATTTACAGAAAACGAGCCCTATCAAAACATCCGTTTCACCTAGGTAGGGTGAAAGGTTAAAGACGACAATTACTTTGACTTATGAACAATCCTCGGAACATCGACAGCAACCCATTGGCGGCGAACTCCTCGGTGAATCACAAAGTCTGGTACCTTCCTTGATTTGTCTTCAGAAATAACGCTGATCTCTGGTGGAGCAGGATCATTAGAATCTGTCTCCCACGCAGAGTCGCCGTAGGAGGATTCCTCAGTTGTATTTTGCAGAGTATTTGTGCTCTCAGGTATATCTCCCCATCCAGTTGGCTGGATATCTTCAAACCTGATACGAGAGCTTTCGGGAGTGGTGTACTTGACCATGAAGTCAAATTTTCCACTTGGTTGTCCTAAGGTGTCCCACACTTCTTTGGAACTGGAGGAGTCATCTCGTTCGATGACGTTGACCTCGGGAAAAGCATAGTTGATGAATTCTTGTCCGGCGAACATTGTGAATTCATCGTCGTGCTGGATAGGTTCTGAATACCCTGAGTGTTGATCCCATGACATGGTGGGGACGTATGTATTCTTTTCGATGATGCTCAGCTGATTTTCATTGTTCGGATGATTTTCTTGCCCCAAGTCTCCTAGGAACGGCTGCCAGATAGGCAGGCCATCCATTGGGCCATAATAGTCATGGTCAAAGTTGTCCTTCATCAGAGTGTCCTCCTCTAAAGAGTTTGGTGGAGCACAACATCCTTCTGAATCACAATCTCCGTATATCATTTCGACATCGGACCTCGGTATAAATCTTGGACTCTGTGCGGGATAGCAAAAGGGCGTAGGCACCTCTTCCTGAGACATATAACCGTCCTTGTTGAGATATGACTTTCATTCCTCATCCGTATCGGAGGGATCTCCCTCGTTGATGGTATGGGCTGCTTGAGGCACTAGGTGAAGGAAACCTCCACTGTGGAAGAAGTCCTGAATGGGATAAAGACTTTCATCATTAGCAGCTCTCTGGGTGCAGGTTGCAGAAAAACCAAGACCCTTCTTTGTTTTATTATCAGTAGGAATGACAAGTTGTAGCCATCCTTTTGCATTGTTATTCTCGATCACTTTGAGAGCATCTCTGTATGAGGAAATCAAGGTTCCTTTCTTTGATTGATTCTCATTGCTCATCGAAAGTGCTTGGAACTGAGTCCCAACAACCTCCTCGGGTTCTACACAAGTAGATAATGACAGGTTACTCAAGATCAAGGCTTGTTCTCCACAGAACGTGACGTGTTGATCGTTCTTGACGAACTTCAGTTTCTGGTGCAGTGTCGAAGTGACTGCCCCAACCTGGTGTATCCAAGGTCTTCCTAATAAACAGTTGTACGCTGCCCGGACGTCCATGACCTGGAAAGTGATTAGGAAAGTGTGAGGATCGATAGTTATGGGATGGTCGACTTCGCCGATAACTGCTTTCCGAGACCCATTAAATGCTTTGACGATGACCTCACTGCCCCTCATCGGGGACCCTTTGAATGATACTCGCATTAAAGTGGACTTCGGCAAAACGTTGATGGCCGATCCTGTGTCTACCAGTACACTGGCTAAAGCATCGTCCTGGCAGTTAAGTGTGATATTGAGCGCCTTGTTGTGACTTTTGCCCCCCACTGGCAAATCCTCATCACTGAATCTTAAATTGTTGCAGGAAGTCATGTTAGAGATGATGCTATCGAACTATCGTATTGACACATCCTGTTCCACAAAGGCCTGCTCTAAGACATTCTGTAGAGCCTCTCTGTGGGCTTCAGAACTGAGTAAAAGTGATAGCACTGAGATCTTTGAAGGGATTTATAACAGTTGATCAATGATATTGTATTCACTCCTTTGGATGAGCTTCAGCATATCATCATTGTTCTTTGAAAGGTCGGGATTACTGGATTGACCGACTGGTGGATCAGGAGCTTCTGTTGGAAGTTCCTTTTCTTTGTTAGGTTCTCCAACTCCTCGGTTGAAGATTCGACCGCTCCGTGTTACTCGACTGATGTCTGCAATATTCACGACGGAGGGTAATGGAATTTCCTTTCCATTATCAATTATTGTTGCATCGTATTTGTAAGGGATCGCCTTAGCTGATTCATACGGTAACGGTCCCGGTAGATAGATAACTGCAGGAGCCTTCTGATTTTTCTGACTGTCGTAAGTAACTTCAATCAGTTCCTGGCTAAGAACCTTTGATTCGTCTAGTAGAGGGATGATGGTACAAACATCCTTGTTCTGTTGATGATCAGAGATTACAACCACATCTTTGATTTGATCAGCGAAGTAGTCCGGCGTCCAGTTGATTGGCTCGGAACTTGGACACGGGTGAATCTCTTTACGATCCAACTGACCTTGAAGGGCTGCCCGCACAAGGTAGCATCCTTGGTTATTCTCCGAGCAGACTCTACAACGTTCATAGTTGTATGATGGCACCTGGCCACGCCCACTTTGAATGCAGTGCAACCTTACCAGGTTTGTTTCCATAGATCGGACATCCTGACTTTGACGCCGAGTAGGGTTTCCATTAAGCACACTGATTTGTTACGTGTCTTCATCCAGATAGATTGGAAGCCACCAGTGGTTTAACAAGTGTTGTAAAGTTCTCTGAACGAGATCACACCCTTGGTTACTCTCACAACATCCTTTACAGCTCAGATAATCATGTGAAGTGAGAAAACCGAGTTGGACATGCCTGGCATGTAACTCCACCAAGCTGGTATTCATCAGACGAATATCAAAGGTTTGAATCATGTTGATCTGATAAGGATTTCTATCATGGTAGTTCTGGATCCATCCAAGATCCATCTGACGTTGGAGGGCCTCTTGTACAAAAGAGCATCCCTGTTTGTTTACCGAGCAAGTCAGACAGGAATTATAATCGTGCCGTGGCAGATTATGATACTGGCTTTGCCTTGAGTGCATCGCCACCAAGTTGACATTCATTGCACGGATGTCGTGGTTTGGAATGATGTTGGAATTCGTATAGGTCATGTTGACTCCACGAACTCGATGCTCTTGGATCCATCCGAGATCCAATTGTTCATGTAGAGCTGCTTGCACCACAGAACATCCTTGATTATTTTTAGAGCAGATATCACACTGGTGATAATTATGAGGTGGGACATGGCCATATCCGCTCTGTCTACAATGCACCTTGACCAAGTTGGCTCTTAACAAGAGTACATCATGAATTTGATAGGTGTTGTTAGACTCTCCCTCTATCAAATTGACTGCAGATTTCTCATGTTGAGGCAGCGAGTTTGTGAGAACATTAGGATTCGTATCCTTGAAAGATAAGACCCCGCTCCTAACAAGCTTTTGTACGTCGGATTTCAAACTGAGACAGTTTTCTATGTTATGCCCGGGTCCTCCTTGATGGTAAGGACACGTGTGTTTCGTTTTGAACCAAAAAGGAAGATTTTCCGGTACTGTAAGAGGAGACTTAGTTTGGACATGCCCCTTGACCAGTAATAATGGAAGCAGCTCCGCATACAACATGGGTATAGGGTCAAACCCTGGTGGTCGCGTTGTATGGTTTTTGTTTTTGTACTGAGGACGAGCCTGCTGAAGAGGTTGTTGTGTACTTTGCTGAAGTTGTTGTAGATTAGGTTGGCTCTAAGCAACCTGAGGTTGATACGTAGGAACAGGCGTGGGATTGATAGCAGGAGTTACAGCTGCTACTGGTTGATATCGTCGCCTTTGCTTTCCGAGAGAGATATTCCCGATATCTTGCTCTTTTTTCTTAGGGAGAGCACTACCGTATCGTTTTGTACTACTTGATGATCCAGCGTCTTTAACTAAGTCCTTCTCGGACTGCTTCCTCAAGACGAACTCCCATGCCCACCATCTCGGTGAAGTCACTGGGTGCACTGGCGACCATTCTGTCGTAGTAAAATGAGCCCAAGGTCTTTAAGAAGATCTTTGTCATCTCTTTTTCCTCAAGAGGTGGAGAAATCTGAGCGGCAATTTCACACCATCTCTGAGCGTACTCCTTAAAGGTTTCCTTGTCCTTTTGTGACATCGATATGAGTTTATCTCTGTCTGGTGCCATGTCCAAATTGTATTTATATTGTTGGCTGAAAGCAGCGCCAAGATCTATGAATGTACCGATCGTAGCGCGGTTTAAACCCATGTACCATTTTAATGCGACACCGGTTAAACTATCCTGAAAGTAGTGAATCAGTAGCTCCTAGTTCTTTGTCTGAGCTGACATTCGCCGAGCGTACATCACCAAATGGCTCTGAGGGCAAGAGTTACCCTCGTACTTTTCAAAGTCGGGCACTTGGAACTTGTGTGAAACTTTCATATTAGGGACCAAACAAAGGTCTGCGGCGTCCTTTCCAAATAAATCCTGACCGCGAAGGGCTTGCAGCTCTTTTTTGCATTTCCAAGAACTGTTCTTGGAACTCATTCATTCTGTCGAACATGCTGTCGTTTCCAACAGAAGGTATCTGTGGAATCTGTCCTTCTGAGACAGTGTGTACCATGGGCGGTGGTATAGTCATTATGGCCGAGACTCTCGGTGTCTCCCGAAGTTTGTAACCTTCAGGAGTTGTTGTCATGCCCTTGGCATCTTCGCTTTCCCGAAGTTTGTAACCTTCAGGCCCAGCGGTTCCTGCTGTTGTTCCCTGATCCTCAGCGATCGGCGGAACATATCCTTCTGGGATATAGTTAATAGGCATGCCCCAGGGACGATCTTTCGGCATTTTGTACCTAGGATCATACTTCTCCACTATGGGCGTAGATGTGATCTCCGAGATCACAGTCATTTGTTGTTGCGTTTGAGCTTCTGCTAGAGCTTGCGTGTCATTATGAAGCTTTCTCAGATCCTCTTTTAGATTGTCGATCTCTTCTCTCAACTCTCTATTCTCTTCCTCGAGATCATCCATCTTTTTCTGACGATTGGCCCGAGTATTGTACGAATGAGACAGTTTGACTCTAGAATCGAGACGCAAATGTGAGATTCGCATCTAAGAAGAATGCGTTTATGAGAATGATATGCAATGATTATATATTATTTTTGTTTATTCAAAGTAAACTTCGACAATTGGATTGCAAATATCAAACAGTGGGGAAACCCCATTTTATTGAATTCAAAGGGTTGCGAAAATGGAAATACAGTAGATTACAAAGTGCTGAAAAAGGAAATCTAAACTAATGGATCCTGAGTCCTCTCTGAAGAGACCTCGGGTGCTGGTTCGGGTGCTTTCCTTTTCTTTGACCGGGGCTCTTGGGCCGTTGTCGGGTTGTCATTCCTTTGCCAAGTGAAAGGAGCGAGCAAATTCCTTTGGTCATCCTGATTTTCTACAACATGCTGCTCTAAAATCTCAATCCGAGCATCTTTTTCTCTTAATAGCTCCTGTATCTTCTTACATTCCACATTGAGAATACGGTACTTGTTCCTCCAAGACCTCTTCTCCTGCTGAACTTTGTTGAGAGTAACCTGAAGTTTTTCCATCTCAGACATGAAATAAAGGGCAGAGTCCCTTAATGGAAGAACTTTTTGACGAGGGTAAGGCATCCTCAGCTGGAGAGCTCTAGTTTGTACGCAGTGGAGATAAGGCTCCATCGAGACACAGTATGGTTTTCCTAGAGACTCTCGTCCTTTCCTATGAACGTGTTTCCAAGCGTGCACTATTTCCGTCTTTAGTGCCCTATCATTTTCTCCTTCCTTAAAGAAAAGACCTTCCAGATGAGCATTGCGCGGGACATGCCTCATTGGGTATCCAAATTGACGACGAACTAACACTGGATGATAGTTGATTCCCCCTTAGTTCCTATAAGGGGTACATTTGGGAAATTTCCACAACGGTCAATGATTATGATCTCGTCATAGATTCGATTGTACTGTAATACCCCAAATTTTGACCACTAAGATTTCCCATCATTGTGAAAATCATCATCACAATATGGATGAACCATCATGCTTCATCAGTCTCCCCAAAGATGGGTGAGCATCCACTACAAGCAAAATTAGGGTTTCAAGCCCTCTCTGAGTGCTTAGACAAAGGATCAATCAAGAAATGACATGATCTTCAACTTGTCTAATCTCTTAAACATCCACAATGGATCAAAAAGGACTCCCACTTCAAGGATTAAGCACAAGGCTGCTCCCTTCTAGGTGGATCAAGTCTCAAGATCGATAGTGTCACCAAATTAGGGTTTTGGTCGACCAAGGTCTCCAGATGGAAATTTTCATCTGGGCACAAGGCAATGATCCAAAACATGACCTAATATACTTCATGGAACCTCATGAACCCATGCATCAAGTCAATTTTGCCTCAGGGGATGCATTCATCAAAAATCAGGAATTAGGGTTTCTTGACCTAATTCACCCCTAAGTTGACTTTTGGGACAAACCATGAGCCAAGACCTCAAGAGATGATTTGAGGGTCTCTAATACACCATATTGATCCATTTGGAACAATGGATTGATCCAAGAAGCTTGAGCAACAAGTTTCATTTTCATCTGCACCACAATTAGGGTTTTAAGGGAAAACTCAACTGTAACTTTGACTTTTGACCAAGGCATGCTCCCAAACCCTAATACATGATTGAATATACCCTATGACACCCATGGAACATGTCCATCAAATTTGATTTAGGTCAAGGACATGATTTCCTGAAGAATTGCACAGTTTGGAATTCATCTGATAAAAAGTCAACTGTGCACAAAAGTCAACTTTGACTTTTCGAGATTTTTCACCAAAATGGATTTTTAACCCTAAAATGATGTTAATGTATGATTTGAATCATCATTCATCAAGAAAAATCAAGAAAAGTGAGATAACTTGTAAAAGGGGTAACCATAAAACTTAGAAATTTTTCTAAGTTAAAAATAAAGTGGCGAAGGTACCAACTTTGGAGGACCATAACTCCTAAACCACAAGGCCATTTTTTCTCATCCAAAGATGGATTTGTAGCCCTCACTATCACCTACAAAAACTTCAACTACAAATCATTCCAATTCATTAAGGATTTTGAGTTATGGAGTGATCAAAGTGGCTGAAAAGTGAAAAAGTCACTTTTTCCAACACTTAATGAAATTTTCACTAAGTCAGAATTCTGCTTCACTTTTTGCCAAATGTAGGGGGATTTTTCACTTGGAATCAAAAGAGATCAAAACCAAACTTGTTCAAACAGTTGTTGTATCATGTAAGAGCTTTCCAAAATGGCCAAGAACATTGCCAAATTCAACCTACACCATGAGATACAACATTGGCAAGTTGCCTTGCTGAAATCTGTCAAGGCAAGGCAGAATTTGCACTTTGGCTCGATTTGCCAAAATCAGCCAATTTCAATTGCTCCAATCCACTTGGACACCTCAGAGGATTGAATCCAAAGGGGACAATCACTGAGCCAAGCCTCCAAGGTCCAAGGAACAAAGAATAGCATGTTGAACCTAGAATTGCCAAAATAGGGACAAGACTTCAAATTTGGAATGAGGCATTCAATGGAACCATCAAGGTGGGATGGACTGAGCCATTCTCATCTGAAATCAGTCAAGACTTATCCAAGACCAAGGGGACCAAAGCTCTGTGCCCTAACCTCTAGTCAATGGCTAGAGGAGACTTTCATTTCCATTGGCCAACATTGAGGGAACCTACTTACCAGCTGCCATGCACTATTCCTTGCAAAACAAACTTGCTCTACTATAAATATAGCTCAATTGTGGTCAGTTTAAGTACACCAAAGCCATCTAACAGATGCTTTCCTCAAAATCTCTTTCTCTTGGCAAAAATGCCTTTCTTAGCAAGGTAGCTATCGGGTTTTGAGTTTGAGAGCAATTCTGCACAAACCAATCACTCACACACCTCACATACATCA
The DNA here is from genome assembly GCA_022829125.1 of Lathyrus tuberosus. Taxonomy (NCBI): domain Eukaryota; kingdom Viridiplantae; phylum Streptophyta; class Magnoliopsida; order Fabales; family Fabaceae; genus Lathyrus; species Lathyrus tuberosus. Next base: position 305,532 of record JALAZF010000896.1, read on the forward strand.
CATATGAGCTGATCAAACACTCACATAACATCTGGAACATCAAAATCTCAAAATCACTTGCCATCCACACAAGTTTGAAGTGAAGTTGCAGCTGAGATGCCATTAACTGATCCAGTCCATTTCAATTCAATCCAAGTGTTCAAACACACTCCATATGGTGTAGGGAAGCTGTTCAGATCATCACAACTCATCTGTAACACCTCCAACCCAGAATTTGATTTGCTCTTGCTGTCACGACTTGGAGGTAAGCCTAAACTTGGCCATCTCTCAATCTATGCATATTTCCTCGCACAATAATTTGGCCATATGTTCATAATCATGCATGGAATGTTTTCCCTCAATTAACTGCATTGTTTGAATCGTGTATCAAAAATCCTAGCCTTCATGCAGAAATTAGGGTTCTTGAGGTCTATTCGTGATTTCTTGTTGTATGTTTAATTTAAATGAAATTAAAGTACATAGACATGATCGTGAGGTTGAGGCGAGCATAATGATATGTGGATTGCATGATATGGTTACATATTCATGGAGATTGGATAGAAAATGCAAATCTGGGCAAACTGAAAAACGCGCGTGTTCTTGGTGTTGTTCTTGGCGCCATTTTCATATATTTGAATATTTGAATTTTGTGATTTTGTTTAATTGATTCAAAAATTAATTTCTCTCTGAGTTTTAATGATTTTGAGTTGATTCTTTTTTTAATAATTCACAAAAATGTTAAAATATTTTATTTTCACAAAAAATCCCAAAAATATTATTTATTTCATATAATTGATATTTTTGTAAAGAATTAATATTTTGATTGTTTTTGGCATTTTAAATATTTTTTCTACATTGATTTTGCAACTTTTAATGCTTTCTAATTATTTTGTAGGTCAATACTTAATTTTTGAAGCATTAATCCAAGATCACAATTTGTTTTTCACATGTTAAACAATTTTTGATCATTTTAATTGAATTTTTATTCAATTAAATACATTTTTGAAAACAAATTAGGGTTTTGGATTAATTCAACCCTCATAAATCATTTTCAAAACACTTTGGGCCTCTATTAGAGTGTAAGACCCAACCCCCTTCTTTTTGACCAAATCATCTTTGGGCCTCACTTATTGTATAAGTCCCGATACCGTCAAAAAACAAACAGCGCGATCGTCGCCTTTTTAAAAATCATCTGGGCCTACCCTCGAGTAGTAAGACCCATTCACTTTTCTTTAAACCTTTTTGGGCCTCTTGAGAGAGTGTAAGACCCATCCCCCCTTGTACAAAAAACTTTTTGGGCCTCACTCATTGTATAAGTCCCTCTGTACAAGTAAACGGCGCGATCGTCGCCCGTTTAAAATTAAAAACCATCTGGGCCTACCCTCGTGTTATAAGCCCCTCTCTTTTCTTTAAACCTTTTTGGGCCTCCTGAGAGAGTGTAAGACCCATCCCTTTGTACAGAAAACCTTTTTGGGCCCCAGTCACTTGTATAAGTCCCGCTGTACAAAGTCAAACAGTGCGCTCACTGATAAAACCTTGGGCCTCTCTTTGAGCTGTAAGCCCCAAATCTTTCTTTTTCAAAGCACTTTCTCCTTTGATTTTGAATATACTGTTGTTTTTATCTTTCTTTGTTGAACAACTAACCAAACAGCATGGAAGCACTACAACCGAGTAAGTGGTTATCGCTTTCATTTACTGCTTTCATATTATAAACTGTATTGTGGGGTTGCTCACTGTAAGTCTCCTTTCATAAACTCATATTTACTGTGTAATAATAGTATAGATATTTCGAGTTTCCCCGGCTACTACGTCTAGAACTAGGTGACGCCGTTTCACTTATTCGTAGAAATAAGCGCCTAGATCCCCAATAGGAGCACCAGATACAGTCTTCTCTTCGGTTGTCCTCCTTAGGAATCGTCAAGAAATTCTATTCCCCAGAGATGAATTATTCTCGGTGAAACTTCTCTTGAATTTCTTCAAACCTCCGAACTGTTCAAACTCTCTTGAAAAGATAAAAGTTGCTGGATAGTAAACCTCGCACGTTTACCAGTGGTTTTATCTTTAAAAGAGTTTTCTTGAACTTTTCTTTGGTTTGGGACCCACGGGCTTCGTAAAAGCATCGGCCTCCTCTTGGGCATCATACAAGGACCCACAGGCTTCCTATAAGCAACCCGGCCTCCTCTTGGGCATTATTCAAGGACCCTACGGCTTCTTAGAAGTATTCAGAGCCTCCTCTTAGGCTTCGTATAATGATTTCTTCCTCCGGGAATGATAGCCTCCTCTTGGGCTTCGTACAAGGACCCGTCGGCTTCTTAAAAGATTCCAGCCTCCTCTTGGGCTTCGTACAAATTGTCCCGACGACCTCCTAGAGGTATAGGAACAGAACCTAGTCATCCTCATAGAACAGTCCTTTCATAGAGTCTACTACTGTTTCTCGAAGCATAGTACAAAAGATAAAACTCTAGACTTGGACAGTCTAACTTCCTTGAGTCTCAAAGACATTCTCACGCACCCTTCGTTAAATAGGAAGGAAACCCGCAGACTCGGATAGTCTCAATACCCTTTGGATTTCCCGTTTCCTCAAAGAAAAGGAAATATCCCTGATCCTCAAATTAAATCCCTGTGTACAGTGTTACTCATATAAGAACTGATTTTCTCTTTTAAATCAGTATATTGGATCTGTCACTCAACTGAAACAGTTACAATAGCCTCCATCTCGAGCTTCGTACGAGATACCAAAATATTCCCCAGTGGAGTCAAAACAACCTTTTAGCCTCTCTCTCAGGCTTTGTATGAGACACAAAAGATTCCCTCATTGAGTCAATCACCCCTTTTTTTGCCTCCATCTCGAGCCTCATACGAGATATAAATCCCTTAAGCAAGAGTCGAACTCTTTGCTAGCCTCCTCTTAGGCTTTGTATAACGATATGCCCCACTGGGTCAAAACCTTTAGCCTCTCTCTCGGGCTTTGTACGAGACACAAAATAGCCTCCTCTTAGGCTTTGTATAATGATTTTCCTAGCGGAAATTAGCCTCCTCTTAGGCTTTGTATAAGAAAACCATTGGTTGATCCAATCGACCTTTTAGCATCAAAGCTGTGCCTCGTTCACAGTACACAAACATCAACAACTCCTTTCCCTTCATCTAATCGCTGTAAGCGGCAAGCCTCTGGATCATCTATATCCATGCCACTGTCCCTCTTTTAGCATGAGAAATTCCTAAGGAAAGATGGCATTGCTCTACACTGAGTTAAAGTCTTCTCCTTCAGGTTAAAACCCTTTATTCGGAAATTATGGCATTGCTCGGATCCGCGTATCCCAGTTAAAGTAATTCTCCTTCTCCCCTCTTTTGAGATGACAAATTCTCTCTAAAGTCGAGGTCTTTTAGCTTCACGTCTTGGGCTTTGAACAAGACACAAATAGACCTTTCAGCTTCACATCTTGGGCTTTGAACAAGATACAAATCACCTTTCGCTTCACGTCTTGGGCTTTGAACAAGACACCAAAAAACCAATTTCCTCCCATAGAATAGGAGGAACTACGAACGCTCTGATTTCCCTATTTCGGTAAACGGGAATACGTAGGCATAAGATCGAAAGAAAAGATCTTAGCGAGCGCAATCAACAAAAAAAAAACCAAATCCCATATCTCCATCAATTAAAAGCAGTAATTCAAAAGCATCAGTCCTAACATCCTAATCCTTGTTCCCCACCAGAAACCTTTTGCCCAAGCCCTAGAAAGAAAGAACCTGTATTGGCAAAATACGAATAACCAGTACAAAGGCCCCCCCACATTGATAGCATTCGTAACCTAACAGACATCTGTTTAAACTCAGTATGCAAGCAGGGTTAATTGGAGACATCTATTTCCCTTCCTTATTCAGCTCACAATAGGATAAAAAATGAATCGACCTGTAGTTTTAAGCTCAACCGCAGAGAGCGACCATCGCTTAAGAACCGCATCCAAAATCGCTCGCTACAGAAAAGTGGCACCCACCGTGGGGCCGGTTCTTTCCTTCTTACAATTTAAACCTTGGGTAAAGTCATTTTCATGGCGGTGGCCGCCAACAGAAAAGTGGCGCCCACCGTGGGGCCCGTTCCTTTCTTTCTACTTCTCTTGTGTGAAAAATTACATAAATGGCGACTCTGCTGGGGAGTCTCCTTTTCTGCCTTAGGGCATCATCCCCGTTTTCTACAGAAAATTGGAACTCTAACGAAGAGAAAGATTGACCTATGCTGGTCCATCTCTTAGGCAGGGAACCACAGATTGGGGTTTCCGCCGGGGAACCTATTTCTGCCAGGAACTTAAGATTCATAGCTATATAAGTCTAGGATGATTAGGACAAATATATATACTGCTTTTCCTAAATGCTATACGTGTTTATTTTTCTGCTAATGGGAATGCGTGTGATGCTGCATGTGGTGAGAATGAGTATACACCTAGAAAAGCCAAACCCTTTCGTAGTGCAGAAGCTATCGGAAATAGCTGTTACGCGATACTACCCTCATTTGAGGCTGGTGATCTATTCTCGGTGAATAGCACTTACTCTAAGATTGCACACAACTCGCTGGCGATCCGCTTGTTGTTTTGCTTTCCTGGGAGGACCTGAGGATAATGAGTACAGGTACAAAAATCACCCTAGTATAAACCTTTGGGGATGGGTAGAGCCTTGATTTCATGACAACGACCCTTTGACCCCATGTTTTTTCTATGTTTTTGTGTGCTGCATTCATGCATTCATTTAATAAAACATTAAAACATTCAAAAAAAATTTCTCTTCTAGTCTCTCTGTTTTTCAAATTAAACTAAGACTGTGATTGCAAATATCAGAGAAAAAGATTGCATTAATGGATTTCGGTAGAAGGAGAACTCACCAGTATACCTTCAAGGTTCCAAAACTAGGGGATTTGAGAAAGTTAGCGAGGATGATCGGTAACCCAGAGGCTTTCAGAGCCAAGCACGGTGGTTTGCTACCACTGTTAAGAGTCCATGTGATTAAGGGAATCATGGACGCGCTCATTCAATTCTACGATCCGGTTTATCACTGTTTCACATTCCCGGATTACCAGATATCACCAACGCTGGAGGAGTATTCTCATCTGACTGATTTACATATCACTGATCGAGCTCCATTTTCTGGACTAGAAGAAATTCCAAAGAATCAGATCATTGCAATAGCAATTCATTTGGACGAGTCTGAGGTCAGGACTCACATGACCACTAAGGGTAGCATCCAAGGTTTGCCAGCCCAGTTCTTGACAAAGAAAGCTCTGTACTTTGCCAGTATAGGGAACGGGACTGCTTTTGAAAGCATCTTTGTCTTGCTCACCTACGGGTTATTTTTGTTTCCCAACATTAATAACTTCGTCGATATCAACGCTATTAAGGTTTTTCTCATTGGAAACCCTGTGCCGACTTTGCTCGCAGATGCGTATCATTCTGTACACTTAGGAAATTTGTACAGCGGAGGGGAGATCACATGCTGTGTACCTTTGCTCTACAAATGGTTTATCTCTCACTTGCCCAAGTCTGCCGCTTTTTGGGATTGCAAGAGTGTCTTACGTTGGTCACAGAAAATCATGTCTCTCACCAACTCTGATATAGATTGGTGTAATAGGATTTATGAGGGAATCAGAATCATTGACCGTTGTGGAAACTTCCCCAGCGTACCCCTCATAGGAACTAAAGGAGGAATCAACTATCATCCGATATTAGTTCTTCGTCAATTTGGATACCCGATGAGACACATCCCACTGGGTGTGCATCTGGAAGGTCTTTTCTTCAAAGAAGGAGAAAACGACAGAGCACTAAAGATGGAAATAGTGCATGCTTGGAAACAGGTTCATAAGAAAGGACGAGAGTCTCTGGGAAAACCGGACTGTGTCTCAGTGTAGCCTTATCTCAATTGGGTACAAACTAGAGCTCTCAAGCTAAAGATGCCTTATCCTCGTTACGGAATTCTTCCACCGAGGGAAACTGTCATGTACTTCATGACGGAAACTGAAAGGCTTCAGGTTACTCTCAACAAAGTTCAAAAGGAGATAAGGTCTTGGAAGAACAAGTACCGCACCCTCGACGTAGAGTGTATCCAAATACAGCAACTACTAAAAGAGAAAGATGCTCTGATTGAAATTTTGGAGCAGCATGCTGTAGAGAATCAAGACGACCAAAGGAATTTGCTCACTCCTTTCACTTGGCAAAGGAATGACAACCCGACAACGGCCCAAACACCCCGGTCAAAGAAAAGGAAGATACCAGAATCAGCACCCGGTTTCTCTTCAGAGAGGACTCGGGACCCATTAGTTTAGGTTTCTGTTTCTGCACTTTGTAATCTACTGTATTTCCATTTCTGTAATCCTTTGAATTTCAATAAAAAGGGGTTTCCCCACTGTTTGATATTTGCAATCTAATTGTCGAAGTTTATTTTAATTAAACCTAAAAATAACAATTAATATAATAATTGCATTCATCATTCTCACATCGCGTATTCTCCTTACCTACGAATCTCACGTTTGTGTCTCGATTCTAGAGTCAAACTGTCTCATTCATATAATACTCGGGCCAATCGTCAGAAAAAGATGGATGATCTTGAGGAAGAAAACAGAGAGTTGAAAGAAGAGATCGACACTCTGAGAGAGGATATGAGAAAGCTTCGTAACGACATGCAAGCCATGGCAGAAGCTCGGCTACAAAGAACTGTGATCTCAGAGATCACCTCAACGCCCATCATAGAAAAGTATGATCTTAGGTATCAGATATCGAAAGATCGTCCTTGGGGCATGTCTGTTAACTATATCCCGGAAGGATATGTTCCGCCGATCACTGAAGATTAGGGAATCGCAACAGAAGCCGCTGGGCCTGAAGGTTACAAACTTCGGGAAAGCGAAGATGCCAGGGGCATACTCAAGACTCCTGAAGGTTACAAACTTCGGGAGGCGCCAAGACTTACTGCCGTAGTCACGGTACCACCCCCTGTGGTGCACACTGTCCCGGAAGGACAGATTCCACCAACACCTTCTGGTAAGAAGGAAACTATGTTTGACAGAATGGAGGAATTCCAGGAACAGTTCTTGGAAATGCAGAAAGAGCTGCAAGCCATTCGCGGTCAGGATCTATTTGGAAAGGACGCCGCAGACCTCTGCTTGGTCCCAAATGTGAAAGTCCCGCACAAGTTCCAAGTGCCCGACTTTGAAAAATACAAGGGGAACTCTTGCCCTCAAAGCCATCTGGTGATGTACGCTCGGCGGATGTCAGCTCAGACGGAGAATCAGGACCTGCTGATTCACTACTTCCAGGATAGTTTGACCGGTGCCGCACTCAAATGGTACATGGGTTTAAACCGTACTACGATCAGTACATTCAGAGATCTTGGTACTGCCTTCGTCCAACAATACAAATACAATTTGGACATGGCACCCGACAGAGATCAACTCAGATCAATGTCACAAAAGGACAAGGAAACCTTTAAGGAGTATGCTCAAAGGTGGCGTGAAATTGCCGCTCAAATTTGTCCACCTCTTGAGGAAAAAGAGATGACAAAGATCTTCTTAAAGACCTTAAGCTCATTTTACTATGACCGAATGGTCGCCAGTGCGCCCAGTGATTTCACCGAGATGGTCGGTATGGGTGTACGTCTTAAGGAAGCCGTCCGAGAAGGACGTTTGGTAAAAGACACTGGATCAACGAGCGGTACTAAAAAATACGGTAGTGCTCTCCCTAAGAAAAAAGAGCAAGATATTGGGAATATCTCTCTCGGAAAGCAAAGGCGTCGTTATCAGCCAGTAGCAGCTGTTACTCCTGCTATCGGCCCTGCGCCTGTTCCTACGTACCAACCTCAGGTTGCGCAGAGCCAACCTGACTGACAAAGGACACAACAGCCTCTTCAGCAGGCTCGTCCTCCATATAACAACAACCGTACAATACGGCCATCAGGGTTTGATCCTATACCCATGTTGTACGCAGAGCTGTTTCCGTTACTGCTGGCTAAGGGGCACATTCAGACTAAGTCTCCCCTTTCAGTTCCGGAAAATCCGCCTTTTTGGTTTAAGGTGGATCAAACTTGCCCTTATCATCAAGGAAGTCCAGGGCATAACATTGAGACTTGTCTCAATTTCAAATTCGACGTGCAAAATCTTGTTAGGAGCGGGCTCTTATCTTTCAAAGATACGAATCCCAATGTTCTTACGAACCCGCTGCCTCAACATGAGAAAGCTGCAGTCAATCTGATTGAGAAAGAGACTAATAATGTCTATCAAATTCACGATGTACTCTTATTGGGGACCAATCTGGTCAGGATGCATTGTAGACAGAGTGGATATGGCCATGTGCCACCTCATAATTATCACCAGTGTGATATCTGCTCTAAAGATAACCAAGGATGTTCGGTAGTTCAAGCAGCTCTACAGGAACAAATGGATCTTGGATGGATCCAAGAGCACCGAGTTCGTGGAGTTAACATGGTCTCTACGAATTCTAACGTCATTCAAAACCATGACATCCATGTGATGAATGTCAACTTGGTGGCGATGCACTCAAGGCAAAGCCAGTATAATAATCTGCCGCGGCACGATTACAGTTCCTGTCTGATTTGCTCGGTAAACAAACAGGGATGCTCTTTCATACAAGAGGCCCTCCAGCATTAGATGGATCTTGGATGGATCCAAGACTACCATGATAGGAACTCCTATCAAATCAACATGGTTCAGATCTTTGACATCCGCGTGATGAATACTAATCTGGTAGAGTTACATGCTGAGCAGGTCCGACTCGGATTCTTAATATCACATGATTACCAAAGCTGTAAAGCGGGTTACGAAAACGATCGAGGTTGTACCCTTGTCCAGGAGGCACTTCAGCACTTGTTAAATCACTGGTGGATGCCAATCTATATGGACGAAGATACTCAGCAGATTAGTATCAATAACAGGAATCCTACTCGTCGTCAAAGTCAGGATGTCCAATCAATGGAAGGTAACCTAGTGAGGTTACATTGCATTCAAAGTGGGCGTGGCCAGGTGCCACCACACAACTATGACAGTTGTAGCGTCTGTTCGGAAAGTAACCAAGGGTGTTACCTTGTGAGAGCAGCTCTTCAGGGTCAGATCGATCATGGAGAAATTCATCCATATCCAGGTTCAGGACCCATCATTTGGTCGCCGAACTACCTTGCCGATCAAGTTGAGGATGTTGTCACGATCTCTGGTCATCACCAGATCAGGGATGTTTTTGCCATCATCCCTCAACTTGACGAATCTAGAGTTCCCAACCAGGAACGGATCAAGGTTACTTATGACGGTCAGAAAAATCAGAAAGTCCCCATAGTCATCTATCTACCGGGGCCACTACCGTATGAATCAGCTAAGGCGATCCCTTACAAATACGGTGCAACAATAATCGAGAATGGAAAGGAAATTCCATTACCCTCCGTCGTGAATATTGCAGACATCAGTCGTGTAACACGGAGCGGTCGAATCTTCAACCGAGGGGTTGGAGAATCCAACAAAGAAAAGGAACTTCAGGCGGAAATTCCTGACCCACCAGTCAGTCAATCTGGTAATCCCGACTTTTCAAAAGACAAAGATGAGATGTTAAAGCTCATCCAAAGGAGTGAATATAACATTGTTGATCAACTGTTACAGACACCTTCAAAGATCTCAGTATTATCGCTGTTACTCAGTTCAGAAGCCCACAGGGAGGCTCTACAGAAAGTCTTGGAGCAAGCCTTTGTGGAACAGGATGTAACAATCAGACAATTCGATAGCATTGTCTCTAACATCACTTCCTGCAATAATTTGGGATTTAGTGATGAAGAATTACCTGAAGAGGGTCGCCGTCATAACATGGCGCTCAACATTACGGTTAACTGCCAGGGCGATGCTTTAACCAACGTATTGGTAGACACAGGGTCAGCCCTGAATGTTATGCCGAAGTCCACTTTGATGCAATTATCATTTAAGGGCCCTCCGATGAGAGTCAGCGAGGTCGTCGTCAAAACATTTGACGGATCCAAAAAAACAGTTATCGGCGAAGTTGATCTTCCCATAACTATTGGTCCTCACACTTTCCAAATCGCTTTCCAAGTCATGGACATCCGGGCAACATACAATTGTTTATTAGGAAGACCTTGGATACATCAGGCTGGAGCGGTTACTTCAACCCTCCACCAAAAGCTAAAGTTCGTCAAGAACGATCAACTTGTCACGGTTTGTGGGGAACAAGCCTTGCTCGTGAGTAACTTATCATCATCTGCTTGTGTGGAACCCGAGGAGATTATTGGAACTCAGTTCCAAGCACTATCGGTGAGCAAGAACGATCAATCCGAAGAAGGAACTTCAATTTCTTCATACAAAGATGCTATCAAAGCGGTCAAGAGTACCGATACAAAAGGATGGGGACGGCTTGTCATTCCCACTGACAATAAAATAAAGAAGGGTCTTGGTTTTTCTGCGACCTGTACTCAGACAGCTGTCAACGATTAAAGTCTTCATCCCCTTCAAAACTTCTTCCACAGTGGAGGTTTTCTTCACCCAGTGTCTCAGACTGTTCATGCTATCAATGAGGAAGATCCCTCTGACACAGATGAAGAATGGAAGTCCTACCTTAACAAGGACGGCTATATGTCTCAGGAAGAGGTGCATATGCCTTTTTGCTTTCCTACAGAAAGTCCGAGATTTATACCAAGATCAGATGTCGAAATGGTCTACAGAGATTGTGATCCGGAAGGATGCCGTGCTCCGCCAAATTCATTAGAGGAAGACACTCCGATGAAAGGCAATTTTGACTACGCCTACTATGGCCCGATGGATGGTCTGCCAATGTGGCAGCCTTACCCAGGAAACTTGGGGCAAGAAAGTCAGCCGAGTAATGAAACTCAGCTGAGCGTCATTGAACAGAATACCTGTGTCCCCACCATGTCATGGGATCAACATTCAGGTCATTCGGAAACTACTCAACATGAAGATGAATTCGCAACGTTTGCAGGACTAGAATTCATCAACTATGCTTTTCCTGAGGTCAACGTCATCGAGAGGGATGACTTCTCCAGTTCCAAAGAAGTTTGGGACACTTTGGGACAACCAAGTGGAAAATACAACTTTATGGTCAAGTACACTGCTCCCGAAAGCTCTCGTATCAGGCTCGAAGATATCCAGTCAACTGGATGGGGAGATACAGCTGAGAGCACAAATGCTATGCAAAATGCAACAGAGGAATCCTCCTACGACAATTCTGCCTGGGAGACAGATTCCAATGATCCTGCTCCACTAGAAATCAGCGTCATTTCTGAAGACAAATCAAGGAAGGTGCCAGACTTTGTGATTCACCGAGGAGTTCGCCGCCAATGGGTTGCCGTCGAGGTTCTGAAGGTCGTTCGTCAGTCAAAGTAATTGCCATCTTTAACCTTTCACCCTGCCCAGGTGAAACGGATGTTTTGATAGGGCTCGCTTTCTGTAAATTTCCCTCTTCGCTTTGCCCAAAGCGAGTGAGTTTTGTTTTATAGGGTTGTAGTTTCAAGATTCGACTTGTTCATTAATAAAATAACGTCGTTCTGTAATTTCCGCATTAATTGTTGTTTTCTCTTTTTTCTTTTTCAGAAAATGGTAATCCTAAAAAAAAAACATTCAATAATAAAAACAAGCAATAAAAACAAATACACTGCACGCACTTACATTTTCTCTATCTCTTCTAAACACGAATCATCACGTCATGCAGATTGCTTGTTTTATACCCCGTTGAAACATACGATCTGATGCCTTCTTCCAACTTTGAGTTCCCGGTATTCGAGGCTGAAGAAGAAGTTGACAACGAAATTTCAGAAGAGATCTCCCGACTACTCAGACAAGAGGAAAGGTCCATTGAACCTCACAAAGAACCGTTGGAAACGGTAAGCTTGGGTTCAGAAAAAGAGAGAAAAGAAATCAGGATCGGAGCATTGCTCAGTCCAACTGCCAGAGAGGGTTTGATAAAGCTTCTCAAAGAATTCCCCGATGTATTCGCTTGGTCCTATCAGGATATGCCAGGGTTGGATACCAGCATCGTGGAACATCACTTACCGCTAAGATCAGAATGTCCGCCAGTAAAGCAAAGGTTGAGACGGACTCACCCGGACATGGCCATCAAAATCAAAGAGGAGGTACAGAAACAGATTGACGCGGGTTTCCTCGCTACATCTGAATATCCTCAATGGTTAGCCAACATCGTACCCGTTCCCAAAAAGGATGGAAAGGTCAGAATGTGTGTTGATTACAGAGATCTGAACAAGGCAAGTCCAAAGGACGACTTTCCTTTACCACACATTGACATGCTGGTTGATAGCACAGCAAAGTTCAAAGTATTCTCCTTCATGGATGGATTCTCGGGCTATAACCAGATCAAAATGGCGCCGAAAGACATGGAGAAAACTTCGTTCATTACCCCATGGGGTACCTTTTGTTACAAGGTAATGCCGTTCGGTTTGAAGAATGCCGGGGCAACCTATCAAAGGGCCATGACTACTCTGTTTCATGACATGATACATAAGGAAATCGAGGTATATGTCGATGATTTGATTGCAAAATCAAGAACAGAGGATGAGCACGTTGAACATCTGTCAAAATTGTTCGAACGTCTAAGAAAATTCAAGCTCCGCTTGAATCCTAACAAGTGCACCTTCGGTGTCCGTTCAGGGAAACTACTAGGGTTCATCGTCATCCAGAAAGGGATTGAAGTTGATCCTGACAAGGTCAAGGCCATTCAAGAAATGCCTTCTCTGAAAACTGAAAAACAAGTCAGAGGATTCCTGGGACGTTTGAACTACATCTCCAGATTCATATTCCTTATGACCGCGACGTGTGCGCCGATTTTCAAATTACTGAAAAAGAACCAGGATTGCGTTTGGTCAGAAGACTGCCAAACTGCCTTCGACAGTATTAAGGAATATTTGTTGAACCCTCCGATTCTATCACCTCCAGTGGAAGGAAGACCACTAATCATTTACCTCACAGTCCTAGAGGACTCAATGGGATGTGTACTTGGCCAACAAGACGAAACTAAAAGGAAAGAGTCTGCCATTTACTATCTAAGCAAGAAATTCACCGACTGCGAGACTCGGTACACGATGCTTGAGAAAACTTGTTGCGCTTTGGCTTGGGCAGCCAAACGTTTTCGCCAGTACATGATTCGTCATACTACTTGGTTGGTCTCCGAAATGGATCCAATCAAGTACGTTCTCGAAAAACCTGCTCTCACGGGAAGGATTGCCCGTTGGCAGATGTTACTATCAGAATATGACATAGAGTACCACGCTCAGAAAGCCGTTAAAGGAAGTATTTTAGCCGATCATTTGGCTCATCAACCGATTGACGATCAAGAATCAATCGGGTTTGACTTCCCAGACGAAGATGTCATGTATCTAAAAATGAAAGATTGCGATGAACCGCTACCCAGTGAAGGGCCAGAACCAGGTTCCCAGTGGGGACTCATCTTTGACGGAGCAGTTAATCATTATGGAAATGGAATTGGGGCAATCATTGTTACCCCTCAGGGTTCCCACATTCCTTTCACTGCCAGACTTACGTTCAAATGTACGAACAACGAGGCCGAATACGAAGCATGTATTTTGGGTCTCGAGGAAGCGATTGATTTAAGGATCAAAAACTTGGACGTATATGGCAACTCAGCTCTGGTTATTAACCAGATAAAAGGAGATTGGAACACATACCAATCAGGATTGATTCCTTACAAAGACTATGCAAGAAGGTTGTTACCCTTCTTCAACAGAGTCGACTTTCATCACATCCGTCGTGATGAGAATCACATGGTTGATGCGTTAGCCACTCTCTCTTCCATGATTAGTGTAGGTCGTTGGAATGACATACCTAAGATCGACATCATGCGCCTTGAACGGCCCGCTTACATCTTCGCGATTGAAGCAGTCATAGACGACAGACCTTGGTATCACGATATCAAATGCTTCCTTCAGAAACAAGAGTACCCATCTGGGGCACTCAGAAAAGACAGGAAAACCCTCAGAAGATTGGCTGGAAACTTCTTCCTGAGCGGTGACACTCTTTATAAGAGAAATTTTGACATGGTCTTGCTCCGATGCGTCGATAGACCAGAAGCAGACATGCTCATGAAAGAAATTCATGAAGGATCCTTTGGCACTCATGCCAACGGACACACAATGGCCAGAAAAATTCTGAGAGCAGGGTACTATTGGTTGACAATGGAATCCGACTGCTACAAGTACATGAGGAGGTGTCACAAGTGTCAGATATACTCCGACAAAATTCATGTACCGCCATCACATCTCAAAGTTCTTTCTTCCCCGTGGCCTTTTTCCATATGGGGAATCGACATGATTAGCATGATTGAGCCCAAGGCTTCAAACAGACATCGGTTCATCCTGGTAGCCATTGACTATTTCACCAAGTGCGTCGAAGCAGCGTCATTCGCCAATGTAACCCGACAAGTGGTGGTCCGATTTATCAAAAACAATATCATCTGCCATTATGGTGTTCCAAGCGAGATCATTACTGATAATGGATCTAACTTGAACAATAAGATGATGAAAGAGTTGTGCACAGAGTTCAAGATCGAACACCATAACTCATCTCCCTACCGACCCAAGATGAACGGAGCGGTAGAAGCGGCTAACAAGAACATCAAGAAGATTGTTCAAAAGATGGCTGTAACCTATAAAGATTGGCACAAAATGCTACCCTTTGCTCTTCATGGTTATCGCACATCTGTCCGTACTTCAACAGGGGCAACCCCTTTCTCTCTAGTATATGGCATGAAGGCAGTTCTCCCCATAGAAGTAGAGATCCCATCAATCCGGGTATTGATGGAAGCTAAGCTCACCGAAGCTGAATGGTGTCAAAGTCGACACGACGAACTGAACCTGATCGAAGAGAAGCGAATCACGGCACTATGCCACGGTCAGTTGTATCAACAGAGAATGAAGAGGGCGTTCGACAAAAAGGTCCAACCTCGTGTCTTCAGGAAAGGAGACCTTGTGCTCAAGAAGATACAATTCTTTCTCACTGATTCTCGGGGCAAATGGACCCCAAATTATGACGGCCCCTATGTGGTCACGAAAGCTTTCTCAGGCGGCGCCTTGAGACTTGCAACCATGGACGGAGAGGAATTTGCCTTCCCCACGAATGTTGATGTAGTCAAGAAATACTTCGCCTAAACTAAAAAAAAAACGTCTCGGTGGATTGAAAACTCGAATGGGCGGTCCAGGCAAAAGTTAGAGACATGAAAAAAAAGAATCATCCCGATGGATTGGAAATCTCATAGTACAATCCAGGCAAAAATTAGGGATAATGGCAAGTAACTATGTTCAACAGAGGCAAGTCCCTCAGCAGCAGTTACAACATCATCTATCGGAGGAAATCTCTAGTCAAAGGTCATCTTCGACGGAAGCTCAGGATGTCCCGAACTCAAAGTTGGTAGAAGGATAGTGGTCGTTATGTTTCAACGTAACCCTTTTCCCTGTAAATTACCATTTTCTAACTTTGTATATACTCTTTGGAATCACGCGTTTGGCTGATCTCCATCTTATCAATAAAATTTGAGCCTTTGTGCTTTTGTTTGTAATTCTTAACTTGTTTTAGCTTTACAGAACGACGTTGTTTAAACTTAATCAGCGACTCTTGAAATAAAACAAAAATGAATTTACTTGTTAAAACTTTTTCTGCTTCTAAATTAAAGATGGCATTTCTTTTGACTGTTGAACATCAGAAGAATATCGATTGCTTCTCCCGAAGTAAGCGAATTTCAAAGTGCAGAATCAAAGTACTCCTTCTAAGCCAGTATGCCTGAATGAAGGGATCAACTGTGTCAGAGACCTTGTTTCGTCTGACACGCCTCGGCCGAGTTCTCATCTCCTAAGCCCGATCAACATAGCTCCCCGCGTGGACTATCTCTCCTAAGCAAGGTGGAATTGCTATTTTGAATCAACGGTACTTCTTCGCCCCACGATGGCCGAGTATCCAATTATGTTCATCCATTAGTCTGTATGTCGCGTCTGTTTTGTCAGCATAAACATACATACTTCATGCATTTTTTATTTGCATTCACATTTCATATTGCATCACTATCACTTGAGTCGGTCTTGTCCCCTAGTGATAAACAATTTTCTCAATCGAGTTTGTCAGTTCTTTCCTCGTCAGGAAGTGTTGCGTCTGCACAATCTCGCCACCAGTGTATCTTTAGATCAGAGTCGGCACTTGGCCACTTTGATAACTTGAACCTCTGAAAAGCCAGAGAAAAATCTCAATAAACATCACTCTTCGCCATTGAAGATGATATCCTTGCTTTTTCGGATTAAGGAAAATCCACAGAGAAAGCCTCGTGATCAGAGATTCGGCAGCATGCCAGTTTTGCTCCGAAAGGACCACTGATGAGAAGGTCATTGGCACCTCAAAATTGGACCCCATCATATGGCATTTCTCCGGGAAGATCCCGAGAAAAGTATGATGAAAGATCCCAAACGAAAGCAGTCTCTCAAGAGACTCACTTTCCCCAGTAGAAACAAATGGCGTCTCCAACAGAGAAGTTTGTACAACTCTACAACTCAGACGAATGGGTTCCCCAGCAAGTCTGACATCCAAACTTTTTCCACTCAAATGGCATCTCCCCAGGAAAATTTGGCGAGAAGTTTGAGGAAAGCCGCTATGAATAGCGTCCCTTGTCAATAAAGTTTATTGACAAAAGAAATTTAGACCAGTTCCTTGGTAAGAAACCAGGATCGAGGGGGAGTTTAAATCAGAAACTAAGACCAGTTCCTTGGTAGGAAACCAGGATCGAGGGGAAGTTTAAATCAGAAACTGAGACCAGTTCCTTGGTAAGAAACCAAGATCGAGGGGAAGTTTAAATCAGAAACTAAGACCAGTTCCTTGGTAGGAGACCAAGAGCGAGGGGAAGTTTACCTTTTCTAAGCATCATTGCTTAGCTAAAGAAGATGAATGCGTAAGCTTCCATTCATAACCACCATCAAAATTTCGGATATTCCGATATTTAATCCTCTTGCACCCCGAATGCTCGAATCCCTTCGTCATTCACACCTTCGGGTCCAAGAAGATTAAATAGGGGCATCTGTAATACCCCAAATTTTGACCACTAAGATTTCCCATCATTGTGAAAATCATCATCACAATATGGATGAACCATCATGCTTCATCAGTCTCCCCAAAGATGGGTGAGCATCCACTACAAGCAAAATTAGGGTTTCAAGCCCTCTCTGAGTGCTTAGACAAAGGATCAATCAAGAAATGACATGATCTTCAACTTGTCTAATCTCTTAAACATCCACAATGGATCAAAAAGGACTCCCACTTCAAGGATTAAGCACAAGGCTGCTCCCTTCTAGGTGGATCAAGTCTCAAGATCGATAGTGTCACCAAATTAGGGTTTTGGTCGACCAGGGTCTCCAGATGGAAATTTTCATCTGGGCACAAGGTAATGATCCAAAAAATGACCTAATATACTTCATGGAACCTCCTGAACCCATGCATCAAGTCAATTTTGCCTCAGGAGATGCATTCATCAAAAATCAGGAATTAGGGTTTCTTGACCTAATTCACCCCTAAGTTGACTTTTGGGACAAACCATGAGCCAAGACCTCAAGAGATGATTTGAGGGTCTCTAATACACCATATTGATCCATTTGGAACAATGGATTGATCCAAGAAGCTTGAGCAACAAGTTTCATTTTCATCTGCACCACAATTAGGGTTTTAAGGGAAAAGTCAACTGTAACTTTGACTTTTGACCAAGGCATGCTCCCAAACCCTAATACATGATTGAATATACCCTATGACACCCATGGAACATGTCCATCAAGTTTGATTTAGGTCAAGGACATGATTTCCTGAAGAATTGCACAGTTTGGAATTCATCTGATAAAAAGTCAACTGTGCACAAAAGTCAACTTTGACTTTTCGAGATTTTTCACCAAAATGGATTTTTAACCCTAAAATGATGTTAATGTATGATTTGAATCATCATTCATCAAGAAAAATCAAGAAAAGTGAGATAACTTGTAAAAGGGGTAACCATAAAACTTAGAAATTTTTCTAAGTTAAAAATAAAGTGGCAAAGGTACCAACTTTGGAGGACCATAACTCCTAAACCACAAGGCCATTTTTTCTCATCCAAAGATGGATTTGTAGCCCTCACTATCACCTACAAAAACTTCAACTACAAGTCATTCCAATTCATTAAGGATTTTTAGTTATGGAGTGATCAAAGTGGCTAAAAAGTGAAAAAATCACTTTTTCCAACACTTAGTGAAATTTTCACTAAGTCAGAATTCTGCTTCACTTTTTGCCAAATGTAGGGGGATTTTTCACTTGGAATCAAAAGAGATCAAAACCAAACTTGTTCAAACAGTTGTTGTATCATGTAAGAGCTTTCCAAAATGGCCAAGAACATTGCCAAATTCAACCTACACCATGAGATACAACATTGGCAAGTTGCCTTGCTGAAATCTGTCAAGGCAAGGCAGAATTTGCACTTTGGCTCGATTTGCCAAAATCAGCCAATTTCAATTGCTCCAATCCACTTGGACACCTCAGAGGATTGAATCCAAAGGGGACAATCACTGAGCCAAGCCTCCAAGGTCCAAGGAACAAAGAATAACATGTTGAACCTAGAATTGCCAAAATACGGACAAGACATCAAATTTGGAATGAGGCATTCAATGGAACCATCAAGGTGGCATGGACTGAGCCATTCTCATCTGAAATCAGTCAAGACTTATCCAAGACCAAGGGGACCAAAGCTTTGTGCCCTAACCTCTAGTCAATGGCTAGAGGAGACTTTCATTTCCATTGGCCAACATTGAGGGAACCTACTTACCAGCTGCCATGCACTATTCCTTGCAAAACAAACTTGCTCTACTATAAATAGAGCTCAATTGTGGTCAGTTTAAGTACACCAAAGCCATCTAACAGATGCTTTCCTCAAAATCTCTTTCTCTTGGCAAAAATGCCTTTCTTAGCAAGGTAGCTATCGGGTTTTGAGTTTGAGAGCAATTCTGCACAAACCAATCACTCACACACCTCACATACATCACATATGAGCTGATCAAACACTCACATAACATCTGGAACATCAAAATCTCAAAATCACTTGCCATCCACACAAGTTTGAAGTGAAGTTGCAGCTGAGATGCCATAAACTGATCCAGTCCATTTCAATTCAATCCAAGTGTTCAAACACACTCCATATGGTGTAGGGAAGCTGTTCAGATCATCACAACTCATCTGTAACACCTCCAACCCAGAATTTGATTTGCTCTTGCTGTCACGACTTGGAGGTAAGCCTAAACTTGGTCATCTCTCAATCTATGCATATTTCCTCGCACAATAATTTGGCCATATGTTCATAATCATGCATGGAATGTTTTCCCTCAATTAATTGCATTGTTTGAATCGTGTATCAAAAATCCTAGCCTTCATGCAGAAATTAGGGTTCTTGAGGTCTCTTCGTGATTTCTTGTTGTATGTTTAATTTAAATGAAATTAAAGTACATAGACATGATCGTGAGGTTGAGGCGAGCATAATGATATGTGGATTGCATGATATGGTTACGTATTCATGGAGATTGGATAGAAAATGCAAATCTGGGCAAACTGAAAAACGTGCATGCTCTTGGTGTTGTTCTTGGCGCCATTTTCATATATTTGAATATTTGAATTTTGTGATTTTGTTTAATTGATTCAAAAATTAATTTCTCTCTGAGTTTTAATGATTTTGAGTTGATTCTTTTTTTAATAATTCACAAAAATGTTAAAATATTTTATTTTCACAAAAAATCCCAAAAATATTATTTATTTCATATAATTGATATTTTTGTAAAGAATTAATATTTTGATTGTTTTTGGCATTTTAAATATTTTTTCTACATTGATTTTGCAACTTTTAATGCTTTCTAATTATTTTGTAGGTCAATACTTAATTTTTGAAGCATTAATCCAAGATCACAATTTGTTTTTCACATGTTAAACAATTTTTGATCATTTTAATTGAATTTTTATTCAATTAAATACATTTTTGAAAACAAATTAGGGTTTTGGATTAATTCAACCCTCATAAATCATTTTCAAAACACTTTGGGCCTCTATTAGAGTGTAAGACCCAACCCCCTTCTTTTTGACCAAATCATCTTTGGGCCTCACTTATTGTATAAGTCCCGATACCGTCAAAAAATAAACGGCGCGATCGTCGCCTTTTTAAAAATCATCTGGGCCTACCCTCGAGTAGTAAGACCCATTCACTTTTCTTTAAACCTTTTTGGGCCTCTTGAGAGAGTGTAAGACCCATCCCCCCTTGTACAAAAAACTTTTTGGGCCTCACTCATTGTATAAGTCCCTCTGTACAAGTAAACGGCGCGATCGTCGCCCGTTTAAAATTAAAAACCATCTGGGCCTACCCTCGTGTTATAAGCCCCTCTCTTTTCTTTAAACCTTTTTGGGACTCCTGAGAGAGTGTAAGACCCATCCCTTTGTACAGAAAACCTTTTTGGGCCCCAGTCACTTGTATAAGTCCCGCTGTACAAAGTCAAACAGTGCACTCACTGATAAAACCCTGGGCCTCTCTTTGAGCTGTAAGCCCCAAATCTTTCTTTTTCAAAGCACTTTCTCCTTTGATTTTGAATATACTGTTGTTTTTATCTTTCTTTGTTGAACAACTAACCAAGCAGCATGGAAGCACTACAACCGAGTAAGTGGTTATCGCTTTCATTTACTGCTTTCATATTATAAACTGTATTGTGGGGTTGCTCACTGTAAGTCTCCTTTCATAAACTCATATTTACTGTGTAATAATAGTATAGATATTTCGAGTTTCCCCGGCTACTACGTCTAGAACTAGGTGACGCCGTTTCACTTATTCGTAGAAATAAACGCCTAGATCCCCAATAGGAGCACCAGATACAGTCTTCTCTTTGGCTGTCCTCCTTAGGAATCGTCAAGAAATTCTATTCCCCAGAGATGAATTATTCTCGGTGAAACTTCTCTTGAATTTCTTCAAACCTCCGAACTGTTCAAACTCTCTTGAAAAGATAAAAGTTGCTGGATAGTAAACCTCGCACGTTTACCAGTGGTTTTATCTTTAAAAGAGTTTTCTTGAACTTTTCTTTGGTTTGGGAGCCACGGGCTTCTTAAAAGCATCGGCCTCCTCTTGGGCATCGTACAAGGACCCACAGGCTTCCTATAAGCAACCCGGCCTCCTCTTGGGCATTATTCAAGGACCCTACGGCTTCTTAGAAGTATTCAGAGCCTCCTCTTAGGCTTCGTATAATGATCTCTTCCTCCGGGAATGATAGCCTCCTCTTGGGCTTCGTACAAGGACCCGTCGGCTTCTTAAAAGATTCCAGCCTCCTCTTGGGCTTCGTACAAATTGTCCCGACGACCTCCTAGAGGTATAGGAACAGAACCTAGTCATCCTCATAGAACAGTCCTTTCATAGAGTCTACTACTGTTTCTCGAAGCATAGTACAAAAGATAAAACTCTAGACTTGGACAGTCTAACTTCCTTGAGTCTCAAAGACATTCTCAAGCACCCTTCGTTAAATAGGAAGGAAACCCGCAGACTCGGATAGTCTCAATACCCTTTGGATTTCCCGTTTCCTCAAAGAAAAGGAAATATCCCTGATCCTCAAATTAAATCCCTATGTACAGTGTTACTCATATAAGAACTGATTTTCTCTTTTAAATCAGTATATTGGATCTGTCACTCAACTGAAACAGTTACAATAGCCTCCATCTCGAGCTTCGTACGAGATACCAAAATTCTCCCCAGTGGAATCAAAACAACCTTTTAGCCTCTCTCTCAGGCTTTGTATAAGACACAAAAGATTCCCTCGTTGAGTCAATCACCCCTTTTTTTGCCTCCATCTCGGGCCTCGTACGAGATATAAATCCCTTAAGCAAGAGTCGAACTCTTTGCTAGCCTCCTCTTAGGCTTTGTATAACGATATGCCCCACTGGGTCAAAACCTTTAGCCTCTCTCTCGGGCTTTGTACGAGACACAAAATAGCCTCCTCTTAGGCTTTGTATAATGATTTTCCTAGAGGAAATTAGCCTCCTCTTAGGCTTTGTATAAGAAAACCATTGGTTGATCCAATCGACCTTTTAGCATCAAAGCTGTGCCTCGTTCACAGTACACAAACATCAACAACTCCTTTCCCTTCATCTAATCGCTGTAAGCGGCAAGCCTCTGGATCATCTATATCCATGCCACTGTCCCTCTTTTAGCATGAGAAATTCCTAAGGAAAGATGGCATTGCTCTACACTGAGTTAAAGTCTTCTCCTTCAGGTTAAAACCCTTTCTTCGGAAATTATGGCATTGCTTGGATCCGCGTATCCCAGTTAAAGTAATTCTCCTTCTCCCCTCTTTAAAGATGACAAATTCTCTCTAAAGTCGAGGTCTTTTAGCTTCACGTCTTGGGCTTTGAACAAGACACAAATAGACCTTTCAGCTTCACATCTTGGGCTTTGAACAAGATACAAATCACCTTTCGCTTCACGTCTTGGGCTTTGAACAAGACACCAAAAAACCAATTTCCTCCCATAGAATAGGAGGAACTACGAACGCTCTGATTTCCCTGTTTCGGTAAACGGGAATACGTAGGCATAAGATCGAAAGAAAAGATCTTAGCGAGCGCAATCAACAAAAAAAAACCAAATCCCATATCTCCATCAATTAAAAGCAGTAATTCAAAAGCATCAGTCCTAACATCCTAATCCTTGTTCCCCACCAGAAACCTTTTGCCCAAGCCCTAGAAAGAAAGAACCTGTATTGGCGAAATACGAATAACCAGTACAAAGGCCCCCCCACATTGATAGCATCCGTAACCTAACAGACCGCTGTTTAAACTCAGTATGCAAGCAGGGTTAATTGGAGACATCTATTTCCCTTCCTTATTCAGCTCACAATAGGATAAAAAATGAATCGACCTGTAGTTTTAAGCTCAACCGCAGAGAGCGACCAGCGCTTAAGAACCGCGTCCAAAATCGCTCGCTACATGTACCAATCGATGTCAGAGTTGGTAAGAGACATGATTCTCTGCGACCAACGTAAAGTATTTTTTTGATCCCAAAATGCAGCAGACTTGGGCAAATGGGAAGTGAACCATTTATAAAGCAAGGGTACACAACACATGATCATTCCTCCGCTGTATAAATTCCTTAAATGTACCGAATGATACGCATCTGCGAGTAAAGTTGGTACAGGGTTTCCAATCAGGAAAATCTTAATGGCGTTGATATCTACAAAGTTATCGATGTTGGGAAACAAAAATAACCCGTAGGTGAGCAAAACAAAGATGTTCTCGAAAGCGGCCACGTTCCCTATACTAGAAAAGTATAGGGCTTTCTTTATCAAGAATTGGGCTGTCAAACCCTGTATGCCACCCTTAGTGCTCATGTGAGTCCTGACTTCTGACTCGTCCAAATAAATTGCTCTTGGAATGGTCTGATCCTTTGGAATTTCTTCCAGTCCAGAAAAGGGAGCTTGATCAGTAATATGTAAATCAGTCAGGTGAGAATACTCCTCCAGCATTGGTGCAAGCTGATAATCCGGGAATGTGAAACAGTGATAGACCGGATCGTAGAACTGGATTAGTGTGGATAGGATTCCTTCGATTACATGGACCCTTAATAGAGACAGCAGTCCTCCATACTTGGCTCTGAAAGCCTCGTGGTTGGTGATTATTCTCGCCAAACCTCTTAAATCCTCTAACTTTGGAACCTTGAAGGTGTACTTATGAGTTTTCCTTCTACCAAAATCCATTAGCGCAATCTCCTTTCTCTGATATTTGCAATCATTGTCTTAGTTTAATTTGAAAAAGAGAGACTAGAAGAGAATATTTTTTTTTGGTTTTAATGTTTTTTAGATGAATGTATGAATGCAGCACACAAAAACATAGAAAAAACACGGGGTCAAAGGGTCGGTATCATGAAGTCAAGGCTCTACCCCCCCCCCCCCCCCCCAAAGGTTTATACTGGTGATTTTTTGTACCTGTCCGTAAAATCATTGACCCCTCTTGGGATGACAACAGCAACTACAAAATGGCTTAAGTCTACTAAAAACCTCAGCTTCTCAGATAACCCAGTCGACCACACTACTTTCAACAACCGAAGTCGTATAGGCAATGTATCTGCAAAAGGAGTCTCCACTGAGTTTGATGGTCGATCGGGGGCTCTTAACTGGGATTCACTCCCTGCAAGATTACCCGTATTGCCATCACCTATCTTAGGTGTATACTCAATCTTTCCACATGCGGCATCACACGCATTCCCATTAGCAGAAAAATAAACACAGATATCAATTAGGAAAAGCAGTATATATATTTGTCTTAATCATCCTAGACCTCTAGTCTTATAGTCCTATACAGACAATGACTCCCTAGCAGAGTCGCCATTTCTGTGACATTTCGGGAACTCAAGACTTTCTACCGTAAGGATTGTAGGAAAGAGAAGACGGGCCCCACAGTGGGTGCCATTTTTCCTGTGGCACTTTCTTAAGGTTTCTACCTAAGAGATGGGAAGAGAACAAGATCTCGTGTTCCCCAGTGAAGTCGCCATTTTTCTGTAGCGCGAATTTTTGCGTGGTTGGGAAGCACTATCGCTTTGGGGGTACTACAGTTCGATTCATTTTTTATCCTATTGAAGTTGATTAAGGAAGGGAAATAGATGTCTCCAATTAACCCTGCTTGCATACTGAGTTTAAACAGATGACTGTTGGTTTACAAATGCTATTAAGATTGTGGGTCTCTCTTAGGTTATTTTGTTAATAGAGTGCCTGAACTATTTGTGAGGTTTTAAGTAATGTGCTTAGATTTGATGCTTTTGGGTTGATTTGGTGGAGATACTGGGTTTTGGGTTTTTGATTAGTATGCTCGCTAAGATTTTTCCAATCTTATGCCTACGTATTTCCGTTTAACGAAATAGGGAAATCAGAACGATCGTAGTTCCTCCTATTCTATGGGAGGAAAAAAAGGTTGTTTTGGTGTCTTGTTCAAAGCCCAAGACGTGAAGCTAAATATGGTTTATATCTTGTTCAAAGCCCAGGATGTGAAGCTGAAGGGTTTTGAATTTAGAGAGAATTTGTCATCTCTAAAGGGGGATATTTGGTCTGTTTATCACAACTGTTGGGTGACTGATTATAAAGGAGAATTACTTTAACTGGGATATGTGAATCCAGTAATGCCATAATTTCCTTTATAGGGGATTTTTAACCTGAAGGACAAGACTTTAACTCAGTTTAGAGCAATGTCATCTTTCCTTAGGAATTTCTCATGCTAAAAGAGGGACAGTGGCATGGATGTAAATAATCTAGAGGCTTGCCGCTTACAGCAATTAGATGAAGGAAAATGAGTTATTGATGTTTGTATACTGTGAGCAAGACACATATTTTGATGCTAAAAGGTTGATTGACTCAACCGAGGTTTTCTTATACAAAGCCTAAGAGGAGGCTATTGACCTAACAAGAGGGTGTTTTTATGTGTCTCGTATGAAGCCCGAGAGAGAGGCTAAAAGGGGTTGACTCAACAAGAGAGTGCTAACAAGTGACTGACTCAATAAGAGAGTGCTTTTATATGTGTCTTTTACGAAGCCCAAAATGGAGGCTAAAAGGTTTTGACTCAACAAGAGAGTCTTTTATACTCAACAAGAGAGTGATTTTATATCTCGTATGAAGCCCGAGATGGAGGCTGAGAGGGAAGTGACTCAATAAGAGAGTCTTTTATACTCAACAAGAGAGTGATTTTTATCTCGTATGAAGCCCGAGATGGAGGCTAAACAGGTTTGACCCAACAAGAGAGTCTTTTATACTCAACAAGAGAGTGTGAAAAGGTTAGCTCCGCTGGGGAGAATCATTGTATAAAGCCTAAGAGGAGGCTACTGTGCTGGTGACTGTTTCAGTTTAGTGACAGGTTCAGTATATGGGATAAAAGAGAAAATCAGTTCTTATAAAGGGAACGATTAAAGGTATTATTGTGCTTTGGAATTGATTAGAGGATCAGGGTTATTTCTTGTTCTTTAAGGAAATGGAAAATCCAAAGGGTATTGAGACTGTCCAAGTCTACTTCTGTTTTGAGAAATCGATTCTCAGGTAGTGAATGATCTTTGTATGATGCCCAAGAGAAGGCTGGTATGTTAAGGGATGAAGGTCAACCCATTAACAGGTCTAATACTTGACTCAGAAAGACAGCTCTAGCAAATTAATGACTAGGTTCTGTTCCTACACCTGTAGAGGTCTCTGGGTCCTTGTACTAAGGCCAAGAGAAGGCATGAGAGCTTTTAAGAAGCCGAAGGGTCCTTGTACAATGCCCAAGAGGAGGCGGGGATATTTTTAAGAAGCCTGTGGGTCCCCAAACCCCGAGAAGTTCAAGACATGCCATTCACCGAGAATAGATCAAGCCACGAAAGTCCGAGAATTTGGAAGAAACTCAAGAGATGCCATTCACAGAGAAAAGATCATCCCTGGGGAGTAGAGTCTCTTTGACGATTTCTAAGAGTGACAATCTGAGAAAGGGTTCACCGAGAATGCTGCCTTTCACGTCTCCATATTGTTTAACCCCAAGAGGAGGGAAGACTGTGTCTGGTAATCCTATGAGGATCTAGTTTTGTTTGTATTTAAGAGTGACCAACAGGGCTTTACCTAGTGTTGGACGTAGTTGCCGGGGAAAACTCTAAATAACTATACTAGTATTACACAGTGGATATTTGACAAGTATATAAAAGTTTGTGAAAGAAGACTTACAGTGAGCAGCCCCACAATACAGTTATATATATGAAAGCGGATAAAGAAAGCGGGTAAACACTTACTCGGTTGTAGAGCTTCCATGCTGTTTTGTTAGTTTGTTCAACAAAGAAAGCTTTGATAACAATATTATATTCAAAATCAAAGGAGAAAGTGCTTTGAAAAGATTGTTAGGGCTTACAGCTCAAGGAGAGACCCAAGGTTTTATCAGTGATTGCACTGTTGTTTGAAATTGTACAGCGACTTGTACAAGTGACTGAGGCCCAAAAAAGTTTTCTGTATAAAGGGATGGGTCTTACACTCTCTCAAGAGGCCCAAAGGTGTTTAAAGAAAAAGAATGGGGCTTATAACACGAGGGTAGGCCCAGATGATTTGTCTTTTGAATTGGCAATCGCGCCGAGATTTCTTTAACATACTGGGTCTTATACAATGCATTGAGGCCCAAAAAGTTTTGGTTAAAAAAAGGGGGTTGGGTCTTACACTCTATTAGAGGCCCAATGATTTATTTTTGTACAAGTGGCGGGGCTTACAGCTCAAGGAGAGGCCCAGATGATTTTACTAAAAAAGGCGACGATCGCGCCGTTGTTTTTGAAAATGCAGTGGGACTTATACAATGACTGAGGCCCAAAAAGTGGTGTATTTACAATGGGGGTCTTACACTCTAATAGAGGCCCATGAGTGTTTGAAAATGATTTGCGAGGGTAAAAATCAAAGAAACCCTAATTTTGTTTTCCTTTAAAAGTAAATATTTAAAGAAAATCAAATAAAATGATAAAAATACCAAATAAGTTTGAATAAACCACTTGTGATTTTTGTTTAAGGTTTGAAAAAATGAGGTTTTAATCACAAGATGAATTAAACTCATTTGGTTTTGATTTTCAAAGTAAATATTCACTTTTAAATGTTTAAAAACAATTAAAAAGGAATTTATTCACAAAAATACTAATTATATTAAATAACTAATATAAATTTGATTTTTTGTGGAATAAAATATTTCAACATTTTTGTGATTTTTTTCAAAAAGAACCAATAAAAACTAATTAAAATTGAGAGAGTTATTAATTTTTCAAATCATTAAAAATAATAAGAAAAACAATAAAAAGTGGAAAAAATAGCAAAAAGAGGATCTGGGGCGAGGGAGATTCGAACCCCAGACCTCTTGTGTATAGGGCGCGCGCCTTACCACTAGGGTGGTGATACATCCGTTGATTGAAATACAACCACAAATATACAAGGCTTGCCTTGTTTTTGGCCTGGCCCAAGGCAAGGCAAGGCAAGATTTTGGTTGAAAACGTGAAGGCCATAACTTTCTCATTTCTCCATGGATTGTGACAAAATTTAGGTCTATCCTGCCTAGAATTTCACAAGGAATCCAATGGTGGTGGTGTTTTTTTTTTTTCAGATCATGCTCCTATTGAAAAACCCGATAGTGGTTTTGAAATAGGCCATGATTTTCATTTTCTGTGCCACCTCTTGGTACAAGCATGAATTACATGATAAATTGGTGCAAACACAACACATATAACATGTATAAGAGATGCATGATTAGTGGACATCAAAAGAAAGCATGATTCAAAGAATCCAAGTTGTGATGCTTACCTCTTTTTGGAGCTTTTGTGAAATCTGCCAAGGGCTTTGTTCCAGAAATGATTTGATGCTTTGAACAACCTCAAATGATCCCTTAGAAGCTTTTAGGATGGTTGCAATCAGCTGGAAACCTCAAGAACAAGTTTGAGCTCTTTCTTGCAAAAGGGGCAAGAGTGGCCAAAATAGCAACTCTCTCAAATGGTGTTCCAGATGGGGGGAACCATTTGGGACAGTTCAAGGATGATATTTGGAGTGTGTTTGAGGTTTTATCTGGTTTGGAAAGTGGCTGAATCAAGACATGGCTTGAAAAATGCACAAAAGTCCTATTTTTGAGGTTTTGAGAGGTGGCTTTGTGATTTTGGTGTTACAGGTCACTTGTGAGAGTTTGGACAGCTTAGATATGACATATTGGATGTGTTTGGATCATGAGTTGTGGTGGAATTGCTCTCTAACTCAAAAACTCAGAGTTACCTTGCTAAAGAATGTATTTTTGCCTAGAGAAATAGATTTTGAGGAAAGCAAGTGTTGTAGTGCTTTGGTGTACTCAAATTGAACACAATTGAGCTCTATTTATAGTAGAGCAAGTTTGTTTTGGCTGAAATAGTGAATGGCAACTGCAGCAGAGGTTTGGCCAATGTTGATCAATGAGAATCCAAGTCACCTCTAGCCATTGACTAGAGGTTAGGGCACAGGCTGCTGGTTCCCTTGGTCTTGGATAAGTCTTGACTGAATTCAGTTGGAAATGGCTCAGTCCATGCCACCTTGGTGCATCCATTGAATGCTCCAAAATAAAATTGGAGTCTTGTCCCCTCTTTAGGGATTTCTAGGTTTGGCATGCTACTTTTGGTTCCAAAGACTTAGGAGGCTGATGGATCAGTGTTTGTCCCTCCTTGGTCTCCCCTGGAGGTGCTTAGATGGATAAGTGTGTTTGTCATTTGCACAAATTTGGCAAATCGAGCAAAATGCACAAATCTACCTTGCTTTGGTAGTGTTCAGCAAGGCATATTGCCATTGTCATATCTCATGGCTCAAGTGGAATTTGATGGAGTTCTTGGCCATTTTGGAAAGCCCTTATATGATACAACAACTGTTTGATCATAATTGGTTTTGATACCTTTTGGATCCAAGTGAAAAATGCCCCTACATTTGGAAAAAAGTGAAGGCAAATTCTAACTTAGTGAAAATTTCACTTAGTGTTGGAAGAAAGTGACATTTTCACTTTTTGTGATTTTGATAATTCCATAACTTAAAATCCATGAGGAATTGGAATGAGTTGTGTTTGAAGCTTTTGTAGAGGGCCATGAGAGCTACAAATCCAGCTTTGAATGGGGAAAACTGGCCTTGTGGTTTAGGAGTTATGATCCTCCAAAGTTTGTACCCTGGCCACTTTGTTCCATAACTTAGAAAAATTTTCTAAGGTTTTTATGGTTACCCCTTTTACAAGTTATCTCACTTTTCTTGATTTTTCTTCATGAATGATGATTCCAATCACACATTAACATCATTTTAGGGTTAAGGAACTGTAGCGCGGTTTTCGTGGTTGCGAGTCACACCGTTGGGCTGCAGTTCAATTCATTTTTTATCCTATTGTGAGCTGATTAAGGAAGGGAAATAGATGTTTTTCGAAGAACCATCAGAAGAGGGTAGTATCGCGTGACAACCATTTCCAATAGTTTCACACTACTAAAAGAGGTTTTTCCTAGGTGTATACTCAATCTTTCCACATGCGGCATCACACGCATTCCCATTAGCAGAAAAATAAACACAGATATCAATAAGGAAAAGCAATATATATATTTGTCCTAAAGTCCTAGACTTCAAAGAGCTATGAATCCTATGTTCTTGACAAAAATGTCTCCCCGGCGGAGTCGCCATTCTGTGGAACCTTCCCAACTTTAAAGGTTTCGACCTAAGATCCTAGTGATAATATACTTCCCCAGTGAAGTCGCCATTTTTCTGTAGCGCGGTTTTCGTGGTTGTGAGTCACACCATTGGGCTGCAGTTTGATTCATTTTTTATCCTATTGTGAGCTGATTAAGGAAGGGAAATAGATGTCTCCAATTAACCCTGCTTGCATACTTAGATTAAACAGATGACTGTTGGTTTACAGATGCTACATGAGATAGGGGGGTCTTTCTTAGGCTTATTTTGTTTAAGGAGGGAATGTTTTGTCTGTTAGGGAGGATTTTGGTTAGGATACTGATTTGCTTTTCTTGACTAATATGAGCAGGTGCTAAATGTGGAGTTTTTGATTAGTATGTGAGAGTATGGGACCTGAGGTTTTTGATGTGGTGTGCTCGCTAAGATTTTGAAATCTTATGCCTACGTATTCCCGTTTAACGAAACAGGGAAATCATTGTTCAAAGCCCAAGATATGAAGCTAAAGGGTTGAGTATTTTGTGTCTTGTTCAAAGCCCAAGATTGAAGCTAAAAGGGTGTTCGTGGGAATTGATTAAAAAGAGTGAAGAGATTAAAGATTGAGATATGAATATCCGGGAAAAACATTGGATGAAAATAGAGGGAATATCTGGAAAAGCGTCGGATGTAAAGAAAAGGAATATCCGGGAAAGCGTCAGATGTTAAAAAAGAGGAAAGGGATGCTTTGGTGTCTTGTTCAAAGCCCAAGACGTGAAGCTAAAGGTGTCCTAATTGAGAGGGGTTTTGTCATCTCCAAAGAGGAGTTGTTGATGTTTGTATGCTGTGAGCAAAGCATATTTTGATGCTGAAAGGTTGATTGACTCAACCGGGGATTTCTTTATACAAAGCCTAAGAGGAGGCTAACTTACTTAACAATAGAGTGTTTATACGTGTATCTTGTACAACGCCCAAGATGGAGGCTAAAAGGTTTTGACTCAACAAGAGAGTGTTTTTGTATGTATCTCGTATGAGGCCCGAGACGGAGGCTAAAAGGGTTTGAGAATGTCTTTGAGACTCAAGGGTATTTAGATTGTCCAAGTCTACGGGGTGTGTCCTTGTACAATGCCCAAGAGGAGGCAAATGAAGATCTAGACTCAATTGAAAAACTGCTCTATCAAGATGACTAGTTTCTGTTCCTATACCTCTAGGAGGTCGTCGGGACAATTTGTACAAAGCCCAAGAGAAGACGAGAATAACTTTTAAGAAGCTGAGGGATAATTTGTACGAAGCCCAAGAGGAGGCTATCTTCGCTGAGGAAGAATCATTATACGAAGCCTAAGAGGAGGCTGTGAAAACTTCTAAGAAGCCGACGGGTCCTTGTACAACGCCCAAGAGGAGGCGGGGATGCTTTTAGGAAGCCTGTGGGTCCCCAAACCCCGAGAAATTCAAGACAGGCTATTCACCGAGATTTGATCAAGCCAGGAAAGTCCGTGAATTTGGAAGAAACTCAAGAGATGCCATTCATAGAGAAAAGATCATCTCTGGGGAGTAGAGTTTCTTTGACGATTTCTAAAGGTGACAGTCTGTGAAAGGGTTCACCGAGAATGCTGCCTTTCACGTCTCCATATTGTTTAACCCTAAGAGGAGGGAAGACTGTGTCTGGTAATCCTATCGGGATCTAGTTTTGACTGCATTTAAGAGTGACCAACAGGGCTTAGTGCTAGACGTAGTTGCCGGGGAAACTCTAAATAACTATACTAGTATTACACAGTTGATATGAGTTTACGAAAGAAGACTTACAGTGAAACAACCCCACAATACAGTTATATGTATATGAAAGCGGATAAAGAAAGCATATAAACACTTACTCGGTTGTAGAGCTTCCATGCTATTTAGTTAGTTGTTCAACAAAGAAAGATTGAAAACAACAGTATATTCAAAATTAAAGGAGAAAGTGCTTTGAAAAAGAAATTGTTGGGGCTTACAGCTTAAGGAGAGGCCCAGGGTTTTATCAGTGATCGCACTATCGTTTTTGCAA
The DNA here is from genome assembly GCA_022829125.1 of Lathyrus tuberosus. NCBI lineage: Eukaryota > Viridiplantae > Streptophyta > Magnoliopsida > Fabales > Fabaceae > Lathyrus > Lathyrus tuberosus. The sequence goes on from JALAZF010000896.1 coordinate 337,750, forward strand.
ATTGTACTGGGACTCATACAATGACTGAGGCCCAAATTATTTATTTACAAAAGGGGGTTGGGTCTTACACTCTATTAGAGACCCAAAAGTGTTTGAAAAATATTTGTTAAGGTTTAAATCAAAGAAACCCTAATTTCATTTTTTTAAAGGGCATTTTCCAAAGAAAAATCAAGTAAAAAATGATAAAAATATCAAATAAAAATCATTAATCTTGTTATAAACAATGATTAAGGTTTATGAAAAAATATTTTTTCCACATGAATATTTAAAATCATTTTGGTTTTAAAAATAAAGAAAAAGAAATCATTTTAAAAGCATTTAAAACAATTTAAAACAATATTTTTGAATATATTAAAAATATATCTAATAATACTATTTTTTGTGATTTTTTGTGGATTAAAATATTATGGAGTATGAATAAGAAGTGTGTAAACCAGAATTGAAAAATGATGATTTTTGCTATGTGAAAGAATTGGTTGAGTTTTGAAAATAAACTAAGAAAAAGAGGAAAGATGTCACAACATCACATTCGACATCTTTCATGAGTTTTGAAGATAAGAGAAAAAGGAAAGATGTCACAACATCACATTCGACATCTTAAAAAACCAGAACTGTACCTTGATTTTCAACATCTTTGCTATCAAACTTCAAACATTCATAACTCTCTCAATTTTTAACGAAATTAAAATCCGTAAGAACCTATCTTGACCAATTTTTCGCAAGGAATCCAATGTTATTACTCATGCACACTGAAACTTAATGTACAGAACACACAAAGCAAAAAACCAGAACTGCATGTTGATTTTAAACATCTTTGCTTATCAAACTTTCAACACTCATAACTCTCTCAATTTTTAACGAAATTAAAATCCGTAAGAACCTATCTTGACCAATTTTTCGCAAGGAATCCAATGGTATCACTCATACATACTGAAACTTAATGTACAGCACACACAAGGCAAAAAACCAGAACTGCACCTTAAGTTTAAAACAACATAAACTCCACATATAAACATGTTAAAGTGAAAACAGTAGGAGGATCATAACATACACATTAAGGACTACATTTTTGCTTCAAGAATTGTTCAATATGATGCATGTATATGGACATCAAAGGAAAACATGATTCAAAGAATTCAAGTTGTGAATTTTACCTCTTTTTTGGAGATTTTGTGCAACCTACCAAGTGCTTTGTTCCATAAATGATTTGATGCTTTGGACACCCTCAAATGACCTCTTAGAAGCTTTTAGGATGGTTGGAACCTGCAAAAACACAGATTGGCCCTTTCTTGCAAAAGGGGTTAAAGTGACCAAAATGGGAACTCTCTTAAATGGTGTTCCAGATGTTGGGAACCATTTGGGACAGTTCAAGGATGATATTTAGTGTGTGTTTGAGGTTTTATCTGGTTTGGAAAGTGACTGAATCAAGACATGGCTTGAAAAATGCAAAAAGTCCAATTTTGAGGTTTTGAGAGGCGACTTTGTGATTTTGGTATTACAGGTCACTTGTGATGGTTTGAACAGCTTATATATGATACATTGGATGTGTTTGGATCATGAGCTGTGGTGGAAATGCTCTCCAACTCAAAAACTCAGAATTACCTTGCTAAAGAAGGCATTTTGGAGTGAAAGAAGTGATTTTGAGGAAAGCATCTGTTTGATGGCTTTGGTGTACTCAAACTGAGCACAAATGAGCTCTATTTATAGTAGAGCAAGTTTGTTTTAGGATAAATAGTGAATGGTAACCACAACAGAGGTTTGTTCAATGTTGGCCAATGAGAATCCAAGTCTCCTCTAGCCATTGACTAGAGGTTAGGGCACAGGCTGCTGGTTCCCTAGTTGTTGGAGGAATCTTGACTGAATTCAGTTAGAGGAAGCTCAGTTCATGTCACCTCTAAGCATCCATTAAATGCTCCAAACCAAAATTGGAGACTTGTCCCTCTTTTAGGATTTTTTAGGTTTGGCATGCTACTTGTGGAATCTTGGACTTTGGAGGCTTGGAGATCAGATCATCCCCCTTGGATTTGATCCTCAGATGTATCTAAAATGATGACAAGGCTTAAAAATTCACGTGGCACAAGAAATGTGCAAATCTGTCCTGAAACCTGTCTTAAAAATCAGCTGCAGCAAGCCTTGTTGTAAAATCCATAACTTCTTCCTCAAGAATGATAAATGGTTGTTCCAGGACTTTATGGAAAGCTGAGATGACATACTTCAATTTTGATGTTTGACCCTAGACTTGGTTCAACTTGGATCATGGAGAAAAACATCCTTGAAGTTAGGACATTCTTGCTGGAAAAATATTAATGATGTCCTATGAAATGTCGGAACATTTGACATTAAGAATTCCCAACTTTGATCACTTATATCTTTCAATCCTTATGATATTTTGTGTTGATTCCTTCTACAATGTTGAAGTATCAAATACCCTCTTTAAAAGTAGCTCTTACGCAAAATCAATGGATGCTTAGGTCAATAGTTACAACCTTGAAAAGTTGTGCACTTGAACATGATTTTAACTTAGAAAAAATGTCTAAGTTTCCTTCAATTTGATCAATTTTGCAATTTTGCATGATTTCTTGATTTAAATTCGATCAAATTAAATCATCCATCATATTTTCTTGAGTAATGGCTTGTGAAGCTCATAGTTGACCAAAAGTCAAATTTTGACTTTCTGCGTCAGTTGACTTTGTTTTAGATGAACTTGAGGCTTGATCCACTTGAAATGTTGCACTCTTGTGCTTAATTCTTGATGTGGGAGTCCTCTTGATCCTTTGCGGGTGTTTAAGAGGTTAGACAAGTTGAAGATCATGTCATTTCTTGATTGATCCTTTGTCTAAAGGCTCTGAGAGGGCCGAAACCCTAAGCTTGATTGTAGTGAATGTTCAACAATTCCTTGAGGAGATTGATGAGGCACAAAGGTACATCCATATTGTGATAATGATTTGCACAATGATGGGAAATCTTAGTGGTCAAAATTTGGGGTATGACAGATGCCCCTATTTAATCTTCTTAGACCTGAAGGTATAAATAGCAAATAGTTTTAGACATTCGAGGTATAAGAGGATTAAATATCAGAGTACCTAGAATTTTGACCGTGAATACAGATGAAATGATATGTGATGAATGAAAGACTTTTGAACACTATGGGGAATGATGCCACAGGAGACAAACCAACAGAATTTTCTTGGGGATGTAAGATATTGTGGAAATTTGCCGAGGTGACAAAGAGTATTCAGTAGTATTTGGAAAGAGAAGGATAAACCCTGGAACAAAGATACAGACATCCGGCAAAATATCATATGCGAAAGAAGTAACACACTCTGGAAAACATATCCGCAACATCTAGAAAAGCGTTAGATGTATTAAAAATAACTTTGAGGGTAAATCTGAAACATTTAGAAAAGCGTTAAATGTACAGGAAAAAAAATTTAGAAGACTAGCAGAATGACAGACATATCCAGAAAAACATCAGATAAGCACATCAGAACAAAAGTTACATCTGGAAAAACATCAGATGAGGAAAAGTCATATCCGGGAGAGCATCAGATAGACATGTAAAGAGTTTTTGGAAGAGCATCAGAATAAAAGAGACATATCCGGAAGAGCATCGGATGAACATAGAGAAAGTTCTGGTAAAGCATCAGAACGGGTTTTGGAAAAACTTTAAAACCAAAAAATACATTCGGAAGAACATCGGGTAGACACAGAGAAACGTTCTGGAAAAGCATCAGAATAGATAGACATATCCGGAAGAACATCGGATGAAGAAAGAAAGTTATATCTGGAAGAACATCAGATAAGACATAAAAGTATAGGTGCCAGATAAGTTGGACTTTGTAGAAAGGTAAGATGTTGATAATACCACAACCACTGATGAATGCAAATGAGGATTAAACACTCGTGAATGCATAGTATATGAAAATGTTATGATGTATGATTAAATGTAATGCAAATGAAAATGCTGACAATAAGTTTAGACTCTTTGAGGAGTAAAAATCAACAAGTTTATACTCTTTTGGGGAGTGAAAATCAACAAGTTTATACTCTTTTGGGGAGTGAAAACCAACAAGTTTATACTCTTTTGGGGAGTGAAAACCAACAAGTTTATACTCTTTTGGGGAGTGACAGACAAGACTGATTCCTCAACACGGAGATCGCTGACTATTGTGGATGAACTGATTATTGCTTCAGCTTGAATGATAATGATTGTATGCTGTATACTAGGAAGGCTTGCCCCAGTAATGAGTCTTGAAAGTTTTTCTGAATAAACTAATTCCGAGAAGGACTTGCACTGAACAAATCTTGAACTGATTCTTAACAGGCTCTGGAAAGAACTTGCCCCTGATAGGATCACTGACCAAGTTTCTAAACTGTTTTGAAAATTCCTTGAGAGGAAAGCTAGTTTGCAATCAAAGATGTTTATTTAAACATGGAAAATTTAATGCAAAGTTCATGCAAAGTTTTGAAAACAAAATCATTGTTTTTAGAAAAAATACAGTAATATGGATTACTGATTAAAAACACGGTGGTTTAAAACATTTTGATTGAAAAGTAAAACAGAGGTATGATTCCAAAACAAATGATTTGCAAAAAATGATTGTGGAGTCAATTTATGCCACCTTGCTATAGTATGCTCTCAAAATAACCTTACTTTAATTAGGTCTTTTGAGGGTTATAACGTGGTCTGGTTCACGGGTTATGAAAAAAAAGATAAAGGCTCAAAGTTTGTTTGTGCCCACCCCAACTTCGTGATGTTCTCCAGTCCTATGCTCAGTTAAACTTAAATTGTGCATTCAGGTTCAAAGAGGATTGGAATTGTACTGATGATAGTGACGGTGATGGTCCAGAAGTCTTGAGACAACAACTACTGCTTCTTTACAACATTTAGTTGTTTTCGTCTTTGTGGACTTTTTGAAAATCGAGGATTTAAGGACCTCTTCTCTGTATTATCCCTAACTTTTTCCTGACTTATTTTTTTGAAATTTATAGTCAGCGGGATGCCCTAGTTTTTGCCTAAGTTTTTTTTGACTTAGCGGGCTTTTTTTCTTTTTTTTTTATTTCTTCTTAGAAAGAAAGTGACTGCTTGATTTGATGATTACGACGGACCATCACTGACTTTTGATTTGAAAGACGTTTTCAGCATCTACTTGTTGTATGTAAACTTTCCGAACTTGAATACACAATCTAAATTAAACTGAGAACTACCCTGCCCCGGGTTAAAATTGCGGGTTTTTTATAAAGAAAGAAACTCCTACTTCAAGGCTCAAAGGGGTTAACGAGGGATTATCTTCCTTATATCTCCAGTGTTTGGGAATTGAAAAAAAAATGCCTTACATCGTCAGCAAAGTTTTTTATTCGTAAGCATACCGACATCAATTATGGGTATTATGTTTTTATCATCCTCCCACAAATATTTGCATAGTCAAAAATTTAAAAAAGAGGTGTATTTTTTTTTTTGAAAGTTTTTGTTTTTTTTTTAGTTTTTGTTTTTTGAAAGAGAAAGCATAAAGATGTAAATGAACAGATGATTTGAATCAAAATACTGTACATGCTCATTTCATTAAAACTGACATTTAAAGATAAACAAGCTGAAAGCAACTATGATACAAACAAGGAAAATGCAAAATAGACAGAAACAAGGTCAGTGACTAATCAAACACAAGGATGAGCTATCCTGTCTTTGGGAAGTAGCTGAGTTGAAGTTGACTGAAGTTTCAGTTCTTGTGTTCAAGCAGAGGATTGCGCTGGACATTAGGACTAGTGTCACGAAAGCTGAGGAGGTTGTCTCTGATCAGATCCCGCACTCTAGCCTTTAGTGCATATCATCTTTCTAAATCGTGGCCCGCAGCCCCCTCATGGAATGCGCAATGAAGGTCAGATCTGAATCCAGGTGGAAGTGGATTTGGAGGAAGAGGTGTTGCCTTAGTGGTAATCGCTCCTTTCTGAACCAAAATAGGGTACAGTTCAGTGTACGTTATAGGAATAGGATCAAAGTGAGTCCTATTGTAGTTCTGGTTTTGTCCAACATCCGGACGTTGAGGAGCTGGAGCTGGTCGAGCAGCCAACAGAGGAGTGATAGCAGCAATATGAGCTTGATTAGGCTGCTGAGGTTTGTAATGAGGTTTCCTATCCTCAACCAAGACAGAATTAGTCTGATCTTCTCTCTTCTTTTGGAAGTTTCCATAGGGTTTCTTTACAGCGCTAGAAGATTCAGCAGTTTTAGAGACCTTTCCACTCTTGATACCTTCTTCAAGTCTTTGGCCAATGATTACCAAGTCTGTAAAGTTTGATGAAACACTGCCAATCATCTTTTCCCAAAAGATGGGAGATAAAGTGTCTAAGAATATTCCGGTAAGCTCCTTCCCAGCCAAAGGGGGTTCGACCTGAGAAGCCAACTCTCTCCAGCGTTGAGCATACTCTTTGAAAGATTCCTTCTCGTTCTGAGTCGTGTTCTGGATTTGACGACGGTCTGGAGTCATGTCCAGGTTATACTTGTACTGATTCATGAAAGCATTGATAAGATCCTGCAAGCAATGAACGTTGCTTCGTTCAAGGCTCATGTACCACTTGAGTGAAGCTCCACTTAAGCTATCTTGAAAGCAGTGGATGAGCAACTTCTGGTTTTTGGTGTAGGCAGCCATCTTACGAAAGTACATAACCAAATGAGCCTTTGGGCAAGAGTCGCCTTTGTACTTTATAAACTCAGGGATCTTAAATTTGGCTGGCATGATGAGGTTAGACACAAGACACATGTTGTCTGCATCAACGTTGAAGAAGTCATTTCCTTCTACAGCTCTGAGTCTTTTCTCCAAAGTTTGATATTGTTCGTTGGCTTCTTCAGGCTCAATGTCCAAATTGTCCTCACTTTGAGCACTAGCATTGTAATCAAAGTTAGGATTCTCAAAGGGAATTCTGGCAGTCCGTACCAGAGGTCTAGGTTCTGAGACAATAGGGATTTGAAACTCTGGTCTTGGAGCTTGACTGACCAAAGTGGTAGTGACCTATTGTGGAATGAAATCGTGAGGTAATCCAAATTCCAACCATGTAGATGGTGGCATCTGAATAGGCGGAGGCTCAATAGCAGCACTCGTGATTTCTTGGATGACAGTCCCCTGAGGTGGCTCTCCTCTGGCAATTACGACCTAAAGCATTTCCATTAAATTAGTCATGCTTGACTTCAGATCGTCTATTTCTATCCTAATCTCTGCATTATGCACTTCTTGTTCTGACATTTTGCGCCTGACGTTAGCTCTAGTCCTGTATCGGTGATGAGGAATCAGTTTGACGACTTACAGATGGCTGAAAGAAAGAAGGTTGGAATGAATTGACGATGACCAGGACGTATGTATGAAATATGCAAGGGATGCAAATGCAATGCATGGATGCAGCACACAAAAACATAGAAAAAACACGGGGTCAAAGGTTCGGTGTCATGAAGTCAAGTCTCTACCCCCCCCCCCCCCAAAGGTTTATACTAGTGATTTTTGTACCTATCTCTCAAAATCTTTAGTTCTTGTCGAGGAAACACAAGCGGGCTGGGAACCGTGCTAGGTGATGTTTTTCGAAGAACCATCATAAGAGGGTAGTATTGCGTGACAACCATTTTCAATAGTTTCCGCACTACTAAAAGAGGTTTTTCCTAGGTGTATACTCAATCTTTCCACATGCGGCATCACTCGCATTCCCATTAGAAGAAAAATAAACACATATATCAATTAGGAAAAGCAGTATATATATTTGTCCTAAAGTCCTAGACTTCAAAGAGCTATGAATCCTATGTTCTTGACAAAAATGTCTCCCCGGCGGAGTCGCCATTCTGTGGTACCTTTCCAACTTTAAAGGTTTCGACCTAAGATCCTAGTGATAATATACTTCCCCAGTGAAGTCGCCATTTTTCTGTAGCGCGGTTTTCGTGGTTGCGAGTCACACCGTTGGGCTGCAGTTCGATTCATTTTTTATCCTATTGTGAGCTGATTAAGGAAGGGAAATAGATGTCTCCAATTAACCCTGCTTGCATACTGAGATTAAACAGATGACTGATGGTTTACAGATGCTACCTGAGATGGGGGGTCTTTCTTAGGCTTATTTTGTTTAAGGAGGGAATGTTTTGTCTGTTAGGGAGGATTTTGGTTAGGATACTGATTTGCTTTTCTTGACTAATATGAGCAGGTGCTAAATGTGGAGTTTTTGATGAGTATGTGAGAGTATGGGACCTGAGGTTTTTGATGTGGTGTGCTCGCTAAGATTTTGAAATCTTATGCCTACGTATTCCCGTTTAACGAAATAGGGAAATCAGAGCGATCGTAGTTCTTCCTATTCTATGGGAGGAAAAAAGATATTTGGGTATCTTGTTCAAAGCCCAAGATATGAAGCTAATGGTGATTTGTATCTTGTTCAAAGCCCAAGATATGAAGCTAAAGGGTTGAGTATTTTGTGTCTTGTTCAAAGCCAAAGATTGAAGCTAAAAGGGTATTTGTGGGAATTGATTGAAAAGAGTGAAGAGATTAAAGATTGAGATATGAATATCCAGGAAAAACATCGAATAAAAATAGAGGGAATATCCGGAAAAGCGTCAAATGTAAAGAAAAGGAATATCCGGGAAAGCGTCGGATGTTAAAAAAGAGGAAAGGGTTGCTTTGGTGTCTTGTTCAAAGCCCAAGACGTGAAGCTAAAGGTGTCCTAATTGAGAGGGGTTTTGTCATCTCCAAAGAGGAGTTGTTGATGTTTGTATGCTGTGAGCAAAGCATATTTTGATGCTGAAAGGTTGATTGACTCAACCGGGGATTTCTTTATACAAAGCCTAAGAGGAGGCTAACTTACTTAACAATAGAGTGTTTATACGTGTATCTTGTACAACGCCCAAGATGGAGGCTAAAAGGTTTTGACTCAACAAGAGAGTGTTTTTGTATGTATCTCGTACGAGGCCCGAGACGGAGGCTAAAAGGGTTTGAGAATGTCTTTGAGACTCAAGGGTATTTAGATTGTCCAAGTCTACGGGGTGTGTCCTTGTACAATGCCCAAGAGGAGGCAAATGAAGATCTAGACTCAATTGAAAAACTGCTCTATCAAGATGACTAGTTTCTGTTCCTATACCTCTAGGAGGTCGTCGGGACAATTTGTACAAAGCCCAAGAGAAGACGAGAATAACTTTTAAGAAGCTGAGGGATAATTTGTACGAAGCCCAAGAGGAGGCTATCTTCGCTGAGGAAGAATCATTATACGAAGCCTAAGAGGAGGCTGTGAAAACTTCTAAGAAGCCGACGGGTCCTTGTACAACGCCCAAGAGGAGGCGGGGATGCTTTTAGGAAGCCTGTGGGTCCCCAAACCCCGAGAAATTCAAGACAGGCTATTCACCGAGATTTGATCAAGCCAGGAAAGTCCGTGAATTTGGAAGAAACTCAAGAGATGCCATTCATAGAGAAAAGATCATCTCTGGGGAGTAGAGTTTCTTTGACGATTTCTAAAGGTGACAGTCTGTGAAAGGGTTCACCGAGAATGCTGCCTTTCACGTCTCCATATTGTTTAACCCTAAGAGGAGGGAAGACTGTGTCTGGTAATCCTATGGGGATCTAGTTTTGACTGTATTTAAGAGTGACCAACAGGGCTTAGTGCTAGACGTAGTTGTCGGGGAAACTCTAAATATCTATACTAGTATTACACAGTTGATATAAGTTTATGAAAGAAGACTTACAGTGAAACAACCCCACAATACAGTTATATGTATATGAAAGCGGATAAAGAAAGCATATAAACACTTACTCGGTTGTAGAGCTTCAATGTTGTTTGGTTAGTTGTTCAACAAAGAAAGATTGAAAACAACAGTATATTCAAAATTAAAGGAGAAAGTGCTTTGAAAAAGAAATTGTTGGGGCTTACAGCTCAAGGAGAGGCCCAGGGTTTTATCAGTGATCGCACTATCGTTTTTGCAAATTGTACTGGGACTCATACAATGACTGAGGCCCAAATTATTTATTTACAAAAGGGGGTTGGGTCTTACACTCTATTAGAGGCCCAAAAGTGTTTGAAAAAGATTTGTTAAGGTGAAAATCAAAGAAACCCTAATTTCATTTTTTTAAAGGGCATTTTCCAAAGAAAAATCAAGAAAAATATGATAAAAATATCAAATAAAAATCATTAATCTTGTTATAAACAATGATTAAGGTTTATGAAAAAGTATTTTATCCACATGAATATTTAAAATCATTTTGGTTTTAAAAATCAAGAAAAAGAAATCATTTTAAAAGCATTTAAAACAATTTAAAACAATATTTTTTAATATAAAAAATATATCTAATAATACTATTTTTTGTGATTTTTTGTGGATTAAAATATTATGGAGTATGAATAAGAAGTGTGTAAAACAGAATTGAAAAATGATGATTTTTGCTATGTGAAAGAATTGGTTGAGTTTTGAAAATAAACTAAGAAAAAGAGGAAAGATGTCACAATATCACATTCGACATCTTTCATGAGTTTTGAAGATAAGAGAAATAGGAATGATGTCACAACATCACATTCGACATCTTAAAAAACCAGAACTGTACCTTGATTTTCAACATCTTTGCTATCAAACTTCAAACATTCATAACTCTCTCAATTTTTAACGAAATTCAAATCCGTAAGAACCTATCTTGACCAATTTTTCGCAAGGAATCCAATGGTATTACTCATGCACACTGAAACTTAATGTACAAAACACACAAAGCAAAAAACCAGAACTGCATGTTGATTTTAAACATCTTTGCTTATCAAACTTTCAACACTCATAACTCTCTCAATTTTTAACGAAATTAAAATCCGTAAGAACCTATCTTGACCAATTTTTCGCAAGGAATCCAATGGTATCACTCATACATACTGAAACTTAATGTACAACACACACAAGGTAAAAAACCAGAACTGTACCTTAAGTTTAAAACAACATAAACTCCACATATAAACATGTTAAAGTGAAAACAGTAGGAGGATCATAACATACACATTAAGGACAACATTTTTACTTCAAGAATTGTTCAATATGATGCATGTATATGGACATCAAAGGAAAGCATGATTCAAAGAATTCAAGTTGTGAATTTTACCTCTTTTTTGGAGATTTTGTGCAACCTACCAAGTGCTTTGTTCCAGAAATGATTTGATGCTTTGGACACCCTCAAATGACCTCTTAGAAGCTTTTAGGATGGTTGGAACCTGCAAAAACACAAATTGGCCCTTTCTTGCAAAAGGGGTTAAAGTGACCAAAATGGGAACTCTCTCAAATGGTGTTCCAGATGTTGGGAACCATTTGGGACAGTTCAAGGATGATATTTAGAGTGTGTTTGAGGTTTTATATGGTGTGGAAAGTGACTGAATCAAGACATGGCTTGAAAAATGCAAAAAAGTCCAATTTTGAGGTTTTGAGAGGTGACTTTGTGATTTTGGTATTACAGGCCACTTGTGATGGTTTGAACAGCTTATATATGATACATTGGATGTGTTTGGATCATGAGCTGTGGTGGAAATGCTCTCCAACTCAAAAACTCAGAATTACCTTGCTAAAGAAGGCATTTTGGAGTGAAAGAAGTGATTTTGAGGAAAGCATCTGTTTGATGGCTTTGGTGTACTCAAACTGAGCACAAATGAGCTCTATTTATAGTAGAGCAAGTTTGTTTTGGGATCAATAGTGAATGGCAACCACAACAGAGGTTTGTTCAATGTTGGCCAATGAGAATCCAAGTCTCCTCTAGCCATTGACTAGAGGTTAGGGCACAGGCTGCTGGTTCCCTAGTTGTTGGAGGAATCTTGACTGAATTCAGTTAGAGGAAGCTCAATTCATGCCACCTCTAAGCATCCATTAAATGCTCTAAACCAAAATTGGAGTCTTGTCCCTCTTTTAGGGTTTTTTAGGTTTGGCATGCTACTTGTGGAATCTTGGACTTTGGAGGCTTGGAGATCAGATCATCCCCCTTGGATTTGATCCTCAGATGTATCCAAAATGATGACAAGGCTTAAAAATTCGCGTGGCACAAGAAATGTGCAAATCTGTCCTGAAACCTGTCTTAAAAATCAGCTGCAGCAAGCCTTGTTGTAAAATCCATAACTTCTTCCTCAAGAATGATAAATGGCTGTTCCAGGACTTTATGGAAAGCTGAGATGACATACTTCAACTTTGATGTTTGACCCTAGACTTGGTTCAACTTGGATCATGGAGAAAAACATCCTTGAAGTTAGGACATTCTTGCTGGAAAAATATTAATGATGTCCTTTGAAATGTCGGAACATTTGACATTAAGAATTCCCAACTTTGATCACTTATATCTTTCAATCCTTATGATATTTTGAGTTGATTCCTTCTACAATGTTGAAGTATCAAATACCCTCTTTAAAAGTAGCTCTTACGCAAAATCAATGGATGCTTAGGTCAATAGTTACAACCTTGAAAAGTTGTGCACTTGAACATGATTTTAACTTAGAAAAAATGTCTAAGTTTCCTTCAATTTGATCAATTTTGCAATTTTGCATGATTTCTTGATTTAAATTCGATCAAATTAAATCATCCATCATATTTTCTTAAGTAATGGCTTGTGAAGCTCATAGTTGACCAAAAGTCAAATTTTGACTTTCTACGTCAGTTGACTTTGTATTAGATGAACTTGAGGCTTGATCCACTTGAAATGTTGCACTCTTGTGCTTAATTCTTGATGTGGAAGTCCTCTTGATCCTTTGTGGGTGTTTAGGAGGTTAGACAAGTTGAAGATCATGTCATTTCTTAATTGATCCTTTGTCTAAAGGCTCTGAGAGGGCTTGAAACCCTAAGCTTGATTGTAGTGAATGTTCAACAATTCCTTGAGGAGATTGATGAGGCACAAAGGTACATCCATATTGTGATAATGATTTGCACAATGATGGGATATCTTAGTGGTCAAAATTTGGGGTATGACAGGAACCATAATTGACCAAATAATCAAAAAGTCAAACTTTGACTTTTGGGCACAGTTGACTTTTTATCAGATGAATTCCAAACTGTGCGATCCTCTATGAAATCAAGTCCTTGACCTAAATCAAACTTGATGGATTGATTTCATATGTGTTATATGGTGTATTGAATCATGTCCTAGGTTTTGGGAGCATGTCCTGGTCAAAAGTCAAAGGTACAGTTGACTTTTTCCGCGAAACCCTAACTGTGGTTCTGATGAACCTGAAACTTGGGAACCAAGCTTCTTGGATCAATCCATTGTTGCAAATGGATCAAGGTGGTTTATTAGAGACCCTCAAATCCTCTCTTGAGGTCTTGGCTCATGATTTGTCCCAAAAGTCAACTTGGGGGGTGAATTAGGTCAAGAAACCCTAATTCTTGATTTTTGATGAATGCATCCCCTGAGGTCAAAATTGACTTGATGATTGGGTCCATGATGTCCCATGGAGCATATTAGGTTATGCTTTGAAGCATTGGCTCATGCCCAGAGGAAAATTTCCATCTGGAGGCCCTGGTCGACCAAACCCTAATTTGGTGACACTGGCGATCTTAAGGCTTAATCCACCTGGAATGCTGCAACATTGTGCTTGATTCTTGCTGTGGGAGTCCTCTTGATCCATTGTGGATGTTTGAGAGGTTAGACAAGTTGAATATCATGTCATTCCTTGATTGATCCTTTGTCTAAGGCTCAAAGAGGGCTTGAAACCCTAATTATTGTTTGTAGTGAGTGCTCACCCATCTTTGGGGAGACTGATGGTTCATCCATATTGTGATGATGATTTGCACAATGATGGGAAATCTTAGTGGTCAAAATTTGGGGTATGACAGAAAGCAACACTTCTAATATTATATTAATAATATATTGGTTTAGCAATGCCTAAAAATGATTGATACTCAAGACAATCTTTATATTTGATTGATAGATCAACATTATTGAAGGCTTTAAACCAATCTCTTCTCTCTTTCAATGATAAAACAGATGTGTTAGAAAGTACAAAATACACCCCCTTCAATGCGCTGTGCTTATTTTTGAAAGAATAAGTATCACCTTGTCTTAGCTTATTTTTAGGTTTTTTTTTACCAATAATATATCTAATATTGTATATTTCTTTTAGATTTCAGGATCAGGAGAGAGACTTTTTTACTCTAGTACTCTCTTTTTGAAACACAAATACCAAAATACCTTATTTTGAAACAAAATAACCAAGATGTCCTATTCTTAGTAGGTGCTTGTCATCTCGGTTGGCGAGCATGTGAAGGAAAACTGTGCATGAAGGTGCTCGCCATCTCAGTTGGCGAGCACATGAAGATTATTTTTTTTTCGTTTTCATATTTTTTTAATTATTATTATGTTCTTCATGTGCTCGCCAACTGAGATGGCGAGCACCTTCATGCACAGTTTTCCTTCACATGCTCGCCAACCGAGATGACAAGCACCTACTAAGAATAGGACATCTTGGTTATTTTGTTTCAAAATAAGGTATTTTGGTATTTATGTTTCAAAAAGAGAGTACTAGAGTCAAAAAGTCTCGGGAGAGATGGAATGTCCAAATATTTTGTTTCGAAAAATACATACCTTGACCTAAAAAAATCCATCTTTGCTTCCATTTTTTTCAACCTTTTAGTTTGTCATTTTCTTTTTGATGTTTCATCTTATTATCTTATCTTTCATGTTTGTTTTCTATATTTTAATTTTATATTAGGATTTGATATAAATTACACTAAAACATCTATTACTGCTTCATTATATTATAAATTTGTCTTTGTTATATTGCAAGATTCCTTCTTTAGACCATGTCTACTCCTCTTAGTTAAAATAACATTATTTTTCTGTGTTTAAACTTTATTACATAAACATTAAAATATTTTTTTTAAGAAGTGTGAATTTTAAATTTAAATATTTTATTATAATAATTTCTATGATTTATGCTCTTTTTTATAATTCTGTGATAATTTTTTTTTTCATTTCAACTGTTAGAGTTTATTCTTTCTCTTATTTTTCATTTGTATTTTTATTTAGTTTGTACATTAGTTTATATTGAAAGAATTTTCTTTGCATTTTAGTTACATAAATAAGAGAAGGAGTTAGGGCATGAATTCAAAGGATACAATAAGAGATTAGAAAAGTGTTATTTGTGTTGAAAGAGATACAAATATTTATTGCATTATTTACAATGATTTTTATTGAATGAACTTTCTCGTTCGGACGCACGGGTCATCGATAAAATAACAAAATCATATAAAACTTAATAGGACCATATATCTGCGTATTTTTAGAAGATAGGAACAAAATAAAGTCCATACTAAAATCGATCCTAACATACTTATATAATTGAAACTAGAGTGCACTACTTATATAATTGTAAGGAAATAAATGCCAATGAAAAATATGACATGTATCTTAAAATAATTTACTTCAATAGCCCATATGTTAACCAATAGAAAAAAATGATAGCCCATATGGTCCCAACATCAAATGAGCTTTTTTAATTATTACAAAAAGTAGAATAATTCTATAAAAACATAAGAACGAAACACTTTACCAAAATGATGGTTGTGACAAAATCTTTCATAATTAAAAAAAAACTATATAAATGTATTTGACAAAGACAATTATTTTAAAAGTTATAATAAAAAAGATCACAATTACTTTTGAAAATTTTAATAAATAAATATAAGAAAATTTATTTAGAAAGGTAAAACGAGATACTAGTAAATAAATTGTTTAGGCATTTTCAATGACGGATCTTGCCGATGATATCGAGGAGAGCCACAAATATTAAGGAATTATTTTGGTATTTTTAGTTGTGCAATGTGAAAAAACCAAAAATCCTTTCAAATTTAAAAATGAACTTCCGAACGCATTTCATATACACTATATTCCTTTGTAAGTGATTCACCTTCATTAAACTAAAAAAAGATTAAAAGTACCTGATCCTACTGGTTGATCAGAACCTGAAGTGGGACAGAGACTATGTATGCGATGTTGGCGGTGAAAGATGGGGAAAAGAAGGCAAATACAAAGTATGTGTTTCTTAGGATGATTTAGAATCCTTGGCCCTCTCAAATGAGAGGGTTTTTATAATGCCCCAAACGCTTGGCCATTGGTCCCTATTTTTGGGGCGAGATATTCTCTCCCCAAAAAATAGTTAACTGCCAAAAACTAGCCGTTGGGACGGGCAGGGGTGCCCAAAATTAGTCGTTGCCACGAGCAGAGGCGCAGTCACGGGCACAGGCGTCGTGACTGTTTCTGGATGGTGGAACCGTGCGTGACGGGAAGGAAATGCTGAGGAAGTGTAGCTGACTCTGGAGGTCAATCGACCTGCCTTCCCCAGTAGAGGGGCAGAAAGGTAAAGGCTGCCCTAAATTGGCTGGACTTGGGCAATTGGGCAGTTCTGGAAGCAGAAGTGGATTGGGTCATGCCTAGCCATTGGGCCAGTCCAAAACAGGAACCCCCCAAGTCGTTGCTCCCGAGCATGGGAGTGATGACTTAAGGGCAGCTCACAGTCCCAGGGAGGACCAGACATGGTCGTCTCCTGTTGACGAGATGAGGTTGTTCCGCGATGCCCGAGGGAGTCTGTGCTCGGGGGACCTGTAACATTGCCTGGCGTGCCCGGCTTACGGGGAGCCCAACGGTCGATGTGATCTGAAGGGGTGGAGTACCACGCATGCCTTGAGCCACGTGCCATATTTAATGCGTAGTGATGGCTAGGCTAGGGTCATGATGATGCCCTTAGCCGCGCGTGCTTGTGCACGTACTCTTGGACTGTCTATAAATAGAGGGAGAACCTGCTCATTTGCACTTTTTATTTCTTTCTCTTCCTTGGCTCTCTGTTCTGAATTCCACCGTCCGCCGCCGTTGAATGCTGTTCAATCACCGTACGCACACTGACCAGAGTTCTTCGACCCCCTAACTTTCTTCCTCGGCCACATAAGTTATCTGAATTGATCTTTGTCTTAGGTTTTTTCACTTTCTGCTTAATTAGTCTGCATGTGGTTAGGGCGAAACTTCTAAGTCTAGCACCTTCAAGGAGACTTAGGCAAAAATGAAGGCAATCCCGATGGAATTGAAAAGTGAAATCAGTCCATGCAAAAGTTAGGGATCAAAAACAAAATCAAAAGAGGCCCTCGAATCCTCAACAAAAACAAAATAAGATTTGGTGACCACCAAATCAAAATCAAAGGGTCACTGACATCCATCAAAGACAAAATAAGGTGACTGTCATTTCAAGCATACCTTGAATTATCACTCCTACACCGTCAACCCTTTTGGAAGACAAACATGCGCAGAATTAACTGAACGTAGGACTGGAGTTCATCACGAAGAAGGGGTGGGTACAAATTAAGTTTTGAGCCTTATATCCTTTGTTTCGATAAACTGTGAACCAGACCACGTTACAACCCTCGAAAGACCTAATTGAGGCGAGGTTTATTCTAAAAGCATACTATCGCAAGGTTGCGTAAACTGACTCCCCACACATTTGCTAATCTTCAGCATTGGTGTCATTCTCCTTGTTGTATCTATCACACACTAGCAAAATCAGCACAACGTCTGGACTAGCGGTTCATTCGTCTCACACTATCACAACACTCTGAATAAATGACACTTTTTTCAAAACTTACGCGAGCATTGCATTAAGATTACCATTTCTGAACGAACAATTTTAATTGCAAATCAGTGATAGACATCAAAGACACTCCAACAAGGGGCAATCAAAGAGGAACTTGAACTTCCAGTGATGACCCGAATCAAGATTACCTCAAAGCCCACGGGCTGGGGCAAATTATTCAACAGCTCAATCAGGGGAAAGCCATATCAAAGCACATCAAAACTCAGCTTTCAAGGATCACTTAAGTACTGGTTAATCAGGGGCAGACAATTATCATGTTCAAACTGGGGCAGAACCCATTGCAGAAGGCAGATCCTCTCCATACCTTTCAAGTTAGACAAGCAGATCTTGCCAGACACTAGCAATCATCAAGTTCAGAGCAAAAGCATGATCTTTATGAGCTGATCACGTCGCTATGCTCATTTTCAAGTAATTTTGACCATCAAGCACAAAGTTGTGGTTCTCTCGGAAGCAAATTCACAACTTATCGTCAAGTGGTCAAACTTGAGGCTTTGAGAACATCTTCGTCTGCTTCAAACATGGCATCTTCAATGAACTAAGTGTCGAAGAAATCAAACCCTCCCTCCACCCGAAGTCCAATCCGCATTGGCAACTACCAAAAGCCCACCATGCTGGCATCCCTTCCAAAGCATTTCCACTCACCCGTCTGCAATCATATGCATCATACGCATCATATGCATCACATTCTGCACCATCAACATCACGTGCAGCATATGCATACAAAAACCAAATCATACTTCCCCAGCACTTCCATCTCTACGTGTCGGCATTTGCATTGCAATTCCATTGGATATGGAATATCATTACAAAATCAAGAATTCGTACATGCATAGTCAGGATCCAGGATCAATCTCAAGATTCCAAGGTGATCTTTAGCCCAAGCAGGGGCATCTTCTTCAGATCCGTGGGCGTTCCTCACGAAGTTTTCAACCTTTTGTTGAGCAAGTCAAGATTTTCAAGATGATCTTCAGCCCAGCCATGGGCATCTTCATCAGATCCTTGGGCGTTCCTCACGAAGTTTTTCAACCTTTTGTTGATCTCAAGCTCAAGACAATCTTCAGCCCAGCCAGGGGCATCTTCTTCAAATTCGTGGACGTTCCTCATGGAATTATTTCAACCTTTTGTTGATGAAGGTGTGATCTCCAAGCAAGTCAGTGGGCGTTCCTCATTAAGTTGTGTTCCTCAACCTTTTGTTGATGAATTTGTCATCCCCAGCTCAACCAGCAACATTTCTCCGAGTCAGTGGGCGTTCCTCATTGAATTGGATCTCTTCAAACTTTTGTTGATGGAATTGTTATCCTCAAACCAGTCAGTGATTCTTCTACAAACAAATTCAACCTTCCTCTTAGGCGTTCCCTAGTGAGTTGGTTCTTGTCAACCTTTTGTTGATAAGAATAGTGTTCCTCAGTGACTTCTTTGCCTCAACCTTTTGTTGATGTATCCAAATAAGCCTCACTTATCATATCCCCAACAAACTTGACCTTTTGTCAATTGTCTTACTATCATCCTTTTGGTGATAGCAAACCCTGTCAATTCAATTTAACATGCATCCTTTCGGTGTTGGTAACCCTCAAAATCAAAAATTTACTATCATCCTTTTGGTGGTAGCCATTCATGTTGTTACAACTTAACCTTCATCCTTTTGGTGTTGGAGGTCCTCAAAATTGGGAAGTTCCTGTCATCCTTTCGGTGGTAGCAACTTATGTTGTTTGATTTTACTGTCATCATTTTGGTGTCGGCGATCTGTAAACCTTTGGTCTATGTATTATCCTTTTGGTGAATGACAACCTTTGTTATCGTGTATGCTTATTATTATCCTTTTGGTAATAACAAGCTTCGACCTCATTTTCATCCTTTTGGTGAAGGGTCTGTGTGCGTGTGTCACTATCATCCTTTTGGTGATAGGTCTGTCATCCTTTTGGTGTCAGATAATTGTGTGTTTGCTCTATTACCCTTTTGGTAATAGCGAGCTTTGACCTCATTTTCATCCTTTTGGTGGAAGGGTCTGTGTGTGTGTTCACTATCATCCTTTTGGTGATAGGTCTGTCATCCTTTTGGTGTCAGATAATTATGTGTTTGCTCTATTATCCTTTTGGTAATAGCGAGCTTTGACCTCATTTTCATCCTTTTGGGGGAAGGGTCTGTGTGCGTGTGTCACTAGTATCCTTTTGGTGCCAGATAAGTGTGTGTTTTCTCTATTATCCTTTTGGTAATAGTGAACTTTAACCTCATTTCATCCTTTTTGTGGAAGGGTTTGTGTGCGTGTGTTCACTATCATCCTTTTGGTGATAGGTCTGTCAACCTTTTTGTGTCAGATAAGTGTGTGTTTGCTCTATTATCCTTTTGGTAATAACGAGCTTTGACCTCATTTTCATCCTTTTGGTGAAGGGTCCGGTGTGTGAGTTCTCTATCATCCTTTTGGTGATAGATTGGTCATCCTTTTGGTGTCGGAGTTGTGTGTTTATCATCCTTTTGGTGATAGGTCTGTCATCCTGTTGGTATCATATATCCGGTGTGTGAGTTCTCTATCACTGTTTTGGTGATAGATCTGTCATCCTTTTGGTGTCGGAGTTGCCTGTGTTTACTATCATCCTTTTGGTGATAGGTCTGTCATCCTTTTGGTGTCAGATATCCGTGTGCTCTATTATCCTTTTAGTAATATCGAGCTTTGACCTTATTTTCATCCTTTTGGTGAAAGGGTCTGTGTGTGTGCTCTATTATCCTTTTGGTAATAGCGAGCTTTGACCTTATTTTCATCTTTTTGGTGAAGGGTCCGTGTGCGTGTGTTCTCTATCATCCTTTTGGTGATAGACTCGTCATCCTTTTGGTGTCGGAAATCTGTGGGCTTACTATTATCCTTTTGGTAATAGCGAGTTGGGACCTCATTTTCATCCTTTTGGTGGAATGGTCTATGTGCGTGTGTGTGCTCTATTATCCTTTGGGTAATAGCGAGCTTTGACCTCATTTTCATCCTTTTGGTGAAGGGTCGCGTTGTGTGTGTTCTCTATCATCCTTTTGGTGATAGATCCGTCATTCTTTTGGTGTCGAAGTTGTGTGAGTACACTATCATCCTTTTGGTGATAGGTATGTCATCCTTTTGGTGTTAGATATCCCTGTGTGCATGTGTTTACTATCATCCTTTTGGTGATAGGTCTGTCATCCTTTTGGTGTCAGATTTTTGTGTTTGCTCTATTATTCTTTTGGTAATAGCTGGCTTTGACGTCATTTTCATCCTTTTGGTGAAAGGTCTATGTACGTGTGTTTCACTATCATCCTTTTGGTGATAGGTCTGTCATCCTTTTGGTGTCAGATTTTGTGTTATCATCCTTTTGGTGATAACGACCTTTGCAAGTTATTCAGTGTCCACTCGAGGGTGACTTTGATTTGTTATTCCACTTCCCAAGCATTTTCTTTCTTTTCAGACAAATTCGTGGTCTTCTTCATATCTAATTGTCTTCTACCTCGAAAGAACAAACGCCATAGCAGTTCATCTTACTCGGTTTAAGCCAATTAGATAGGGGCATCTGTCATACCCTAAATTTGTCCTACCTGTATATTACTTTCATTCGTACATCCATCCACTAACATTATTCAAAAACCCAAATATATGTTGCTTCTGCTTTTGTTTTCTCTTGTCTAAGTTCAAGTTCATTTGAGGTCATCAGGACAATGTGCGTGTAGTGGATTGAGGTTCATTGGTTTTGATTTAATTAGTTAGTCAAGAAAGTTCATTTCAAGACCATCAGGCAAGAGTGTGATGATTTAGATGGTGTCTGGCTAAAAATTCAGTTAGGGTTTGTTGCATGTGTGATCAAGTTATCAGGCTGTGGAAAAAGCAGTTTTTGCAAGGTGGACGATCATCAGGGCCAGTTGAATTTCAGTTAAGGTGGCAGTGCAGTTAATATTACAAGACATTTGTATCATGGGCTATTTTAAGGACAAGCGTGGATGGAATTCAAGTGTTTGTGGTTGAGGACTTAGATTAGGGTTTTGTACAAAGTTCAAGTTACGTTTCCACTCAAGATTCAATTTCAATTCAAAGATCAACATTCAAGGCATAACCAATCTTTAAGTCTCATCCAATTTCAAACTCTAGTCAGTTTCATTTTAATTTTGTTCCAATTCAAATCCACTTCAAATTCCATTCAAGGGTTAAAGTTCATGTTTATTCAAGGTTCAAAGTTTAAAATTCTAAATCCATTCCAAGAAAAGTCCATGGTTCTTTGTAGTGATTATCAAAGTCCACATTTGTCCAAATAAATCAACAAAATTCTATCACATTTTATTGCAAAATAAAGTCCCAAATGATTTTCATTTTTATATTACAAGCCTTTTATTTTTTTTTCAAAGTCCAAAACTCCCAGACCATATTCAATACAGGAGCCTAGGCCCATATACTCTTCAACCAAAGAAATTGAGAAGCACGTATGCAGCCAAGGAACAACACGTTCAAATACTAAAAATTCATACAGTATTTTGGTACCACTCTCAACTCCAAAAAACGTGGAAACAACCTTCAAATCTATCTTTCATCTCTGAAACCAATCAAATTCACACCAAGAACAATAAAAGTTGTTGCAACAAGAAAAATACAATAAAATAACATATGCACAACTTTCATGCATGAAGGTCCCACCAAAGCTAACACCAAACATGGCCAGCTACTCCCAAACCAATTTGCAACCAACTTTCCAAACCTTGAAGTCACAAAACACGACCCCACAAATCTTCCTTCCTTTCCCAGGCACACCACCTGTACCCGCACAAGTCACCAGCCAGCCCCACATAACTTGTCCTAAACCGCAATAACCTATAAACTCGTACACACCATTTCTAAATCCTTCAACCATAACACAATGTCATGAGCCTTTCCATTATATGCCAAATCCACAAAATCATGAAAAAATAGCAGCAACTTTTCACAATTTGCAAAACAGAAAAAACATGTCATAATTGGTACGAACGAAAGCACAACAAACATTACCATACGCTGCGCACCGTGCCATACATGGAATACAGTCAATCCACAACTTTTGCAAAACCATTCCACTACTTGTACCACATTTTCAACCAACCTGCATAAAAAACCATAGCAGTAAAACAATCCTGCGGGAACACAACAAATCATAACCAAGACAATCATGATCCTACAACACATTTCACCTATTTGAACCAAGTTGCTCCTTAACTTTCTGACCTATTTGAATTTCAGCAAGACAACTTGCTGCAAATACAGAGCACACACCATTCGCGTGTTGGTGTACAAGGTGAATAATGGATGAAAAAGAGTAGAATATATTATAATAGAATGACGGCAACAAAAAGGATAAAAGGTTACACACAATGACAACTACCACTAGTCTATTTATAAGCTAAAACTAGGGCTACAAAAGCAACAAACAAAATACTAAAATACCCTCTAACAAACTTAATGACTAAGTTTGTAAATATAAATTATTATTTCTAATACCATCCCTTAATTTATATTTCCTCAAAACTAACAACACCAATTCCATCCCTTAAGCGAAGAAATTGATCAGTCTTGATAGCCTTCGTCAGAACATCTGCCAACTGTTTCTGGGTGCTACAGTGCTCAACTTCTAACACTCCATTCTGAACCTGATTTCTCAGAAAATGATACTTGGTCTCAATATGCTTGCTTCTCCCATGCAACACTGGGTTTCTGGCAAGATTGATTGCAGACTTGTTATCAATCATCATCTTCAGAGGCTTATTTACCTTGATCTTCAGATCCTGCAGCAAGTTCAGAATCCACACAGCTTGGCATGCAGTAACAGCACCTACAATATATTCAGCTTCACAGGTTGACAACGCAACAACAGGTTGTTTCTTAGAACACAAAGAAATAGGACCTCCCAGGAACTTGAACAAGTACCCAGAAGTACTTCTTCTATCAACTCTGTATCCACACCAATCAGAATCTGAATAACTCAGAAGTTCTGATTCAATCTTTCTTCCAGAAGGAAATAACACTCCATACTTCAGAGTTCCCTTGATATACCTCAGAATCCTGACAGCATCTTGGTAATGGGACCACTTAGTTTTACTTATGAATCTGCTAACCACCAACTGTTTGAAGGTTGTAGCGTCCACATCCTCACCATCAGAATCAGAATCTAGTTTCTAATTTGTATCTGCAGGTGTGATAGCAGCCTTACAATTCTGCAGCTTAAATCTCTTCAGAATCTCACGTTCATACTTTAGCTGATGCAAAATGATACCTTTCTCAGAATATCTGAACTCCATCCCTAGAAAGTATGTCATTTTCCCGAGATCAGTCATTTCAAACTCATTCATCAGCACCTTCTTGAACATAGCTAATTCTTGTTCAGAACTTCCTGTCAGTAGTATGTCATCAACATACAAACACACCAGAATCATATTGCCTTCAAAGATATCCTGGACATAAACACCGTATTCCATCTCACATTTCTGAAAACCCTGCTTCTTGAAAAATGAATTAATCTTCTGATTCCAGGCTCTGGGCGTTTGCTTCAATCCATACAAAGCTTTATGTAATCTGTACACCATCCCTTCCTGATTCTTTTTCACAAATTCAGGAGGTTGTGACACGTAAACTTCTTCTTGTAATGGACCGTTCAGAAATGCAGATTCACATCTAAATGCATCAGAGGCCAATTCCTGTTAGCAGCTATGGCAATCACGAGTCTGATTGTTTCATGTCTCGCTACAGGTGCAAACACTTCAGAATAATCCAGCCCAGGTTTCTGCTGAAATCCTCTTGCTACTAACCTCACTTTATGTTTTCCAATTGATCCATCTGGCTTTAGCTTCTGCTTGAAAACCCATCTGACGCTGATGGATTTCTTGTCCTTTGGAAGTTCTGTCAGCTTCCAGGTCTTGTTTCTTTCTATGGCCTCAAGTTCTTCTTTCATGGCCTTTAGCCAGACCTTTTGCTTGAGAGCCTATTCCGTACTTATGGGTTCAGAGTATACTAACATGGCACACTGAATAATTTCGCCTTCAGAATCTACTTCAGTGTCTTGTAACATGTCAAACTCTTCGAATCTTCTCGGAATATTTCTGATTCTCTGTGGCCTCTGACCTTGGTCAGAATCTCGTTTGGATGCTTGAACCCCAGAAGTTTCTCCTTCAGAAGTTTCTCCTTCAGAAGCTCTTGCTTCAGAAGGTTGACTTCCTCCAGAACCTTGACCATCTTCAGAGTCTGGCATATTCCCAGAATCTGAATCACCACCAGAAACTGGATCATCATCAGAGTCTGGATCATCAGAGTCACCTTCATCTTTTGAGTCTCCTTCAGAATCAGAATCGCCATCAGTTTCAGAAACTCTTAGTTCTGGCCTTTCTTCAGAAGTTCTCACATCAGAGTCAGATTGAGACTTATTCCAATTCCAAACTTCTAATTCTTTCACAATAACGTCTCTGCTGAATTCAACTTTATTAGTTTCTGGACAATAAAGCTTGTATGCACCTGTACTGTGGTACCCCGCCAGTAACATTACTTTGCTTCTATCATCCAGCTTCTGTCTTCTGGCTTCTGGAACATGTTTGTAACAAACAGAACCAAACACCTTCAGATGACTAACACTTTGCTTTTCTCCAGCCCACTTCTGAATAGGAACTATTTCCTTCAGCTTCTTCGTTGGACATCTGTTGAGCACATATGTTGCAGTGGCAACAGCTTCTCCCCACAAGTTGTGAGGAAGCTTCTTCTCCTTCAGTATGCTTCTCGTCATATCAAGCAAAGTACGATTTCTTCTTTCAGCAAGACCATTGTG
The DNA here is from genome assembly GCA_022829125.1 of Lathyrus tuberosus. Taxonomy (NCBI): domain Eukaryota; kingdom Viridiplantae; phylum Streptophyta; class Magnoliopsida; order Fabales; family Fabaceae; genus Lathyrus; species Lathyrus tuberosus. The sequence continues at coordinate 363,120 of JALAZF010000896.1, forward strand.
TTGAGGAGTATAAGGAGAAATAACCTCATGCTCAATTCCATTCTCCTCACAGAACTTCTGAAACTCTTTGGAGTTATACTCACCCCCACCATCAGTTCTGAGAATCTTCAGAGTCTGACCACTCTGATTCTGAGCCTTCATTTGGAACTTCTTGAATTCAGCAAACACCTCGTGTTTGAACTTAATAAGGGATACTCATGTCATTCTCGTGAATTCATCAACAAATGAAACGAAGTATTTATTCCCTCCGATCGATGCTACTGGAAATGGACCACCACATCAGAATGTACTACTCCCAAGGCATGTTTTGCTCTTGAAGCTACTTCTGACGCAAATGGCAATCTTGGTTGCTTTCCTTCCATGCACACTTTGCATGACTTCTCAGGCTTCTTAATTGCAGGAATTCCATGTACCAGCTTCTTCGAATTTAGATGCCCTAAACTTCTGAAATTTAGATGACCAAATCTTCTGTGCCATAACTCACTTTCCTCCACAACACTTGTTGCACTGAGGCATTCAGAGTCAGAAGTTATGACATTCACCTTGAATGTTCTATTCTTTCCCAGTTCTGACTCCATAATCAGTTTATGATTACAGTCATACAGCTTCAGAAGATTGTCCTTCATGGTAACTGAAAAACCTTTCTCAATTAATTGTCCCACGCTCATCAGATTGCTTTTTATGCCAGGTACATACCACACTTTCTGAATCAATGTTGTTTTCCCATTGTTCAAAACGACTCTGACATTTCCCATACCTTCAGCGTTAAGATATTTGTCATCAGCACATCTGATCTTTGTCCTCTTTTTAGAGTCAAAATCAACCAGCCATTTCTTATTTCCAATAAGATGATTTGAGCATCCAGTGTCCATATACCACCGGTCTGTCAAATTCATATCATCAGATTCAGAAGCCATCAGTAGCACAGATTCATCATCAGAACTTCTGGCTATATTTTCTTCTTCTGACTTCCTTTCTTTGTTTGACCAACAGTCTCTAGCAAAGTGACCAAACTTCTTGCAACAGTAACATTGGATCTTCTTCTTGTCATACTTATCTTTTCCCTTCTGAGCATTCTTTTGCCTATCAGAAGTTGAGGTTTCTGACTTCTGACCACCATCAGATCTTCTCCTGGCTTCTGACCAAGACTGCTTCTGATGCTTCTTATCAGAAACTGCTTTCAGAGCCTGCTGCTCTACTTCCCTTTCAGAAGTTCTCTTAGTCAGACGTAACTCTTGCGCCTCTAGACTGCTTTGCAACTCTTCAATTCTCATGGTGCTCAGATCCTTAGAATGTTCTATTGCTACCACAATATAATCAAACTGGGGGGTAAGGTATCTCAATACCTTCTCAATGATTACTTGTTCAGAAAGAATTTCTCCACACGCCTTCATCTCATTAGTGATCAGAATCACTCTGGAGATGTACTCAGAAACTTTCTCATTGTTCTTCATGTTGAGATTCTCATACTGCTTACGTAGAAACTGAAGCTTCACCTTCTTAACTGATGCGTCACCACCGTAACATCTGACCAGTGTGTCCCGCGCAGCCTTTGCCGTCGTTGAATCGGCGATTTTCTCAAACACATTTGCATCCACACACTGATGGACGTAAAACAATGCTTTCTGATCTTTCTTCCTTGTATCCTTCTGCGCGTTCTTCTGTTCCTCCGTTGTATCTGCTGCTACCGGAACATAACCTTCAGTGACAAGATCCAGAACATCTTGAGCACCGAACAGTACACGCATCTGAATCACCCAACGAGTCCAGTTTTTGCCATCAAATACTGGAAGCTTGGTGTTCATGCCGCCGTTTCCGTTCATCTTCAACCTTGTACAGTACACTCAGATCTCACCACACAGTGTTTCCCAACCCCACAGAATCAGAAATTATGATTCTAATCAGATTTTTGTTTAAGATTCAACACGAATCCAAGAACCAAAAATTAATCACACAAAGCCTCACGTTTCACTCGTGTTTCCCCATGGATCCGAACCGGAGCTCTAGATACCAATTGTTGGTGTACAAGGTGAATAATGGATGAAAAAGAGTAGAATATATTATAATATAATGACGACTACAAAAAGGATAAAAGGTTACACACAATGACAACTACCACTAGTCTATTTATAAGCTAAAACTAGGGCTACAAAAGCAACTAACAAAATACTAAAATACCCTCTAACAAACTTAATAACTAAGTTTGTAAATATAAATTATTATTTCTAATATCGCGCACCACATAGTAGACTCACACAAAACCAATTACAACCTTGCCAAACTGCAACACTTCTCGCACACCATAGCCAACTCATATAACACAACCCCATAACCTGCATCACACCACAAACAAACACCAACGTCACAATTTGTAAATGGAAAAAACACAAGTCCACGTCATAAAATCATACCAAAACGACAAAACCGTCACAAAAATTTCCAGCTCATGTTTCCTTTTTCTTTCCCCATTCTACCCTCTTGCCTCTCTATAAATCAGACCTTTCCCGCTTCCATAAACCAAGCTCAAAGGGAGCCAAACACACCTTGCAGAAATTTGTTCTGAACCTCTTCAAATCTCCTTCCTCCTTCTTCACCCACAAATTAAATCTTCTTCAAACCTTTTCAACAACCCAAACACGGTTTCACAAACTCAGAACCAAACCCATAAATGATTCAGACTTAGAAGAAGAAGAAGAATAAGAGAAACGAAATCAGAAAAGAAACTAAAGGAGAAACCGAGTGATAATTGAAACTTCAAACTTGAACAAATTGCGAACGATTTGGGATATAAGCGAAGGAAGACGGAGACGGTGGAGGATCGTTTTCTTTCCTTCTCGTAAGCCTTTTCCCTTTCTTTTGAAGGCGTTGTTGATGACCGTGATGTTTGGATCTTGACTCTTTTAAAAAGGGGACTGTTGGCGTTGCGTGTGAGACAAAGAGGTCTTATTGTGTTTTTTTTAGGCTGATGTTGTCATTTTTTCATGTTTTTATTTTTCTTCTTCAAGTTTTTATCATTTCACTCTTGTTTTTTTTAGCTTGATATGGTGGGCTTTCATAAAGCCCATAAATGGTGAAGATTATCACCAATCTGATTACGTGCACCTCCCTGGCATTTTTTATGTTTGTTTTTTAATTTTTTTTTATTTTCTAAATTCTCTTAAGTAATAGATTTTAGTATTTCACCATTAATCCTTTATTTTTTTTGGTAACTTTCTCCATTAATTTTATTGATCCATTTATCTTAATGTTTCTTTCTCACTTGGATTTGGTCTTCATTTTTTACTTTCATTTTATTTTTGGGTCAATGATATAACAAACGGTCATAGATGCCAAATCTTGATCAATATGAGACCATTTTCTTTTCTTTAATTATCAGGCAATGAAAATCTAATATCATAGATTATCGATTTCTCAATTTTAAATCTTGGTTAAGATTAGACCAATTTTATTTTCATTTACGATTTCATTTCATTTCGCATTATCTTCTTCTTCCATTTTCTTTTCATTTTCGATCGATGAAGTCTTTCTATTCGCGAATGTTGGTTATTGAAGCGATTAACCTTCATTATTTCAAATCTGTAGTGAGTGATCATCGAGATCACTTTCTATACTTTGGGATCGTGATAGGTTAACTTTGATTAATCGACGCAAGTTTGTGATTAAGACGAGACTGTCACCTTTTCTTTTCGTGTGGAACGATTTCATTCGAGAATGATCCTCAATATCATTTTTGCATCGTGTTTTAGCACAAAGATCAATTGCGCGATCTCCTATAGTATGATCTTCATCATAGATCGTGCTACGATGGTTTAGCGCTACATGTCCCGTATCGGAAAATGATTCTTCGTGGCCCAAACCTATGTTTGAAAGCCCACGAACGGTTTTAACCATCGTGGATCATTTGCTCTAACAACTAATCAATTAACCACTAACTTTACATTTCCATCAAATATTATCTTGCTTTACTTTCTTGTCAATATTTTATCTTGATTATATTCATATTGTTCATATCATATTCATACTTGTTCATCTAACCATTTTCTTTGTTCATATTATTCAAAACACACTAATAATTATCGAAATCCTAAAACAATAAATTGGTGGACTGTTGGTTACTTTTCTGAGCAACGGAACTTTGACTCTGTACAGAAACCCTAACAAAGGAGGTTTTGTCCGAATCTTGCTCAAGGCTTAGTTTAGGACGCCTTGCACACACGGCTTCCTCTTGGGCTACCTTACAAGGAGACCTTTTATTTCATGCAATCCCTTGTAATTTACATGTACCCCGCTCCCATTCCGATGTACGCATTCGTTGTTTCTTTGATTTTGGTTTTATTACTAGGAGCACCCCTAGGGACTAGCATAGACAAAACCATTTTCAAACTAATTCTTGATTCGTCGTCAAGCTAATTTTCAAAACACCCCCGTAAGTCAATTGCTCATTAGCATTCGCTATCAACCTAACACACACACTCTCACATTTCATCGTGGTTTCGTTACTATGAGTACCCCTAGGGACTAGGATCTATTCTCACCCATTTTTAAACAAACTCTCGATTCGTCGTCGAGCCATTTTCAAAACAAACCTCTTTTCAACCAAACTCTCGATTCGTCGTCGAGCCATTTTCAAAATTAACCTCTAACCAAGCTCTTTTCAAACCAATTTCTTCGCATACAATCAAACCCTTGATCCAACGTCAAGTGGATTTTCACAAATAAACTTCAAAATGACTAACAACTATCGAAACTCTTTTCAAGGTGAAAAATGGTGGTTCAAGTCTTTGATCTCCCTTCGGTTGTTTAGGTGTGGGTTCTCTTACTCGTGTGTGAGCAATTGACGCCTCTAAAAACATCGTTCCCCCTTCCTTTTCGTGTTCATCTCCACGAACTACCACTGCTCTGATTCTTTATTCTCGTCTGAGTAAAGATACGTAGGCACAAGATTGCGATGATCTTGGCGAGCACACTTTTTCTTTTTCCCCCGTTTGCGTCACACTTCTATCCATCTTCCGTTTTCCTTCCCAAACCCCGTAGTCGAACTACGATTGCTTTGGTTACTCATTCTCATCCGAATAAGCATACGTAGGCACAAGGGCCCCAATCCTTGGCGAGCACCCTAACCTAAAACCACCCATTTCCCCTTAGCATCTTTTCCTTTTATCTTATCATTTATCATTTTATCGTTGAGAAGAAAATAAACAAGCCTAGCTAACGTGCATCGCGATTCGAGTTAAGAGGTTCCCGTTGAGTACAACGAACGTGAGGGGGTGCGCGTACCTTCCCCTCACGTAACCTACTCCCGAACCCGGAATGTGGTTGCGATGACCATGTTCTTATCTCCTTTAAAGGTTTTCTCGATATTTTCTTTTCCCTCTTTTGGGATAAATAAAGTTCGGTGGCGACTCTGTCGAACCGCAATTTCTTCCGTGCCTTTCGTGCGAGGGTCGTGTCTTCGATTAATCGATTTTTTTGAGGTGCGATAGGTATGGGGCTTGGACCCTTTGTAATGTAACAAGCACACTCGCGCTCTTTGTGGCCATTTTATAATGTTTATTTTTTGCCAATGGTCATTTGTGTATGATTTGCTTTGGATGCATGTTTTTACTTTGCTTTATGTTTGCTAAGTGTCAAAATGTTGCTCGATATGCGTGCCCGTCATACAGGCTACTTTAGTAAATGATTTTTTGTTTTTGGGGTTTGCTCGACAAGATGTGTTCGACAGTAAGGGGAACTTGTCGAAAGGCCTGGGTAGCTTCCGGGCATGAGGGCGGAGCTCAGGTCGCGTCTGTGGCCTGAGTTCGCGGCATGCACTTCCCATCGCGAGCTGGGTGTTCTGCCTGTCGTGGTACTTGGACGACGGCGGGCTCGGTCGAGGGACCGCTGTCATGCAGGGGTTTTTCTCATTCCATTGCAAAAGCATGCCTTGATTTATTCTGGTATGCAGCGCTTGTACCTGGATGCGTACGTATGGTCGGCGTTACATGGTCGAGCGAGTTCTTCCCCATCAAGATGTTCAAGGTTATAGGCCCCATTCTCTATTTTTGCTCGAACACGATAGGGCCCCTCCCAGTTAGCGGCAAATTTTCCTTCTCAAGAATCTTTGTGATTCCTCCTTAGGAAGAGACTTCCTACTTGGAATTCTCATCGTATAACTTTGGCGTTATGCCTAATTGCGATTGTTTGTTTTAGTGAGGCCTCCCGGAGGGCTGCTCCTGACCGAACCTCTTCGACGAGATCGAGGCCCTCCCTTAGTGCCTCGCTATTTGTCTCCTCGTCTAGGGGAGCTTCAGTCCTCCTGGAGGGCACATGTATCTCAATGGGGATTGCTGCCTCAGTCCTGTATTCTAGATGGAAAGGGGTTTCCCCAGTCGTAGAGTGGGGCGTAGTACGGTAGGCCCAGAGCATGTTGTGCAGCTCCTCGACCCATTATTTCTTTGTTTCGTCTAGTCTCCGATTGAGGCCTCGTAGGATTACCCTGTTTGCTGCCTCGGCTTGCTCGTTAGTATGGGGTTGCTCGACGGGTGCATAATGTTGCTTGGTGCCCAGTTGGGCGACAAACTCCTGAAATTTTTTGTCCGTGAACTGTGTCCTGTTATTGGTGACGATTGATTGGGGGATGCCGAAGCGAGCAAGGATGTTTTTCTTGTAGAAGCGGAGTATGTTGTGGGCCTTTATTTTGGCCAGAGCCTCTGCTTCTATCCACTTTGTAAAGTAGTCAACACCTACTATCAGGTACTAATTCTGATTTGACCCTACGACGAAAGGTCCAAGGATATCTAGGACCCACCATGCAAAGGGCCACGGAGAGGACATTACTTTGAGTTCATTGGGCGGTGCCAAGTGCATGTCCCCGTGCCGTTGGCATTTGTCACATTTCTTCACATGTTCCTTTGCATCATGCTGCATGGTTGGTCAGTAATATCCTGCTCGTAGAGCCTTCGTGGTGAGGGATCTCCCCCCAAGGTGTTGGACGTTGATCCCCTCATGGATCTCGCGCAGGACGTGGGCGACCTATTGTAGCACCCCAAAATTTGCTCTCCTACCTTTAGCACTAACTGGCTTATGTTTCTTTTCATTTTTTGCATTATCATGTGTGCATATCATTGGTTCTTAGCATGGGGTCAAGGTGCCTGAGGCAAGTTCAAGAGGAGAAGATGTTCTTCAAAGGGTCAAGCAAGAGTCCTTGTATTGTCCAAGAGATCTCAAGTGGATCACTCTCTCCTAACCAGTGCAGAAAATTAGGGTTTTGAGATTCTTGGGTTTATTGCTCCAATGGGCAAGCTTCTTGGGTTTTTATCATCACCAAATGGCATATCTTATCTTTGTTGGAGAGGATACACATCATATTCAGAGGAATTTGGATTTGGAGACTGTGTTATTTCCTCCTAGACTGAGGGTACCAAAATTAGGGTTTGCTATAAAGTCAGTTTATTTCTGATTTTTTTGGGCAAGACTTGATTCCATGGTATTCCTTGGGTCCCTGAGTATCTAGGAATGGAAGATTGTCCATCCATTTGGTTCAGGAGAAGTTCAATTGGCCAATGGATTGGGAATCAGGAGAATTGGGGAAAAGTCAACAGTGAGAAGGGAAGTCAACTGTGAAATTTTGAGGTTCTCTTCAAGGTTTTCAAGGTCTCACATCCTCAGATGGTCTTCAAGGGTCAAGTTTTATACCATTTATCAAGAATCAAGGGTTGGTACAAAAGTTACTAAATATGGAAATGACCTATAATTTGAAACTTTCCATTTTGGGCAAGCTCTTATACTACTTTCAACTTGACCTTTCATCATCAAAGAAGCTTCAAATGAATTTTCCTAAAACATGAAATTTGAAGATCTTTTTCTCCCCTTTCCAACAAGTACTAGATGGTCTCCATATCATTTGTGAAACTCAAGTTATGACCAAAAGAAGGCAAGGTGGTTTTTAGGGTTTCCTTATGGTTCCATTTTCACAACTTTTGCATTTTGGGACATAGTGACCTATAATTGATTCCTTTGTTTCAAGGCATATTATTACATCAAAGTACATTCCATAAGGATTATTTTTGGCCTTTGAACTAAGGGATTCCATGGTTTATTCATTACTTATTTCACATTATGCAAAATTGCAAGATTATTGGAAACTCATGAACCAAGACATCTCAAGGCCCAAATCCAATTCAGGTGTGATTAGCAATTGTTAATTAAGTGATCCATCATAAAAAGTTTGGGTGTGCATGCATGGAGGAGGGTGTATTTCACATAATGCAAATTTCCAAAAACACCCAAAACTCATTAAGTGAGGAATTAACAAGGCCCAAGTGATTATCAGTGGATTAACCCTAAGTATTTAAGCTTACTCATGCACTGGTTAGAGAGAACACACGTGATTTTAAGGAGAACGAAATTTCCAACCCTAATCATTCTCTTATTCAAATCTCACAATCCACAAAGGCTTTGGGAGAAATTCTTTCACAGTCTTCATCCTTGGAATCCATAGAGCACAAACCACCCATCGTTGGAAGCTAAAAGCAAGGATACGGATTGCTTGATCTCAGGTTAGTGATAATTTACATGCTCTTAAAACTCCTCTTTTTGATGCGCATAATGATGTGTGACATTCACTGATAATTCTGGTATGGTTTGTTTTGAGTTTGGACGCATGGTTTGTTTGTATGATGAGTTTGAACTTTTTGAACCCTAACTTGTTTCGTTCGAATCTCTTTATGTGATGGTTGTTTGTGAAAAATAATTTGATATTCGTGATCCTCATTAAATTTTGGTCAGAATAGTGTACTCCTTTGCGTTTTCTGGAGAAATCTTGGTTGCAGGTGGCCGGAAGTGGTGACCGGAGCCCTAGCTCCGACGACTGGTAAGGTTTCCGGCGAGGTTAGGGTTTGGAGGTAGGTGATGAAGTCTTGGCCGTTGATGCGTTTGATCCAATGGTCCTTGTGTTGCCACGTCATTTAAATTTGTGTTTTATTTTATTGGCTGCATGTGCGTTAGTCCACATAGTTACAATATGCCTCAGATCTGGATTGCTCATCATGCTTACTTTCTTAATTGTTGACTTAATGCCATGCGTATGATGCATCTGATGGTTGCCTGATTGCCAGCAAATTAAAAAAGTCATGTGCCTATCACGTGGGGTGTGTATGGTGTCCCAATTGATTTGATGTATGTTTGCGTATCTTTATTACTGTGTGCATGAGATCTGGACCGTTGATCATGAATACTTGTTGTTTTATTTGACTGAGCGTGGAGCGTATGATTGATCTTGTGGCTGATATTGATTATGAATGTTGACTGGATCTACGTGTTCTCTTTGACTGCGCTTTGGACTCTTTTGTTTGGGCCTTGCTTTCCACACCCCCTCCTTTGGGCGCAGTTGTCATTCCTAATGTGATTTCTCTGCTGGACACACCCCCCATGCTTATTTCTTTATTTTTATTTTTCATTTAATTACATTATATCATTTTTATTTTTAAAAATAGATAATTGCATCCAAAAAATGCCAAAAAATTCATGAATCATATTAATAGTCTTATAAAATTTTCTCAAATTTTATTTTACTATTTTCTTTTATTTTTAGTGACTGAATTAATTATTTGAATAATTTCTTTTTGAATTTGTTTCATTTTGCACACATTGCATTGTAAAATTTATTTCTCATCATCCATAAAACATTTTGAACTCATTATTTTTTCATTGTTTCACCAACACATTGAACTGCATTAAAATATTTTTCTCTCATTTTTAAAATCTTTTCATACTGCATTTTAGTCCTTTTCTTTTGCATATTGAACCATGTTTCTTGTCTGAACTTTGCATAATTGTTTGGGTGACCTATTTTGTGAATTTTTGCATGAATTTTTAACATGTTGTTTCCCACTGGTTGAGGTGTGTTAGGTTCTAATTTGGTAATTTTAGAAGATGTTTTTCTAATTGTTTGATTGCTCTTTGTTTGAGGTCTTCTTGTATGCACATCTTTGATCATGTCTGATTACTTGTTTGAGAAGGAACTTGTGCCACTGTTTGGGATTGCTTCTGTGACTTCACAAACCATCTTTGAATTGTTATAGGTCACTTGATTGCCATTATAGGTCATGGGTGTAAGGTTGTTGCATACTTTGTGCATATGTTCAATGCTTGGTTTACATGCCTTTTCTTTGACTTATCTTTTCACCTCATCTCATCTATGCTTACTCATGACTTATGTTTGGTTTGTGTATGCCATGCCATATCATTCCTTTAAATTTCATTTGATGTATGTTTCTAACTTTGGAGCTTTCCATTCATTCATGTCATATGCTATTCATGCTTCATCTTACATACTTGAACATGTTTCACTTATATGCTTCCTTCTCTTTCTTCTGATGATTCTTGATGCTTGGATATCTGTTTGCATGCCTCATGTGACACTTGTATAACATGTTTAGGCACATGTTTAGGTCATCCACATTCTGACTTGGATACTATTTGAAGCATTCTTGCATGATCACCTTGCATGTCCACTCTTCCTTCTTCTAGTCCTTCTTTGATAATTCTCTTGTTTGTTTTGCCACTGGTTTGCATTCTATTTGCTTGATTTTGTTTGGTAAACATTGGGGGTCACCTCTAAGGTGTGCATTCTGTCTTGGTTGAATTTCATTTGGTTTATAATCATTTCTCTTTGGTTTGTGACTTGCTTGGGTTCATTTGTCTTATTGTCACTTGTGTCTGTTTTGTACTAACCTTTTATGCAGAGGCTGAGGTAAGTTATTTAAGGGTGTGGATAGTTATCCATGTCCACTCTCACTCTTTCTTCCTCTCATTTTTTTCTTTTCTTTAGGCTTAGGTTGTTGTCAAACCTCCCCTTAGGGCCACCTTTGCATGATAACATTAGGACTAAATTCCATAGGATAGTCTCCCTCCAAACCTCCCCTTAGGGCCATCTTTGCATGATAACATTAAGATAGATTTTTCCCCGTAGTCTTTTTCTTTTCTTTTGAGTCCCTCTTCTCATCTCAAAACATTTCTAAGATACTTAATAAGGTCAACTTGCCTTGCACACAAGCCTTAAACATATGAAATGAAGATTGAGGGGTCCCCCTTCTCTCTTCTAGAGTGTTGAGCATACGTCCCATTGGGGACGACCATGCGACGCATTCGTTCCTGTGTCATAGACTTTGGTTCAAGTTGAGTTATGAACTAACTCAAGTCACTTCTGTCCTAAAAAAATACAAACAAACTTCAAACCTTTTTATCCTGTGGGATTGTCAAACTAAAGGCTATTTTTCAAAAAGGGCGTGTTACCTTCCGTCTGAGTCGCAAACAGGCATCGACCCTAACTGCTGGACGCGAACTTAACGTCGCTCATAAAAAACATAAAAAGAACTTAGTCCGAACTACGTTGACTCTGAATTTCCCATTGCACAAAGGGAGTACGTAGGCCTAGGACGACGACGTCCTACCGAGTCTGTCTTTGTTTTCCCCTTCCCCGTTTTAGTGCAGCCATAGATGTTAGGATAACTCACCCTTAGAATAGACAACAAGCGTGGATCCCATTGAGTACGATGGACACGTGGGGTGCTAGTACCTTCCCCTCGCGTAACCGACTCCTGAACCCAGGCTATGGTTGCGATGACCATTCCTTTCCCTCTTCCTCAGGTTTATGCGGTGTTTCCTTTCCCTCTCTTGGGATAAATTTACACGGCTGACGACTCTGTTTTCCGCGCCACTTTCGCGTTTGTACCTGGATGAAAATCCTGGGAGCGACAGCTGGCAACTCTGCTGGGGACTCTGGTTGACCTATGTTGGTCCATCCCTAAGCGAGTCAATCCTAGCGCTTGCTTGTCTTTGTTCTCTTTGGGTGTTTTGTTTTTGTTTTGCTTTATTTGTTGTATTTTATTTTTACCGCATTTTCTGCATTGCATATTATTATCATCTGCTGCACTATTTTTCTGTTTGGCGGGTTGGGAGTTCTGAGAGATAAGCCCAATACCCAGGCTTGAGCGTACACGTAGGATTAGCGTGGCAAGTAGTGTGACTTGTGTGGCATTTGGCCAGACGTAGTATACATGAAAACTCCACATCCAGATGAGGTTTTCTTTGGTAATGTTCTATCCTGCGCATTGGTGCAGATGATTGAATGTAACCTGGAAAACTGTCGACTCTGGCGACCATTCCCGAGAACTCAGTAACGGCACTCCTCCCGAGACGTGATAATGGCAGACCAGAAAGGGCAAGCCCATTACACATGTCGATCCGAGGACCCAATACTGGGAACTTGCTATAGGGTTTCCTTTAGGGAAAGAATCAGTGGAAGCACTCCTCGATTGGCGATAGTACTGTACCCCGAGGGATGAATGTACTATTGCTTCTCGACCTTAGTGCCGAAACTGAGGACTTGCCATAGGATGTTTCTTTTTTGAGGGGAATCAGTTGAGGCCTCCTCGATTGGTGATGATGCCAAACCAGAAATGGTGAACGTATCTTCATTTCTCGACCTGAGAGCCCGTGATATTGAGGATCCTCGGCTTTCTAGTACCCACATGTGAGAGGGCAGGGTGTTTACAGGTTTGCAGATAACCTTGACCTTCGACATACCCGGTTTTCTGATCAGCAGATTTATCAGTGTGGTACTATGGTTATTCTGGTATTCTGGGTATTTGGGCAGATCCTTGGATTATACAGTGGTTCAGTGCAGCAGTTGTCCAGTCTGTGTGGCATCCTTGATCCCATGTGTGCATTTGCATCATCATTTTGCATCCTAACATGTTTATTCATTTGCAGGGCTGCATCCTAACTTTGATTCTGGTTTTTGAAGACTATTAAGGATGAGTACTGAGAAGAGAAAGAACATCATAGTGTACAAGTTCCCATCACTTATTCTGGATCCTGTTCACAAGATTGTGTCTATGGTAGAACCTAGGGTATTGGCAAACTTTAGAGAAGAGTATGGAAGAATTCTGAATTTTGCTCGCAACATCACTGAATACGAGTATAGAGCTTTGCACACTCTGGTGCAATTCTATGACCCTCACCTGCGCTGTTTTCTATTCACTGATTATCTCTTGGCTCCGACATTGGAGGAATTTGCTCTCACTCTAGATGTTGCCATTAAAGAAGAAGCTCCTTTCTATCCTTCTGAAGAACTTCCTGATTTGAGAAAGGTTTACGAGGCTTTGCATTTGGATATATCTTTGTTGAAAAATAATATTGCCAGTAAGGGAGGGTACAAAGGCTTTCATGTGAAATTTTTGATAGAACAGGCTGCTGTGTATGCTAAGGCTAGATGTTGGCCAGTTTTCAACGCCATCTTGGCTATGTGTGTCTATGGAACGGTGTTGTTTCCAAATATGAAGGATTTTATGGACATGCACGCTGTCCGGATATTTACCATGAAGAATCCGGTACCTAATTTGCTTGGAGATCTGTATTATTCAGTGCATTATAAGAACGAGAAGAGGAGGGGAGGACCCCATTATTTTTGTGCGCCAGTCTTTTACAAATGGTTTGCTGATCGTCTTCCCACATCTGGGGCATTTGTAGATACTCAAGGAACTTTGGAGTGGTCCAAAATATTGATGGGCTTGAGGGCAAATAATATAATTTGGGTTAACCGTGACTTGTTGGGCCAAGATATCATGATTAGTTGTGGAGGTCTCCCAAATGTGCCTCTAATAGGAAGGAAAGGGGGAATTAACTACAACCCTATTCTTGCTATTAGGCAATTCGGGTATGCCTTGAAAGAGCCACCAAGAGATGAAGAGGTCCAAGAATCTTTATATCTGAGTGGGGAAATCAATCCAGAACTGTTAAAAGAAGTTGCGAATACTTGGAAAGATCGTCATAAGAAGGGGAAGAATTTGTTTTGGAAGAGCAACAACAGAACATTTCCTGCATATGAGGATTGGATTCAGAAAAGGGTAGAGGAGGAGCTTTTTCCATTCTCCAAAGAACCACCATCTTACCCCTTGCTGATTGAGCCTCCTACTACAGTTGAAATAGAGAAGTTCAACAAGTTATGGGCTGAAAAGGAAAAGCTGCGAGAAGAAAACAGTGAGCTACAAAGAGAGATTTATCAGTTGAAACATGAGCGGGGTGAAGCTGTTCATATCGCCAAGTTGAAGACAGAGCTTCTCGCTAAGGCAGAAAAGGAGCTAGCTGACGAGGTCACATCCAGACAAAGGATGAAGCAAGCTCTAGACGGTATGGTAATACCCCAAATTTTGACCACTTAGATTTCCCATCATTGTGAAAATCATCATCACAATATGGATGTACCTTTATGCTTCATCAGTCTCCCCAAAGATGGGTGAGCATCCAATACAATCAAAATTAGGGTTTCAAGCCCTCTCTGAGTGCTTAGACAAAGGATCAATCAAGAAATGACATGATCTTCAACTTGTCTAATCTCTCAAACATCCACAATGGATCAAAAAGGACTCCCACTTCAAGGATTAAGCACAAGGATGCTCCCTTCTAGGTGGATCAAGTCTCAAGATCGACAGTGTCACCAAATTAGGGTTTTGGTCGACCAGGGCCTCCAGATGGGAATTTTCATCTGGGCACAAGGCAATGATCCAAAACATGACCTAATGTACTTCATGGAACCTCATGAACCCATGCATCAAGTCAATTTTGCCTCAGGGGATGCATTCATCAAAAATAAGGAATTAGGGTTTCTTGACCTAATTCACCCCTAAGTTGACTTTTGGGACAAACCATGAGCCAAGACCTCAAGAGATGATTTGAGGGTCTCTAATACACCATATTGATCCATTTGGAACAATGGATTGATCCAAGAAGCTTGAGCAACAAGTTTCATTTTCATCTGCACCACAATTAGGGTTTTAAGGGAAAAGTCAACTGTAACTTTGAATTTTGACCAAGGCATGCTCCCAAACCCTAATACATGATTGAATATACCCTATGACACCCATGGAACATGTCCATCAAGTTTGATTTAGGTCAAGGACATGATTTCCTGAAGAATTACACAGTTTGGAATTCATCTGATAAAAAGTCAACTGTGCACAAAAGTCAACTTTGACTTTTTGAGATTTTTCACCAAAATGGATTTTTAACCCTAAAATGATGTTAATCTATGATTTGAATCATCATTCATCAAGAAAAATCAAGAAAAGTGAGATAACTTGTAAAAGGGGTAACCATAAAACTTAGAAATTTTTCTAAGTTAAAAACAAAGTGGCAAAGGTACCAACTTTGGAGGACCATAACTCCTAAACCACAAGGCCATTTTTTCTCATCCAAAGATGGATTTGTATCCCTCACTATCACCTACAAAAACTTCAACTACAAGTCATTCCAATTCATTAAGGATTTTGAGTTATGGAGTGATCAAAGTGGCTGAAAAGTGAAAATGTCACTTTTTCCAACACTTAGTGAAATTTTCACTAAGTCAGAATTCTGCTTCACTTTTTGCCAAATGTAGGGGGATTTTTCACTTGGAATCAAAAGAGATCAAAACCAAACTTGTTCAAACAGTTGTTGTATCATGTAAGAGCTTTCCAAAATGGCCAAGAACATTGCCAAATTCAACCTACACCATGAGATACAACATTGCCAAGTTGCCTTGCTGAAATCTGTCAAAGCAAGGCAGAATTTACATTTTGGCTCGATTTGCCAAAATCAGCCAATTGCAATTGCTCCAATCCACTTGGACACCTCAGAGGATTGAATCCAAAGGGGACAATCACTGAGCCAAGCCTCCAAGGTCCAAGGAACAAAGAATAGCATGTTGAACCTAGAATGGCCAAAATAGGGACAAGACTTCAAATTTGGAATGAGGCATTCAATGGAACCATCAAGGTGGCATGGACTGAGCCATTCTCATCTGAAATCAGTCAAGACTTATCCAAGACCAAGGGGACCAAAGCTCTGTGCCCTAACCTCTAGTCAATGGCTAGAGGAGACTTTCATTTCCATTGGCCAACATTGAGGAAACCTACTTACCAGCTGCCATGTACTATTCCTTGCAAAACAAACTTGCTCTACTATAAATAGAGCTCAATTGTGGTCAGTTTGAGTACACCAAAGCCATCTAACAGATGCTTTCCTCAAAATCTCTTTCTCTTGGCAAAAATGCCTTTCTTAGCAAAGTAGCTATCGGGTTTTGAGTTTGAGAGCAATTCTGCACAAACCAATCACTCACACACCTCACATACATCACATATGAGCTGATCAAACACTCACATAACTTCTGAAACTTCAAAATATCAAAATCACTTGCCATCCACACAAGTTTGAAGTGAAGTTGCAGCTGAGATGCCATAAACTGATCCAGTCCATTTCAATTCAATCCAAGTGTTCAAACACACTCCATATGGTGTAGGGAAGCTGTTCAGATCACCACCACTCATCTGTAACACCTCCAAATCAAAAATCACTCTGAACTTGCTGTCACGACTTGGAGGTAAGCCTAAACTTGGTCATCTCTCAATCTATGCATATTTCCTCGCACAATAATTTGGCCATATATTCATAATCATGCATGGAATGTTTTCCCTCAATTAATTGCATTGTTTGAATCGTGTATAAAAAATCCTAGCCTTCATGCAAAAATTAGGGTTCTTGAGGTTTCTTCGTGATTTCTTGTTGTATGTTTAATTTAAATGAAATTAAAGTACATAGACATGATCGTGAGGTTGAGACGAGCATAATGATATGTGGATTGCATGATATAGTTACGTATTCATGGAGATTGGATAGAAAACGCAAATCTGAGACCAAGAACACGCGCGTGTTCTTCAGCTGTTCTTGGCGCCATTTTTGAATAATTTGAATATTTGAATTTTGTGATTTTGTTTAATTGATTCAAAAATTAATTTCTCTCTGAGTTTTAATGATTTTGAGTTGATTCTTTTTTTAATAATTCACAAAAATGTTAAAATATTTTATTTTATCAAAAAATCCCAAAAATATTATTTATTTCATATAATTGATATTTTTGTAAAGAATTAATATTTTGATTGTTTTTGGCATTTTAAATATTTTTTCTACATTGATTTTGCAACTTTTAATGCTTTCTATTTATTTTGTAGGTCAATACTTAATTTTTGAAGCATTAATCCAAGATCACAATTTGTTTTCCATGTGTTAAACAATTTTTGATCATTTTAATTGAATTTTTATTCAATTAAATACATTTTTGAAAACAAATTAGGGTTTTGGATTAATTCAACCCTTATAAATCATTTTCAAAACACTTTGGGCCTCTATTAGAGTGTAAGACCCAATCCTTTTTTTGACCAAATCATCTTTGGGCCTCACTTATTGTATAAGTCCCGATACCGTCAAAAAACAAACGGCGCGATCGTCGCCTTTTGAAAAATAACCTTTTGGGCCTCTCCTCGAGCTATAAGACCCATTCAAAACTTTTGGGCCTCTATTAGAGTGTAAGACCCAATCCCCCTTTTAACCAAAACATTTTGGGCCTCACTTATTGTATAAGTCCCTCTGCGTTAAAAGAAAACAGGCGCGATCGCCATTTTTAAACGAAAAATCATTTGGGCCTACCCTCGTGTTATAAGCCCCACTCTTTTTCTTTAAACCTTTTTGGGCCTCTTAAGAGAGTGTAAGACCCATCCCTTTGTACAGAAAACCTTTTTGGGCCCCAGTCACTTGTATAAGTCCCTCTGTACAAATTCAAACAGTGCGCTCACTGATAAAACCCTGGGCCTCTCCTTGAGCTGTAAGCCCCAAATCTTTCTTTTTCAAAGCACTTTCTCCTTTGATTTTGAATATACTGTTGTTTTTAATCTTTCTTTGTTGAACAACTAACCAAACAGCATGGAAGCTCTACAACCGAGTAAGTGGTTATCGCTTTCATTTACTGCTTTCATAATATAAACTGTATTGTGGGGCTGCTCACTGTAAGTCTCCTTTCATAAACTCATATCTACTGTGTAATAATAGTATAGATATTTCGAGTTTCCCCGGCAACTACGTCTAGAACTAAGTGACGCCGTTTCATTTATTCGTAGAAATAGACGCCTAGATCCCCAATAGGAGCACCAGATACAGTCTTCTCTTTGGCTGTCCTCCTTAGGAATCGTCAAGAAATTCTATCCCCCAGAGATGAATTATTCTCGGTGAAACTTCTCTTGAATTTCTTCAAACCGCCGAACGGTTAGGACTCTCTCTAAAAGTTAAAGTCACTGGATAGTAAACCTCGCACGTTTACTAGTGGTTTTAACTCTAAAAGAGTTTTCCTGAACTTTTCTTTGGTTTGGGACCCACGGGCTTCTTAAAAGCACCGGCCTCCTCTTGGGCATCGTACAAGGACCCACAGGCTTCCTATAAGCAACCCGGCCTACTCTTGGGCATTATTCAAGGACCCTACAGCTTCTTAGAAGTATTCACAGCCTCCTCTTAGGCTTCGTATAATGATCTCTTCCTCCGGGAATGATAGCCTCCTCTTGGGCTTCGTACAAGGACCCGTCGGCTTCTTAAAAGTTTCCAGCCTCCTCTTGGGCTTCGTACAAATTGTCCCGACGACCTCCTAGAGGTATAGGAATAGAACCTAATCATCCTCATAGAACAGTCCTTTCATAGAGTCTACTACTGTTTCTCAAAGCATAGTACAAAAGATAAAACTCTAGACTTGGACAGTCTAACTTCCTTGAGTCTCAAAGACATTCTCAAGCACCCTTCGTTAAATAGGAAGGAAAAACAAAACGGAGGGAGAACAAGGGGTTTTGGCTCGACTTTTGCGCTATCTCTTTCATCTCTAAGCATTCCTATTTATTCATGAACCGGGGGTTCGCACACTTCTACCGATTTTTCAGTTTTCTTTCCTCATATAACTTGATGTTTCCTTCCTTACTTTTCCACTGGATTACCGCTTAGTGAGTACATTCTCGTTATTCTCTTTTTTTCTTTTCGACATTTTTCTCTTTTTTTTTTTTTTTATTTTTTTTTTTTACTTTTTTCTTTTCTTTTTCTTTTTTTTTCAATGTACTCACTCTACTTTTGATCCGTATGTGATAACCCCAAACTTAGAAATTTGCATATTTCCGAAGTCGATAGCACTCAGTCAAGCAGGGTAGGAAGTGTTTTGGGCTTATGGTTAACATATGGTGGTTAAATAATACAAAAAAAAAGGAACGAAAAACTCAAAATGGGGTAACGAGGGGTAAATATGCAAGGGTAGGCTAGAAAGGCTCTGGGTTAATACAAACAAGTGCCTCAGTGTGTACATGCGCGAATGGATAATCCCACAGACAGATACGCGAACTCAGAGTGACACAAACATACCTGATACTCTCTCTGTGCAGAAGTATTTGGCAATGAAGCTCCCATGGTTGGTCTACTGGCAGCTTCCAAGTCTTCTCAGTGTGGTGTGGCATCATTTCTGTCTCGGGCGCTCAGTATTCTCGAATCTGTCTCGTGTTAGAGAACTTATGTCCAGCCATTCTTTTAGCAGTGTCCACTTCTCGGGATTCCCTTGAAACTTTGCTCGGTTCGCATCTTTTCAACCACTCACTCTGAGTCTTCACATTCGTCGGTCATATCTATAACAATCCTGAAGCATCAAACCAGAAAATTCAAAAACACCCAAATAAAGACAGATAAAGATAAACCAACAATAACTGAAACTAAATACTGAAAAACTAAATAAACTAAAAACCCCCCCACACTTGAACTGAACAGTGGCCTCACTGTTACAAATCAAATGTAAAGGGGACTCACAGTCCCTCACTGAGGAGGAGCCGGAAAATGCAGCATCATTTGCTGCATCATGTTGGTCAGGTTATCCAACTTCCCACCCTGGCTGCTCTGCTCCGCCCGGATCTCTCCTATCTGAGTCTGGATCCAAGTCCATTGGTCCAGTGCCATGGAGAATGAGCCTGAACCTGTGCTTGAAGCACCAGCATACGGAGGAACCGTCTGATGCGGTTCCGGCTCTGCTCTGAGTCCTTGCTGCTCCTGCTCTCCTATAAACAAATCCTCCTCTTGCTCGTCCCCAAGATCGAGGACGGCATTATTATAACACCAGTTTTCCTCATTTTGAATCCCAATTCTATCGGGGTTAGGTAAATACATTATAAAATGCCCAGAACAAAGTAATGAATAACAGTTACCTGCTTCAGCAATCATACCTTGCTGGATCAACGCCTGAAGATCCAGTTTCGACTTCCCCGAGACCGGTGTCTCGTTTTACAGAACATGTTCATAGCCCAAGTTGTCGGCTATCTGTGAAATCATTCCTCCAATGGAAATACCCCCTGAAGTTGCTCGTGCAACTCTCCCCAGATAATCTGCTGCAAATGCTGCTATGCTTACCGAGGTCCGGTTTGCCATAGAATGCAGCAGAAACAGTTCCCTCTGAGTCGCTACACCATTGTTGTCCCCCTACCAAATAGTCTATACGCCAGAGCCTTCTGGGCGAATCTGAAATAAGGGTTCTGGATACCCGATGCCTTTGCTCCCTTGGCCACATAATCCTCCTGGCCCGTGATAGCAGTCCAGAATGCATGTGCATCAAAGGATTCTGGGACCAAGCCAGGACCATCAATCGGAAGGTTCAGCACATCCCCCAACTTTTCCACCGTCATCTCATGGTCTGTGTTAAACAACCTGAAAGACATGGTACCAAAAAAATAATAAGTAGCACCAGTCCATTTCTTTTTAAGCTGAAATTGCAGTGTACTCAAAAATTCAAGCGTAATGCGCTCGAATGTGGGGGCCTCGTAGTGCATAAATTCAAGCATACCTATAGTGTGGAACATTCGTTCCATCTCAATTTTCATTCCTAAACGATTGAGAGTATCAGAACACATATACCTGGTGGGGATGATTTTTCGCCTCAAGTGTATCGCATACCTCCGTTCTTGGTCCTCACTGTCGAAGACAATGTCGTGGGCGTTGGCCCGCCTGGTGGGCCTTTTCCGGGCGCGGGATGCCTCCGCCGCCGGTCTCTTTCCGGTGTCTGCGCGCTTGGGGGGCATTTTGGGGCTCTGCAAAAATCACACGAAAATAAACGGGGAGGTTAGAGAAAAAAATTACCGTCACTATGTAGAGGATGATGTGTAGAGCAACTTTTGTGAAGGCTCTACAACGTTTCGGTGGATGAATTAGCGGGAAAATGAAGCTTTTGATGATGGAGGCTATGGAGTTTTGGAGAGAAGAGGGAATGAAATAGGGTTAGTGAAGAGAGATAGTGAAAAGAATGGAAATAAATGAAAATAAAAACAATTAAAGTGATTAAAATCAGGTGGGGTCCACACAATTAATTCAAAAATCAAAATTTTAAGAGAGAAAAATTCTTGCCGCGCTGCCTGACACGGCCGTGTCCGGCTGACACGGGGCCCGTGTCCGGCTTCTGTCATCGCCCCCAATTTCGTTACAACTCCCAGACCTCCTGACACGGCCCGTGTTGGGACACACGGGTACCGTGTCAGGCTTCTGTCCATCCCATTTTTTTTTTTTTACATTCCAAGATATCCTGACACGGCCCGTGTTGGGCCACACGGGGCCCGTGTCAGGCCACTGCAATATTATTTTTTTTTCTCCGTTTTTTCATAAATTTGACCCCAAGCTCGCTACCCGCACTACCTCTTCATACAAATGCACTGCGAACACCTACAAAACATAATATAGGACACAAACATACAGAATTAGCATAAAAATCGTGGGTTGCCTCCCACGCAGCGCTGCGTTTAACGTCGCATGGCTCGACGGTTGATCGTCCTATCCAGTGAGACGAGCAACATCAACTAGTCCATTTGGTTGTCCTTGGAAATAGGGCTTCAACCTCTGCCCATTCACTTTGAAAATATCTCCATTGGACTGATTCTTGATTTCAACCGCTCCATGCGGGAATACTCTATGCACCACGAAAGGTCCTGACCACTTAGATTTTAATTTCCCGGGGAACCGTTTCAACCTTGAATTATACAGGAGGACCAGTTGTCCTTCCCAAAACTCTTTTCTTTGAATTCTCCTGTCATGCCACTTTTTTGTTTGCTCTTTGTAAACCTTAGCATTCTCATACGCCTGGTTTCTGAATTCCTCTAACTCGTGAAGTTGAAGAATCCGAGAACTCCCAGCCTTTGACAAGTCCATGTTCAGATACTTAGAGGCCCAGAAAGCCTTGTGTTCAAGTTCCAATGGCAAGTGACATGCTTTTCCGTAAACAAGCTAGTATGGTGACATGTCGATGGGTGTTTTGAAAGCTGTTCGATACGCCCATAGAGCATCATCCAACTTAATAGACCAATCTTTTCGAGATGAACTCACCGTTTTTTCCAGAATTTGTTTGAGTTGTCTATTTGACACTTCTACTTGCCCGCTTGTTTGCGGATGGTAGGGCGTAGCTATCCGGTGTTTCACATTATATTTCTGCAGAAGCTTCTCCATGAGATGATTCAGAAAGTGCGTCCCTTCATCACTAATCAATGCTCTCGGAACACCAAACCTAGCAAATATATTCTCTTTCAGGAATCTCACCACAACTTTCGCATCGTTGGTAGGCAATGCCACCGCTTCCACCCATTTGGAAACATAATCCACCGCAACCAAAATGTAGTTCTTTCCGAATGATGGTGGAAACGGCCCCATGAAGTCTATTCCCCATACATCAAATAACTCAACCTCTAGCATAGAGTTCTGGGGCATCTAATTTCTTTTTGATATATTCCCAGTTCTCTGACATCTGTCACACTCCTTCACTAACTCTTGAGCATCCTTGAATAAAGAGGGCCAGTATAACCCTGACTGAAGGACTTTAGCTGCTGTCATATCACCACTGAAGTGTCCTCCATACTCGGAATCGTGACATGCTTTCAACACATCTTTCTGCTCTTCCTCAGGTACACATCTTCTGACCAGACCATCCACTCCTCTTTTGTAGAGAAACGGATCGTCCCATAAGTAAAACCTGCAGTCATGAACAAACTTTTTCTTACGGTTAGAGTCGAAATCATCTGGTATGATACCACCTACCAGATAGTTTGCATAGTCCGCAAACCAAGGCACTCCATTAACAGCTAGGATGTGTTCATCAGCAAACTCATCCTTTATTGGACGCTTGTCCTCTGTCTCCTCAATTGGTGACATCCGTGAAAGATGATCAACAACAGTGTTTTCACACCCTTTCTTATCGCGAATCTCAACATCGAACTCTTGGAGAAGTAAAATCCACCTCAGGAGCCTGGGCTTCGAATCCTGCTTAGCAAAAAGATATTTCAAAGCAGCATGGTCAGTGTAAACAATCACTTTTGAACCCAACAGATATTGCCTGAATTTATCGAAGGCATACACAACAGCTAACAACTCCTTCTCGGTAGTTGCATAATTCATCTGTTCAGGGTTCAAAACGTGACTAGCATAATAAATAACATGAAGCAGTTTATTTCTTTGCTGTCCAAGAACAGCCCCTACCGCAATGTCACTAGCATCGCACATGATCTCAAAGGGGAGAGACCAATCGGGGGCAATCACAATGGGTGCCGACACTAGTTTATTTTTCAGTGTATCAAATGCATCGGCACACTCTTTATCAAAAACAAAAGTCTTGTCTTTAACCAACAAGGTAGTCAAAGGTTTAGCTATCTTGGAGAAATCCCTTATGAACCTACGGTAGAAACTCGCATGGCCTAAGAAACTCCGAATACCTTTCTCATTCACAGGTGGTGGTAATTTTGAGATAACCTCCACTTTGGCTTGATCGACTTCGATCCCATTGTGGGAAATCTTGTGGCCAAGAACAATGCCTTCTCGTACCATAAAATGGCACTTTTCCCAGTTTAGGATCAGATTACTTTCTTGACACCGCTGCAAAACAAGTGAAAGGTTAGCTAGACAATTATCAAATGAAGAACCAAAAACAGAGAAGTCATCCATGAAGACTTCCATATGCTTCTCAAGCATATCAGCAAAAATGGACGTCATGCATCTTTGAAATGTTGCTGGGGCGTTACACAACCCGAATGGCATCCTTCTATAGGCAAAGACACCGTATGGGCAAGTAAAGGCCGTCTTCTCTTGATCCTCCGGTGCAACCGCAATTTGGTTGTACCTAGAGTATCCATCCAGAAAGCAATAGTAGTCATGCCCAGCTAGCCTTTCCAACATTTGATCAATAAACGGCAATGGAAAATGATCTTTTCGGGTGGCTAAGTTTAGCCTCCTATAGTCAATGCACACACGCCATCCAGTGACCGTCTTTGTAGGAATTAACTCATTCTTTTCATTTGCGATCACAGTTGTACCTCCTTTCTTGGGCACCACATGAACAGGACTTACCCATGAACTGTTTGATATAGGGTAGATAAGTCCTGCATCTAACAGCTTCACGACTTCCTTTCTCACCACCTCCTTCATGACCGGGTTCAATCTCCTTTGGGGCTGCACCACTGGTTTGTGATCTTCTTCCATGAGAATTTTGTGCATGCAAACCGTAGGACTTATACCCTTGAGGTCTTCAATTTTCCAACCAATAGCACCCTTAAACTTTTTCAGAACTTCAATCAACTTGTCCTCTTACGCACTTTTTAAGCTTGAGCTAATGATAGCGGGACATTTTTCTTTAGTGTCGAGGAAAACGTATTTGAGATTCTCAGGAAGCTGTTTCAACTCTGAACTTTTCGGCTTGTCTTCATTACCGCTAAACGCTATAGGTTGCCTTAGATCTTCCCACCTATGTGTTCGAGATCCTTTTAGAACAGGTTGAGTTTCCAACATTGCTACCACTTCCATATCACTATCATCAACTTCTTCATCTTCCTCAAAAATAGACATGCTCAAAACTCTTTCTAGAGGCAATTGGGTCACACTCTCCAAATGATCACTTTCTACCACTTGTTCTAGCACTTGTATGTTACTACTTGTGCCAAAATCCTCTTTATGCTTCATGGTATTCCTAATGTCGATTTTTAACTCCTCATCATACACCTTCAGAGTAAGTGTACCTCCTTCCATATCTATCATGACTCTCCCGGTCTCTAAGAATGGTCGGCCTAAAATTAAAGGAATTTCTTCATCTTCCTCAATTTCAAGGATCACAAAATCTAACGGGAATACAAACTTATCCACTTTTACAAGAACATCTTGGACAACTCCGTAAGGTCGCTTAACCGAGTGATCCGCAAACTGAAGTGTCATCTGGGTGTCTTGAACTTTACCTATACCTAACTTTTTGTAGATGGATAGAGGCATGAGGCTAATGCTTGCCCCTAAGTCAATAAGAGCTCTTTTGAATGATCGGTCTCCAATTGTGCACGGAATGGTGACCGCTCCTCGGTCCTTCTTTTTCACCGGAATCTTGAGTCCCTGCAAAATAGCACTACAAATTTCTGTTAGAATAATCGGTTCCGTATCGGTGGTCCTCTTCTTTGATATGATATCCTTCATGAACTTAGCATAAGTAGGCATTTGCTCCATTGCCTCCAAGAATGGGATGTTCAACTCAAGCTTTTTGAACATCTCCAGGAACTTCTCAAAATTCTTCTCTTGCTGCCCCTTTTTCTTGTTCCTTTGGGGATAGGGGAGTTTGATAACCGGTTTTGAATCCGCCGATGTTTCCTTGACAACCGGCTTTGGCACCACCAATTCTTTTTCAACCACCTCATTTTCTTTAATTTCCAACTCTACTTCAAGCATTTGGTCATCCAGTTCATAATTTTTCTCAACCTCTTCTTCGGATTTCCCCTCTTCGCGTGGTGACTGCATTAACTTTATGGTTGTCTTTGGGGTTAGTCACGGTTGTGCTCGGAAGGGCTCCCGGCGTTTGAGGGATTGCAAGATGCTGAGCAATTTGACTCATTTGCACCTCAAGATTCTTAATTGAGGCTCCGGTATTCCTTAGGTTGTTTCTTGTTTCTTCTTGGAATTGGGAACTTTGAGCGGCCATCTTTTCAATAGCGATTTCCCAATCCGCCTTTCTTGGACCCTGTGGTTGGTATTGTTGTTGAGGCTGTTGGTATGGTTGTTGTTGTTGAACCGGTTTCTGAACGTTTCCTTGTTGATCTTTCCATGAGAAATTGGGGTGATTTTTCCAACCCGGATTATATGTGTGGGCATAAGGATTGTTCTGCCTCAACATATTAATCTGTTCAACCTGTTCTTGAGTTGCTACACAATGCATCGCAAAGTGTGGTCCACCACATATTTCACAAATTACAGCTTGAGCTGGTTCAACCTGTGCCACTGTCTGAGTTCCAATGTTCATCTCTTTTAATCTTCTCTCTACCTCGGCGGCAATTTGAGCCTCCATTTTGGCGACCTGATCCTTCAGCTTCAAATCAATCTTCCCTTCTGGTTGATTCACAGTTCGATCATACAACTCGATATGCTCGTTCGCGGCAATTGCTTCTATGATCCTTTTTATACCAGTGGCTGTTGCGAAATTAGTTGAGCCACCAGCAGCAGTATCTATAAGCTGTTTTGTTTTGAGTCGTAAACCATTCACAAAATTTTGCATCTGCTCGGTAGCATCCATGTTATGAGTTGGACATGCTGCCAGACACCTTTTAAACCTCTTATATGCATCTCCAAGAGACTCCCCTTCTTTTTGTTTGAAATTGACAATGTCGTATCTTTTTCGAATGAACACTGAAGCAGGAAAATACTCGTTGAGGAATGCTGTTTCCATTTCTTGCCAATTTGTGATACTCCCAGCTGGAAGTGAGTAGAACCACTCTTCAGCATCATCAGTCAGTGTGAACGGAAACATAACAAGTCTCTTGGCCTCTTCTGAATGACCTTCTATCTTCAAAGATGTTGTGGTAGTGAGGAATCTCTGTAAATGCTTATTTGCATCTTCGTTGATTCTTCCAGAGAAAGGCTTGCTCTCCAACTGGCGAATAGTGGATGGATGCAACTGAAAGTGTGCCACATTCACCGGTTGATTCACAATAGTCATCTGATTTGGTTGAGCATTTGCCCCTCCATAGTCTCCCAATAATCTCTCTACAGGAGGTTGATTACCTGCCATGTCACCGAATTCCTGATTTGTCTCCCTGTCAGAGTTAGAGTCACTGTGCTCAGAATGCACAGATACTTTGTCTTCCGTTTCCTGAATCAGAACACTAGGACTTGCACTTGAAGCGGCCAGTCTTTCAATTCTTGCCTTGCGGCGTCTCTCGTGCAATGCTCTTTCCGGTTCTGTGTCAAAAGAAAATTTAGCTGAGGTCTGACCTCGCATAAACAGTTAGACAAAAGTTAGAACGGATAACAAAAATTGCAATAATAACAATTAAAAATAGCAGAAAAAAAAAATAAAAAAAAATAAAATAAAATAAAATTTTGGTTGCAGAGCAACAAAATTTTAATTGAAATAGTTCGAATAAACTTAAATCTATGGCAGTCCCCGGCAACGGCGCCAAAAACTTGATCGGTAAAATAGCAAGTGTACTATTTTATCGATGTAGTGATAAATGGGGTAAACCCCAGTGTCGGTCTCTTGAGGACTGCGCAGTGAATTGAGTTTTTCGAAGAGATTTCAATTAAACAAAATGTCTTGATAGTTTGTTTTGAGTAAAAGGAAACTATTACTATAAGAATTATAAAAATGACGATAAAGGATTCACAAAAATGAGAGTAATGCTAGGGATGGTGTATAACTTGTACTGCAATGACTTTACGTATTCTTGCTCTAAAGATACATGTGTTAACCATATCTTTCCTATAGTCCGTATTATTTTTCCAAAATTCCTTTAAAGAAAAACCTTTGATATTCCTCCTTGACCCTGATTCCTCGAAGGTCAAGAAAGCATATCAAGCAATATTTTTGACATATAAAATTGGTTTGCACAGGGTATCCCAATTCCTTGGCAATACCGGCAGTGAGAAAATTCATGCAACAATGTTAGGATGGTTGTTCAGGCCAAATCCTAACTACGATCAATTATCAGGTTTTCCAAAAAGATAAAGCATTTAGCACGTTGCAAGAATTAAAGAAAATGGTTCAAACACACATCCATAGATTGGAATTCAAAAAGTCATTACAATAATCAAATTATGGACACCCCCTAGCATTGGGGGGTTTAGCCACTCATGTTCATAACAGAAATAAAACTGATCAAGAGAAGGGATGAAAACATTACAATAAGGATCCGATTCTTGGATCGTCAATTGCTTCCGCTTTTGATCGATCCTTTTTCTCCGGAATTCTCCTCACCTAAAACTCAATAATCCGATCCCCCGAAAAAGCCCCCTTTTCATCTATCCTAGACCTCACTTAAATAACATCAGATTCTAAAATTACAGGGTAAAATACCAAAAGTGCCCCTCGGGTAAGTGAATCAGAGCCAACTAAAAAAATATAAAATCCAAGCTACAACACTCCTGACACGGACCGTGTTGGGCTAACACGGGGGCCGTGTCAGGCCTTCATTAAAGCCTCCACAACCTTTAAGTGCCAGGGGTGCTGACACGGGCCGTGTCGGCTGACACGGGGGCCGTGTCCGCCCTCTGGAATCCTTTCCATTTCGCCCAATGTTCTCCCTTCCTGACACGGGCCGTGTTGGGCAACACGGGGGCCGTGTCAGGCCTCTGATCTTCACCAAACTCTTGATTTTTCTTGTGTTCTGAGGCTCCGTTCTTCCGTCGGCCTTCCGGGTACTTAACCTGCAACCTGAAATCACTAACCAAATACCACATGCGTAAAATGCGACAAATAACTTAAAAATTTCAACAACTAAATTGAAATAGTAACAATTACGAAAAGCGAAAATAGTAGGAAAAATGGAAAGAAAACCACTTACTATGCTACCAGTATTGCTACAAAATGCCGACCGAATGACTGAAAAACTTAGAAGAATGGTGATCGATCAACCTCCTAGAGGTATAGGAACAGAACCTAGTCATCCTCATAGAACAGTCCTTTCATAGAGTCTACTACTGTTTCTCAAAGCATAGTACAAAAGATAAAACTCTAGACTTGGACAGTCTAACTTCCTTGAGTCTTAAAGACATTCTCAAGCACCCTTCGTTAAATAGGAAGGAAACCCGCAGACTCGGACAGTCTCAACACCCTTCGGATTTCCCGTTTCCTCAAAGAGAAGGAAATACCCCTGATCCTCAAATTAAATCCCTGTGTACTGTGTTGCTCATATAAGAACTGATTTTCTCTTTTAAAATCAGTATATTGGATCTGTCACTCAACTGAAACAGTTACAATAGCCTCCATCTCGGGCTTCGTACGAGATACCAAAATTCTCCCCAGTGGAGTCAAAGCAACCTTTTAGCCTCTCTCTCAGGCTTTGTATGAGACACAAAAGATTCCCTCGTTGAGTTAATCACCCTTTTTTTGCCTCCATCTCGGGCCTCGTACGAGATATAAATCCCTTAAGCAAGAGTCGAACTCTTTGCTAGCCTCCTCTTAGGCTTTGTATAACGATATGCCCCACTGGGTCAAAAAACCTTTATCCTCTCTCTCGGGCTTTGTACGAGACACAAATTAGCCTCCTCTTAGGCTTTGTATAAGAAAACCACTGGTTGATCCAATCAACCTTTTAGCATCAAAGCTGTGCCTCGTTCACAGTACACAAACATCAACAACTCCTTTCCCTTCATCTAATCGCTGTAAGCGGCAAGCCTCTGGATCATCTATATCCATGCCACTGTCCCTCTTTTAGCATGAGAAATTCCTAAGGAAAGATGGCATTGCTCTACACTGAGTTAAAGTCTTCTCCTTCAGGTTAAAACCCTTTTCTTCGGAAATTATGGCATTGCTCGGATCCGCGTATCCCAGTTAAAGTAATTCTCCTCCTCCCCCTCTTTAGAGATGACAAATTCTCTCTAAAGCCGAGGTCTTTTCAGCTTCACGTCTTGGGCTTTGAACAAGACACAAATAGACCTTTTAGCTTCACATCTTGGGCTTTGAACAAGATACAAACAACCTTTTCGCTTCACGTCTTGGGCTTTGAACAAGACACCAAACACCAATTTCCTCCCATAGAATAGGAGGAACTACGAACGCTCTGATTTGCCTGTTTCGGTAAACAGGAATACGTAGGCATAAGATCGAAAGAAAAGATCTTAGCGAGCGCAATCAACAAAAAACCCAAATCCCATATCTCCATCAATTAAAAGCAGTAATTCAAAAGCACCAGTCCTAACATCCTAATCCTTATTCCCCGCCAGAAACCCTTTGCCTAGAAAAAAGAAAGAAAGAAACCTGTATTGGCAAAATACGAATAACCAGTACAAAGGCCCCCCCCACATTGATAGCATCCGTAACCTAACAGACCGTTGTTTAAACTCAGTATGCAAAGTAGGGTTAATTGGAGACATCTATTTCCCTTCCTTATTCAGCTCACAATAGGATAAAAAATGAATCGACCTGTAGTTTTAAGCTCAACCGCAGAGAGCGACCAGCGCTTAAGAACCGCGTCCAAAATCGCTCGCTACAGAAAAGTGGCGCCCACCGTGGGGCCGGTTTTTATTTCTGTCTGTTTTCCTTGTAAAATGGCGACTCTGCTGGGGAGTCTCCTTTTCTGCCTTAGGGCATCATCCCCGTTTTCTACGAAAAATGGGAACTCTACCGAAGAGAAAGATTGACCTATGCTGGTCCATCTCTTAGGCAGGGAACCACAGATTGGGGCTTCCGTCGGGGAACCCATTTCTGTCAGGAACTTAAGATTCATTGCTTGATAAGTCTAGGATGATTAGGACAAATATATATACTGCTTTTCCTAATTGCTATACGTGTTTATTTTTCTGCTAATGGGAATGCGGGTGATGCCGTATGTGGTGAGATTGAGTATACACTTAAGAAAAGCCAACCTTTTTCATAGTGCGGAAGCTATCGGAAATAGCTGTTACACGATACTACCCTCATTTGAGGCTGGTGATCTATTCTCGGTGAATAGCACTTACTCTAAGATTGCACACAACTCGCTGGCGATCCGCTTGTTGTTTTGCTTTCCTGGGAGGAGCTGATGATAATGAGTACAGGTACAAAAATCACCCTAGTATAAACCTTTGGGGATGGGTAGAGCCTTGACTTCATGACAACGACCCTTTGACCCCATGTTTTTTCTATGTTTTTGTGTGCTGCATTCATGCATTCATTTAATAAAACATTAAAACATTCAAAAAACTTTCTCTTCTAGTCTCTCTGTTTTTCAAATTAAACTAGGACTGTGATTGCAAATATCAGAGAAAAAGATTGCATTAATGGATTTCGGTAGAAGGAGAACTCACCAGTATACCTTCAAGGTTCCAAAACTAGGGCATTTAAGAAGGTTAGCAAGGATGATCGTTAACCCAGAGGCTTTCAGAGCCAAGCACGGTGGTTTGCTACCACTGTTAAGAGTCCATGTGATTGAGGGAATCATGGACGCGCTCATTCAGTTTTACGATCCGGTTTATCACTGTTTCACATTCCCGGATTACCAGCTAGCACCAACGCTGGAGGAGTATTCTCATCTGGCTGATTTACATATCACTGATCGAGCTCCATTTTCTGGACTGGAAGAAATTCCAAAGAATCAGACTATTGCAATAGCAATTCATTTGGACGAGTCTGAGGTCAGGACTCACATGACCATTAAGGGTGGCATCCAAGGTTTGCCAGCCCAGTTCTTGACAAAAAAGGCTCTATACTTCGCTAGTATAGGGAACGGGACTGCTTTTGAAAGCATCTTTGTCTTGCTCACCTACGGGTTATTTTTGTTTCCCAACATCAATAACTTCGTCGACATTAACGCTATTAAGGTTTTTATCATTGGAAACCCTGTGCCGACTTTGCTCGCAGATGCGTATCATTCTGTACACTTGGGAAATTTGTACAGTGGAGGGGAGATCACATGTTGTGTACCTTTGCTCTATAAATGGTTTATCTCTCACTTGCCCAAGTCTGCCGCTTTTTGGGATTTCAAGAGTGTCTTACGTTGGTCGCAGACGATCATGTCCCTCACCAACTCTGATATAGATTGGTGTAATAGGATTTATGAGGGAATCAGAATCATTGACCGTTGTGGAAACTTCCCCAACGTACCCCTCATAGGAACTAAAGGAGGAATCAACTATCATCCGATATTAGTTCTTCGTCAATTTGGATACCCGATGAGACACATCCCACTGGGTGTTCATCTGGAAGGTCTTTTCTTCAAGGAAGGAGAAAACGACAGAGCACTAAAGATGGAAATAGTGCAAGCTTGGAAACATGTTCATAAGAAAGGACGAGAGTCTCTGGGAAAACCGGACTGTGTCTCGGTGGAGCCTTATCTCCATTGGGTACAAACTAGAGCTCTCAAGCTAAAGATGCCTTATCCTCGTTACGGAATTCTTCCACCGAGGGAAATTGTCATGTACTTCATGACGGAAACTGAAAGGCTTCAGGTTACTCTCAACAAAGTTCAAAAGGAAAGAAGATCTTGGAAGAACAAGTACCGCACCCTCGACATAGAGTGTATCCAAATACAGCAACTACTAAGAGAGAAAGATGCTCTGATTGAAATTTTGGAGCAGCATGCTATAGAAAATCAAGATGACCAAAGGAATTTGCTCACTCCTTTCACTTGGCAAAGGAATGACAACCCGACAACGGCCCAAGAGCCCCGGTCAAAGAAAAGGAAGATATCAGAATCAGCACCCGATTTCTCCTCAGAGGGGACTCGGGACCCATTAGTTTAGGTTTCTGTATCTGCACTTTGAAATCTACTGTATTTCCATTTCTGTAATCCTTTGGAATTCAATAAAAAGGGGTTTCCCCACTGTTTGATATTTGCAATCTAATTGTCGAAGTTTATTTTGCTTAAACCATTAAACAATTAATATAATCATTGCATTCATCATTCTCACATCGCGTATTCTCCTTACCTACGAATCTCACGTTTGTGTCTCGATTCTAGAGTCAAACTGTCTCATTCGTATAATACTCGGGCCAATCGTCAAAAAAAGATGGATGATCTTGAGGAAGAAAACAGAGAGTTGAAAGAAGAGATCGACACTCTGAGAGAGGATATGAGAAAGCTTCGTAACGACATGCAAGCCATGGCAGAAGCTCAGCTACAAAGAACTGTGATCTCAGAGATCACCTCAACGCCCATCATAGAAAAGTATGATCCTAGGTATCAGATACCGAAAGATCGTCCTTGGGGCATGCCTGTTAACTATATCCCGGAAGGATATGTTCCACCGATCACTGAAGATCAGGGAATCGCAACAGAAGCCGCTGGGCCTGAAGGTTACAAACTTCGGGAAAGCGAAGATGCCAGGGGCATACTGAAGACTCCTGAAGGTTACAAACTTCGGGAAGCGCCAAGACTTACTGCCGTAGTCACAGTACCACCCCCTGTGGTGCACACTGTCCCGGAAGGACAGATTCCACCAACACCTTCTGGTAAGAAGGAAACTATGTTTGATAGAATGGAGGAATTCCAGGAACAGTTCCTGGAAATGCAGAAAGAGCTGCAAGCCATTCGCGGTCAGGATCTATTTGGAAAGGATGCCGCAGACCTCTGCTTGGTCCCAAATGTGAAAGTCCCGCACAAGTTCCAAGTGCCCGACTTTGAAAAATACAAGGGTAACTCTTGCCCTCAGAGCCATCTGGTGATGTACGCTCGGCGGATGTCAGCTCAGACAGAGAATCAGGACCTGCTGATTCACTACTTCCAGGATAGTTTAACCGGTGCCGCACTCAAATGGTACATGGGTTTAAACCGTGCCACGATCAGTACTTTCAAAGATCTTGGCACTGCCTTCGTCCAACAATACAAGTACAATTTGGACATGGCACCCGACAGAGATCAACTCAGATCAATGTCGCAAAAGGAAAAGGAAACCTTTAAGGAGTATGCTGAAAGGTGGCGTGAAATTGCCGCTCAAATTTGTCCACCTCTTGAGGAAAAAGAGATGACAAAAATCTTCTTGAAGACCTTAAGCTCATTTTACTATGACCGAATGGTTGCCAGTGCGCCCAGTGATTTCACCGAAATGGTCGGCATGGGTGTACGTCTTGAGGAAGCCGTCCGAGAAGGACGTTTGGTAAAAGACACTGGATCAACGAGCGGTACTAAAAAATACGGTAGTGCTCTCCCTAAGAAAAAAGAGCAAGATATTGGGAATATCTCTCTCGGAAAGCAAAGACGACGTTATCAGCCATTAGCAGCTGTTACTCCTGCTATCGGCCCCGCGCCTGTTCCTATGTATCAACCTCAGGTTGCGCAGAGCCAACCTGACCAGCAAAGGACACAACAGCCTCTTCAGCAGGCTCGTCCTCCATATAACAACAACCGTACAACACGGCCACCAGGATTTGATCCTATACCCGTAACGTACGCAGAACTGTTTTCGTTACTGCTGGCTAAGGGGCACATTCAGACTAAGTCCCCTCTTATAGTTCCAGAAAATCCACCTTTTTGGTTTTAGGCGGATCAGACGTGCCCTTATCATCAAGGAGGTTCAGGGCATAACATTGAGACTTACCTCAATTTCAAATCCGACGTGCAAAAGCTTGTTAGGAGAAGGCTCTTATCTTTCAAAGATACGAACCCTAATGTTCTCACGAACCCGCTGCCTCAACACGAGAAAGCTGCAGTCAATCTGATTGAGAAAGAGACTAACAATGTCTATCAAATTCACGATGTACTCTTATTGGGTACCAATCTGGTCAAGATGCATTGTAGACAGAGTGGATATGGCCATGTGCCACCTCATAACTATCACCAGTGTGATATCTGCTCTAAAGATAACCAAGGATGTTCGGTAGTGCAAGCAGCTCTACAGGAACAAATGGATCTTGGATGGATCCAAGAGCATCGAGTTCGTGGAGTTAACATGGTTTACACGAATTCTAACGTCATTCAGAACCACGACATCCGTGCGATGAATGCCAACTTGGTGGCAATGCACTCAAGGCAAAGCCAGTATCATAATCTGCCGCGGCACGATTACAGTTCATGTCTGATTTGCTCGGTAAATAAACAGGGATGCTCTTTCATACAAGAGGCCCTCCAGCGTCAGATGGATCTTGGATGGATCCAAGACTACCATGATAGGAACTCCTATCAAATCAACATGGTTCAGATCTTCGACATCCACGTAATGGATACCAACCTGGTAGAGTTACATGCTGAGCAGGTCTGACTTGGATTCTTAATATCACATGACTATCAAAGCTGTAAAGCAGGTTGCGAAAAGGATCGAGGTTGTACCCTTGTCCAGGAGGCACTTCAGCACTTGTTAAATCACTGGTGGATGCCAATCTATATGGACGAAGATACTCAGCAGATTAGTATCAATAACAGGAATCCTACTCGTCGTCAAAGTCAGGATGTCCGATCAATGGAAGGTAACCTAGTGAGGTTACATTGTATTCAAAGTGGGCGTGGCCAGATGCCACCACACAACTATGACAGTTGTAGCGTCTGTTCGGAAAGTAACCAAGGGTGTTACCTTGTGAGAGCAGCTCTTCAGGGTTAGATCGATCACGGAGAAATTCATCCATATCCAGGTTCAGGACCCATCATTTGGTCGCCGAACTACCTTGCCGATCAGGTTGAGGATGTTGTCACGATCTCTGGTCATCACCAGATCAGGGATGTTTTTGCCATCATTCCTCTACTTGACGAATCTAGAGTTCCCAACCGGGAACGGATCAAGGTTACTTATGATGGTCAGAAAAATCAGAAGGTTCCCATAGTCATCTATCTACCGGGGCCATTACCGTATGAATCAGCTGAGGCGATCCCTTACAAATACGGTGCAACAATAATCGAGAATGGAAAGGAAATTCCATTACCCTCCATCGTGAATATTGCAGACATCAGTCGTGTAACACGGAGTGGTCGAATCTTCAACCGAGGGGTTGGAGAATCCAACAAAGAAAAGGAACTTCAGGCGGAAATTCCTGATCCGCCAGTCGGTCAATCTAGTAATCCCGACTTTTCAAAAGACAAAGATGAGATGCTAAAGCTCATCCAAAGGAGTGAATATAACATTGTTGATCAACTGTTACAGACTCCTTCAATGATCTCAGTATTATCGCTGTTACTCAGTTCAGAAGCACACAGAGAGGCTCTATAGAAAGTCTTGGAGCAAGCCTTTGTGGAACAGGATGTAACAATCAGACAGTTCGATAGCATTGTCTCTAACATCACTTCCTGTAATAATTTGGGATTTAGTGATGAGGAATTACCTGAAGAGGGTCGCCGTCATAACATGGCGCTCAATATCACAGTTAACTGCCAGGACGATGCTTTAGCCAGCGTACTGGTAGACACAGGGTCAGCCCTGAATGTTATACCGAAGTCCACTTTGATGCAGTTATCATTCAAGGGCCCTCCGATGAGAACCAGCGAGGTCGTCGTCAAAGCATTCGACGGATCTAG
Organism: Lathyrus tuberosus; assembly: GCA_022829125.1. Lineage (NCBI taxonomy): Eukaryota > Viridiplantae > Streptophyta > Magnoliopsida > Fabales > Fabaceae > Lathyrus > Lathyrus tuberosus. The sequence goes on from JALAZF010000896.1 coordinate 399,389, forward strand.
AAAAATAGTTATCGGCGAAGTTGATCTTCCCATAACTATTGGTCCTCACACTTTCCAAATCACTTTCCAGGTCATGGACATCCGGGCAACATACAGTTGTTTATTAGGAAGACCTTGGATACATCAGGCTGGAGCGGTTACTTCAACCCTTCACCAAAAGCTAAAGTTCGTCAAGAACGATCAACTTGTCACGGTTTGTGGGGAACAAGCCTTGCTCGTGAGTAACTTATCATCATCTACTTGTGTGGAACCCGAGGAGGTTATTGGAACTCAGTTCCAAGCACTATCGGTGAGCAAGAACGATCAATTCAAAGAAGGAACTTCAATTTCTTCATACAAAGATGCTATCAAAGCGATCGAGAGTACCGATACAACCGGATGGGGACGGCTTGGCATTCCTATTGACAATAAAACAAAGAAGGGTCTTGGTTTTTCTGCAACCTGTACTCAGACAGCCGCCAACGATGAAAGTCTTCATCCCCTTCAAAACTTCTTCCACAGTGGAGGTTTTCTTCACCCAGTGTCTCAAACGGTTCATGCTATCAATGAGGAAGATCCCTCTGACACAGATGAAGAATGGAAGTCCTACCTTAACAAGGACGACTATATGTCTCAGGAAGAGGTGCCTATGCCTTTTTGCTTTCCTACAGAAAGTCCGATATTTATACCAAGATCAGATGTCGAAATAATCTACGGAGATTGTGATCCGGAAGGATGCCGTGCTCCGCCAAATTCATTAGAGGAAGACACTCTGATGAAAGAAAACTCTGATCACAATTACTATGGCCCGATGGATGGCCTGCCAATGTGGCAGCCTTACCCAGGAAACTTGGGGCAAGAAAGTCAGCCGAGTAATGAAAATCAGCTGACCATCATTGAACAGAATACCTATGTCCCCGCCATGTCATGGGATCAACACTCAGTTCATTCGGAAATTACTCAACATGAAGATGAATTCGCAACGTTCGCAGGACTTGAATTCATCAACTATGCTTTTCCTGAGGTCAACGTCATCGAGAGGGATGACTTCTCCAGTTCCAAAGAAGTTTGGGACACTTTGGGACAACCAAGTGGAAAATACGACTTTATGGTCAAGTACACCGCTCCCGAAAGCTCTCGTATCAGGCTCGAAGATGTCCAGCCAACTGGATGGGGAGATACAGCTGAGAGCACCAATGCTATGCAAAGTGCAACAGAGGAATCCTCATACGACAATTCTGCTTGGGAGACAGATTCCAACGATCCTACTTCACCAGAAATCAGCGTCATTTCTGAAGACAAATCAAGGAAGGTGCCAGACTTTGTGATTCACTGAGGAGTTCGCCGCCAATGGGTTGCCGTCGAGGTTTCGAAGGTCGTTCATCAGTCAAAGTAATTGCCATCTTTTAACCTTTCACCCTGCCCAGGTGAAACGGATGTTTTGATAGGGCTCGCTTTTTGTAAATTTCCCTCTTCGCTTTGCCCAAAGCGAGTGAGTTTTGTTTTATAGGGCTGTAGTTTCAAGATTCGACTTGTTCATTAATAAAATAACGTCGTTCTGTAATTTCCGCATTAATTGTTGTTTTCTCTTTTTGCTTTTTCAGAAAATGGTAATCCTAAAAAACATTCAAATAAAAACAAGCAGTAAAATCAAAACACTGCACACACTTACATTTTCTCTATCTCTTCTAAACACGAATCATCACGTCATGCAGATTGCTTATTTTAAACCCCGTTGAAACATACGATCCGATGCCTTCTTCCAACTTTGAGTTCCCGGTATTCGAGGCTGAAGAAGAAGTTGACAACGAAATTCCAGAAGAGATCTCTCGACTACTCAGACAAGAGGAAAGGTCCATTGAACCTCACAAAGAACCGTTGGAAATGGTAAACTTGGGTTCAGAGCAAGAGAGAAAAGAAATCAGGATCGGAGCACTGCTCAATCCAACTGCCAGAGAGAGTTTGATAAAGCTTCTCAGAGAATTTCCCGATGTATTCGCTTGGTCCTATCAGGATATGCCAGGGTTGGATACCAGCATCGTGGAACATCACTTACCGTTGATATCGGAATGTCCTCCAGTAAAGCAAAGGTTGAGACGGACTCACCCGGACATGGCCATCAAAATCAAAGAGGAGGTACAGAAACAGATCGACGCGGGTTTCCTCGCTACATCTGAATATCCTCAATGGTTAGCCAACATCGTACTCGTTCCCAAAAAGGATGGGAAGGTCAGAATGTGTGTCGACTACAGAGATCTGAACAAGGCAAGTCCAAAGGACGACTTTCCTTTACCACACATTGACATGCTGGTTGACAGCACAGCCAAGTTCAAAGTATTCTCCTTTATGGATGGATTCTCGGGCTATAATCAGATCAAAATGGCACCGAAAGACATGGAGAAAACTTCGTTCATTACCCCATGGGGTACCTTTTGTTACAAGGTAATGCCGTTCGGTTTGAAGAACACCGGGGCGACCTATCAAAGGGCCATGACTACTCTATTTCATGACATGATACATAAGGAAATCGAGGTATATGTCGATGATTTGATTGCAAAATCAAGAACAGAGGATGAGCACGTTGAACATCTGTCAAAATTGTTCGAACGTCTAAGAAAATTCAAGCTCCGCTTGAATCCCAACAAGTGCACCTTCGGTGTCCGTTCAGGGAAACTGCTAGGGTTCATCGTCAGCCGGAAAGGAATTGAAGTTGATCCTGACAAGGTCAAGGCCATTCAAGAAATGCCTTCTCCGAAAACTGAAAAACAAGTCAGAGGATTCTTGGGACGTTTGAACTACATCTCCAGATTCATATTCCTTATGACCGCCACTTGTGCGCCGATTTTCAAGTTATTGAAAAAGAACCAGGATTGCGTTTGGTCAGAAGATTGCCAAACCGCCTTCGACAGTATTAAGGAATATCTGTTGAATCCTCCGATCCTATCTCCTCCAGTGGAAGGAAGACTACTAATCATTTACCTCATAGTCCTAGAGGACTCAATGGGATGTGTACTTGGCCAACAAGACGAAACTAAAAGGAAAGAGTCTGCCATTTACTATTTAAGCAATAAATTCACCGACTGTGAAACTCGGTACACGATGCTCGAGAAAACTTGCTGCGCTTTGGCTTGAGCAGCCAAACGTCTTCGCCAGTACATGATTCGTCATACTACTTGGTTGGTCTCCGAAATGGATCCAATCAAGTACGTTTTCGAAAAACCTGCTCTCACGGGAAGGATTGCCCGTTGGCAGATGTTACTATCGGAATATGACATAGAGTACCATGCTCAGAAAGCCGTTAAAGGAAGTATTTTAGCCGATCATTTGGCTCATCAACCGATTGACGATCAAGAATCAATCGGGTTTGACTTCCCAGACGAAGATGTCATGTATCTAAAGATGAAAGATTGCGATGAACCGCTACCCAGCGAAGGGCCAGAACCAGGTTCCCAGTGGGGACTTATCTTTGACGGAGCAGTTAATCATTATGGAAACGGAATTGGGGCAATCATTGTTACCCCTCAGGGTATCCACGTTCCTTTCACTGCCAGACTTACGTTCAAATGTACGAACAACGAGGCCGAATACGAAGCATGTATCATGGGTCTCGAAGAAGCGATTGATTTAAGGATCAAAAACTTGGACGTATATGGCGATTCAGCCCTGGTTATCAATCAGATAAAAGGAGATTGGAACACATACCAATCAGGATTGATTCCTTACAAAGACTATGCAAGAAGGTTGTTACCCTTCTTCAACAGAGTCGACTTTCATCACATCCCTCGTGATGAGAATCACATGGCTGATGCATTAGCCACTCTCTCTTCCATGATTAGTGTAGGTCGATGGAATGACATACCTAAGATCGACATAATGCGCCTTGAACGGCCCGCTTACATCTTCGCGATTGAAGCAGTCATAGACGACAGACCTTGGTATCACGATATCAAATGCTTCCTTCAGAAACAAGAGTACCCATCTGGGGCACTCAGAAAAGATAGGAAAACCCTCAGAAGATTGGCTGGAAACTTCTTCCTGAGCGGTGACACTCTTTATAAGAGAAATTTTGACATGGTCTTGCTCCGATGTTTCGACAGACCAGAAGCAGACATGCTCATGAAAGAAATTCATGAAGGATCCTTTGGCACTCATGCCAACGAACACACAATGGCGAGAAAAATTCTCAGGGCCGGGTACTATTGGTTGACAATGGAATCCGACTGCTACAAGTACATGAGGAGGTGTCACAAGTGTCAGATATACTCTGACAAAATTCATGTACCGCCATCACATCTCAAAGTTCTTTCTTCCCCGTGGCCATTTTCCATATGGGGAATCGATATGATTGGTATGATTGAGCCCAAGGCTTCAAACGGACATCAGTTCATCCTGGTAGCCATTGATTATTTCACCAAGTGGGTCGAAGCAGCGTCATTCGCCAATGTAACCCGACAAGTGGTGGTCCGATTTATCAAAAACAATATCATCTGCCGTTATGGTGTTCCAAGTGAGATCATTACTGATAATGGATCTAACTTGAACAATAAGATGATGAAGGAGTTGTGTGCAGAGTTCAAAATTGAACACCATAACTCATCTCCCTACCGACCCAAGATGAACGGAGCGGTAGAAGCGGCTAACAAGAACATCAAGAAGATTGTTCAAAAGATGGTTGTAACCTATAAAGATTGGCACGAGATGCTACCCTTTGCTCTTCACGGTTATCGTACATCTGTCCGCACTTCAACAGGGGCAACCCCTTTCTCTCTAGTATATGGCATGGAAGCAGTGCTTCCCATAGAAGTAGAGATCCCATCAATCCGGGTATTGATGGAAGCTCAGCTCACCGAAGCTGAATGGTGTCAAAGTCGACACGACGAACTGAACCTGATCGAAGAGAAGCGAATCACGACACTATGCCACGGTCAGTTGTATCAACAGAGAATGAAGAGGGCGTTCGACAAAAAGGTTCGGCCTCGCGTCTTCAGGAAAGGAGACCTCATGCTCAAGAAGATACAATCATTTCTCACTGACTCTCGGGGCAAATGGACCCCGAATTATGATGGCCCATATGTGGTCACGAAAGCTTTCTCAGGCGGCGCCTTGAGACTTGCAACCATGGACGGAGAGGAATTTACCTACCCCACGAATGTTGATGTAGTCAAGAAATACTTCGCCTAAACTAAAAAAAAAAACGTCTCGGTGGATTGAAAACCCGAAAGGGCGGTCCAGGCAAAAGTTAGAGACATGAAAAAAAAAGAATCATCCCGATGGATTGGAAATCTCATAGTACAATCCAGGCAAAAATTAGGGATAATGGCAAGTAACTATGTTCAATAGAGGCAAGTCCCTCAGCAGTAGTTACAACATCATCTATCGGAGGAAATCTCCAGTCAAAGGTCATCTTCGACGGAAGCTCAGGATGCCCCGAATTCAAAGTTGGTAGAAGGATAGTGGTCGTTATGTTTCAACGTAGCCCTTTTCCCTGTAAATTACCATTTTTCTAACTTTGTATATACTCTTTGGAATCACGCGTTTGGCTGATCTCCATCTTATCAATAAAATTTGAGCCCTTGTGCTTTTGTTTGTAATTCTTTACTTGTTTTAGCTTTACAGAACGATGTTGTTTAAACTTAATCAGCGATTCTTGAAATAAAACAAAATGAATTTACTTGTTAAAACTTTTTCTGCTTTTAAATTAAAGATGGCATTTCTTTTGACTGTTGAACATCAGAAGAACATCGATCGCTTCTCCCGAAGTAAGCGGACTTCAAAGTGCAGAATCAAAGTACTCCTTCTAAGCCAGTATGCCTGAATGAAGGATCAATTGTGTCAGAGACCTTGTTTCGTCTGACATCCTCGGCTGAGTTCTCATCTCCTAAGCCCGATCAACATAGCTCCCAACGGGACTATCTCTCCTAAGCAAGGTGGAATTGCTATTTTGAATCAACGGTACTTCTTCGCCCCGCGATGGCCGAGTATCCAATTGTGTTCATCCATTAGTCTGTATGTCGCGTCAGTTTTGTCAGCATATACATACGTACTTCATGCATTCTATTTGCGTTCGCATTTCGTATTGCATCACTATCACTTGAGTCGGTCTTGTCCCCTAGTGATAAACAGTTTTCTCAATCGAGTTTGTCAGTTCTTTCCTCGTCAGGAAGTGTTGCGTCTGCATAATCTCGCCACCAGTGTATCTTTAGATCAGAGTCGGCACTTGGCCACTTTGATAACTTGAACCTCTGAATGACCAGAGAAACCTTCAATAGATGTCACTCTTCGCCATTGAAGATGATATCCTTGCTTTCCCGGATTAAGGAAAATCCACAGAGAAAGCCTCGTGATCAGAGATTCGGCAGCACGCCAGTTTTGCTCCGAAAAACCGTTGATGAAAAGGTCATCGGCACCTCAAAATTGGATCTCATCATATGGCATTTCTCCGGGAAGATCCCGAGAAAAGTATGATGTAACCCCAAACGAAAACAGTCTCTCAAGAGACTCGCTTTCCCCATTAGAATCGACAAATGGCGTCTCCAAAATAGAGAAGTTTGTGTACCTCTATAACTCAGACGAATGGGTTCCCCAGCAAGTCTGACTTCAAAACTTTTTCCACTCAAATGGCATCTCCCCAGGAAAATTCGGCGAGAAGTTTGAAGGAAAGCCGCTACGAATATCGTCCCTTGTCAGTATAGTTTATTGACAAAAGAAACTAAGACCAGTTCTTGGTAAGAAACCAGGATCGAGGGGAAGTTTAAATCAGAAACTAAGACCAGTTCTTGGTAAGAAACCAGGATCGAGGGGAAGTTTAAATCAGAAACTAAGACCAGTTCTTGGTAGGAAACCAGGATCGAGGGGAAGTTCAAATCAGAAACTAAGACCAGTTCCTTGGTAGGAAACCAAGAACGAGGGGAGGTTTATTTCAAAAGAAAACTGAGACCAGTTCCTTGGCCGAAAACCAGGATCGAGGGGAAGTTTACCTTTTCTAAGCATAATTGCTTAGTTAAAGAAGATGAATGTGTAAGCTACCATTCATAACCACCATCAAAATTTCAGATATTCCGATATTTAATCCTCTTGCACCCCGAATGCTCGAATAACTTCGTCATTCATACCTTCGGGTCCAAGAAGATTAAATAGGGGCATCTGTAATACCCCAAATTTTGACCACTTAGATTTCCCATCATTGTGAAAATCATCATCACAATATGGATGTACCTTTATGCTTCATCAGTCTCCCCAAAGATGGGTGAGCATCCAATACAATCAAAATTAGGGTTTCAAGCCCTCTCTGAGTGCTTAGACAAAGGATCAATCAAGAAATGACATGATCTTCAACTTTTCTAATCTCTCAAACATCCACAATGGATCAAAAAGGACTCCCACTTCAAGGATTAAGCACAAGGATGCTCCCTTCTAGGTGGATCAAGTCTCAAGATCGACAGTGTCACCAAATTAGGGTTTTGGTCGACCAGGGCCTCCAGATGGGAATTTTCATCTGGGCACAAGGCAATGATCCAAAACATGACCTAATATACTTCATGGAACCTCATGAACCCATGCATCAAGTCAATTTTGCCTCAGGGGATGCATTCATCAAAAATCAGGAATTAGGGTTTCTTGACCTAATTCATCCCTAAGTTGACTTTTGGGACAAACCATGAGCCAAGACCTCAAGAGATGATTTGAGGGTCTCTAATACACCATATTGATCCATTTGGAACAATGGATTGATCCAAGAAGCTTGAGCAACAAGTTTCATTTTCATCTGCACCACAATTAGGGTTTTAAGGGAAAAGTCAACTGTAACTTTGACTTTTGACCAAGGCATGCTCCCAAACCCTAATACATGATTGAATATACCCTATGACACCCATGGAACATGTCCATCAAGTTTGATTTAGGTCAAGGACATGATTTCCTGAAGAATTGCACAGTTTGGAATTCATTTGATAAAAAGTCAACTGTGCACAAAAGTCAACTTTGACTTTTTGAGATTTTTCACCAAAATGGATTTTTAACCCTAAAATGATGTTAATGTATGATTTGAATCATCATTCATCAAGAAAAATCAAGAAAAGTGAGATAACTTGTAAAAGGGGTAACCATAAAACTTAGAAATTTTTCTAAGTTAAAAACAAAGTGGCAAAGGTACCAACTTTGGAGGACCATAACTCCTAAACCACAAGGCCATTTTTTCTCATCCAAAGATGGATTTGTAGCCCTCACTATCACCTACAAAAACTTCAACTACAAGTTATTCCAATTCATTAAGGATTTTGAGTTATGGAGTGATCAAAGTGGCTAAAAAGTGAAAATGTCACTTTTTCCAACACTTAGTGAAATTTTCACTAAGTCAGATTTGCCTTCACTTTTTGCCAAATGTAGGGGGATTTTTCACTTGGAATCAAAAGAGATCAAAACCAAACTTGTTCAAACAGTTGTTGTATCATGTAAGAGCTTTCCAAAATGGCCAAGAACATTGCCAAATTCAACCTACACCATGAGATACGACATTGCCAAGTTGCCTTGCTGAAATCTGTCAAAGCAAGGCAGAATTTGCATTTTGGCTCGATTTGCCAAAATCAGCCAATTGCAATTGCTCCAATCCACTTGGACACCTCAGAGGATTGAATCCAAAGGGGACAATCACTGAGCCAAGCCTCCAAGGTCCAAGGAACAAAGAATAGCATGTTGAACCTAGAATGGCCAAAATAGGGACAAGACTTCAAATTTGGAATGAGGCATTCAATGGAACCATCAAGGTGGCATGGACTGAGCCATTCTCATCTGAAATCAGTCAAGACTTATCCAAGACCAAGGGGACCAAAGCTCTGTGCCCTAACCTCTAGTCAATGGCTAGAGGAGACTTTCATTTCCATTGGCCAACATTGAGGAAACCTACTTACCAGCTGCCATGTACTATTCCTTGCAAAACAAACTTGCTCTACTATAAATAGAGCTCAATTGTGGTCAGTTTGAGTACACCAAAGCCATCTAACAGATGCTTTCCTCAAAATCTCTTTCTCTTGGCAAAAATGCCTCTCTTAGCAAGGTAGCTATCGGGTTTTGAGTTTGAGAGCAATTCTGCACAAACCAATCACTCACACACCTCACATACATCACATATGAGCTGATCAAACACTCACATAACTTCTGAAACTTCAAAATCTCAAAATCACTTGCCATCCACACAAGTTTGAAGTGAAGTTGCAGCTGAGATGCCATAAACTGATCCAGTCCATTTCAATTCAATCCAAGTGTTCAAACACACTCCATATGGTGTAGGGAAGCTGTTCAGATCATCACCACTCATCTGTAACACCTCCAAATCAAAAATCACTCTGAACTTGCTGTCACGACTTGGAGGTAAGCCTAAACTTGGTCATCTCTCAATCTATGCATATTTCCTCGCACAATAATTTGGCCATATGTTCATAATCATGCATGGAATGTTTTCCCTCAATTAATTGCATTGTTTGAATCGTGTATAAAAAATCCTAGCCTTCATGCAGAAATTAGGGTTCTTGAGGTTTCTTCCTGATTTCTTGTTGTATGTTTAATTTAAATAAAATTAAAGTACATAGACATGATCGTGAGGTTGAGACGAGCATAATGATATGTGGATTGCATGATATGGTTACGTATTCATGGAGATTGGATAGAAAACGCAAATCTGAGAAACCAAGAACACGCGCGTGTTCTTCAGCTGTTCTTGGCGCCATTTTTGAATAATTTGAATATTTGAATTTTGTGATTTTGTTTAATTGATTCAAAAATTAATTTCTCTCTGAGTTTTAATGATTTTGAGTTGATTCTTTTTTTAATAATTCACAAAAATGTTAAAATATTTTATTTTATCAAAAAATCCCAAAAATATTATTTATTTCATATAATTGATATTTTTGTAAAGAATTAATATTTTGATTGTTTTTGGCATTTTAAATATTTTTTCTACATTGATTTTGCAACTTTTAATGCTTTCTAATTATTTTGTAGGTCAATACTTAATTTTTGAAGCATTAATCCAAGATCACAATTTGTTTTCCATGTGTTAAACAATTTTTGATCATTTTAATTGAATTTTTATTCAATTAAATACATTTTTGAAAACAAATTAGGGTTTTGGATTAATTCAACCCTTATAAATCATTTTCAAAACACTTTGGGCCTCTATTAGAGTGTAAGACCCAATCCTTTTTTTGACCAAATCATCTTTGGGCCTCACTTATTGTATAAGTCCCGATACCGTCAAAAAACAAACGGCGCGATCGTCGCCTTTTGAAAAATAACCTTTTGGGTCTCTCCTCGAGCTATAAGACCCATTCAAAACTTTTGGGCCTCTATTAGAGTGTAAGACCCAATCCCCCTTTTAACCAAAACATTTTGGGCCTCACTTATTGTATAAGTCCCTCTGCGTTAAAAGAAAACAGGCACGATCACCATTTTTAAACGAAAAATCATTTGGGCCTACCCTCGTGTTATAAACCCCACTCTTTTTCTTTAAACCTTTTTGGGCCTCTTGAGAGAGTGTAAGACCCATCCATTTGTACAGAAAACCTTTTTGGGCCCCAGTCACTTGTATAAGTCCCTCTGTACAAATTTAAACAGTGCGCTCACTGATAAAACCCTGGGCCTATTCTTGAGCTGTAAGCCCCAAATCTTTCTTTTTCAAAGCACTTTCTCCTTTGATTTTGAATATACTGTTGTTTTTAATCATTCTTTGTTGAACAACTAACCAAACAGCATGGAAGCTCTACAACCGAGTAAGTGGTTATCGCTTTCATTTACTGCTTTCATATTATAAACTGTATTGTGGGGCTGCTCACTGTAAGTCTCCTTTCATAAACTCATATCTACTGTGTAATAATAGTATAGATATTTCGAGTTTCCCCGGCAACTACGTCTAGAACTAGGTGACACCGTTTCATTTATTCGTAGAAATAGACGCCTAGATCCCCAATAGGAGCACCAGATACAGTCTTCTCTTCGGCTGTCCTCCTTAGGAATCGTCAAGAAATTCTATCCCCCAGAGATGAATTATTCTCGGTGAAACTTCTCTTGAATTTCTTCAAATCGCCGAACAGTTAGGACTCTCTCTAAAAGTTAAAGTCACTTGATAGTAAACCTCGCACGTTTACCAGTGGTTTTAACTCTAAAAGAGTTTTCCTGAACTTTTCTTTGGTTTGGGACCCACGGGCTTCTTAAAAGCATCAGCCTCCTCTTGGGCATCGTACAAGGACCCACAGGCTTCCTATAAGCAACCCGGCCTACTCTTGGGCATTATTCAAGGACCCTACGGCTTCTTAGAAGTATTCACAGCCTCCTCTTAGGCATCGTATAATGATCTCTTCCTCCGGGAATGATAGCCTCCTCTTGGGCTTCGTACAAGGACCCGTCGGCTTCTTAAAAGTTTCCAGCCTCCTTTTGGGCTTCGTACAAATTGTCCCGACGACCTCCTAGAGGTATAGGAACAGAACCTAGTCATCCTCATAGAACAGTCCTTTCATAGAGTCTACTACTGTTTCTCAAAGCATAGTACAAAAGATAAAACTCTAGACTTAGACAGTCTAACTTCCTTGAGTCTCAAAGACATTCTCAAGCACCCTTCGTTAAATAGGAAGGAAACCCGCAGACTCGGACAGTCTCAACACCCTTCGGATTTTCCGTTTCCTCAAAGAGAAGGAAATACCCCTGATCCTCAAATTAAATCCCTGTGTACAGTGTTGCTCATATAAGAACTGATTTTCTCTTTTAAAATCAGTATATTGGATCTGTCACTCAACTGAAACAGTTACAATAGCCTCCATCTCGGGCTTCGTACGAGATACCAAAATTCTCCCCAGTGGAGTCAAAGCAACCTTTTAGCCTCTCTCTCAGGCTTTGTATGAGACACAAAAGATTCCCTCGTTGAGTCAATCACCCTTTTTTTGCCTCCATCTCGGGCCTCGTACGAGATATAAATCCCTTAAGCAAGAGTCGAACTCTTTGCTAGCCTCCTCTTAGGCTTTGTATAACGATATGCCCCACTGGGTCAAAAAACCTTTAGCCTCTCTCTCGGGCTTTGTACGAGACACAAATTAGCCTCCTCTTAGGCTTTGTATAAGAAAACCACTGGTTGATCCAATCAACCTTTTAGCATCAAAGCTGTGCCTCGTTCACAGTACACAAACATCAACAACTCCTTTCCCTTCATCTAATCGCTGTAAGCGGCAAGCCTCTGGATCATCTATATCCATGCCACTGTCCCTTTTTTAGCATGAGAAATTCCTAAGGAAAGATGGCATTGCTCTACACTGAGTTAAAGTCTTCTCCTTCAGGTTAAAACCCTTTTCTTCGGAAATTATGGCATTGCTCGGATCCGCGTATCCCAGTTAAAGTAATTCTCCTCCTCCCCCTCTTTAGAGATGACAAATTCTCTCTAAAGCCGAGGTCTTTTCAGCTTCACGTCTTGGGCTTTGAACAAGATACAAATAGACCTTTTAGCTTTTACATCTTAGGCTTTGAACAAGATACAAACAACCTTTTCGCTTCACGTCTTGGGCTTTGAACAAGACACCAAACACCAATTTCCTCCCATAGAATAGGAGGAACTACGAACGCTCTGATTTCCCTGTTTCGGTAAACGGGAATACGTAGGCATAAGATCGAAAGAAAAGATCTTAGCGAGCGCAATCAACAAAAAACCCAAATCCCATATCTCCATAAATTAAAAGCAGTAATTCAAAAGCACCAGTCCTAACATCCTAATCCTTATTCCCCGCCAGAAACCCTTTGCCTAGAAAAAAGAAAGAAAGAAACCTGTATTGGCGAAATACGAATAACCAGTACAAAGGCCCCCCCCCCCCCCACATTGATAGCATCCGTAACCTAACAGACCGCTGTTTAAACTCAGTATGCAAAGCAGGGTTAATTGGAGACATCTATTTCCCTTCCTTATTCAGCTCACAATAGGATAAAAAATGAATCGACCTGTAGTTTTAAGCTCAACCGCCGAGAGCGACCAACGCTTAAGAACCGCGTCCAAAATCGCTCGCTACAGGTATCAGTAAGGTTCTCGAGTCTAAGAAGGAGGAATTGGACAAGGCTTTGTTAAAAATTCACAGGTTCAATGCTCACCGAGACACTGCAATGGCTGAGAATAAGCGAAATGAAGACGATTATCTAGCTCAGATTGATCAATTGAAGTTGAAGCTCAAGAAGAAAGACGTTGAGATCCTATCAGGGGTATTCCAGAGACAAGCAGTCGAGGGTCGACTCAATGAAGCCATAGCCTCCATAGAGGAACTGAAGATCCAAGCTGAAGTGAAGAGACCTAGAAATGAGGGTCCTAGCATGGATGGTGTTTCTGGAGAAGACGTTTGGAAGTTGCATTGCCGATACTTGGAAGAGATCATGCATAGGAGAGATGTTCTCATTCAAGAGCTAATTCAGAGACTGGAGCATCCCGACACCAAAAAGCTGTTCAAGGAGATTCAAGACTGGAGCAAAAAGCATAATGGATGGGGGGATTGACACTTGTGGACTTTGATGACATGCCATAGTTGTCTATTTTCTCTTATTGTATTTGGATCACCACCAGGCTTGTTGGTTGGGATCTATGATTATTGTGTTCAGACTTGTTATCTTGGATTTGTGATTGTTGGCATTTGGTTTTCCTCTGGTTTTTTTAATACATGAGCAGAAATTCCATTCTATCTTGTTGTTAAACTGGAATCAAGGGGTGGACCGCCCTGTGAATATTCAAACATGTTCATTTGCATTTGCATATTCATGATCATTTTGCATAATCATTTTGCATGACAGGTGTTTATCTCTGGTGTTCTTACTTTGTTCTTCTCCTCAGTCAGGATTGATCAGCCAGTTCATTGGTATTCTACTCAGTCTGTGATAACCAGAGGATAGCCATGGAACAACTCTGTGCAGAGATGATTGAAATGAAGGTTCAGATGAGGCAATTGGGGAAGACATGTTGGTCATGTCCCAGGAGCAGAAGATGTTGAAGGAAGAGGTCAATCAGATGAAGACTCAAATGGATTTGGTCATGGAAATTTTGAATAGGGTGTTAAAGAAGGAAGACAGTCCCGTGCTTGCTTCCACAACAGAGGTCCTTACTCCTCCCATCTCTTCGTGATTTGATCTAGATCACGGATTGCCTCGTGAATCTCTTCCACAAATTGAGGTTCCAGAGCTTTCCCAACAGCAACCAGGTCGTGTCTCCCAAGATAAGCCTAAGAGTGAAAAGTGTGCACAGAGACCGAAGCAGCCTGAAAGAGTTTTTCATCCACTCCCTATGCCATATTCTCAACTATTGCAGCATCTCCTTCAGTTGCCACTGGTACAGAAAAGGACTTTGGCTCCTCTCACTGGTAATCCCCCACCAGGCTACAATGCAAGAGCTTATTGTGATTTCCATTCTGGGGCACCAGGGCATACTGTGGAGAAATGTAGGGCCTTTCAGCACCAAGTCCAGGATTTGATTGATGCGGGGGCAATTGAATTCACGTCGGGCGGCGTGAGTGTACAAGGTGATCTTACCCCAATTGTTGCAAAAGAAGTGGAGACTCCTCCCCTCTTTGCAGGATTCACCTCATGTCATGGACTTTCTCCACAACCTTTTGCTGCAGAAGCTATACGTCAGCGACCTTTATTTGTGCCTCAGCCAAATGTGGAAAGGAAAGTGCAAGCGCAGGTGGGGCGCCCAAATCAGCATCGACAGCAGAATTATCAGCAGCAGGGGCAACCGAGACCAAGAAGGCCCAAGAGGATATTCGATCCTATTCCTATCCCTTATAGTCAGTTGTTTGCTCGTCTGCTCAAGAACTCTCTGATTCAAATGAGGAGTACCACGCCGGTACCGTACCCTATTCCTCCGGATTATGACATGACTGCTAGGTGCGAGTTCCACTCGGAAACGTTTGGGCATACAATTGATAAGTGTAATGTATTCCAGCACAAGGTGCAAGACTTGATCGACTCGAAGGTCATCACGCCAGATGGTACCCCCTTTGGATTAAAGCTTCTCTGTCAGAGTAAGCATCAGATTGCAAGAGCGCCATCAGAAATAATAAGTCCAGACTAAGCCGAGTCCCCTCAACGATGGCGATCTTCAGCTGCTTTACTGTATTTTCATTTGTAGTTTTTCCATTTCTTGTTAAAGCATCGTATGCATGTAAGACTTGTTTGTTTTTAATGACAATCATAATACAATGAGCATGTTTTTCTTGAAGTAATCCATTCGTGGTCACTCTTAAATGTTTATATGCACTGCAATACCAATTTTCTTGTCTAGAACTCTCGAGGGAGGATGACGAAATAAGAGCGCAGATTTCTAATGGTGCGCTTTTGGATAAAACCCTATTAAGGATGTACAGGCATTGTTTCCAATTCACAAACACTGGAGATATAAGGGAGATAGACCCTCGTCAACCCCTTTGAGCCTTGAAGTAGGAGTTTCTTTTGTTTGAAAAAAAAACCCTTACATATAACCCAGGGGCAGGGTAGGCGTCAGTTAGTTTGACCGAGCGTTCAAATTTCAAAGAGAGCGTGCATCTGAGGATCCATTACCTTCTATCCCACCGTCAAGAGGTCAAGAGATGTGAAACCACAATGGTTATCCATCAACAATCAAGGGGTGGCGCAGTCACAACCCTTTCGAGCAAGTCAGACAACCAGTGTCACACGCTTTGTTCAAAAAGGGGAATAAAAAAGAAAGCTCGCTAAGTCGAAACTTGAAAATAAGTGACTTAGGAAAAAGTTAGGGCATCCCACTGGACTTAAAAATCGAAAAGCTCAAAAGAGTCAGTCCAGGAAAAAATTAGGGATCAAAAAAAGGCAAAAGAAAGAAAAAGCGAAAAGCGAAAAGGATTATAAAAGAAAAGCCTCGATAAGAACAAAGTCGTGTGATTACAGACACAAAAGATAAAAGGGGTGACTGACACTCCAAAACCTCCTTAGGCGTCAAACCATTAGTTGCATGGGTTCCTTAAAGATCATAAACCTTTTGAGAGATGAGCGTTTGTGTCAGATTAACTGAACATAGGACTGGAGAACATCACGAAGAGTGGGTGGGCACCGATAAATTTTGAGCCATAAATCCTTTTTCTGAAACCGTAAACCAGACCACGTTACAACCCTTAAAAGTCCTAATTGAAACAGGGTTTATTCCGAAAGCGTACTTCAACAGGATAGCGTTCCTGACTCCTACGAGTTGTGCTAATAAGATTTGTTGGTATTGCATGTGCGTATTGTTTTCCATTCAAAAATCAAGGTCGCATCCCAGTTAGTGATTCGTTCACAAGACTTGGCGGCGCATTTTCAATAAAACTTCAAGGTTAACATGAGTGTTGCATTAGAATTGTCATTCTCATAATAAACATTTTCTGCTTACATGTGTTTGATATCCAAGAAGCTTACACGATGAATGACAGTCGAGAAGCTCGATCACGCCAAGTTGAGATGGTGAAAACTCTGAAGGACAATCATGTCAAGGGGTATGTGGCCAAGAGACTGTGCGCAACCTGGAGGTTCCCGATAAATGGTGATAAGATGCAGCTAATCTGGAGCAGTCATGTTGAAAACCCCCCTAAAGCAGCTGAACAGGGGCAGTCAGGTCGATTTGACGAGTCTCTGTAAGATCAGTCAGGGGAAGAGTTCCTTCAAGAATTGGGGCAAGCTACCTCTAGAGCGTGAGAGATTGTCCACTCCTGAAAACGGTTAATTGAAAACACCTCTTCAAAGTTCAGAATACTGGGACAGAGTATTTTCAAGTCATTACAATTCCTTTCGAGGTAGTGTACTTCATGGGTTATGAAGTCTGGGGCAGTTATGTCAAGATCTGATAAATCTCTCCAAGAGTTTGAAGACACTGGGGCAGTGCGGATACCCGGTCTTCTATAAAATCCTCTTGGGATGATTTCTTCCATTAGACCTGGTGGTCTGGGGCAAGTGGAAAGTTCAAAGGGCCATTTATGACCTTAGAAACAAGTCAGGATAGAGATGGCAACAGGATTGTACTTCCCCAGTAGGGTTGCTCTCCCCAGCATTGAGATTGCACCTTTCCTCAGCAGAGCATAACTTCCCCACCAAGATACTTAGGAAGTATTTTTTCTGGATCAAGACGTTATTTCCCCACAGAATCAGGGTGTTCATTTTCCCCATCCAGTCAGGAAGCGCGCTTTCACCGACAATGTCATATTCTAATCCCCAGCAAGGTGGGAGTAAAGTCTTTCTCCCCACCAGCAGGCTATGTTCAGCAGTATCCCCAAGCAGGATGGTATTATGGACTGTTTTCCCCGAGCAGGATGATTATGGGCTGGCATCCCCCAACAAGTTCTAAGCCCATCGGTTATTAGCAATCCTCAGCAACTGACTTCTGGTTCTGTCATTGGCATTCATTCTCAACTCCCCCAGCAGCGGAGAAATCTCAGGTTTTGGATGTTACCTTCAGTATAGGTCATGTGTAATCCCCGGTGGTGTGGATGTTCTTTTGGGATTTCATCCCCAGCAGAAGTTGCTGATCCAAAGAGTCGGTCAATGTGATCCTTCTCAGCAGAGTTCTTGGATTCAGAGGACAATTTATTTTTGTCATCCCCAGCTGGATTGATCTTTTCTCTCCAGCATTTATTTTGCTGGAGGGGCCCTTTTTGCATATCATAAGCATTTGCATTGCATCCTCAAACGCGTAGCATTTCCACTTCGTGTGGAGCATCACGGCAAAATTCAAACATTCGCATTCGAAGCATAAGCCAGGTTTGATACTTTCCTTGCCAGTTCTCTTCCTCAGCAGAGATGGCATAACTCAGGAGATTTTGGAGGGATGCGTTCCTCACGCTTGTGCTCCCCGGCAGAGTCTTTTATTTAGACTTCTCCTTTCCCCAGCGGAGTCATCTTATCAGTGGATCGTGAGTCCGTTAGAAATTTGCCTTTGTTTGGCCTTTCTTTTTTGTGAAATCCAGTTCTCGCCTGGTATTCAGCTCTCGCTTGACATATTTTGTTTGCCAGTTTCCTTTTCTCAGTAGGGTGGTTTAAACCAGAAGTTTTGTTTCACGTTATCCCCAGCGAAGTCCACTTTATGTTGGTTATCCTTTGCGGGTACAATTGAGGTTGTATTCGTTTTGTGGGTGCGATTGAGGTCGTGTTCATGTTTTCTTTGTGGGTAGAGTGATTAAGGTCAGTCTTCCTTTGCGGGTACAATTGAGGTTGTATTCGTTTTGTGGGTGCGATTGAGGTCGTATTCATGTTTTCTTTGTGGGTAGAGTGATTGAGGTCAGTCTTCCTTTGCAGGTACAATTGAGGTTGTATTCGTTTTGTGGGTGCGATTGAGGTCGTATTCATTTTTTCTTTGTGGGTAGAGTGATTAAGGTCAGTCTTTCTTTGCGGGTGCAATTGAGGTTGTATTCGTTTTGTGGGTGTGATTGAGGTCGTATTCATATTTTCTTTGTGGGTAGAGTGATTGAGGTCAGTCTTCCTTTGCGGGTGCAATTGAGGTTGTATTCGTTTTGTGGGTGCGGTTGAGGTCGTATTCATATTTTCTTTTTGGGTAGAGTGATTGAGGTCAGTCTTCCTTTGCGGGTGCAATTGAGGTTGTATTCGTTTTGTGGGTGCGATTGAGGTCGTATTCATGTTTTCTTTGTGGGTAGAGTGATTGAGGTCAGTCTTCCTTTGCGGGTCCAATTAAGGTTGTATTCGTTTTGTGGGTGCGATTGAGGTCGTGTTCATGTTTTCTTTGTGGGTGGAGTGATTGAGGCCAGTCTTCCTTTGCGGGTACAATTAAGGTTGTATTCGTTTTGTGGGTGCGATTGAGGTCGTGTTCATGTTTTCTTTGTGGGTAGAGTGATTGAGGTCAGTCTTCCTTTGCGGGTACAATTGAGGTTGTATTCATTTTGTGGGTGCGATTGAGGTCGTATTCATGTTTTCTTTGTGGGTAAAGTGATTGAGGTCAGTCTTCCTTTGCGGGTACAATTGAGGTTGTATTCGTTTTGTGGGTGCGATTGAGGTCGTATTCATTTTTTCTTTGTGGGTAGAGTGATTGATGTCAGTTTTTCTTTGCGGGTGCAATTGAGGTTGTATTTGTTTTGTGGGTGCGATTGAGGTCTTATTCATATTTTCTTTGTGGGTAGAGTGATTGAGGTCAGTCTTCCTTTGCGGGTGCAATTGAGGTTGTATTCGTTTTGTGGGTGCGATTGAGGTCGTATTCATATTTTCTTTGTGGGTAGAGTGATTGAGGTCAGTCTTCCTTTGCGGGTGCAATTGAGGTTGTATTCGTTTTGTGGGTGCGATTGAGGTCGTATTCATGTTTTCTTTGTGGGTAGAGTGATTGAGGTCAGTCTTCCTTTGCGGGTCCAATTGAGGTTGTATTCGTTTTGTGGGTGCGATTAAGGTCATGTTCATGTTTTCTTTGTGGGTAGAGTGATTGAGGTCAGTCTTCCTTTGCAGGTACAATTGAGGTTGTATTTGTTTTGTGGGTGCGATTGAGGTCGTATTCATATTTTCCTTGTGGGTAGAGTGATTGAGGCCAGTCTTTCTTTGCGGGCACGATTGAGGTCGTATTTGTCTTATTTTTGTGGGTATGGTTGAGGTCATACTCCTTATTTTTCAACACGCTCTATTTCGTTATTCTCATCATTAGCAAATTTCCGGGGCTCTTTCGGTATTCAATCCCCGTGCATCCTGGAATGTCTAAGAGCCGTCGCTATCATACCTTCAGGACCAAGTTGATTGAATAGGGGCAGCTGTAGCACCCCAAAATTTGCTCTCCTACCTTTAGCACTAACTGGCTTATGTTTCTTTTGATTTTTTGCATTATCATGTGTGCATATCATTGGTTCTTAGCATGGGGTCAAGGTGCCTGAGGCAAGTTCAAGAGGAGAAGATGTTCTTCAAAGGGTCAAGCAAGAGTCCTTGTATTGTCCAAGAGATCTCAAGTGGATCACTCTCTCCTAACCAGTGCAGAAAATTAGGGTTTTGAGATTCTTGGGTTTATTGCTCCAATGGGCAAGGTTCTTGGGTTTTTATCATCACCAAATGGCATATCTTATCTTTGTTGGAGAGGATACACATCATATTCAGAGGAATTTGGATTTGGAGACTGTGCTATTTCCTCCTAGATTGAGGGTACCAAAATTAGGGTTTGCTATAAAGTCAGTTTATTTATGATTTTTTTGGGCAAGACTTGATTCCATGGTATTCCTTGGGTCCCTGAGTATCTAGGAATAGAAGATTGTCCATCAGTTTGGTTCAAGAGAAGTTCAATTGGCCAATGGATTGGGAATCAGGAGAATTGGGGAAAAGTCAACAGTGAGAAGGGAAGTCAACTGTGAAATTTTGAGGTTCTCTTCAAGGTTTTCAAGGTCTCACATCCTCAGATGGTCTTCAAGGGTCAAGTTTCATACCATTTATCAAGAATCAAGGGTTGGTACAAAAGTTACTAAATATGGAAATGACCTATAATTTGAAAGTTTCCATTTTTGGCAAGCTCTTATACTACTTTCAACTTGACCTTTCATCATCAAAGAAGCTTCAAATGAATTTTCCTCAAACATGAAAGTTGAAGATCTTTTTCTCCCCTTTCCAAAAAGTACTAGATGGTCTCCATATCATTTGTGAAACTCAAGTTATGACCAAAAGAAGGCAAGGTGGTTTTTAGGGTTTCCTTATGGTTCCATTTTCACAACTTTTGCATTTTGGGACATAGTGACCTATAATTGATTCCTTTGTTTCAAGGCATATTCTAACATCAAAGTACATTCCATAAGGATTATTTTTGGCCTTTGAACTAAGGGATTCCATGGTTTATTCATTGCTTATTTCACATTATGCAAAATTGCAAGATTATTGGAAACTCATGAACCAAGACATCTCAAGGCCCAAATCCAATTCAGGTGTGATTAGCAATTGTTAATTAAGTGATCCATCATAAAAAGTTTGGGTGTGCATGCATGGAGGAGGGTGTATTTCACATAATGCAAATTTCCAAAAACACCCAAAACTCATTAAGTGAGGAATTAACAAGGCCCAAGTGATTATCTGTGGATTAACCCTAAGTATTTAAGCTTACTCATGCACTGGTTAGAGAGAACACACGTGATTTTAAGGAGAACGAAATTTCCAACCCTAATCCTTCTCTCATTCGAATCTCACAATCCACAAAGGCTTTGGGCGAAATTCTTTCACAGTCTTCATCCTTGGAATCCATAGAGCACAAACCACCCATCGTTGGAAGCTAAAAGCAAGGATACAGATTGCTTGATCTCAGGTTAGTGATAATTTGAAAGCTCTTAAAACTCCTCTTTTTGATGCACATAATGATGTGTGACATTCACTGATAATTATGGTATGGTTTGTTTTGAGTTTTGACGCATGGTTTGTTTGTATGATGAGTTTGAACTTTTTGAACCCTAACTTGTTTCGTTCGAATCTCTTTATGTGATGGTTGTTTGTGAAAAATAATTTGATATTCGTGATCCTCATTAAATTCTGGTCAGAATAGTGTACTCCTTTGCGTTTTCTGGAGAAATCTTGGTTGCAGGTGACCGGAAGTGGTGACCGGAGCCCTAGCTCCGGCGACTGGTAAGGTTTCCGGCGAGGTTAGGGTTTGGAGGTAGTTGATGAAGTCTTGGTCGTTGATGCGTTTGATCCAATGGTCCTTGTGTTGCCACGTCATTTAAATTTGTGTTTTATTTTATTGGCTGTGTGTGCGTTAGTCCACGATAGTTACAATATGCCTCAGATCTGGATTGTTCATCATGCTTACTTTCTTAATTGTTGACTTAATGCCATGCGTATGATGCATCTGATGGTTGCCTGATTGCCAGCAAATTAAAAAAGTCATGTGCCTATCACGTGGGGTGTGTATGGTGTCCCAATTGATTTGATGTATGTTTGCGTATCTTTATTACTGTGTGCATGAGATCTGGACCGTTGATCATGAATACTTGTTGTTTTATTTGACTGAGCGTGGAGCGTATGATTGATCTTGTGGCTGATATTGATTATGAATGTTGACTGGATCTACGTGTTCTCTTTGACTGCACTTTGGACTCTTTTGTTTGGACCTTGCTTTCCACACCCCCTCCATTGGGCCCAGTTGTCATTCCTAACGTGATTTCTCTGCTGGACACACCCCCATGCTTATTTCTATATTTTTATTTTTCATTTAATTACATTATTTCATTTTTATT
This sequence comes from Lathyrus tuberosus, assembly GCA_022829125.1. NCBI lineage: Eukaryota > Viridiplantae > Streptophyta > Magnoliopsida > Fabales > Fabaceae > Lathyrus > Lathyrus tuberosus. The sequence continues at coordinate 421,546 of JALAZF010000896.1, forward strand.
TTTAAAAATAGATAATTGCATCCTAAAAATCCCTAAAAATTCATGAATCATATTCATAGTCTTATAAATTTTTATAAAATTTTATTTTACTATTTTATTTTATTTTTAGTGACTGAATTAATTATTTGAATAATTTCTTTTTGAATTTGTTTCATTTTGCACACATTGCATTGTAAAATTTATTTCTCATCATCCATAAAACATTTTGAACTCATTCTTTTTGCATTGTTTCACCAACACATTGAAATGCATTAAAATATTTTTCTCTCATTTTTAAAATCATTTCATACTGCATTTTAGTCCTTTTCTTTTGCATATTGAACCATGTTTCTTGTCTGAACTTTGCATAATTGTTTGGGTGACCTATTTTGTGAATTTTTGCATGAATTTTTAACATGTTGTTTCCCACTGGTTGAGGTGTGTTAGGTTCTAATTTGGTAATTTTAGAAGATGTTTTGCTAATTATTTAATTGCTCTTTGTTTGAGGTCTTCTTGTATGCACATCTTTGATCATGTCTGATTACTTGTTTGAGAAGGAACTTGTGCCACTGTTTGGGATTGCTTCTGTGACTTCACAAACCATGTTTGAATTGTTATAGGTCACTTGATTGCCATTATAGGTCATGGGTGTAAGGTTGTTGCATACTTTGTGCATATGTTCAATGCTTGGTTTACATGCCTTTTCTTTGACTTATCTTTTCACCTCATCTCATCTATGCTTACTCATGACTTATGTTTGGTTTGTGTATGCCATGCCATATCATTACTTTACATTTAATTTGATGTATGTTTCTGACTTTGGAGCTTTGCATTCATTCATGTCATATGCTATTCATGCTTCATCTTACATACTTGAACATGTTTCACTTATATACTTCCTTCTCTTTCTTCTGATGATTCTTGATGCTTGGATATCTGTTTGCATGCCTCATGTGACACTTGTATAACATGTTTAGGCACATGTTTAGGTCATCCACATTCTGACTTGGATACTATTTGAATCATTCTTGCATGATCACCTTGCATGTCCACTCTTCCTTCTTCTACTCCTTCTTTGATAATTCTCTTGTTTGTTTTGCCACTGGTTTGCATTCTATTTGCTTGATTTTGTTTGGTAAACATTGGGGGTCACCTCTAAGGTGTGCATTCTGTCTTGGTTGAATTTCATTTGGTTTATAATCATTTCTCTTTGGTTTTTGACTTGCTTGGGTTCATTTGTCTTATTGTCACTTGTGTCTGTTTTGTACTAACCTTTTATGCAGAGGCTGAGGTAAGTTATTTAAGGGTGTGGATAGTTATCCATGTCCACTCTCACTCTTTCTTCCTCTCATTTTTTTCTTTTCTTTAGGCTTAGGTTGTTGTCAAACCTCCCCTTAGGGCAACCTTTGCATGATAACATTAGGACTAAATTCCATAGGATAGTCTCCCTCCAAACCTCCCCTTAGGGCCATCTTTGCATGATAACATTAGGATAGATTTTTCCCCGTAGTCTTTTTCTTTTCTTTTGAGTCCCTCTTCTCATCTCAAAACATTTCTAAGATACTTAATAAGTTCAACTTGCCTTGCACACAAGCCTTAAACATAGGAAATGAAGATTGAGGGGTCCCCCTTCTCTCTTCTAGAGTGTTGAGCATACGTCCCATTGGGGACGACCATGCGACGCATTCGTTCCCGTGTCATAGACTTTGATTCAAGTTGAGTTATGAACTAACTCAAGTCACTTCTGTCCTAAAAAAATACAAACAAACTTCAAACCTTTTTATCCTGTGGGATTGTCAAACTAAAGGCTATTTTTCAAAAAGGGCACGTTACCTTCCGTCTGAGTCACAAACAGGCATCGACCCTAACTGCCGGACGCGAACTTAACGTCGCTCATAAAAAACACAAAAAGAACTTGGTCCGAACTACATTGACTCTGAATTTCCCATTGCACAAAGGGAGTACGTAGGCCTAGGACGACGACGTTCTACCGAGTTTGTCTTTGTTTTCCCCTTCCCCGTTTTAGTGCAGCCATAGATGTTAGGATAACTCACCCTTAGAATAAACAACAAGCGTGGATCCCATCGAGTACGATGGACACGTGGGGTGCTAGTACCTTCCCCTCGCGTAACCGACTCCCGAACCCAGGCTATGGTTGCGATGACCATTCCTTTCCCTCTTCCTCAGGTTTATGTGGTGTTTCCTTTCCCTCTCTTGGGATAAATTTACACGGCTGGCGACTCTGTTTTCCGCGCCACTTTCGCGTTTGTACTTGGATGAAAATCCTGGGAGCGACACCTATCATACCCCAAATTTTGACCACTAAGATTTCCCATCATTGTGCAAATCATCATCATAATATGGATGAACCATCATACCTCATTAGTCTCCCCAAAGATGGGTGAGCATCCACTACAATCTAAATTAGGGTTTCAAGCCCTCTCAAAGCTCTTAGACAAAGGATCAATCAAACAATGACATGATCTTCAACTTGTCTAAACCTCTCAAACATCAACAATGGATCAAGAGGACTCCCACATCAAGAATCAAGCACAAGGTTGCAGCATTCCAAGTGGATCAAGCCTCAAGATCGCCAATGTCACCAAATTAGGGTTTTGGTCGACTAGGGCCTCTAGATGGAAATTTTCATATGGGCATGATCCAATGCTTCAAAGCATAACCCTAGATGCTCCAAGGGACATCATAAACCCAATCATTAAGTCAATTTAGCCTGAGGGGATGCATACATCAAAAATCAGGAATTCGGGTTTCTTGACCTAATTCACCCCTAAGTTGACTTTTGGGACAAAACATGAGCCAAGACCTCAAGAGAGGATTTGAGGGTCTCTAACATACTACATTGATCCATTTTCAATAATGGATTAATCCACGAAGCTTGATTCATAAGTTTCAAGTTCATCAGAACCACAATTAGGGTTTTGAGGAAAAAGTCAACTGTGCCTTTGACTTTTGACCCAGGCATACTCCCAAACCTTGGGACATGATTCAATACACCCTATAACACCCATGGAACATGTCCATCAAGTTTTATTTAGGTCAAGGACTTGATTTCATAGAGGATCGCACAGTTTGGAATTCATCTGACAAAAAGTCAACTGTGCACAAAACTTTTACTTTTTGAGATTTTTCACAATTATGGTTCTTTGACCCTAAAATGATGTTAATGTATGATTGGAATCATCATTCATCAAGAAAAATCAATAAATTGGGATAACTTGTAAAAGGGGTAACCATAAGAAACTTAGAAATTTTCTAAGTTATGGAACAAAGTGGCTAGGGTACCAACTTTGGAGGATCATAACTCCTAAACCACAAGGCCATTTTTCCCCATTCAAAGCTGGATTTGTAGCTCCCATGGCCCTCTACAAAAGCTTCAACTACCACTCATTCCAATTCCTCGTGGATTTCAAGTTATGGAGTGGCCAAAATCACAAAAAGTGAAAATGTCACTTTTTTCCAACACTTAGTGAAATTTTCACTAAGTCAGAATTTGTTTCAATTTTTCCAAAATGTAGAGGCATTTCTCACTTGGATCCAAAAAGTATAAAAACCAACTATGATCACACATATGTTGTATCATATGAGGGCTTTCCAAAATGACCAAGAACTTCACCAAACTCAATCTGAGCCATGAGATATGACCATGCCAATGTGCCTTGCTGCAAACTGTCATGGCAAGGCAGATTTATGCATTTTGTTCGATTTGCCCAATTTGTGCAAATGACTGTCATACCCCAAATTTTGACCACTTAGATTTCCCATCATTGTGCAAATCATCATCACAATATGGAGGAACCATCATACCTCATCAGTCTCCCCAAAGATGGGTGAGCATTCACTACAATCAAAATTAGGGTTTCAAGCCCTCTCTGAGTGCTTAGACAAAGGATCAATCAAGGAATGACATGATCTTCAACTTGTATAACCTCTCAAACATCCACAATGGATCAAAAGGACTCCCACTTCAAGGATTAAGCACAAGGCTGCTCCCTTCTAGGTGGATTAAGTCTCAAGATCGACAGTGCCACCAAATTAGGGTTTTGGTCGACCAGGGCCTCCAGATGGAAATTTTTCATCTAGGCACAAGCCAATGATCCAAAACATAACCTAATATACTCCAAGGAACCTCATGGACCCAATCATCAAGTCAATTTTGCCTCAAGGGATGCATTCATAAAAAATCAGGAATTAGGGTTTCTTGACCTAATTCACCCCTAAGTTGACTTTTAGGGCAAATCATGAGCCAAGACCTCAAGAGAGGGTTTGAGGGTCTCTAATGAACTATATTGATCCATTTACAACAATGTATTAATCCAAGAAGCTTGAGCAACAAGTCTCAATTTCATCTGCACCACAGTTAGGGTTTTAAGGAAAAAGTCAACTGTAACTTTGACTTTTGACCAGGACATGCTCCCAAGCCCTATGACATGCATCAATATACCCTATGACACCCATGGAACATGTCCATCAAGTTTGATTTAGGTCAAGGACATGATTTCCTGAAGAATTGCACAGTTTGGAATTCATCTGATAAAAAGTCAACTGTGCACAAAAGTCAACTTTGACTTTTTGAGATTTTTCACCAAAATGGATTTTTAACCCTAAAATGATGTTAATGTATGATTTGAATCATCATTCATCAAGAAAAATCAAGAAAAGTTGGGTAACTTGTAAAAGGGGTAACCATAAAAAACTTAGAAATTTTTCTAAGTTAAAAATAAAGTGGCTAGGGTACCAACTTTGGAGGGTCATAACTCCTAAACGACAAAGCCATTTTCTCCCATCCAAGGCTTGATTTGTAGATCTCATTGCCCTCTACAAAAACTTCAACTAGACCTAATTCCAATTCATTGTGGATTTTGAGTTATGGAGTGATCAAAATCAAGAAAAGTCACTTTGTTCCAACACTTAGTGAAAATTTCACTAAGTCAGATTTTACCCTACTTTTTGCCAAATGTAGGGGGATTTTTCACTTGGATTCAAAAGAGATCAAAACCAAACATGTTCAAATAGTTGTTGTATCATCTAAGGGCTTTCCAAAATGGCCAAGAACATTACCAAATTCAATTTGAGTCATGAGATATGACATTGGAAAGTTGCCTTGCTGAAATCTGCCAAGGCAAGGCAGAATTTGCATTTTTGCTCGATTTACCAAAATCAGCCAAATCCAAATGCTCCTATCCACTTGGACACCTCATAGGATTGAATCTAAATAGGACAATCACTGAGCCAAGCCTCCAAAGTCTGTGGAACAAGAAATAACATGTTGAACCTAGAATGGCCAAAATAGGGACAAGACTCCAATTTTGGATTGGAGCATTCAATGGAAGCATCAAGGTGGCATGGACTGAGCCATCTGCAACTGAATTCAGTTAAGACTTATCCAAGACCAAGAGAACCACAGCCCTGTGCCCTAACCTCTAGTCAATGGCTAGAGGAGACTTACATTCCCATTGGCCAACATTGAACAAACACCTGCTGCAGTTGCCATTCACTGTGGATCCCAAAACAAACTTGCTCTACTATAAATAGAGCTCAATTGTGGTCAGTTTAAGTACACCAAAGGCCTACAACACTTGCCTTTCTCAAAAACCACTTCTCACTCTCAAAAATTCCTTTCTTAGCAAGTCACTATCGGGTTTTTCATTAGAGAGCAATTCCACTTAAACCAATCACACACACACACACACCTCATATACATCATATGTGAGCTGATCAAACACTTAAACAACAACTGGAACACTGATTTCTCAGAATCACCAGTCAATTGCTCAAGGTTTTAACCAAAGTGCAGTTGAGATGCCATGAAGTGATCCAGCCATTCTCAGTCAAGTCCAAGCATTCAAACACACTCCATAGGGTGTAGGGAAGCTGTTCAGATCATCACAATTCATCTGTAACACCTCCTACTAAGAAATCAATTTGCTCTTGCTGTCACGACCTTGAGGTAAGCTTAAACTTGGTCATCTCTCAATCCCTGCAATTTTTGCTGCACAATAATTTGGCCATATGTTCATAATCATGCATGGAATGTTTCCCCTCAATTAATTGCATTGTTTGAATCGTGTATCAAAAATCCTAGCCTTCATGCAGAAATTAGGGTTCTTGAGGATTTTTCATGATTTCTTGTTATATGTTTAATTTAAATGAAATTAATTATCATAGACATGATCGTGAGGTTGAAACGAGTTGATTGGTATGTGGATTACATGATATGATTAAGTATTCAGTGAGATTGGAGAGAAAATGCAAATCTGGGCCAAGCTGAAACACGCGTGTGTTCTTCAGCTGTTCTTGGCGCCATTTTTCATAAATTCAAATATTTGAATTTTGTGATTTTATTTAATTGATTCAAAAATTAATTTCTCTCTGAGTTTTAATGATTTTGAGTTGATTCTTTTTTTAATAATTCACAAAAATGTTAAAATATTTTATTTTCCCGAAAAATCCCCAAAATATTATTTATTTCATATAATTGATATTTTTGCAAAGAATTAATGTTTTAATTATTTTTAACATTTAAAATATTTTTTTCCAACTTGATTTTGCATCTTTTAATGCTTTCTAATTATTTTGTAGGTCAATACTTAATTTTTGAAGCATTAATCCAAGATCACAATTTATTTTCCATATGTTAAACAATTTTAATCATTTTAATTGAATTTTTATTCAATTAAATACATTTTTGAAAATAAATTAGGGTTTTTGGATTAATTCAACCCTTATAAATCATTTTCAAAACTTTTTGGGCCTCTAATATAGTGTGAGACCAAATCCTTTTTTTGACCAAATCATTTTTGGGCCTCAGTGTATTGTATAAGTCCCGATACCGTCAAAAAACAAACGGCGCGATCGTCGCCTTTTGAAAAATAACCTTTTGGGCCTCTCCTCGAGCTATAAGACCCATTTAAAACTTTTTGGGCCTCTAATAGAGTGTAAGACCCAATCCCCTTTTAACCAAAACATTTCGGGCCTCAGGTATTGTATAAGCCCCTCTGCGTTAAAAGAAAACCTCGGCGCGATCGCCATTTTAAACGGAAAAATCATCTGGGCCTACCCTCGTGTTATAAGCCCCACTCTTTTTCTTTAAACCTTTTGGGCCTCTTGAGAGAGTGTAAGACCCATCCCTTTGTACAGAAAAGAATTTTTGGGCCACAGTCACTTGTATAAGTCCCTCTGTACAAATTCAAACAATGCGCTCACTGATAAAACCCTGGGCCTCTCCTTGAGCTGTAAGCCCCAAATCTTTCTTTTTCAAAACACTTTCTCCTTTGATTTTGAATATACTGTTGTTTTCAATTTTTCTTTGTTGAACAACTAACCAAACAGCATGAAAGCTCTACAATCGAGTAAGTGGTTATTGCTTTCATTTACTGCTTTTATATACATATAACTGTATTGTGGGGCTGTTTCACTGTAAGTCTTCTTTCATAAACTCATATCAACTATGTAATAATAGTATAGATATTTAGAGTTTCCCCGGCAACTACGTCTAGAACTAGGTGACGCCGTTTCGTTTATTCGTAGAAATAGACAACTAGATCCCCAATAGGATCACCAGATAAAGTCTTCTCTTCGGCTGTCCCCATTAGGAATCGTCAAGAAACTCTACTCCCAGAGATGAATGTATTCTCCGTGAATGGCATCTTTGAGTTTCTTCCAAATTCTCGAACTTTCCTGGCTTGATCTATTCCTCGTGAATAGCCTGTCTTGAATTTCTCGGGGTTTGGGGACCCACGGGCTTCTTAAAAGCATCGGCCTCCTCTTGGGCATCGTACAAGGACCCACAGGCTTCCTAAAAAGCAACCCCGCCTCCTCTTGGGCTTAGTACAAGGACCCTACGGCTTCTTAGAAGTATTCACAGCCTCCTTTTAGGCTTAGTATAATGATCTCTTCCTCCGGGAATGATAGCCTCCTCTTGGGCTTAGTACAAGGACCGATCGGCTTCTTAAAAGTTTCCAGCCTCCTCTTGGGCTTCGTACAAATTGTCCCGACGACCTCCTAGAGGTATAGGAACAGAACTTAATCATCTGCATAGAACAGTCCTTTCAAAGAGTCTACTACTGTTTCTCAAAGCACAGTATAAAAGATGACACTCTAGACTTGGACAGTCTAATATCCTTGAGTCTCAAAGACATTCTCAAGTGACCCCTTCAAGAATAGGAAGAAAACCCGTAGACTCGGACAGTTTCAATACCCTTCAGATTTCCAACTTCCTTAAAGAACAGGAATAACCCGGATCCTCGAATCAAATCCTTGAGTACAGTGTTGCTCATATAAGAACTGATTTTCTCTTTCAAAATCAATATACTGGACCTGTCACTTAACTGAAACAGTAACCACAGCCTCCTCTTAGGCTTTGTATAAAGATCCTTCTCCCGTGAAGTTAGCCTCTCTCTTGGGCTTTGTACAACGATCCTCCCCAGTGGAGTCAAACAACGTCCAGCCTCTCTCTCGGGCTTTATACGAGACACATAAGAGACTCCCTCGTTGAGTCAATCACCCTTTCGCCTCCATCTCGGGCTTCGTACGAGATACAAAAAACTCTCTTGTTGAGTCAAATAGCCTCCATCTCGGGCTTTATACGAGATACCAAAAGATTCCCTCGTCGAGTCAAAAACCTTTTAGCCTCTCTCTCGGGCTTTGTACGAGACACATAATAGCCTCCTCTTAGGCTTTGTATAAGAAAACCACTGGTTGATCTAATCAACCTTTTAGCATCAAAAATTAATTTCTCTCTGAGTTTTAATGATTTTGAGTTGATTCTTTTTTTAATAATTCACAAAAATGTTAAAATATTTTATTTTCCCGAAAAATCCCCAAAATATTATTTATTTCATATAATTGATATTTTTGCAAAGAATTAATGTTTTAATTATTTTTAACATTTAAAATATTTTTTTTCCAACTTGATTTTGCATCTTTTAATGCTTTCTAATTATTTTGTAGGTCAATACTTAATTTTTGAAGCATTAATCCAAGATCACAATTTATTTTCCATATGTTAAACAATTTTAATCATTTTAATTGAATTTTTATTCAATTAAATACATTTTTGAAAATAAATTAGGGTTTTTGGATTAATTCAACACTCATAAATCATTTTCAAAACTTTTTGGGCCTCTAATAGAGTGTGAGACCAAATCCTTTTTTTGACCAAATCATTTTTGGGCCTCAGTGTATTGTATAAGTCCCGATACCGTCAAAAAACAAACGGCGCGATCGTCGCCTTTTGAAAAATAACCTTTTGGGCCTCTCCTCGAGCTATAAGACCCATTTAAAACTTTTTGGGCCTCTAATAGAGTGTAAGACCCAATCCCCTTTTAACCAAAACATTTTGGGCCTCAGGTATTGTATAAGCCCCTCTGCGTTAAAAGAAAACCTCGGCGCGATCGCCATTTTAAACGGAAAAATCATCTGGGCCTACCCTCGTGTTATAAGCCCCACTCTTTTTCTTTAAACCTTTTGGGCCTCTTGAGAGAGTGTAAGACCCATCCCTTTGTACAGAAAAGAATTTTTGGGCCACAGTCACTTGTATAAGTCCCTCTGTACAAATTCAAACAGTGCGCTCACTGATAAAACCCTGGGCCTCTCCTTGAGCTGTAAGCCCCAAATCTTTCTTTTTCAAAACACTTTCTCCTTTGATTTTGAATATACTGTTGTTTTCAATTTTTCTTTGTTGAACAACTAACCAAACAGCATGAAAGCTCTACAATCGAGTAAGTGGTTATTGCTTTCATTTACTGCTTTTATATACATATAACTGTATTGTGGGGCTGTTTCACTGTAAGTCTTCTTTCATAAACTCATATCAACTATGTAATAATAGTATAGATATTTAGAGTTTCCCCGGCAACTACGTCTAGAACTAGGTGACGCCGTTTCGTTTATTCGTAGAAATAGACAACTAGATCCCCAATAGGATCACCAGATAAAGTCTTCTCTTCGGCTGTCCACATTAGGAATCGTCAAGAAACTCTACTCCCAGAGATGAATGTATTCTCCGTGAATGGCATCTTTGAGTTTCTTCCAAATTCTCGAACTTTCCTGGCTTGATCTATTCCTCGTGAATAGCCTGTCTTGAATTTCTCGGGGTTTGGGGACCCACGGGCTTCTTAAAAGCATCGGCCTCCTCTTGGGCATCGTACAAGGACCCACAAGCTTCCTAAAAAGCAACCCCGCCTCCTCTTGGGCTTAGTACAAGGACCCTACGGCTTCTTAGAAGTATTCACAGCCTCCTTTTAGGCTTAGTATAATGATCTCTTCCTCCGGGAATGATAGCCTCCTCTTGGGCTTAGTACAAGGACCGATCGGCTTCTTAAAAGTTTCCAGCATCCTCTTGGGCTTCGTACAAATTGTCCCGACGACCTCCTAGAGGTATAGGAACAGAACTTAATCATCTGCATAGAACAGTCCTTTCAAAGAGTCTACTACTGTTTCTCAAAGCACAGTACAAAAGATGACACTCTAGACTTGGACAGTCTAATATCCTTGAGTCTCAAAGACATTCTCAAGTGACCCCTTCAAGAATAGGAAGAAAACCCGTAGACTCGGACAGTTTCAATACCCTTCGGATTTCCAACTTCCTTAAAGAACAGGAATAACCCAGATCCTCGAATCAAATCCTTGAGTACAGTGTTGCTCATATAAGAACTGATTTTCTCTTTCAAAATCAATATACTGGACCTGTCACTTAACTGAAACAGTAACCACTGCCTCCTCTTAGGCTTTGTATAAAGATACTTCTCCCGTGAAGTTAGCCTCTCTCTTGGGCTTTGTACAACGATCGTCCCCAGTGGAGTCAAACAACGTCCAGCCTCTCTCTCGGGCTTTATACGAGACACATAAGAGACTCCCTCGTTGAGTCAATCACCCTTTCGCCTCCATCTCGGGCTTCGTACGAGATACAAAAAACTCTCTTGTTGAGTCAAATAGCCTCCATCTCGGGCTTTATACGAGATACCAAAAGATTCCCTCGTCGAGTCAAAAACCTTTTAGCCTCTCTCTCGGGCTTTGTACGAGACACATAATAGCCTCCTCTTAGGCTTTGTATAAGAAAACCACTGGTTGATCTAATCAACCTTTTAGCATCAAAGCTGTGCCTCGTTCACAGTACACAAACATCAATAACTCCTTCCCCTCCATCTAATTGTTGTAAGCGGAAAGCCTCTGGATCATCTACATCCATGCCAATGTCCCTCTTTTAGTATGAGAAATTCCTAAGGAAAGATGGCGTTACTCTACACTGAGTTAAAGTATTCTCCTTCAGGTTGAAATCCCCTATAAAGGAAATTATGGCATTACCAGATTAGGCATAAGATTGAAAGAAAAATCTTAGCGAGCACACTAAACAAAAACCCAAAATCCCATACTTTTATATATATTCGTCCTAACATCTCAACCAATAGCCTAAAGCACCCCTCGTCAACAAAATAAACCTAGAAAAAACCCCGAATTTTTGTAGCATCTGTAAACCAACAGTTTTGACTGTTTAATCTCAGTATGCAAGCAGGGTTAATTGGAGACATCTATTTCCCTTCCTTCATCAGCTTTAATAGGATAAAAAATGAATCGTACTGTAGTAACCCAGAGCGATCGTGCTTCGCAACCATATCCAAAAATCGCTCGCTACAGAAAAATGGCGACTCTGCTGGGGAAAATCATTGATCTCCTTAGGGATCTTGTTCTTTTTTGTGGAAACCTTGATGTCACTAGGATCTTAGGTCAAAACGTCGTTAATTTGGAATGAAACCACAGATTGGTGACTCCGCCGGGAAACCATTTTCTGTCAGGAACTTAAGATTCTTAGCTTTTAAAAGTCTAGGATGATTAGGACAAATATATATACTGCTTTTCCTAATTGCTATACGTGTTTATTTTTCTGCTAATGGGAATGCGTGTGATGCCGCATGTGGAAAGATCGAGTATACACTTAAGATAAGTGATGGCGACGAGGTCGACCATCAACCTCAGTGGAGGCTGACCAATGCAACCCATTCTCTCACCTAGACAATGGGCCGATTGTGATGTCTGAGAAGCTGAGGAGCCAAACCCTTTTGTAGTGCGGAAACTATCAGGAATAGTTGTTACGCGATACTACCCTTATTTGAGGCTGGTGATCTATTCTCGGTGAATGGCACTTACTCTAAGATTGCTCTACAACTCGTTGGCGATCCACTTGTTATTTTGCTTTCCTGGGAGGAGCTGATGATAATGAGTACAGGTACAAAAATCACCCTAGTATAAACCTTTGGGGATGGGTAGAGCCTTGACTTCATGACAACGACCCTTTGACCCCATGTTTTTTCTATGTTTTTGTGTGCTGCATTCATGCATTCATTTAAAAAACATTCAAAACATTCAAAAAAAATTCTCTTCTAGTCTCTCTGTTTTTCAAATTAAACTAAGACTGTGATTGCAAATATCAGAGAAAAGGATTGCGTTAATGGATTTCGGTAGAAGGAGAACTCATAGTTATACCTTCAAGGTTCCAAAGCTAGAGGATTTGAGAAGGTTAGCAAGGATGATCACAAACCCAGAGGTTTTCAGAGCCAAGCACGGAGGTTTGCTACCACTGTTAAGAGTCCATGTGATTGAGGGAATCATGGATGCGCTCATTTAGTTTTATGATCCAGTTTATCACTGTTTCACATTCCCGGATTACCAGCTCGTACCAACGCTGGAGGAGTATTCTCATCTGATTGATCTACACATTACTGATCGAGCTCCATTTTCTGGACTGGAAGAAATTCCAAAGAATCAGACCATTGCAAGAGCAATTCATTTGGACGAGTCTGAGGTCAGGACTCACCTAACTACCAAGGGTGGCATCCAAGGTTTGCCAGCCCAGTTCTTGACAAAGAAGGCCCTGTATTTTGCCAGTATAGGAAACGTGACTGCTTTTGAAAGCATCTTTATCTTGCTCACCTACGGGTTATTTTTGTTTCCCAACATTAATAATTTCGTTGATATCAACTCCATTAAGGTTTTTCTCATTGGAAACCCTATACCGACTTTGCTCGCAGATGCGTATCATTCTGTACACTTGGGAAATTTGTACAGCGGAGGGGAGATCACGTGCTGTGTACCTTTGCTTTACAAATGGTTTATCTCTCACTTGCCCAAGTCTGCTGCTTTTTGGGATTGTAAGAGTGCCTTACGTTGGTCGCAGAAGATCATGTCCCTTACCAACTCTGATATAGATTGGTGTAATAGGATATATGATGGAATCAGAATCATTGATCATTGTGGAAACTTCCCCAACGTACCCCTTATAGGAACTAAGGGAGGAATCAACTATCATCCAGTTCTCGTTCATTGTCAATTTGGATACCCGATGAGACACGTCCCACGGGGTGTTCATCTGGAAGGCTTTTCTTCAAGGAATGAGAAAACGACAGAGCACTAAAGATGAAAATAGTGCACGCTTGGAAGCACGTTCATAAGAAAGGACGAGAGTCTCTAGGAAAACCGGACTGTGTCTCGATGGAGCCTTACCTCCATTGGGTACAAACTAGAGCTCTCAAGCTGAAGATGCCTTATCCTCGTTACGAAATTCTTCCGCCGAGGGAATCTGTCATGTACTTCATGACGGAAACTGAAAAACTTCAGGTTACTCTCAACAAAGTTCAAAAGGAGAGGAGGTCTTGGAAGAACAAGTACCGCACCCTCGACGTGGAGTGCATCAAAATACAACAATTACTAAAAGATAAGGATACACTGATTGAAATTTTGGAGCAACATGCTGTGGAGAATCAAGATGACCAAAGGAATTTGCTCGCTCCTTTCACCTGGCAAAGGAATGACAACCCGACAACGGCCCAAGAGCCCCAGTCAAAGAAAAGGAAGATACCAGAATCAGCACCCGATTTCTCTTCAGAGAGGACTCGGGACCCATTAGTTTAGGTTTCTGTTTCTGGACCTTGTAATCTACTGTATTTTCGTTTCTGCAATCCTTTGAATTTCAATAAAAAGGGGTTTCCCCACTGTTTGATATTTGCAATCTAATTGTCGAAGTTTATTTTGATTATACCAAAAAATAATTAATGTAATCATTGCATTCATCATTCTCACATCGCGTATTCTTCTTACCTACGAATCTCACGTTTGTGTCTCGGTTCTAGAGTCAAACTGTCCCATTCGTATAATACTCGGGCCAATCGTCAGAAAAAGATGGATGATCTTGAGGAAGAAAACAGAGAGTTGAAAGAAGAGATCGACGCTCTGAGAGAGGATATGAGAAAGCTTCATAACGACATGCAAGCCATGGCAGAAGCTCAGCTACAAAGAATTGTGATCTCAGAGATCACCTCAACGCCCATAGTGGAGAAGTATGATCCTAGGTATCAGATGCCGAAAGATCATCCTTGGGGCATGCCTGTTAACTATATCCCAGAAGGATATGTTCCGCCGATCACTGAAGATCAGGGAATCACAACAGAAGCCGCTGGGCCTGAAGGTTACAAACTTCGGGAAAGCGAAGATGCCAGAGGCATACTGAAGACTCCTGAAGGTTACAAACTTCAGGAGACGCCAAGACTCACTACCGTAGTCACGGTACCACCCCCTGTGGTGCACACTGTCCCGGAAGGACAGATTCCACAGACACCTTCTGGTAAGAAGGAAACTATGTTTGACAGAATAGAGGAATTCTAGGAGCAGTTCTTGGAAATGCAGAAGGAACTGCAAGCCATTCGCGGTCAGGATCTATTTGGAAAGGACGCCGCAGATCTCTGCTTGGTCCCAAATGTGAAAGTCCCGCACAAATTTCAAGTGCCCGACTTTGAGAAGTACAAGGGTAACTCTTGCTCTCAAAGCCATCTGGTGATGTATGCCCGGCGGATGTCAGATCAGACGGAAAATCAGGACCTACTGATTCACTACTTTCAGGATATTTTAACCGGTGCCGCACTCAAATGGTACATGGGTTTAAACCGTGCCACGATCATCACATTCAGAGATCTTGGCACTGCCTTCGTCCAACAATACAAATACAATCTGGACATGGCACCCGACAGAGATCAACTCAAATCGATGTCGCAAAAGGACAAGGAAACCTTTAAGGAGTACGCTCAAAGGTGGCGTGAGATTGCCGCTCAAATTTGTCCACCTCTTGAGGAAAAAGAGATGACAAAGATCTTCTTAAAGACCTTAAGCTCATTTTACTATGACTGAATGGTTGCCAGTGCGCCCAGTGATTTCACCGAAATGGTTGGCATGGGCGTACGTCTTGAGGAAGCCGCCCGAGAAGGACGTTTGGTAAAAGACACTGGATCGACGAGCAGTACTAAAAATACGGTAGTGCTCTCCCTAAGAAAAAATAGCAAGATATTGGGAATATCTCTCTCGGAAAGAAAAGGCGACGTTATCAACCGGTAGCAGCTGTGACTCCTGCTATCAACCCTGCGTCTATCCCTACGTATCAACCTCAGGTTGCGCAGAGCCAACCTGATCAACAAAGGACACAATAGCCTCTTCATCAGGCTCGTCCTCCATATAACAACAATCGTACAACACGGCCACCAGGGTTTGACCCTATACCCGTGTCGTACGCAGAGCTGTTTTCATTACTACTGGCTAAGGGGCACATTCAGACTAAATCTCCTCTTACAGTACCGGAAAATCCGCCTTTTTTGTTTAAGATGGATCAAACTTGCCCTTATCATCAAGGAGGTCCAGGGCAATAACATAGAGACTTGTCTCAATTTCAAGTCTGACGTGCAAAAACTTGTTAGGAGCGGGGTCTTATCCATCAAGGATACAAATCCAAATGTTCTCACGAATCCGCTGCCTCAACACGAGAAGGCTGTAGTCAATTTGATAGAAGGAGAATCTAACAACGTCTATCAAATTCACAATGTACTCTTGTTGAAGACCAATCTGGTCAAGATGCATTATAGACAGAGTGGATATGGCCATGTGCCACCTCATAACTATCACCAGTGTGATATCTGCTCTAAAGACAATTAGGGATGTTCTGTGGTGCAAGCAGCTCTACAGGAACAAATGGATCTCGGATGGATCCAAGAGCACCCAGTTCGTGGAGTTAACATGGTCTACACGAATTCTACCGTCATTCAAAACCACGACATTCGTGGGATGAATGTCAACCTGGTGGCAATGCACTCAAGGCAAAGCCAGTATCATAATCTGCCGCGGCATGATTATAGTTCTTGTCTGACTTGCTCAGTAAACAAACAGGGTTGCTCTTTTGTACAAGAAGCCCTCCAGCGTCAGATGGATCTTGGATGGATCCAAGGCTACCATGATAGGAATTCCTATCAAATTAACATGGTTCAGATCTTTGACATTCGCTTGATGAATACCAGCCTGGTAGAGTTACATGCTGAACAGGTCCAACTCGGATTCCAGGTGTCACATAATTATCACGGCTGTAAAGCGGGTTGCGAAAACGATCGAGGTTGTACCCTTGTCCAGGACGTACTTCAGCACTTGTTAAATCACTGGTGGATGCCAATCTATATGGATGAAGATACTCAGCAGATTAGTATCAGTAACAGAAACCCCACTCGGCGTCAGAGTCAAGACGTCCGATCTGTGGAAGCTAACCTAGTAAGGTTACATTGTATTCAAAGTGGGCGTGGCCAGGTGCCCCCACACAACTATGAACGTTGCGGCGTCTGTTCGAAAAGTAACCAAGGGTGTTACTTTGTGAGAGCAGCTCTTCAGGGTCAAGTAGATCGTGGAGAGATTCGCCCATATCCGGGTTCTGGACCCATCAACGGGACGCCGAACTACCTTGCCAAGCAAGTTGAGGATGTTGTCATGATCTCTGGTCATCACAGGACCAGGGATGTTTTTGCCATTATCCCTCTACTTGACGAATCTAAAGTTCCCAACCGGGAACGGATCGAGATTACTTATGTCGGTCAGAAAAATCAGAAGGCTCCCATAGTCATCTATCTGCCAAGACCACTACCGTATGAATCAACTAAGGCTATCCCTTACAAATATGGTGCAACAATAGTTGAAAATGGAAAGGAAATTCCATTACCCTCCATCGTGAATATTACAGACATCAGTCGTGTAACACGGAGCGGTCGAATCTTCAACCGAGGAGTTGGAGAACCTAACAAGGAAAAGGAACTTCAGACGAAAACTCCTGATCCACCAGTCGGTCAATCCAGTAATCCCGACCTTTCGAAAAATAATGATGAGATGCTGAAGCTCATCCAAAGGAGTGAATACAACATTGTCGATCAACTATTACAAACTCCATCAAAGATCTTTGTGTTATCACTGTTACTCAGTTCAGAAGCCCACAGGGAGGCTCTACAGAAAGTCTTGGAGCAAGCCTTTGTGGAACAGGATGTAACAATCAGATAGTTTGATAGCATTGTCTCTAACATCACTTCCTGCAAAAATTTGGGATTTAGTGATGAGGAATTACCCGAAGCGGGTCGCCGTCATAACATGGCGCTCAACATTACAGTTAACTGCCAGGACGATGCTTTAGCCAGCGTACTGGTAGACACAGGGTCAGCCCTGAATGTTATGCCGAAGTCTACTTTGATGCAATTATCATTCAAAGGCCCTCCGATGAGAATCAGCGAGGTCGTCATCAAAGCGTTCGACGGATCCAGAAAAACAGTTATCGGCGAAGTTGATCTTCCCATAACTATTTGTCCTCACACTTTCCAAGTCACTTTCCAGGTCATGGACATCCGGGCAACGTACAGTTGTTTATTAGGAAGACCTTGGATACATCAGGCTGGAGCGGTCACTTCGACCCTCCACCAAAAGCTAAAGTTCATCAAGAATGATCAACTTGTCACAGTTTGTGGGGAACAAGCCTTCCTTGTAAGCAACTTGTCATCATCTACTGGCATAGAACCCGAGGAGGTTATTGGAACTCAGTTCCAAGCACTATCGGTGAGCAAGAACAATCAGTTCAAAGGAGGAACCTCGATTTCCTCATACAACGATGTTATCAAAGCGGTCGAGAGTACCGATATAACTGGATGGGGACAGCTTGTCATTCCAATTGACAATAAAACAAAGAAGGGTCTTGGTTTTTCTGCAACCTGTACCCGGACAGCTGCCAACGATGAAAGTCTTCATCCCCTTCAAAACTTCTTCCACAGTGGAGGTTTCCTTCACCCAGTGTCTCAAGCAGTACATGCTATCAATGAGGAAGATCCCTCTGACACAGATGAAGAATGGAAGTCCTATCTTAATAAGGACGGTTATATGTCTCAGGAAGAGGTGCCTACGCCATTTTGCTATCCCGCACAGAGTCCGAGATTTATACCCAGATCAGACGTCGAAATGATATATGGAGATTGTGATCCGAAAGGATGTCGTACTCCACCTAACTCATTAGAGGAGGACACTCTGATGAAAGACCACTTTGACCACAATTACAATGGCCCAATGGATGGTCTGCCAATGTGGCAGCCTTACCCAGGATACTTGGGGCAAGAGAGTCAGCCGGACAATGAAAATCAGCTGACAGTCATTGAACAAAATACCTGTATCCCCACCATGTCGTGGGATCAACAATCAGGTCATTCAGAAAACGTCCAGTACGACGATGAATTTGCAACGTTTGCAGGACTTGAGTTCATTAACTATGCTTTTCCAGAGGTCAACGTCATCGAGAGAGATAACTCCTCCAGTTCCAGAGAAGTGTGGGACACCTTGGGACAACCGAGTGGGAAATACGACTATATGGTCAAGTACACCGCTCCCGAAAGCTCTCGTATCAGGCTCGAAGATATCCAGCCTACTGGATGGGGAGATACAGCTGAGAGCACAAATACTATGCAAAATTCAACTGAGGAATTCTCCTACGACAATTCTGCCTGGGAGACAGATTCCAATGATCCTGCTCCACCAGAAATCAGCGTCATTTCTGAAGACAAATCAAGGAAGGTGCCAGACTTTGTGATTCACCGAGGAGTTCGCCGCCAATGGGTTGCTATCGACGCTCCAAAGATTGTTCATAAGTCAAAGTAGTTGTCGTTTTTAACCTTTCACCCTGCCCAGGTGAAACAGATGTTTTGATAGGGCTCGCTTTCTGTAAATTTCCCTCTTCGCTTTCCTCGAAGCGACAGAGTTTTGTTTTATAGGGCTATAGTTTCAAGGATCAACTTGTTCATTAATAAAATAACGTCGTTCTGTAATTTCCGCATTAATTGCTATTTTCTCTTTTTGCTTTTTCAGAAAATGGTAATCCTAAAAAACAATTCAATAATAAAAACAAGCAGTAATAAAATAAATACACTGCACACACTTTTGCATTTTCTCTATCTCTTCTAAAACACGAATCATCACGTCATGCAGATTGCTTGTTTTAAACCCCGTTGAAACATATGATCCGATGCCTTCTCCCAACTTTGAGTTCCCGGTATTCGAGGCTGAAGAAGAAAATGATGACAAAATTCCAGAAGAGATCTCCCGACTACTCATACAAGAGGAAAGGTCCATTGAACCTCACAAAGAGCTGTTGGAAACGGAAAACTTGGGTTCAGAAAAAGAGAGAAAAGAAATCAGGATTGGGGCACTGCTCAGTCCCATTGCCAGAGAGAGTTTGATAAAGCTTCTCCAAGAATTCCCCGATGTATTCGCTTGGTCCTATCAGGATATGCCAGGGTTGGATACCAGCATCGTGGAACACCATCTACCGTTAAGATTGGAATGTCCGCCAGTAAAGCAAAGGTTGAGACGCACTCACCCGGACATGGCCATCAAAATCAAAGAGGAGGTACAGAAACAGATTGATACGGGTTTCCTCGCCACATCTGAATATCTTCAATGGTTAGCCAATATTGTACCCGTTCCGAAAAAGGATGGAAAGGTCAAAATGTGTGTCGACTACAGGGATCTGAACAAGGCAAGTACAAAGGACGACTTTCCTTTACCACACATTGACATACTGGTAGACAGTACAACAAAGTTCAACGTCTTCTCCTTCATGGATGGATTCTCGAGCTATAACCGGATCAAAATGGCGCCGAAAGACATGGAGAAAACTTCATTCATTACCCCATGGGGAACCTTTTGTTACAAGGTAATGCCGTTCGGTTTGAAGAATGTCGGGGCAACCTATAAAAGGGCCATGACTACTCTTTTTCATGACATGATACTCAAAGAAATCGAAGTGTATGTCGATGATATGATTGCAAAATCTAAAACAGAGAGTGAGCACGTTGAACATCTGTCAAAATTGTTCGAACGTTTAAGAAAATTCAAGCTCCGCTTGAATCCTAACAAGTGCATCTTCGGTGTCCGTTCAGGGAAACTACTAGGGTTCATCGTCAGCCAGAAAGGAATTGAGGTTGATCCTGACAAGGTCAAGGCCATTCAAGAAATGCCTTCTCCGAAAACTGAAAAACAAGTCAGAGGATTCCTGGGACGTTTGAACTACATCTCCAGATTCATATTCCTTATGACCGCCACGTGTGCGCCGATTTTCAAATTACTCAAAAAGAACCAGGATTGCGTTTGGTCAGAAGATTGCTAAACTGCCTTCGACAGTATTAAGGAATACCTGTTGAATCCGCTGATTCTATCACCTCCAGTGGAAGGAAGACCACTGATCATTTACCTCACAGTCCTGGAGGACTCAATGGGATGTGTACTTGGCCAACAATATGAAACCAAAAGGAAAGAGTCTGCCATTTACTATTTGAGCAACAAGTTCACCGACTGCGAAACTCGGTACACGATGCTTGAGAAAACTTGTTGTGCTTTGGCTTGGGCAGCCAAACGTCTTCGCCAATACATGATTTGTCATACTACTTGGTTAATCTCAGAAATGGATCCAATTAAGTACGTCTTCGAAAAGCCTGCTCTCACGGGAAGAATTTCCCGTTGGTAGATGCTGTAATCAGAATATGACATAGAGTACCACGCTCAGAAAGCCGTTAAAGGAAGTATTTTAGCTGATCATTTGGCTCATCAACCGATTGACGATCAAGAATCGATCGGGTTTGACTTCCCAGACGAAGATGTCATGTATCTAAAAATGAAAGATTGCGATGAACCATTACCCAGTGAAGGGCCAGAACCAGGTTCCCAATGGGGACTAATCTTTGACGGAGTAGTTAATCATTATGGAAACGGAATTGGGGCAATAATTGTTACCCCTCAGGGTACCCACATTCCTTTCACTGCCAGAATTACATTCAAATGTACGAACAACGAGGCCGAATACGATGCATGTATCATGGGTCTCGAGGAAGCGATTGATTTAAGGATCAAAAACTTGGACGTATACGGCGACTCAGCCTTGGTTATCAATCAGATAAAAGGAGATTGGAACACATACCAATCAGGATTGATTCCTTACAAAGACTACGCAAGAAGGTTGCTATCTTTCTTCAACAGAGTTGAGTTTCATCATATCCCTCGTGAGGAGAATCACATGGCTGATGCATTAGCCACTCTCTCTTCCATGATTAGTGTAGGTCAATGGAACGACCTACCTAAGATCGACATAATGCGCCTTGAAAGGCCCGCTTACATCTTCACGATTGAAGCAGTCATAGACGACAGACCTTGGTATCACGATATCAAATGCTTCCTTCAGAAACAAGAGTACCCACCTGGGGCACTCAGAAAAGACAGAAAAACCCTCAGAAGATTGGCTGGAAACTTCTTCTTGAGTGGTGACACTCTCTATAAGAGAAATTTCGACATGGTCTTGCTCTGATGCGTAGACAGACCAGAAGCAGACATGCTTATGAAAGAAATTCATGAAGGATCCTTTGGCACTCATGCCAATGGACACACAATGGCGAGAAAAATTTTAAGAGCAGGGTACTATTGGTTGACAATGGAATCCGACTGCTACAAGTACATGAGGAGGTGTCACAAGTGTCAGATATACTCCGACAAAATTCATGTACCGCCATCACATCTCAAAGTTCTTTCTTCCCCATGGCCATTTTCCATATGGGGAATCGACATGATTGGCTTGATTGAGCCCAAGGCTTCGAACGGACATCGGTTCATCCTGGTAGCCATTGATTACTTCACTAAGTGGGTCGAAGCAGCGTCATTCGCCAATGTTACCCGACAAGTGGTGGTCCGATTTATCAAAAACAATATCATCTGCCGTTATGGTGTTCCAAGCCAGATCATTACTGATAATGGATCTAACTTGAACAACAAGATGATGAAAGAGTTGTGTACAGAGTTCAAGATCGAACATCATAACTCATCTCCCTACCGACCAAAGATGAACGGAGCGGTAGAAGCGGCCAATAAGAACATCAAGAAGATCATTCAAAAGATGGTTGTAACCTACAAAGACTGGCACGAGATGCTACCCTTTGCCCTTCACGGTTATCGCACATCTGTCCGCACTTCAACAGGGGCAACCCCTTTCTCTCTAATGTATGGCATGGAAGCAGTGCTCCCCATAGAAGTAGAGATCCCATCAATCCAGATATTGATGGAAGCTAAGCTCACCGAAGCTGAATGGTGTCAAAGCCGACACGACGAACTGAATCTGATAGAAGAAAAGAGAATCATGGCACTATGCCATGGTCAATTGTATCAACAGAAAATGAAGAAGGCGTTCGACAAGAAGGTCCGACCTCGTGTCTTCAGGAAAGGAGACCTCGTGCTCAAGAGGATACAATTATTTCTCAGTGACTCTCGGGGCAAATGGACTCCGAATTATGATGGCCCCTATGTGGTCACGAAAGCTTTCTCAGGCGGCGCCTTGAGACTTGCAACCATGGACGGAGAGGAATTTGCCTACCCCACGAATGTTGATGTAGTCAAGAAATACTTCGCCTAAACTAAAAAAAAAACGTCTCGGTGGATTGAAAACCCAAAAGGGCGGTCCAGGCAAAAGTTAGAGACATAAAAAGAAAAAAATCATCCCGGTGGATTGGAAACGTCACAGTACAATCCAGGCAAAAATTAGGGATAATGGCAAGTAACTATGTTCAACAGAGGCAAGTCCCTCAGCAGCAGCAGTTATATCATCCGCCAGAAAACTCCAGTCAAGGTCATCTTCGACAGAAGCTCAGGATGTCTCGAATTCAAAGTTGGTAGAAGGATAGTGGTCGTTATGTTTCAACGTAGCCCTTTTCCCTGTAAATTACCATTTTCTAACTTTGTATATACTCTTTGGAATCACGCGTTTGACTGATCTCCATCTTATCAATAAAATTTGAGCCCTTGTGTTTTTGTTTGTAATTCTTATTTGTTTTAGCTTTAGAGAATGGCATTTTAAATATGATTAACGATTCTTGAAATAAAACAAAAATGAATTTACTTGTTAAAACTTTTTCTGCTTTAAAATAAAGATGGCAATTTCTTTTGACTGTTGAACATCAGAAGAACATCGACCGCTTCTCCAGAAATAAGCGAACTTCGAAGTGCATAATCAAAGTACTCCTTCTAACCTAGTACGCCTGAATGAAGGGATCAACTGTGTCAGAGACCTTGTTTCGTCTGACACGCCTCGGCCGAGTTCTTATCTCCTAAGCCCGACCAACGTAGCTCCCAACAGGGACTATATCTCCTAAGCAAGGTGGAATTGCTACTCTTGGACCAACGATACCTCTTCATCCCCTGCAGTGGCCGAGTATCCAGTCGTGTTCATCTATCAGTTTGTATGTCGTATTAGTTTTGTCAGCATAAACATACATGCATCATTGCATTATTGATTTACATTCACATTTCATATTGCATCACTATCACTCTAGTCAGCCTTGTCCGCTAGTGATAAAAGTCCTCTCGATCGAGTTGTCAACCCTTTCCTCATCAGGAAGTGTTACGTCTGAACATTCTCTCTCCTCCAGTTTTATTTCTGGATTGAAGTTGGGTCCTCGACCACTTTGATAACTTGAACCTCTGAAAGGCCAGAGAGCCCTCAGTTAACATCACTCTTCGCCATTGAAGATGATATCCTTGTTTTCCCGGATTAAAGAAAATCCCAAGAGAAAGCCTCCTAAATCGGAGATTCGACAGTACGGCAGTTTTTTCTCCGAAAAACCCACTGATGAAAAGGTCATCGGCACCTCAAAATTGGATCACATCATATGGCATTTCTCCGAGAAGATCTCCGAGAAAAGTATGATGTAAAGACCCCAAAAAAATGCAGTCTCTCAAGGGACTCGCATTCCCCAAGTAGAGTCAACAAATGGCATCTCCAACAGAGAAGTTTGTACACCTCTACAACTCAGACGACTGGGTTCCCCAGCAAGTCTGACATCAAAACTTTTTCCACTCAAATGGCATCTTCCCAGGAAAATTCGGCGAGAAGTTTGAAGGAAAGCCGCTACGAATAGGGTCCCTTGTCAGTAAAGTTTATTGACGAAAGAAACCAAGACCAGTTCCTGGGTAGGAAACCAGGATCGAGGGGAAGTTTACATCAGAAACTAAGACCAGTTCCTCGGTAGGAAACCAAGATCGAGGGGAAGTTTATTTTAGAAATTGAGACCAGTTCCTTGGCTGAAGACCAGGATCGAGGGGAAGTTTACCTTTTCTAAGCATCATTTCTTAGCTAAAGAAGATGAATGCGTAAGCTACCATTCATAACCACCATCAAAATTTCAGGTATTCCGATATTTAATCCTCTTGCACCCCGAATGTCCGAATACCTTCGTCATTCACACCTTCGTGTCCAAGAAGATTAAATAGGGGCATCTGTCATACCCCAAATTTTGACCACTTAGATTTCCCATCATTGTGCAAATCATCATCACAATATGGAGGAACCATCATACCTCATCAGTCTCCCCAAAGATGGGTGAGCATTCACTACAATCAAAATTAGGGATTCAAGCCCTCTGTGAGTGCTTAGACAAAGGATCAATCAAGGAATGACATGATCTTCAACTTGTATAACCTCTCAAACATCCATAATGGATCAAAAGGACTCCCACTTCAAGGATTAAGCACAAGGCTGCTCCCTTCTAGGTGGATTAATTCTCAAGATCGACAGTGCCACCAAATTAGGGTTTTGGTCGACCAGGGCCTCCAGATGGAAAATTTTCATCTGGGCACAAGCCAGTGATCCAAAACATAACCTAATATACTCCATGGAACCTCATGGACCCAATCATCAAGTCAATTTTTGTCAGGGGATGCATTCATAAAAAATCAGGAATTAGGGTTTCTTGACCTAATTCACCCCTAAGTTGACTTTTAGGGCAAATCATGAGCCAAGACCTCAAGAGAGGGTTTGAGGGTCTCTAATGAACTATATTGATCCATTTGCAACAATGGATTAATCCAAGAAGCTTGAGCAATAAGTCTCAATTTCATCTGCACCACAATTAGGGTTTTAAGGAAAAAGTCAACTGTAACTTTGACTTTTGACCAGGACATGCTCCCAAGCCCTATGACATGCATCAATATACCCTATGACACCCATGGAACATGTCCATCAAGTTTGATTTAGGTCAAGGACATGATTTCCTGAAGAATTGCACAGTTTGGAATTCATCTGATAAAAAGTCAACTGTGCACAAAAGTCAACTTTGACTTTTTGAGATTTTTCACCAAAATGGATTTTTAACCCTAAAATGATGTTAATGTATGATTTGAATCATCATTCATCAAGAAAAATCAAGAAAAGTTGGGTAACTTGTAAAAGGGGTAACCATAAAAAACTTAAAAAATTTTCTAAGTTAAAAATAAAGTGGCTAGGGTACCAACTTTGGAGGGTCATAACTCCTAAACCACAAAGCCATTTTCTCCCATCCAAGGCTTGATTTGTAGATCTCATTGCCCTCTACAAAAACTTCAACTAGACCTAATTCCAATTCATTGTGGATTTTGAGTTATGGAGTGATCAAAATCAAGAAAAGTCACTTTGTTCCAACACTTAGTGAAAATTTCACTAAGTCAGATTTTACCCTACTTTTTGCCAAATATAGGGGGATTTTTCACTTGGATTCAAAAGAGATCAAAACCAAACATGTTCAAACAGTTGTTGTATCATGTAAGGGCTTTCCAAAATGGTCAAGAACATTACCAAATTCAATTTGAGTCATGAGATATGACATTGGAAAGTTACCTTGCTGAAATCTGCCAAGGCAAGGCAGAATTTGCATTTTTGCTCGATTTGCCAAAATCAGCCAAATCCAAATGCTCCTATCCACTTGGACACCTTAGAGGATTGAATCTAAAGGGGACAATCACTGAGCCAAGCCTCCAAAGTCTTTGGAACAAGAAATAGCATGTTGAACCTAGAATGGCCAAAATAGGGACAAGACTCCAATTTTGGATTGGAGCATTCAATGGAAGCATCAAGGTGGCATGGACTGAGCCATCTGCAACTGAATTCAGTCAAGACTTATCCAAGACCAAGGGAACCACAGCCCTGTGCCCTAACCTCTAGTCAATGGCTAGAGGAGACTTACATTCCCATTGGCCAACATTGAACAAACACCTACTGCAGTTGCCATTCACTGTGGATCCCAAAACAAACTTGCTCTACTATAAATAGAGCTTAATTGTGGTCAGTTTAAGTATACCAAAGGCCTACAACACTTGCCTTTCTCAAAAACCACTTCTCACTCTCAAAAATTCCTTTCTTAGCAAGTCACTATCGGGTTTTTCATTAGAGAGCAATTCCACTCAAACCAATCACACACACACACCTCATATACATCATATGTGAGCTGATCAAACACTTAAACAACAATTGGAACACTGATTTCTCAGAATCACCAGTCAATTGCTCAAGGTTTTAACCAAAGTGCAGTTGAGATGCCATGAAGTGATCCAGCCATTCTCATTCAAGTCCAAGCATTCAAACACACTCCATAGGGTGTAGGGAAGCTGTTCAGATCCTCACAATTCATCTGTAACACCTCTTACTCAGAAATCAATTTGCTCTTGCTGTCACGGCCTAGAGGTAAGCTTAAACTTGGTCATCTCTCAATCCATACAATTTTTGCTGCACAATAATTTGGCCATATGTTCATAATCATGCATGGAATATTTCCCCTCAATTAATTGCATTGTTTGAATCGTGTATCAAAAATCCTAGCCTTCATGCAGAAATTAGGGTTCTTGAGGATTTTTCATGATTTCTTGTTATATGTTTAATTTAAATGAAATTAATTATCATAGACATGATTGTGAGGTTGAAACGAGTTGATTGGTATGTGGATTACATGATATGATTAAGTATTCAGTGAGATTGGAGAGAAAATGCAAATCTAGGCCAAGCTGAAACACCCGCGTGTTCTTCAGCTGTTCTTGGCGCCATTTTTCATAAATTCAAATATTTGAATTTTGTGATTTTATTTAATTGATTCAAAAATTAATTTCTCTCTGAGTTTTAATGATTTTGAGTTGATTCTTTTTTTAATAATTCACAAAAATGTTAAAATATTTTATTTTCCCAAAAAATCCCAAAAATATTATTTATTTCATATAATTGATATTTTTTGCAAAGAATTAATGTTTTAATTATTTTTAACATTTAAAATATTTTTTTTCCAACTTGATTTTGCAACTTTTAATGCTTTCTAATTATTTTGTAGGTCAATACTTAATTTTTGAAGCATTAATCCAAGATCACAATTTTTTTTCCATATGTTAAACAATTTTAATCATTTTAATTGAATTTTTATTCAATTAAATACATTTTTGAAAATAAATTAGGGTTTTTGGATTAATTCAACCCTCATAAATCATTTTCAAAACTTTTTGGGCCTCTAATAAAGTGTAAGACCCAATCCTTTTTTTGAGCAAATCATTTTTGGGCCTCAGTGTATTGTATAAGTCCCGATACCGTCAAAAAACAAACGGCGCGATCGTCGCCTTTTGAAAAATAACCTTTTGGGCCTCTCCTCGAGCTATAAGACCCATTTAAAACTTTTTGGGCCTCTAATAGAGTGTAATACCCAATCCCCTTTTAACCAAAACATTTTGGGCCTCAGATATTGTACAAGCCCCTCTGCGTTAAAAGAAAACCTCGGCGCGATCGCCATTTTAAACGGAAAAATCATCTGGGCCTACCCTCGTGTTATAAGCCCCACTCTTTTTCTTTAAACCTTTGGGGCCTCTTGAGAGAGTGTAAGACCCGTCCCTTTGTATAGAAAACAATTTTTGGGCCACAGTCACTTGTATAAGTCCCTCTGTACAAATTCAAACAGTGCGCTCACTGATAAAACCCTGGGCATCTCCTTGAGCTGTAAGCCCCAAATCTTTCTTTTTCAAAACACTTTCTCCTTTGATTTTGAATATACTGTTGTTTTCAATTTTTCTTTGTTGAACAACTAACCAAACAGCATGGAAGCTCTACAACCGAGTAAGTGGTTATTGCTTTCATTTACCGCTTTTATATACATATAACTGTATTGTGGGGTTGTTTCACTGTAAGTCTTCTTTCATAAACTCATATCAACTATGTAATAATAATATAGATATTTAGAGTTTCCCCGGCAACTACGTCTAGAACTAGGTGACGTCGTTTCGTATATTCGTAGAAATAGACAACTAGATCTCCAATAGGATCACCAGATACAGTATTCTCTTCGGCTGTCCTCATTAGGAATCGTCAATAAACTCTACTCCCAGAGATGAATGTATTCTCCGTGAATGGCATCTTTGAGTTTCTTCCAAATTCTCGAACTTTCTTGGCTTGATCTATTCCTCGTGAATAGCATGTCTTGAATTTCTCGGGGTTTGGGGACCCACGGGCTTCTTAAAAGCATCGGCCTCCTCTTGGGCATCGTACAAGGACCCACAGGCTTCCTAAAAAGCAACCCCGCCTCCTCTTGGGCTTAGTACAAGGACCCTACGGCTTCTTAGAAGTATTCACAACCTCCTTTTAGGCTTAGTATAATGATCTCTTCCTCCGGGAATGATAGCCTCCTCTTGGGCTTAGTACAAGGACCGATCGGCTTCTTAAAAGTTTCCAGCCTCCTTTTGGGCTTCGTATAAATTGTCCCGATGACCTCCTAGAGGTATAGGAACAGAACTTAATCATCTGCATAGAACAGTCCTTTCAAAGAGTCTACTACTGTTTCTCAAAACACAGTACAAAAGATGACACTCTAGACTTGGACAGTCTAATATCCTTGAGTCTCAAAGACATTCTCAAGTGACCCCTTCAAGAATAGGAAGAAAACCTGTAGACTCGGACAGTCTCAATACCCTTCGGATTTCCCACTTCCTTAAAGAACAGGAATAACCCGTATCCTCGAATCAAATCCTTGAGTACAGTGTTGCTCATATAAGAACTGATTTTCTCTTTCAAAATCAGTATACTGGACCTGTCACTTAACTGAAACAGTAACCACAGCCTCCTCTTAGGCTTTGTATAAAGATCCTTCTTCCGTGAAGTTAGCCTCTCTCTTGGGCTTTGTACAATGATCCTCCCCAGTGGAGTCAAACAACGTCCAGCCTCTCTCTCGGGCTTTGTACGAGACACATAAGAGACTCCCTCGTTGAGTCAATCACCCTTTCGCCTCCATCTCGGGCTTCGTACGAGATACAAAAAACTCTCTTGTTAAGTCAAATAGCCTCCATCTCGGGCTTTATACGAGATACCAAAAGATTCCCTCGTCGAGTCAAAAACCTTTTAACCTCTCTCTCGGGCTTTGTACGAGACACATAATAGCCTCCTCTTAGGCTTTGTATAAGAAAACCACTGGTTGATCCAATCACACTTTTAACATCAAAGTTGTGCCTCGTTCACAGTACACAAACATCAACAACTCCTTCCCCTCCATCTAATTGCTGTAAGCGGCAAGCCTCTGGATCATCTACATCCATGCCAATGTCCCTCTTTTAGTATGAGAAATTCCTAAGGAAAGATGGCGTTACTCTACACTGAGTTAAAGTCTTCTCCTTCAGGTTGAAATCCCCTATAAAGGAAATTATGGCATTACCGGATTCACAAATCCCGGTTAAAGTAATTCTCCTTTATAAACAGTCGTAACAGACGAACCCCTCTTTAGAGATGAAAAATTCTCTCTAAGGTAAACCCTTTTAGCTTCACATCTTGGGCTTTAAACAAGATACAAATAAACCCTTTTCGCTTCACGTCTTGGGCTTTAAACAAGACACCAAAACACCCATTTCCTCCCATAGAATAGGAGGAACTACGAACGCTCTGATTTCCCTGTTTCGGTAAACGGGAATACGTAGGCATAAGATTGAAAGAAAAATCTTAGCGAGCACACTAAACAAAAACCCAAAATCCCATACTTTTATATATATTCGTCCTAACATCTCAACCAATAGCCTAAAGCACCCCTCGTCAACAAAATAAACCTAGAAAAAACCCCAAATCTTTGTAGCATCTGTAAGCCAACAGTTTTGACTGTTTAATCTCAGTATGCAAGCAGGGTTAATTGGAGACATCTATTTCCCTTCCTTCATCAGCTTTAATAGGATAAAAAATGAATCGAACTGTAGTAACCCAGAGCGATCGTGCTTCGCAACCACATCCAAAAATTGCTCGCTACAATGACAAAAAACTCTATCCATCTGAACACCTCAAGGGGAGACCAAGGAGGGACAAACACTGATCCAAAGCCTCTCAAGTCTTTGGAACTAAAAATAGCATGCCAAACCTAGAAATCCCTGAAAGAGGGACAAGACTCCAATTTTGTTTTGGAGCATTCAATGGATACACCTGTCATACCCCAAATTTTGACCACTAAGATTTCCCATCATTGTGCAAATCATCATCACAATATGGGGGAACCATTCTATTTCATCAGTCTCCCCAAAGATGGGTGAGCATTCACTACAATCAAAATTAGGGTTTTAAGCCCTCTCTGAGTGCTTAGACAAGGGATCAATCAAGGAATGACATGATCTTCAACTTGTATAACCTCTCAAGCATCCACAAAGGATCAAAAGGACTCCCACTTTAAGGATTAAGCACAAGGATTCTCCCTTTCAGGTGGATTAAGTCTCAAGATCGACAGTGTCACCAAATTAGGGTTTTGGTCGACCAGGGCCTCCAGATGGAAATTTTTCATCTGAGCACAAGCCAATGATCCAAAACATAACCTAATATACTCCATGGAACCTCATGGACCCAAACATCAAGTCAATTTGACCTCAGGGGATGCATACATCAAAAATCAGGAATTAGGGTTTCTTGACCTAGTTCACCCCTAAGTTGACTTTTAGGGCAAATCATGAGCCAAGACCTCAATAGAGGGTTTAAGGGTCTCAAATGAACTATATTGATCCATTTGGAACAATGGATTAATCCAAGAAGCTTGAGCAACAAGTCTCAATTTCATCTGCACCACAATTAGGGTTTCGCGAGGAAAGTCAACTGTGACTTTGACTTTTGACCAGGACATGCTCCCAAACCCTAGGACATGCCTCAATACACCCTATGACACCCATGGAACATGTCCATCAAGTTTGATTTAGGTCAAGGACATGATTTCCTGAAGAATTGCACAGTTTGGAATTCATCAGATAAAAAGTCAACTGTGCACAAAAGTCAACTTTGACTTTTTGAGATTTTTCACCAAAATGGATTTTTAACCCTAAAATGATGTTAATGTATGATTTGAATCATCATTCATCAAGAAAAACCAAAGAAAGTGGGATAACTTGTAAAAGGGGTAACCATAAAACTTAGAAATTTTTCTAAGTTATGGAAAAAGTACCACTAATACACTAACTTTGGAGGGTCATAACTCCTAAACCACATGGCCATTTTTTCTCATCCAAAGATGGATTTGTAGCCCTCATTACCCTCTACAAAAACTTCAACTAGACCTAAGTCCAATTCATTAAGGATTTTGAGTTATGGAGTGATCAAAATCAAGAAATCACACTTTGTTAAAACACTTAGTGAAAATTTCACTAAGTCAGATTTGACCTCACTTTTTGCCGAATATAGAGGGATTTTTCACTTGGAATCAAAAGAGATCAAAACCAAACTTGTTCAAATAGTTGTTGTATCATGTAAGGGCTTTCCAAAATGGCCAAGAACATTGCCAAATTCAACTTACACCATGAGATATGACATTGGCAAGTTGCCTTGCTGAAATCTGTCAAAGGCAAGGCAGAATTTGCAACTTTGCTCGATTTGCCAAAATCAGCCAAATTCAAATGCTCCTATCCACTTGGACACCTCAGAGGATTGAATCTAAAGGGGACAATCACTGAGCCAAGCCTCCAAAGTCCATGGAACAAGAAATAGCATGTTGAACCTAGAATGGCCAAAATAGGGACAAGACTCCAAATTTGGATTGAAGCATTCAATGGAACCATCAAGGTGGCATGGACTGAGCCATTCTCATCTAAAATCAGTCAAGACTTATCCAAGACCAAGGGAACCAAAGCTCTGTGCCCTAACCTCTAGTCAATGGCTAGAGGAGACTTGGATTTTCATTTGCCAACATTGGCCAAACCTACTTACCAGCTGCCATTCACTATTCCTTGCAAAACAAACTTGCTCTACTATAAATAGAGCTCAATTGTGATCAGTTTGAGTACACCAAAGCCATCTAACAGATGCTTTCCTCAAAATCTCTTTCTCTTGGCAAAAATTCCTTTCTTAGCAAGGTAGCTATCGGGTTTTGAGTTTGAGAGCAATTCCAATCAAACCAATCACTCACACACCTCACATACATCATATAGAAGTGATCCAAACACTTAGATCACTTCTGAAACACCAATTTCACAAAATCACCAGCTAGTTGCTCAAAATTTCAAACAAGTTGCAGCTGAGGTACCACAAAGTGATCCAGCCAATTTCAATCAAGTCCAAGCATTCAAACACAATCCATAGGGTGTAGGGAAGCTGTTCAGATCATCACCACTCATCTGTAACACCTCTAAATCAAAAATCACTTTGCACTTGTTGTCACGGCTTGGAGGTCAATACTTAATTTTTGAAGCATTAATCCAAAATCACAATTTGTTTTTCACATGTTAAACAATTTTGATCATTTTAATTGAATTTTTATTCAATTAAATACATTAGGGTTTTTGGATTAATTCAACCCTCATAAATCATTTTCAAAACACTTTGGGCCTCTAATAGAGTGTAAGACCCAATCCTTTCTTGACCAAAACATTTTGGGCCTCAGTGTATTGTATAAGTCCCGATACCGTCAAAAAACGAACGACGCGATCGTCGCCCTTTTTGAAAAATAACCTTGGGCCTCTCCTTGAGCTATAAGACCCATTCAAAACTTTTGGGCCTCTAATAGAGTGTAAGACCCAACCCCCTTTTAACCAAAAACATTTTTGGGCCTCACTTATTGTATAAGTCCTTCCGCGTTAAAAGAAAACCTCGGCGCGATCGCCATTTTAAACGAAAAATCATCTGGGCCTACCCTCGTGTTATAAGCCCCACTCTTTTTCTTTAAAACCTTTTGGGCCTCTTGAGAGAGTGTAAGACCCATCCCTTTGTATAGAAAACATTTTTTGGCCTCAGTCACTTGTATAAGTCCCTCTGTACAAATTCAAACAGTGCGCTCACTGATAAAACCCTGGGCCTCTCCTTGAGCTGTAAGCCCCAAATCTTTTTATTTCAAAGCACTTTCTCCTTTGATTTTGAATATACTGTTGTTTTCAATCTTTCTTTGTTGAAAAACTAACCAAACAGCATGGAAGCTCTACAACCGAGTAAGTGTTTATACGCTTTCATATACATATAACTGTATTGTGGGACTGTTTCACTGTAAGTATTCTTTCATAAACTCATATCAACTGTGTAATAATAGTATAGATATTTCGAGTTTCCCCGGCAACTACGTCTAGAAATAGGTGACGCCGTTTTGTTTGTTCATAGAAATAGACAGCTAGATCCCCAATAGGATCACCAGATACAGTCTTCTCTTCGGCTGTCCTCCTTAGGAATTGTCAAGAAATTCTATTCCCCAGAGATGAATAATTCTCGGTGAAACTTCTCTTGAATTTCTTCAAACCTCAGAACTGTTCACTAAATGAATTATTCTCGGTGAAACTTTTCTTGAACGTATCTTTGGTTTGGGACCCATGGGCTTCTTAAAAGCATCGGCCTCCTCTTGGGCATCGTACAAGGACCCACAGGCTTCCTAAAAGCAACCCCGCCTCCTCTTGGGCTTAGTACAAGGACCCTACGGCTTCTTAGAAGTAATCACAACCTCCTCTTAGGCTTCGTATAATGATTTCTTCCTCCGGGAATGATAGCCTCCTCTTGGGCTTTGTACAAGGACCGATCGGCTTCTTAAAAGCTTCCAGCCTCCTCTTGGGCTTCGTACAAATTGTCCCGACGACCTCCTAGATGTATAGGAACAGAACTTAGTCATCTTCATAGAACAGTCCTTTCATAGAGTCTACTACTGTTTCTCAAAAGCATGGTACAAAAGATGAACTCTAGACTTGGACAGTCTAATCTCCTTGAGTCTCAAAGACATTCTCAAGTGACCCCTTCAAAAATAGGAAGGAAACCCGTAGACTCGGACAGTCTCAATACCCTTCGGATTTCCCGCTTCCTTAAAGAACAGGAATAACCCGGATCCTTGAATCAAATCCATGAGTACAGTGTTGCTCATATAAGAACTGATTTTCTCTGTAAAAATCAGTATATTGGACCTGTCACTTAGCTGAACAGTCACTATAGTGTAATACCCCAAATTTTGACCACTTAGATTTCCCATCATTGTGAAAATCATCATCACAATATGGATGAACCATCATGCTTCCTCAGTCTCCCCAAAGATGGGTGAGCATCCACTACAAGCAAAATTAGGGTTTCAAGCCCTCTCTGAGTGCTTAGACAAAGGATCAATCAAGAAATGACATGATCTTCAACTTGTCTAATCTCTTAAACATCCACAATGGATCAAAAAGGACTCCCACTTCAAGGATTAAGCACAAGGCTGCTCCCTTCTAGGTGGATCAAGTCTCAAGATCGACAGTGTCACCAAATTAGGGTTTTGGTCGACCAGGGCCTCCAGATGGAAATTTTCATCTGGACATAAGGCAATGATCCAAAACATAACCTAATATACTTCATGGAACCTCATGAACCCATGCATCAAGTCAATTTTGCCTCAGGGGATGCATTCATCAAAAATCAGGGATTAGGGTTTCTTGACCTAATTCACCCCTAAGTTGACTCTTGGGACAAACCATGAGCCAAGACCTCAAGAGATGATTTGAGGGTCTCTAATACACCATGTTGATCCATTTGGAACAATGGATTGATCCAAGAAGCTTGAGCAACAAGTCTCAATTTCATCTGCACCACAATTAGGGTTTTAAGGGAAAAGTCAACTGTAACTTTGACTTTTGACCAAGACATGCTCCCAAACCCTAATACATGATTGGATATACCCTATGACACCCATGGAACATGTCCATCAAGTTTGATTTAGGTCAAGGACATGATTTCCTGAAGAATTGCACAGTTTGGAATTCATCTGATAAAAAGTCAACTGTGCACAAAAGTCAACTTTGACTTTTTGAGATTTTTCACCAAAATGGATTTTTAACCCTAAAATGATGTTAATGTATGATTTGAATCATCATTCATCAAGAAAAATCAAGAAAAGTGAGATAACTTGTAAAAGGGGTAACCATAAAACTTAGAAATTTTTCTAAGTTAAAAATAAAGTGGCAAAGGTACCAACTTTGGAGGACCATAACTCCTAAACCACAAGGCCATTTTTTCTCATCCAAAGATGGATTTGTAGCCCTCATTATCACCTACAAAAACTTCAACTACAAGTCATTCCAATTCATTAAGGATTTTGAGTTATGGAGTGATCAAAGTGGTTGAAAAGTGAAAATGTCACTTTTTCCAACACTTAGTGAAATTTTCACTAAGTCAGATTTGCCTTCACTTTTTGCCAAATGTAGGGGGATTTTTCACTTGGAATCAAAAGAGATCAAAACCAAACTTGTTCAAACAGTTGTTGTATCATGTTAGGGCTTTCCAAAATGGCCAAGAACATTGCCAAATTCAACCTACACCATGAGATACAACATTGCCAAGTTGCCTTGCTGAAATCTGTCAAGGCAAGGCAGAATTTGCATTTTGGCTCGATTTGCCAAAATCAGCCAATTGCAATTGCTCCAATCCACTTGGACACCTCAGAGGATTGAATCCAAAGGGGACAATCACTGAGCCAAGCCTCCAAGGTCCAAGGAACAAAGAATATCATGTTGACCTAGAATGGCCAAAATAGGGACAAGACTTCAAATTTGGAATGAGGCATTCAATGGAACCATCAAGGTGGCATGGACTGAGCCATTCTCATCTGAAATCAGTCAAGACTTATCCAAGACCAAGGGGACCAAAGCTCTGTGCCCTAACCTCTAGTCAATGGCTAGAGGAGACTTTCATTTCCATTGGCCAACATTGAGGAAACCTACTTACCAGCTGCCATGCACTATTCCTTGCAAAACAAACTTGCTCTACTATAAATAGAGCTCAATTGTGGTCAGTTTAAGTACACCAAAGCCATCTAACATATGCTTTCCTCAAAATCTTTTTCTCTTGGCAAAAATGCCTTTCTTAGCAAGGTAGTTATCGGGTTTTGAGTTTAGGAGCAATTCTGCACAAACCAATCACTCACACACCTCACATACATCACATATGAGCTGATTAAACACTCACATAACATCTGAAACATCAATTTCACAAAATCACTTGCCATCCACACAAGTTTGAAGTGAAGTTGCAGCTGAGATGCCATAAACTGATCCAGTCCATTTCAATTCAATCCAAGTGTTCAAACACACTCCATATGGTGTAGGGAAGCTGTCCAAATCATCACAACTTGTCTGTAACACCTCCAACTCAAAATCACATCTGCTCTTGCTGTCACGACTTGGAGGTAAGCCTAAACTTGGTCATCTCTCAATCTATGCATATTTCCTCGCACAATAATTTGGTCATATGTTCATAATCATGCATGGAATGTTTTCCCTCAATTAATTGCATTGTTTGAATCGTGTATCAAAAATCCTAGCCTTCATGCAGAAATTAGGGTTCTTGAGGTCTCTTCGTGATTTCTTGTTGTATGTTTAATTTAAATGAAATTAAAGTACATAGACATGATCGTGAGGTTGAGACGAGCATAATGATATGTGGATTGCATGATATGATTACGTATTCATGAAGATTGGATAGAAAATGCAAATCTGGGCAAACTGAAAAACGCGCGTGTTCTTGGTGTTGTTCTTGGCGCCATTTTCAGATTTTTAAATATTTGAATTTTGTGATTTTGTTTAATTGATTCAAAAATTAATTTCTCTCTGAGTTTTAATGATTTTGAGTTGATTCTTTTTTTAATAATTCACAAAAATGTTAAAATATTTTATTTTATCAAAAAATACCAAAAATATTATTTATTTCATATAATTGATATTTTTGTAAAGAATTGATATTTTGATTGTTTTTGGCATTTTAAATATTTTTTCTACATTGATTTTGCAACTTTTAATGCTTTCTAATTATTTTGTAGGTCAATACTTAATTTTTGAAGCATTAATCCAAGATCACAATTTGTTTTCCATGTGTTAAACAATTTTTTATCATTCTAATTGAATTTTTATTCAATTAAATACATTTTGAAAACAAATTAGGGTTTTGGATTAATTCAACCCTCATAAATCATTTTCAAAACACTTTGGGCCTCTATTAGAGTGTAAGACCCAATCCTTTTTTTGACCAAATCATCTTTGGGCCTCACTTATTGTATAAGTCCCGATACCGTCAAAAAACAAACGGCGCGATCGTCGCCTTTTCAAAAATCATCTGGGCCTACCCTCGAGTAGTAAGACCCATTTGTTTTTATTCAAAACATTTTGGGCCTCTATTAGAGTGTAAGACCCACCCCCTTTTTAACCAAAACATTTTGGGCCTCACTTATTGTATAAGTCCTTCTGCGTTAAAAGAAAACCTCGGCGCGATCGCCATTTTTAAACGAAAAATCATTTGGGCCTACCCTCGTGTTATAAGCCCCACTCTTTTTCTTTAAACCTTTTTGGGCCTCTTGAGAGAGTGTAAGACCCATCCCTTTGTACAGAAAACCTTTTTTTGGGCCTCAGTCACTTGTATAAGTCCCTCTATACAAATTCAAACAGTGCGCTCACTGATAAAACCCTGGGCCTCTCCTTGAGCTGTAAGCCCCAAATCTTTCTTTTTCAAAGCACTTTCTCCTTTGATTTTGAATATACTGTTGTTTTCAATCTTTCTTTGTTGAACAACTAACCAAACAGCATGGAAGCACTACAACCGAGTAAGTGGTTATCGCTTTCATTTACTGCTTTCATATTATAAACTGTATTGTGGGGCTGCTCACTGCAAGTCTCCTTTCATAAACTCATATCTACTGTGTAATAATAGTATAGATATTTCGAGTTTCCCCGGCAACTACGTCTAGAACTAGGTGACGCCGTTTCATTTATTCGTAGAAATAGACGCCTAGATCCCCAATAGGAGCACCAGATACAGTCTTCTCTTCGGCTGTCCTCCTTAGGAATCGTCAAAAAGCTCTACTCCCCAAGATGAATGTATTCTCCGTGAATGGCATCTTTGAGTTTCTTCCCAATTCTCGAACTTTCCTGACTTGATCTATTCCTTGTGGATAGCTTGCCTTGAATGTCTCGGGGTTTGGGTACCCATTACGGTCATAATCTTGGACCTTAACTAAGGAACCCTCTTTAAAAGCTAAAAGTCGCTGGATAGTAAACCTCGCACGTTTACCAGTGGTTTTTATCTTTAAAAGAGTTATCTCTCCTAATGGAAAGGAGATGATAGACCCATGGGCTTCTTAAAAGCATCGGCCTCCTCTTGGGCATTATTCAAGGACACTGCGGCTTCTTAGAAGTATTCACAGCCTCCTCTTAGGCTTTGTATAATGATCTCTTCCTCCAGGAATGATAGCCTCCTCTTGGGCTTCGAACAAGGACCCGTCGGCTTCTTAAAAGTTTCCAGCCTCCTCTTGGGCTTCGTATAAATTGTCCCGACGACCTCCTAGAGGTATAGGAACAGAACCTAGTCATCCTCATAGAGCAGTCCTTTCATAGAGTCTACTACTGTTTCTCGAAGCATAGTACAAAAGATAAAACTCTAGACACGGACAGTCTAACTTCCTTGAGTCTCAAAGACATTCTCAAGCACCCTTCGTTAAATAGGAAGGAAACCCGCAGACTCGGATAGTCTCGATACCCTTTGGATTTCCCGTTTCCTCAAAGAGAAGGAAATATCCATAATCCTCAAATCAAATCCCTGAGTACAGTGTTACTCATATAAGAACTGATTTTCTCTTTTAAATCAGTATATTGGATCTGTCACTCAACTGAAACAGTTACAATAGCCTCTATCTCGGGCTTCGTACGAGATACTAAAAATTCTCCCCAGTGGAGTCAAAATAACCTTTTTCGCCTCTCTCTCGGGCTTTGTACGAGATACAAAAACACTCTCTTACTGAGTATAAAAGATTCCCTCGTTGAGTCAATCACCCCTTTTGCCTCCATCTCGGGCCTCGTACGAGATACAAATTCCTTAAGCAAGAGTCGAACTCTTTGCTAGCCTCCTCTTAGGCTTTGTATAACGATATGCCCCACTGGGTCAAAACCTTTTAGCCTCTCTCTCGGGCTTTGTACGAGACACAAAATAGCCTCCTCTTAGGCTTTGTATAATGATTTTCCTAGCGGAAATTAGCCTCCTCTTAGGCTTTGTATAAGAAAACCACTGGTTGATCCAATCAACCTTTTAGCATCAAAGTTGTGCCTCGTTCACAGTACACCAACAACTCCTTTCCCTTCATCTAATCGCTGTAAGCGGCAAGCCTCTAGATCATCTATATCCATGCCACTGTCCCTCTTTTAGCAAAAGAAATTCCTAAGGAAAGATGGCATTTCTCTACACTGAGTTAAAGTCTTCTCCTTCAGGTTAAACCCTTTCTTCGGAAATTATGGCATTGCTCGGATCCGCGTATCCCAGTTAAAGTAATTCTCCTTCTCTCCTCTTTAGAGATGACAAATTCTCTCTAAAGTCGAGGTCTTTTCAGCTTCACGTCTTGGGCTTTGAACAAGACACAAATAGACCTTTTAGCTTCACATCTTGGGCTTTGAACAAGATATAAACCACCTTTCGCTTCACGTCTTGGGCTTTGAACAAGACACCAAAACACCAATTTCCTCCCATAGAATAGGAGGAACTACGAACGCTCTGATTTCCCTGTTTCGGTAAACGGGAATACGTAGGCATAAGATCGAAAGAAAAGATCTTAGCGAGCGCAATCAACTAAAAAAACCCAAATCCCATATCTCCGTCAATCAAAAGCAGTATTTCAAAAGCACCAGTCCTAGCATCCTAATCCATGTTCCCCGCCAGAAACATTAAGCCCTAGAAAGAAAGAAACCTGTATTGGCGAAATACGAATAACCAGTACAAATGCCCCTCCACATTGATAGCATCCGTAACCTAACAGACCGCTGTTTAAACTCAGTATGCAAGCAGTGTTAATTGGAGACATCTATTTCCCTTCCTTATTCAGCTCACAATAGGATAAAAAATGAATCGACCTGTAGTTTAAGCTCAAACCGCAGAGAGCGACCAGCGCTTAAGAACCGCGTCCAAAATCGCTCGCTACAGAAAAATGGCGCCCACCGTGGGGCTCGAACCCACGACCACAAGGTTCAGGAGTTATGGTCCTAAAAAGTTGGTACCTTTGCCACTTTATTTTTAACTTAGAAAAATTTCTAAGTTTTATGGTTACCCCTTTTACAAGTTATCTCACTTTTCTTGACTTTTCTTGATGAATGATGATTCAAATCATACATTAACATCATTTTAGGGTTAAAAATCCATTTTGGTGAAAAATCCCAAAAATATTATTTATTTCATATAATTGATATTTTTGTAAAGAATTAATATTTTGATTGTTTTTGGCATTTTAAATATTTTTTCTACATTGATTTTGCAACTTTTAATGCTTTCTAATTATTTTGTAGGTCAATACTTAATTTTTGAAGCATTAATCCAAGATCACAATTTGTTTTCCATGTGTTAAACAATTTTTGATCATTCTAATTGAATTTTTATTCAATTAAATACATTTTGAAAACAAATTAGGGTTTTGGATTAATTCAACCCTTATAAATCATTTTCAAAACACTTTGGGCCTCTATTAGAGTGTAAGACCCAATCCTTTTTTTGACCAAATCATCTTTGGGCCTCACTTATTGTATAAGTCCCGATACCGTCAAAAAACAAACGGCGCGATCGTCGCCTTTTCAAAAATCATCTGGGCCTACCCTCGAGTAGTAAGACCCATTTGTTTTTATTCAAAACATTTTGGGCCTCTATTAGAGTGTAAGACCCAACCCCCTTTTAACCAAAACATTTTGGGCCTCACTTATTCTATAAGTCCCTCTGCGTTAAAAGAAAACTTCGGCGCGATCGCCATTTTTAAACGAAAAATCATTTGGGCCTACCCTCGTGTTATAAGCCCCACTCTTTTTCTTTAAACCTTTTTGGGCCTCTTGAGAGAGTGTAAGACCCATCCCTTTGTACAAAAAACCTTTTTTTGGGCCTCAGTCACTTGTATAAGTCCCTCTGTACAAATTCAAACAGTGCGCTCACTGATAAAACCCTGGGCCTCTCCTTGAGTTGTAAGCCCCAAATCTTTCTTTTTCAAAGCACTTTCTCCTTTGATTTTGAATATACTGTTGTTTTCAATCTTTCTTTGTTGAACAACTAACCAAACAACATGGAAGCACTACAACCGAGTAAGTGGTTATCGCTTTCATTTACTGCTTTCATATTATAAACTGTATTGTGGGGCTGCTCACTGTAAGTCTCCTTTCATAAACTCATATCTACTGTGTAATAATAGTATAGATATTTCGAGTTTCCCCGGCAACTACGTCTAGAACTAGGTGACGCCTTTTCATTTATTCGTAGAAATAGACGCCTAGATCCCCAATAGGAGCACCAGATACAGTCTTCTCTTCGGCTGTCCTCCTTAGGAATCGTCAAGAAGCTCTACTCCCCAAGATGAATGTATTCTCCGTGAATGGCATCTTTGAGTTTCTTCCCAATTCTCGAACTTTCCTGACTTGATCTATTCCTTGTGGATAGCTTGCCTTGAATGTCTCGGGGTTTGGGTACCCATTACGGTCATAATCTTGGACCTTAACTAAGGAACCCTCTTTAAAAGCTAAAAGTCGCTGGATAGTAAACCTCGCACGTTTACCAGTGGTTTTTATCTTTAAAAGAGTTATCTCTCCTAATGGAAAGGAGATGATAGACCCACGGGCTTCTTAAAAGCATCGGCCTCCTCTTGGGCATTATTCAAGGACACTGCGGCTTCTTAGAAGTATTCACAGCCTCCTCTTAGGCTTCGTATAATGATCTCTTCCTCCGGGAATGATAGCCTCCTCTTGGGCTTCGTACAAGGACCCGTCGGCTTCTTAAAAGTTTCCAGCCTCCTCTTGGGCTTCGTACAAATTGTCCCGACGACCTCCTAGAGGTATAGGAACAGAACCTAGTCATCCTCATAGAGCAGTCCTTTCATAGAGTCTACTACTGTTTCTCGAAGCATAGTACAAATGATAAAACTCTAGACACGGACAGTCTAACTTCCTTGAGTCTCAAAGACATTCTCAAGCACCCTTCGTTAAATAGGAAGGAAACCCGCAGACTCGGATAGTCTCGATACCCTTTGGATTTCCCGTTTCCTCAAAGAGAAGAAAATGTCCATAATCCTCAAATCAAATCCCTGAGTACAGTGTTACTCATATAAGAACTTATTTTCTCTTTTAAATCAGTATATTGGATCTGTTACTCAACTGAAACAGTTACAATAGCCTCCATCTCGGGCTTCGTACGAGATACCAAAAATTCTCCCTAGTGGAGTCAAAATAACCTTTTTCGCCTCTCTCTCGGGCTTTGTACGAGATACAAAAACACTCTCTTACTGAGTATAAAAGATTCCCTCATTGAGTCAATCACCCCTTTTGCCTCCATCTCGGGCCTCGTACGAGATACAAATTCCTTAAGCAAGAGTCGAACTCTTTGCCAGCCTCCTCTTAGGCTTTGTATAACGATATGCCCCACTGGGTCAAAACCTTTTAGCCTCTCTCTCGGACTTTGTACGAGACACAAAATAGCCTCCTCTTAGGCTTTGTATAATGATTTTCCTAGCAGAAATTAGCCTCCTCTTAGGCTTTGTATAAGAAAACCACTGGTTGATCCAATCAACCTTTTAGCACCAAAGCTGTGCCTCGTTCACAGTACACCAACAACTCCTTTCCC
Source organism: Lathyrus tuberosus (assembly GCA_022829125.1). Taxonomy (NCBI): domain Eukaryota; kingdom Viridiplantae; phylum Streptophyta; class Magnoliopsida; order Fabales; family Fabaceae; genus Lathyrus; species Lathyrus tuberosus. The sequence continues at coordinate 464,738 of JALAZF010000896.1, forward strand.
TTCATCTAATCGCTGTAAGCGGCAAGCCTCTAGATCATCTATATCCATGCCACTGTCCCTCTTTTAGCATAAGAAATTCCTAAGGAAAGATGGCATTGCTCTACACTGAGTTAAAGTCTTCTCCTTCAGGTTAAACCCTTTCTTCGGAAATTATGGCATTGCTCGGATCCGCGTATCCCAGTTAAAGTAATTCTCCTTCTCCCCTCTTTACAGATGACAAATTCTCTCTAAAGTCGAGGTCTTTTCAGCTTCACGTCTTGGGCTTTGAACAAGACACAAAGGAATTTGCTCACTCCTTTCACTTGGCAAAGGAATGACAACCCGACAACGGCCCAAGCGCCCCGGTCAAAGAAAAGGAAGATACCAGAATCAGCACCCGACTTCTCTTCAGAGAGGACTCGGGACCCATTAGTTTAGGTTTCTGTTTCTGTACTTTGTAATCTACTGTATTTCCATTTCCGTAATCCTTTGTAATTCAATAAAAAGGGGTTTCCCCACTGTTTGATATTTGCAATCTAATTGTCGAAGTTTATTTTAATTAAACCTAAAAACAATTAATATAATCATCGCATTCATTATTCTCACATCGCGTATTCTCCTTACCTACGAATCTCACGTTTGTGTCTCGATTCTAGAGTCAAACTGTCTCATTCGTATAATGCTCGGGCCAATCGTCAGAAAAAGATGGATGATCTTGAGGAAGAAAACAGAGAGTTAAAAGAAGAGATCGACGCTCTGAGAGAGGATATGAGAAAGCTTCGTAACGACATGCAAGCCATGGCAGAAGCTCAGCTACAAAGAACTGTGATCTCAGAGATCACCGCAACGCCCGTCATGGAAAAGTATGATCCTAGGTATCAGATGCCGAAAGATCGTCCGTGGGGCATGCCTGTTAACTATATCCCGGAAGGATATGTTCCGCCGATCACTGAAGATCAGGGAATCGCAACAGAAGCCGCTGGGCCTGAAGGTTACAAACTTCGGGAAAGCGAAGATGCCAGGGGCATACTCAAGATTCCTGAAGGTTACAAACTTTGGGAGGCGCCAAGACTTACTGCCGTAGTCACGGTACCACCCCCTATGGTGCACACTGTCCCAGAAGGACAGATTCCACCAACACCTTCTGGTAAGAAGGAAACTATGTTTGACAGAATGGAGGAATTCCAGGAACAGTTCTTGGAAATGCAGAAAGAGCTGCAAGCCATTCACGGTCAGGATCTATTTGGAAAGGACGCCGCTGACCTCTGCTTGGTCCCAAATGTGAAAGTCCCGCATAAGTTCCAAGTGCCAGACTTTGAAAAATATAAGGGTAACTCTTGCCCTCAGAGCCATCTGGTGATGTACGCTCGGCGGATGTCAGCTCAGACGGAGAATCAGGACCTGCTGATTCACTACTTCCAAGATAGTTTAACCGGTGCCGCACTCAAATGGTACATGGGTTTAAACCATACTACGATCAGTACATTCAGAGATCTTGGTACTGCCTTCGTCCAACAATACAAATACAATTTGGACATGGCACCCGACAGAGATCAACTCAGATCAATGTCGCAAAAGGAAAAGGAAACCTTTAAGGAGTATGCTCAAAGGTGGCGTGAAATTGCCGCTCAAATTTGTCCACCTCTTGAGGAAAAAGAGATGACAAAGATCTTCTTAAAGACCTTAAGCTCATTTTACTACGACCGAATGGTTGCCAGTGCGCCCAGTGATTTCACCGAAATGGTCGGCATGGGTGTACGTCTTGAGGAAGCCATCCGAGAAGGACGTTTGGTAAAAGACACTGGATCAACGAGCGGTACTAAAAAATACGGTAGTGCTCTCCCTAAGAAAAAAGATCAAGATATTGGGAATATCTCTCTCGGAAAGCAAAGGCGACGTTATCAGCCAGTAGCAGCTGTTACTCCTGCTATCGGCCCCGCGCCTGTTCCTATGTATCAACCTCAGGTTGCGCAGAGCCAACCTGACCAACAAAGGACACAACAGCCTCTTCAGCAAGCTCGTCCTCCATATAACAACAACCGTACAACACGGCCACCAGGATTTGATCCTATACCTGTAACGTACGCAAAATTATTTCCGTTACTGCTGGCTAAAGGGCACATCCAGACTAAGTCTCCCCTTTCAGTTCCGGAATATCCGCCTTTCTGGTTTAAAGCGGATCAAACATGCCCTTATCATCAAGGAGGTTCAGGGCATAACATTGAGACTTGCCTCAATTTCAAATCCGACGTTCAAAAGCTTGTTAGGAGCGGGCTCTTATCTTTCAAAGATACGAATCCCAATGTTCTTACGAACCCGCTGCCTCAACATGAGAAAGCTGCATTCAATCTGATTGAGAAAGAGACTAACAATGTCTATCAAATTCACGATGTACTCTTGTTGAAAACCAATCTGGTCAAGATGCATTGTAGACAGAGTGGATATGGCCATGTGCCACCTCATAACTATCACCAGTGTGATATCTGCTCTAAAGATAACCAAGGATGTTCGGTAGTGCAATCAGCTCTACAGGAACAAATGGATCTTGGATGGATCCAAGAGCACCGAGTTCGTGGAGTTAACATGGTTTACACGAATTACAACGTCATTCAAAACCACGACATCTGTACGATGAATGTCAACTTAGTGGCGATGCACTCAAGGCAAAGCCAGTATCATAATCTGCCGCGGCACGATTACAGTTCCTGTCTGATTTGCTCGGTAAACAAACAAGGATGCTCTTTCATACAAGAGGCCCTCCAGCGTCAGATGGATCTTGGATGGATCCAAGACTACCATGATAGGAACTCCTATCAAATCAACATGGTTCAGATCTTTGACATCCGCGTGATGAATACCAATCTGGTAGAGTTACATGCTGAGCAGGTCCGACTTGGATTCTTAATATCACATGACTATCAAAATTGTAAAGCGGGTTGCGAAAACGATCGAGGTTGTACCCTTGTCCAGGAGGCACTTCAGCACTTGTTAAATCACTGGTGGATGCCAATCTATAAGGACGAAGATACTTAGCAGATTAGTATCAATAACAGGAATCCTACTCGTCGTCAAAGTCAGGATGTCCGATCAATGGAAGGTAACCTAGTGTGGTTACATTGTATTCAAAGTGGGCGTGGCCAGGTGCCACCACACAACTATGACAGTTGTAGCGTCTGTTCGGAAAGTAACCAAGGGTGTTACCTTGTGAGAGCAGCTCTTCAGGGTCAGGTCGACCGTGGATAAATTCGTCCATATCCAGGTTCAGGACCCATCATTTGGTCGCCGAACTACCTTGCCGATCAAGTTGAGGATGTTGTCACGATCTCTGGTCATCACCAGATCAGGGATGTTTTTGCCATCGTCCCTCTACTTGACGAATCTATAGTTCCCAACCGAGAACAGATCGAGGTTACTTATAACGGTCAGAAAAATTAGAAGGTTCCCATAGTCATCTATCTACCCGGGCCACTACCGTATGAATCAGCTAAGGCAATCCCTTACAAATACGGTGCAACAATAATCGAGAATGGAAAGGAAATTCCATTACCCTCCGTCGTGAATATTGCAGACATCAGTCGTGTAACACGGAGCGGTCGAATCTTCAACCGAGGGGTTGGAGAATCCAACAAAGAAAAGGAACTTCAGGCAGAAATTCCTGATCCACCAGTCAGTCAATCTGGTAATCCCGACTTTTCAAAAGACAAAGATGAGATGCTAAAGCTCATCCAAAGGAGTGAATATAACATTGTTGATCAACTGTTACAGACTCCTTCAAAGATCTCAGTATTATCACTGTTACTCAGTTCAGAAGCATACAGAGAGGCTCTACAGAAAGTCTTGGAGCAAGCCTTTGTGGAACAGGATGTAACAATCATACAATTCGATAGCATTGTCTCTAACATCACTTCCTGCAACAATTTGGGATTTAGTGATGAGGAATTACATGAAGAGGGTCGCCGTCATAACATGGCGCTCAACATTACAGTTAACTGCCAGGGCGATGCTTTAGCCAACGTACTGGTAGACACATGGTCAGCCCTGAATGTTATGCCGAAGTCCACTTTGATGCAATTATCATTCAAGGGCCCTCCGATGAGAGTCAGCGAGGTCGTCGTCAAAGCATTCGACGGATCCAGAAAAATAGTTATCGGCGAAGTTGATCTTCCCATAACTATTGGTCCTCACACTTTCCAAATCACTTTCCAGGTCATGGACATCCGGGCAACGTACAGTTGTTTATTAGGAAGACCTTGGATACATCAAGCTGGAGCGGTTACTTCAACCCTCCACCAAAAGCTAAAGTTCGTCAAGAACGATCAACTTGTCACGGTTTGTGGGGAACAAGCCTTGCTTGTGAGCAACTTATCATCATCTACTTGTGTGGAACTCGAGGAGGTTATTGGAACTCAGTTCCAAGCGCTATCGGTGAGCAAGAACGATCAATCCGGAGAAGGAACTTCAATTTCTTCATACAAAGATGTTATCAAAGCGGTCGAGAGTACCGATACGACAGGATAGGGACGGCTTGTCATTCCTATTGACAATAAAACAAAGAAGGGTCTTGGTTTTTCTGCGACCTGTACCCAGACAGCAACCAACGATGAAAGTCTTCATCCCCTTCAAAACTTCTTCCACAGTGGAGGTTTTCTTCACCCAGTATCTCAGACAGTTCATGCTATCAATGAGGAAGATCCCTCTGATACAGATGAAGAATGGAAGTCCTACCTTAACAAGGACGGTTATATGTCTCAGGAAGAGGTTCCTATGCCTTTTTGCTTTCCTACAGAAAGTCCGAGATTTATACCAAGATCAGATGTCGAAATGATCTACGGAGATTGTGATCCGGAAGGATTCCGTGCTCCGCCAAATTCATTAGAGGAAGACACTCTGATGAAAGACAACTTTGATCACAACTACTATGGCCCGATGGATGGTCTGCCAATGTGGCAGCCTTACCCAGGAAACTTGGGGCAAGAAAGTCAGCCGAGTAATGAAACTCAGCTGAGCGCCATTGAACAGAATACCTGTGTCCCCACCATGTCATGGGATCAACACTCAGGTCATTCGGAAATTACTCAACATGAAGATGAATTCGCAACGTTTGCAGGACTAGAATTCATCAACTATGCTTTTCCCGAGGTCAACGTCATCGAGAGGGATGACTTCTCCAGTTCCAAAGAAGTTTGGGACACTCTGGGACAACCGAGTGGAAAATACGACTATATGGTCAAGTACACCGCTCCCGAAAGCTCTCGTATCAGGCTCGAAGACATCCAGCCAACTGGATGGGGAGATACAGCTGAGAGCACCGATGCTATGCAAAATACAACAGAGGAATCCTCCTACGACAATTCTGTCTGGGAGACAGATTCCAATGATCCTGCTCCACCAGAAATCAGCGTCATTTCTGAAGACAAATCAAGGAAGGTGCCAGACTTTGTGATTCATCGAGGAGTTCGCTGCCAATGGGTTGCCGTCGAGGTTCCGAAGGTTGTTCATCAGTCAAAGTAATTGCCATCTTTAACCTTTCACCCTGCCCAGGTGAAACGGATATTTTGATAGGGCTCGTTTTCTGTAAATTTCCCTCTTCGCTTTGCCCGAAGCGAGTGAGTTTTGTTTTATAGGGCTGTAGTTTCAAGATTCGACTTGTTCATTAATAAAATAACGTCGTTCTGTAATTTCCGCATTAATTGCTGTTTTCTCTTTTTGCTTTTTCAGAAAATGGTAATCCTAAAAAACATTCAATAATAAAAACAAGCAGTAAAATAAATACACTACACACACTTGCATTTTCTCTATCTCTTCTAAACACGAATCATCACGTCATGCAGATTGCTTGTTTTATACCCCGTTGAAACATACGATCCGATGCCTTCTTCCAACTTTGAGTTCCCGGTATTCGAGGCTGAAGAAGAAAATAACAACGAAATTCCAGAAGAGATCTCCCGACTACTCAGACAAGAGGAAAGGTCCATTGAACCTTACAAAGAACCGTTGGAAACGGTAAACTTGGGTTCAGAAAAAGAGAGAAAAGAAATCAGGATCGGAGCATTGCTCAGTCCAACTGCCAGAGAGGGTTTGATAAAGCTTCTCAAAGAATTCCCCGATGTGTTCGCTTGGTCCTATCAGGATATGCCAGGGTTGGATACCAGCATCGTGGAACATCACTTACCGTTGAGATCGGAATGTCCGCCAGTAAAGCAAAGGTTGAGACGCACTCACCCGAACATGGCCATCAAAATCAAAGAGGAGGTACAGAAACAGATCGACGCGGGTTTCCTCGCTACATTTGAATATCCTCAATGGTTAGCCAACATCGTACCCGTTCCCAAAAAGGACGGAAGGGTCAGAATGTGTTTTGATTACAGAGATCTGAACAAGGCAAGTCCAAAGGACGACTTTCCTTTACCACACATTGACATGCTGGTTGACAGCACAACAAAGTTCAAAGTATTCTCCTTCATGGATGGATTCTCGAGCTATAACCAGATCAAAATGGCGCTGAAAGACATGGAGAAAACTTCGTTCATTACCCCATGGGGTACCTTTTGTTACAAGGTAATGCCGTTCGGTTTGAAGAATGCCGGGGAAACCTATCAAAGGGCCATGACTACTCTGTTTCATGACATGATACACAAAGAAATCGAGGTATATGTCGATGATTTGATTGCAAAATCAAGAACAGAGAGTGAGCACGTTGAACATCTGTCAAAATTGTTCGAACGTCTAAGAAAATTCAAGCTCCGCTTGAATCCCAACAAGTGCACCTTCGGTGTCCGTTCGGGGAAATTACTAGGGTTCATCGTCAGCCAGAAAGGAATTGAAGTTGATCCTGACAAGGTCAAGGCCATTCAAGAAATGCCTTCTCCGAAAACTGAAAAACAAGTCAGAGGATTCCTGGGACGTTTGAACTACATCTCCAGATTCATATTCCTTATGACCGCCACGTGTGTGCCGATTTTCAAATTACTCAAAAAGAACCAGGATTGTATTTGGTCAGAAGATTGCCAAACCGCCTTCGACAGTATCAAGGAATATCTGTTGAATCCTCCGATTCTATCACCTCCAGTGGAAGGAAGACCACTGATCATTTACCTCACAGTCTTGGAAGACTCAATGGGGTATGTACTTGGCCAACAAGACGAAACTAAACGGAAAAAGTCTGCCATTTACTATCTAAGCAAGAAATTCACCGACTGCGAGACTCGATACACAATGCTTGAGAAAACTTGTTGCGCTTTGGCTTGGGCAGCCAAACGTCTTTGCCAGTACATGATTCGTCATACTACTTGGTTGGTCTCCGAGATGGATCCAATCAAGTACGTTTTCGAAAAACCTGCTCTCACGGGAAGGATTGCCCGTTGACAGATGTTACTATCAGAATATGACATAGAGTACCATGCTCAGAAAGCCGTTAAAGGAAGTATTTTAGCCGATCATTTGGCTCATCAACCGATTGACGATCAAGAATCAATCGGGTTTGACTTCCCAGACGAAGATGTCATGTATCTAAAGATGAAAGATTGCGATGAACCGCTACCCAGTGAAGGGCCAGAACTAGGTTCCCAGTGGGGACTTATCTTTGACGGAGCAGTCAATCATTATGGAAACGGAATTGGGGCAATCATTGTTACCCCTCAGGGTTCCCACATTCCTTTCACTGCCAGACTTACGTTCAAATGTACGAACAACGAGGCCGAATACGAAGCTTGTATTATGGGTCTCGAAGAAGCGATTGATTTAAGGATCAAAAACTTGGACGTATACGGCGACTCAGCCCTGGTTATCAATCAGATAAAAGGAGATTGGAACACATACCAATCAGGATTGATTCCTTACAAAGACTAAGCAAGAACGTTGTTACCCTTCTTCAACAGAGTTGACTTTCATCACATCCCTCGTGATGAGAATCACATGGCTGATGCATTAGCCACTCTCTCTTCCATGATTAGCGTAGGTCGATGGAATGACTTACCTAAGATTGACATCATGCGCTTTGAACGGCCCACTTACATCTTCGCGATTGAAGCAGTCATAGACGACAGACCTTGGTATCACGATATCAAATGCTTCCTTCAGAAACAAGAGTACCCATCTGGGGCACTCAGAAAAGACAGGAAAACCCTCAGAAGATTGGCTGGGAACTTCTTCCTGAGCGGTGACACTCTTTATAAGAGAAACTTCGACATGGTTTTGCTTCGATGCGTCGACAGACCAGAAGCAGACATGCTGATGAAAGAAATTCATGAAGGATCCTTTGGCACTCATGCCAATGGACACGCAATGGAGAGAAAAATTCTCAGGGCCGGGTACTATTGGTTGACAATAGAATCCGACTGCTACAAGTACATGAGGAGGTGTCACAAGTGTCAGATATACTCCGACAAAATTCATGTACCGCCATCACATCTCAAAGTTCTTTCTTCCCCGTGGCCTTTTTCCATATGGGGAATCGATATGATTGGTATGATTGAGCCTAAGGCTTCAAACGGACATCGGTTCATCCTGGTAGCCATTGATTATTTCACCAAGTGGGTCGAAGCAGCGTCATTCGCCAATGTAACCCGACAAGTGGTGGTCCGATTTATCAAAAACAATATCATCTGCCGTTATGGTGTTCCCAGCGATATCATTACTGATAATGGATCTAACTTGAACAATAAGATGATGAAAGAGTTGTGTGCAGAGTTCAAGATCGAACACCATAACTCATCTCCCTACCGACCCAAGATGAACGGAGCGGTAGAAGCGGCTAACAAGAACATCAAGAAGATCGTCCAGAAGATGGTTGTAACCTACAAAGATTGGCACGAAATGCTACCCTTTGCTCTTCATGGTTATCGTACATCTGTCCGCACTTCAACAGGGGCAACCCCTTTCTCTCTAGTATATGGCATGGAGGCAGTTCTCCCCATAGAAGTAGAGATCCCGTCAATCAGGGTATTGATGGAAGCTAAGCTCACCGAAGCTGAATGGTGTCAAAGTCGACACGACGAGCTGAACCTGATCGAAGAAAAGAGAATCACGGCACTATGCCACGGTCAGTTGTATCAACAGAGAATGAAGAGGGCGTTCGACAAAAAGGTCCGACCTCGTGTCTTCAAGAAAGGAGACCTCGTGCTCAAGAAGATACAATCATTTCTCACTGACTCTCGGGGCAAATGGACCCCAAATTATGATGGCCCCTATGTGGTCACGAAAGCTTTCTCAGGCGGCGCCTTGAGACTTGCAACCATGGACTGAGAGGAATTTGCCTACCCCACGAATGTTGATGTAGTCAAGAAATACTTCGCCTAAAAATAAATTAAAAAAAAAAAAAACATCTCGGTGGATTGAAAACCCGAAAGGGCGGTCCAGGCAAAAGTTAGAGACATGAAAAAAATCATCCCGATGGATTGGAAATCTCATAGTACAATCCAAGAAAAAGTTAGGGATAATGGCAAGTAACTATGTTCAACAGAGGCAAGTCCCTCAGCAGCAGTTACAGCATCATCTATCGGAGGAAATCTCCAGTCAAAGGTCATCTTCGACGGAAGCTCAGGATGTCCCGAACTCAAAGTTGGTAGAAGGATAGTGGTCGTTATGTTTCAACGTAGCCCTTTTCCCTGTAAATTACCATTTTCAAACTTTGTATATAATATTTGGAATCACGCGTTTGGCTGATCTTCATCTTATCAATAAAATTTGAGCCCTTGTGCTTGTGTGCGGCTATCTGATAAGAAATAATTCTGAATAAAACTGCTCATACTCATTCAACGAAGTATTCAAGTACATTTAAGAAAGGTTCAACCGCAAATGCAATACAAGGAAAAATGGATCCATCAACAAGCCTGATGGTAACCATTAACAACAAAATATAAGGAAAAGAACATCAGTCTGACAATTCCACATCCTTCAGCTTATCACTTGAGTATTTGATCTCCTCAAAAAGTATACGGGTACGCTGGTGATTCGGCTTTTCAATCATTTCTTTGATCAAGACATCCCTTTTCTCAAGAGCTTCATTTAAAGAACCCATATGCAGCATCAGAGCCTCGTCATCACACACTCCTTTGTGTCTCTTTATGCCAGCTTGCGTCTTGAGTATCTCCCTTTCTATCATGACTTCTTCAAGCTCTTTCTTGGTATTCCTCAGCTCACCTCTAGCTTCTTCAAGCTGTTCTTGACTCTTACCGAGGCTTTCCCGATACTTTCTCCTCTGCTCATGCGCCTTTTCAAGCTCTTCGTCCTTAATCTGTAACTGTTCCTGTAATTCAGCATTCTCTATCCTAACTTCGTCCCAAGCGTGCTGAAACTTTGTTAACTTTTCTTTGGTCTGTGCTAACGCCTGTTTGGTTTGCTTGTGGGCTTGAGTAGCATCATCAGCACCTTTACTAATCTTCCGGAAATGTTGGGCTCTTCCAGCAAAGTCTTTTTCTTTTGCAGTTAGGATTTGTTCAGCATCTTGGACTTTCCGCTCCAGCTCTTTGTTGGCATGTAGAGCATTCTGAAGACAGCTACTCAACTCGAAATTCTCTCCTTGAAGTTTTTTCACCAAGGCTTGCAACTTGTCAACTTCTTCCACAGTAGCAGTGCTTCTTGCTTTCTCATTCTCCGGATACAAAAGGGGTGCCTTACCAAAAGGCAAGAGAAAATCTTCAACTCTTTTCTTCACCCACTCTTCATATGCTGGATAAACCCGGTTGTTAGGCTTGCCTAGAGTAACTTCCCCTTTTTTAGTATGCTACCCCAGCTTTCAGAAGCTTTCTGTGCTGCTTCCCAACCATCTGATGTATGAAAATAGAGGGACTCCTCCACATCTCTCTTAATAGGCGGACCTGTCAGGGCATACCCAAATTGTCGAATGGCCAAAGAAGGATTGTAGTTAATCCCACCCATTCTTCCTATCAGTGGAACGTTAGGGAACTTACCACAGCTGTGGATAATATTCTTGCCAATCAGCCCATGATCTACCCATACGATGTCCTTGGCTACCAATCCCATTAAACGCTGTTTCCACTCTAGAGAATCTTTGGAATCCACAAAAGCCCCTGATTGTTGTAAACGGCCTACAAACCACTTATAGAACAAGGGTGCACAACAACGAATTATCCCTCCTCTTTTCTTTTCGTTTCGGTTGTACAACGAGTAGTGAAGATCTCCTAGTAGCGTTGGCACCGGGTTCTTCATCATGAATATTCGTATAGCGTCCGTATCAATGAAATCCGGCTCGTTGGGAAACAACACTATGCCGTATATACAAAGGGCTAGCAAAGCATTAAAAACAAGCCAATTCTCGCCTTTAGCTGCTTCCTAGGCCTTCTTAATCAGATATTTCAGCTTGTAACCACGAATCTTTCCTTTGTTGGAGACATTGTCGCCTAACTCTGATTTGCTCAAATAAAGAGCACCAGCCACCTTTCCAAAGTCAAGATCCCCCACTGATCCAAAGAAAGGGGGCTCCTCCTTGATAGCAATCCCCAACATGTTGGAATACTCCTCCAAGGTAGGAACCAACACATAGTCTGGAAATACAAAACACCTCAGAGGCGGATCATAGAACTGCATCAACGTATGGAGACCTCTGGCTTCATAATCACTGACATTACGGACCATAGATAAAATCCACCCATATTTCTCTTCAAAAGCTTCTCGTGCTGCAGGGCTCGCCATTCCCTTCAGCATAACAATAGGGCCTAAAGTAGGTGTAAGGAACTTATAGCTGATGATATTCTTCCTCTCTTTAGTGTTCATCTTTGCAGGGACCTGATGACTGGAATCAAGGGTAATATATGCACCTGGAAATGAATAAACATGTATGTTAGGATATGATAATGCAATGCAAAGGGCAATGTGATCAGGTAATCAGGTGTCTGTGCTGAACTGTGAACGGTGTCAGTGTAGCTCTGAGACTAATATAGAACCATAGATAAGAACCATCTGAATACAATAGGATGAAACTTCCTTTTTGTGCAATGATGATAGAAAACCGGGTATGTAGGAGGTCATGGTTACCTGCAAACCTGTAAACAACCCGCCCCTCTCACATGTGGGTACTAGGATGTTCAGTATCCCGGGCTCTCAGGTCAAGAAATGATGATACGTTCACCATTTCTGGTTTGGCATCATCATCAATCGAGGAGGCCTCAACTGATTCTCCAAAACAAAAAGGTCCTCAGCTTCTGGCACTAAGGTCGAGAAGCAATAGTACATTCATCCCTCAGGGTACAGTACTATCGCCAATCGAGGAGTGCCTCCGCTGATTCTCTTTCAAAAAAGGATGTCCTATAGCAAGTTCCCAGCATTGGGTCCTCGGATCGAGAATGTGCAATGGGTTTGCCACGGAATGTGGTCTGCCACTGTCACAACTCGGGAGGAGTGCCACAAGTGAGTCCTCGGGAATGGTCACCAGAGTCGACAGTTCCTCAAGAGAATAACCACTGGCCTGCATAACATGCAGTAGCAGAAAGCTCCTGATAGAACCTCGTCTGGTTGTGGGTCTCATGAACAACAATACGTGGTCACCACCACGTAAGCGTCATGACTATCCACTCTAATACCTATGTGTGTACTCAAGCCTGTGTAGTGGGCTTATCTCTCAGAAATCCCATCCCGCCAAACAGACAAAACAGTGCAACACAATATAATATATGATATGTAATGCTAAAATGCAGTAAATACAGTAAAATAAATAAACAGCAACATATAACACAACAGTAAACACCCAATGAAAGAAACAAACAAGCGCTAGGATTGACTCGCTTAAGGATGGACCAGCAATAGGTCAACGATTTCCCCAGCAGAGTCGCCAGCTGTCGCTCCCGGGATTTTCATCCAAGTACAAACGCGAAAGTGGCACCGAAACAGAGTCGCCAGCAATGTGTATTTATCCCATGAGAGGGAAAGGAAACACCGCATAAACCTGAGAGAAAGGAAAGAGCATGGTCTTACGACCAAGAGAAATGGATTCGGGAGTCGGTTACGCGAGAGGTAGGTATCAGCACCCCCTCGCGTCCATCGTACCCGATGGGATCCACGCTTGCTTGTCTCGATCAAAGGGTGATAGAAAAGGATACTGGAAAAGGATCTGAAAGAAAGGAAAGAGAAAGAGAAACAAATGTAGGGAAAATAAAAGAAGTGCTCGCATGGGCCCTACCCCACTGCCTACGTATCTCATCGGGAACATGAGAATCAGAGCGACGTAGTTCCCCTCACTAGGGATGGATTGTTTTCATTTTTTAAGGAACGGCTAACGTTCTAGCTCAGGTGTTGCAGGCTCGCTGGTCCGAGTGCGTTACCATCTTGCAAAAGAACGAGTAGGAGCACGTTTATACGCTGAGAGTGAGTGAGATGAGAAAAGAATTCCCGAAGGAAAGACGTAATTGTCTGTTTTTGTCTTTTAGAAGTTTTTCCCATTTATTTGCATATGATAGTGTATCTGAATCTTAGTTATTGGAATGTGTACGTTCTCACATTTCAAGATGGAATGGGTAAGAAAGCACACTAAGGGTGAAGAAGACCCTCACACTTAGTTCCAATTATCAAGGTTCAAACACACTAGCATACTTGTATTTATTAAGTGTTTTTGTTGATAAGAAATGAAGAAGTGTTTTTTATTATTTGTGCCTTCAACAAGTATTGCATTTAAGTCCCTCACACAAGATCAAATGTTTAACACATTGACCCAAGATGGGTTATATGCTATACATTTTAAGATTATAAGAGAAGACCCCTTATAATCTTTTCTTTATGTGAAAGGCCTAAATGCAATAAATGCCTACCTTTATTAGATGTTTTGAGTTTCCTTTAAGAGATGAGAAGAGAGACTCAAGAGAGGAGAAAGGTAAAATCTATGTGGACTAAGACTCAATCCTAATTGAAGATTAAAGGGAGTGGTCCTAATGGTTTGTGAGGTTTCAACCTAAAGTCTAAAGAAAGAAGGAATTAAACAATTCACTTCTAAAGAAGAAGATGAATTGTAATTCACAAAGGGAAAGTGATGAGTTATTAAAAGAAAGCACATAAGTGCTTAATAAACACAAAATGGAATTGTAAAAGATGAAGGGATAGAAGTTTGAATATGGATTCCTTATCCACACTCAATTGAAACTTACCAAAGCCCCTACATGGTTAGTAAACATGTGTAAGAAATATAGGGAGTAAAAGAACATTTATGCACCATAAAGCTCAAAAGAATTAGATGAGAAATCAAATTCTAAGGTCACAACCAGAATGTACATCACATGGTAGACAAATGATCATTATCATGCAAGTCCAAGTGGATAGGCAACAAACATCATCCATGGCATTAGAACATGCCACCATAAGAAAAGGGAGAATGAAAGATGAAAGGAAAAAGAAGAAATGTGCATAAATGGAACATGTAATCCATGGATCAGAATTGAAATGAAATGAAAAATGATTTCACAAACATCTCACAAGTATTCATGCATGACACATCAAAACATTTAAGAAGTGATAGAAGAAGTAGAATTGAAATGGAAGTTCCAAACAAAGGAAAATGCAAACACAACATGTTAAAGGTGCACAAGGTTCAAATGATAATCAACATGCAAAGATGACATATGATATGTATCAATGACCTATAATGTCAAGTGAGTAGTTCACAAAATAGGCAAATGATCATGCAAGTATACACAAAAGAAAACATGTAAACATGCACAAAAGATTACAATGATGTGACATGTTGTAATGCTTCAAATGAAATGCATTAAACACAAATTAAATGGCCTCATGAAAATTATGAAAACATGGTATTTAAGTTCACTAATCAGAGATGAATCACATATCAAAGTAGCATGCAAGGAACCAAGGCAAAATGATATCAAACAATGCACTTAGGTCAAGTAGACATATCATACAAAGTAGCACAAAAATGAACACCAAACATGCCATAAACTAACCTAGAAGAATCAAATAAAAAACACTTAACATATCTCAAGATGATAATGACTCCATGCAAAAAGAAGAGCATCAAAACAATTTTTAATGATCAAGAACAAAATTAAACAAGATCATGTACCACATTAAGAATGCACACCAAAGAAATTCAAAGAAAATTATGGAGCAGGGGTAAAAAGGTCCTAAAATCAGAAAATAAAATCACCAAAAATTTTCTAAATGTTTTAATGATACTCATGAATTTTTGTGGAATTTTATGATGCTATTTAGTATTTTTAAAAATTAAAAAGCAAACGTGTAGAAAAATAGAAAAATAAAATGCAATGCAAAAAGGAATGGGGGTGCATGACTAGTAATTACTCAGTTCAATTCATTTGGGCTTTAAAAAAGAGGAGGTGCGAATATCAAATTGGTCTAGGTCCAAGTCTGCGCAATCCACACTAATTAACATGTACACTCAGTCAACATGAGTCAAACAAATGATCACCATTGGATCAGGTCAAGTCAACCAACAAGTCAAAGTATTTCGATCCAACGCACTCACATGAATGTCCACGCACACTACCATGCACTGCACCACACGTTGATTAATTGAATTCAGAAATAAGGCACGTGAGGTGCATGTGCATTTTAATGTGTTGGCACGCTCCTCACCACACGATTAGAACACATCAACGGCTATGATTTAAACTGCAAACAAAACCCTAACCAAAAACCACCGGCCGGAGAGGGACCTCCGGTCACCTTCTCCGGTCACACGCCACCGTCTGCAACTTCAATTTTCCCAGAATCTTACAAACAGTATACCAAAATGAAGAGGAAGTAATGTAGAGCATGAATCCAGTGACAAAACATACAAAAAGTTCATGAAATGGGAGAATCGAGCAGATGAAGATTTGCCCTAACATTTCAACTATGCCTCTAAAGGCCTATCAACTAGCCAGACAAGTTCTTGAGCTTATATGAAGCATCAAGAACCTGATAACATCTTCACATTAGGTCTATAAGGGAAGAAATTCGTACCTGAAGATTTATGATCTTGATGTGTTCTTCAGAAAAACCAGAGATGTTGCTTCTTCTTTGAGCTTCTTTTGGCCAAATAAAGGCTTAGATGCAAAGAATGGATGATGCTTCAGTGGAGGAGAGTTGATATCCAAGCTTCAAAACAGTTGCAATGTGATGAAAATGGAGATAGAATCAGAGAGATTCTGAGATGAAGATGAGGAAGATGAATGAAATGGAGCTTGAAAATCAGTTGCAATGTGGAGGAATTGAGAGAGAATCGAGAGAGTTTCTGAGTTGAATGTGAGAAAATGAAGTTAGGAATGAAATTTGAGAGTGAAGTTTTTATTTATAGTGTGAGCTAACCATAGTTAAACTGAGTGAGTCAGCTGAGTCATGGTGGTTTGGGTGAGTCATCCCTAACTAACTGAGTCAAGTTAGTTAGGGAGAGCAATGATATGGTGATGGCAACTCATGATATGCTATGGTGGAGGTGAAAAGAAAATGAAGGCACGGCTGGTTGTAGCAGAAACTTGCTCAGCAAGTTTGTTTCTTTCCATTCTCATGTATGCCAAGGCAAGTGTGCAAGGTGTAAGTCATGTGTGTTTGGTTTAATGTGGAAAGCTGATGTGATGAAGTGTTTGTGGTGTGTGTGAACCAAAAATCGTGCACCACTGTTAATGCATCAATGTCACTCATGGTGATTTGCAAGTGGAAATCTCTCTACTTAGTGAATGGTTGGATGAGTTTTTGGATTCATTTGAAAGAGGGGATGTAATGATACAAGTTTGGTTTGAAATTTGAGTTGAAATGATGCTTGGAAGAGGTTGCAAAATAACTCATAACACACAAGTTTGAAAACTGGTTAGGGGCAAGGAAATGAGGTTGACTGGCAATGCATCTTGGCACGAAGTTTTCAGCAAGATCACCATATCTTGAGACCATTATATCTACCTCATAGCTTGATCAAACCAAACTTTGCCCAACACGAAACTTGAAGAGGACATTACAAGGAACATTTTTGATGTTGACAAATTTTGCAAATGAAGCCTTTATCATTGAGAAAAATAGGTGTACATTTGGCCCACCAACTGTTTGAGGAAATGATGCGCGCGTGACCTGAAAGTTCTTGGTCATGACCTAGTTTTGAACCTACTTTGCTCAAACTTTGATCAATCATATCTCACTCAATTTTTATCCAATGGAGATGTTCCACATATGGATGTGAAGCTTAAAACAAGATCTTTTGTTGTGGCCGAGTGGAATTTTCATTTGGTGCTTCAATTTTAAATGGCCTTGGTTCAAACTCTGATGCAAAATGGCCAAAACTTGCTATTTTTAGTAACCCTTCTTCTTCCAAAAATGGCAACTTTCCACCTCTTGATTTTTTCATAATTCCTTTGGAGTTTCTTGACCAAATTTTGTACATTGGACACATATAACATGAATTTTATGGATTTGGCCTCAAAAAGTCAAGAGTTGACTTTTTCCTCTGATTATTTGACTTGGCCCCAATTTTCCTGATTTCTGATCTTTCTTCCAATTGAACCACTTCTAAAACCAATTGAGAGGCAATTTTCCATACACATACACTTAAGAACATGTAGGACACCATGACATCAAGTTTTGTCCAAGAAATCAAAGATTCCCTGATTTAATGGGAAACCCTAGTTTTGGTGCCCACCTCCTAGGAGAAAAATGTGCAGTCTTCAATTTCAAATTCCTCAGAGTATGTTATGTATCCTCTTAAAGGATGATGATATATGCCATTTGAGGATGATTTTGGATCAATGAGCTATCTCTTTTGAGGGTTTTCCTTCAGTTTTTGAACCTCTTGCATAGTGAAAGATGTAGTGCTTCAATCTCCCATTGAATCTCTCATCCTTGAGGTTGTGGATGATCCATTGAGATGGTATGAGACATGAAAGACCTCTTGGCTTGCCTTGAGGAAACTTGATTGACCTTTTTGTGCTTTGAATGATCCCTTGATTGTCCACCTTCCACCTGGTCACATGCCTTGATGGTAAGAAGGATGCTATGCTTCATTTTTTCTATGTTAAATGCAATGTAATGTTAATGAGATGGATATGATATGATATATGATAATGCTGAACTATGATGCCAAAAGGGGAGAGCAAATTTTGGGGTATTACAGCTGCCCCTATTCAAACGCTGTAGACCTGAATGCCTGAAAGCGATTGCTTTCG
Organism: Lathyrus tuberosus; assembly: GCA_022829125.1. Lineage (NCBI taxonomy): Eukaryota > Viridiplantae > Streptophyta > Magnoliopsida > Fabales > Fabaceae > Lathyrus > Lathyrus tuberosus. The sequence goes on from JALAZF010000896.1 coordinate 482,827, forward strand.
GACTTTCAAGGTATATAGTGATTGAATACCAAATATAACCAAAACTTTGCTCTGGATGATGAAGAAGAAAAGGGATATAAACCCAATGAGACTTCTGGATTGAATCTTCAATGAACGTTGTCGGAGAAATCTGTCTTTTGAACGACACCAGACGACTACTGGCTCGCCGCATTACTGGTAAACTTTAACAATGTCTTTTATGCAATTCCAGACGACTACTGGCCTGCCACGCTACTGGTGGACTTTAGAAATGTCTTTTTGAACGACGCCAGACGACTACTGGCTTGCCACACTGCTGGTGGACTTTAATAGTGTCTTTTATGCAATTCCAGACGACTACTGGCCTGCCACGCTACTGGTGGACTTTGCAGCTTCGTGCCACCCGAAGACGGACTTTTGCCAATCCACTGTTGGACTTTTGCCACCCGAAGATGGACTTTTCGCCAATCCACTGTTGGACTTGTGCCACCCGAAGACGGACTTTTCGCCAATCCACTGTTGGACTTTTAGCTGCTTTGCCACCCGAAGATGGACTTTTGCCAATCCACTGTTGGACTTTTAAAATTTGCCACCCTTAGATGGACCTTTCGCCAATCCACTGTTGGACTTTTAAAATTTGCCACCCTTAGATGGACCTTTCGCCAATCCACTGTTGGACTTTTGCCACCCGAAGACGGACTTTTGCCAATCCACTGTTGGACTTGTGCCACCCGAAGACGGACTTTTGCCAATCCACTGTTGGACTTTAAGAATTTGCCACCCTTAGATGGACTTTTGCCAATCCACTGTTGGACTTTAAGAATTTGCCACCCTTAGATGGACTTTTGCCAATCCACTGTTGGACTTTTGAAATTTGCCACCCTTAGATGGACCTTTCGCCAATCCACTGTTGGACTTTGCTAACGTCTTTTGTACAATGCCAGACGACTACTGGCTTGCCACACTACAGGTGGACTTTCGCAAAATTCCAATACTGGATTACACTCTGCATCCGTGTCAGACATCTCTACCGACTTTGCTGAGGAACAATGATCCATGACTTGACTTTAGAGGTTCCTGAGAGGATAGTATCTCTGCTGGAGAATGAATGAACAATCCGTCTGCTCCGAATTGTCAAGTTTGCCAAAAATGAATTGGACTTGAAGAATAATAAATCTGCCAGTAATCACTTCATCTGCTGGGGGAAAGAATTCTAGTCACAGCGATTCCGCTGGGGATGAGAATTTCTTCGCATGGCGTCTTGCTAAGGAAGAAAAGTCATAAAAAACTCTGCTTGGGGATCTATCCAGTCCAAGACCCTTTGTAGGGGTTATCCACCTTCTGATACGGCCGGGGAAAGACTGTACCATCCTTGTTGAGGAATAGATTCTGCCGATCTTATAAACCTCTGCGGGGAGAACAACAACTCAGCTGGGGAGTATTGCTGACAGGATTCGATGCTGACCTCTGTGGGGATACCATTACCAGAGACACAATCTTGCTGGGGATCAGGGCTACTCTGCCAGGGATATGCAAATCCTGGTTAGAACATTCCACTGCAACTTGCTAGGAAAAAGTCCTTAGAGATATGTTGGGGAAACCCGAAGCAAATCCACAGTAGTCTGCTGAAGAATATGACTGTCGAGCTTAGGATAAGTACCACAATGCACCATGCTAGGCGAGCTTCCCTTTAGACAATTCCGTTAGGTATGACGAGTTTATAATAAACTCTGCTGGCAGAAACTGCTTTAAAACGTCTCGTGCTGGGGAATGCCTTTTGAGAGGATTTTACAGAAGACCAACTGTCCTCAAACTCTACTGGGGATGATCAACACTTCATGCTGGGGAAACAAACATGCCCTATGCTTGGACAAACCAACAATTTGTCCCCGAAGAAGATGTCATAAGAGGATTTTACAGAAGATTTAGCCTCTTCAAACTCCTGCGACTTCGCTGGGGATAATGACCATCAGTTTCGGTATCGACGAGACCACTCTTTTGGGGGAACTTGTGACCGTTATCGACACAGAAAAGCTTGTAGCTGTTGGAAGTACTGTATGAGAGAATCGACTTAATAAGATACGACGGTACCCAGTTGAACTTAATTCACTGATATCGAACCGTTATGAACGACCATCGACCGAACGATGAACGCCGACCTCCTTACCCATAATTGTCCCAGTCTTTTGCGTGGGGTAATTGATTACTGGTCTTGTGCTTAAAATCATCTGCACCTGCTACCTGCAACAAAAGAATATGCACACATGCCCCGAACATTGCGTGGCTAGAATCCATCATCCGGGAGTATTCAACATTCAAAGTAATTTCAAATGTTTTTTCTGCGCATGTTATTGCAAGGCCGCCATGTTTTCGAATGCAATGTTTTATCAAAAATTAGGGCGTTTTTGCAAACAAAGCAATAAAACAAAAATAGAAAGCTTTTTATTGAAATTCAATTTATTGACCGAGAGCCCAGAATAGGCAATTACATCAGGAAGCAATCCCTGGAAAGAGGTGATCGCTGAAAATTGAGAAAAGAAACTATCCTAATGGCAATGTGAAAACGGAATTCCACTGAGTTTCCATTCTGTTATGACCAGTATGTCTTCAAAACTCCCCGACCTTGCCTTCTGAGGAATGATCAGACCGATTCCTATCTTTCAGAATGTCAGTTGTTCAAATGATAATGGGGTACAGATAACTCAGACCGTAGTCATTCGCTTAAATCCCTCTTTTGTGTGGACCGCCCTTTCAGGTTTTCGATCCACCAGGATACCCTTTTTTGCCTAAGTTGCCCTTTCGGGTTTTCAACTTACCGGGTGTACAATTTTCCAATTATATCCCTAATTTTTGCCCGAACCTTATTCTGTTTTTGGTTCGCCGGGATGCCCTTTTTTGCCTGGATTTTTTTTATTTTTATTATCCAGCGGGTCTATTCATGCGAAGTATTTTTTGACTACGTCCGAGTTGACAGGGGATGAAAAGTCTTCGCCATCCATGGTTGTAAGCAATAAAGCTCCGCCCGAAAAGACCTTTTTAACCACGAATGGACCTTCATAGTTAGGAGTCCATTTGCCCCTGTGATCTGTATTGGGAGGAAGGATCCTTTTGAGCACTACATCTCCGACTTTGTAAACCCGAGGACGCACCTTTTGGTCAAATGCCTGCTTCATTCTGCGCTGGTATAATTGCCCATGACATACAGCCGCCAATCGCTTTTCCTCAATAAGGCTCAGTTGATCAAATCTGGCTCGTACCCATTCAGCCTCATCTAGCTTAACATCAATCATGACTCTGAGGGACGGAATCTCTACTTCAACCGGTAGCACTGCCTCCATACCATATACAAGTGAAAATGGGGTTGCCCCAGTGGACGTGCGTACCGACGTTCGATACCCATGCAAAGCAAATGGTAACTTCTCATGCCAATCTTTGTACGTGACAACCATCTTCTGCACAATCTTCTTGATATTTTTGTTGGCCGCTTCGACCGCGCCATTCATCTTTGGGCGGTACGGAGAAGAATTGTGATGTTCGATTTTGAAGTCCCGGCATAACTCAGCCATAATCTTATTATTCAAATTAGAACCATTATCAGTAATGATTCTTTCGGGAACTCCATATCGGCAAATGATATCCCGTTTTAAGAAACGAGCTACCACTTGTTTTGTAACATTGGCATAGGATGCAGCTTCAACCCATTTGGTGAAATAATCAATTGCCACCAAGATGAAACGATGACCATTAGAAGCTGTAGGCTCAATCTTTCCGATCATATCAATGCCCCACATGGCAAACGGCCAGGGCGACGCCATAATACTCAACGGATTTGGAGGCACATGCACTTTGTCTGCATAGATCTGGCATTTATGGCATTTGCGGGCATATTTGCAACAATCTGACTCCATAGTCAACCAATAATATCCCAATCTTAACAGCTTTTTAGCTATTACATGTCCTCCGGCATGGGTACCGAAAGAGCCTTCGTGCACTTCAATCATCAATAAGTCTGCTTCATGTCTATCCACACATCTAAGCAGGACCGTGTCAAAATTTCTTTTATACAGCACGCCATCTTTGTTCAAGAAGAAACTACCAGCTAACCTTCTCAACGTCTTCCTGTCTTTGGACGATGCCCCGGGCGGGTACTCTTGACTTTTCAAGAAACACTTAATGTCATGAAACCATGGCTTGTCATCAGACGCTGTATCAACAACAAACACAAATGCCGGTCTGTCAAGCCGAGATACTTCAATCTTAGGTACATGGTTCCATCCTTGCACTTTGATCATGGAAGACAAAGTGGCCAAGGCATCAGCGAACCTATTCTCATCCCGAGGAATATGGTACAGTTTCACTGTTGTGAAAAATGTCAGCAATCTCCTTGTATAATCTCTATACGGCACTAGATTTGCTTGGTGCGTGTACCAACTCCCTTTCACTTGATTGATTACCAAAGCTGAATCACCGAATATATCAAGGGTTTTAATCCGTAGATTAACCGCCTCCTCGATCCCCATTATACAAGCTTCGTACTCTGCTTCATTGTTGGTGCATCCGAAGGTTATTCGGGCAGTGAAAGGCATATGAACACCTTCCGGCGTGATAAGAACTGCTCCAACTCCGCACCCATTCATATTGACAGCCCCATCAAACATCAGACTCCATTTGGACTCAGGGTCTGGCCCCTCCTCCGGGAGTGGTTCCTCGCAGTCTTTAGCTTTGAGAAACATGATGTCCTCATCAGGGAAGTCAAATTTCATGGGTTGGTAATCATCAATCGGCTGTTGCGCAAGATAGTCGGACAAGATACTTCCTTTGATGGCCTTTTGTGAAGTGTACTGAATGTCATACTCTGTCAAGACCATTTGCCACCGTACAACTCTGCCTGTCAGTGCTGGTTTCTCGAAAATGTACTTGATAGGATCCATTTTTGAAATCAACAAGGTTGTGTGCCTAACCATATATTGCCTCAATCGCTTAGCGGCCCATGCAAGCGCACAACATGTCTTTTCAAGCATTGAGTATCGGGACTCACAATCATTGAACTTTTTGCTCAGGTAGTAGATAGCATGCTCCTTCCTACCTGTCTCGTCATGTTGACCGAGAACACAACCCATGGAACCTTCAAGCACTGTCAGATACATTATCAGCGGTCTCCCTTCAACTGGAGGCATTAGAATCGAAGGTTCCTGCAAGTATTCTTTTATCTTATCGAATGCCAATTGGCAATCGTCATTCCACCTGACCGTTTGATCTTTCCTTAACAATTTAAATATTGGTTCACACGTGGCTGTTAGGTGAGATATGAACCTCGCAATGTAGTTCAATCTACCCAAGAAACCACGAACCTCTTTTTCTGTTCTCGGTTCAGGCATTTCTTGTATTGCTTTCACCTTGGCAGGATCAACCTCAATTCCTCTTTCGCTCACAATGAAACCCAGCAACTTTCCAGAACGCACCCCAAACGTGCACTTGTTTGGATTTATTCTCAGACGGAACTTTCTCAACCTTTCAAATAGATTTTTCAGGTTAATCAGATGTTCCTCTTCTGTTCTCGACTTGGCAATCATATCATCTACATAACATTCGATCTCCTTATGAATCAAGTCATGAAACAATGTTACCATCGCCCGCTGGTACGTTGCCCCTGCGTTTTTCAACCCAAAAGGCATTACTTTATAGCAATATGTACCCCACAGAGTAATGAACGTGGTCTTCTCCATATCTTCAGGTGCCATCTTGATCTGGTTGTACCCGGAGAAACCGTCCATAAAAGAGAACACTGAAAACTGAGCTGTATTATCGACCAGCACATCAATATGAGGTAGTGGAAAATCATCCTTCGGGCTAGCTTTATTAAGATCTCGATAATCCACACACATTCTCACTTTTCCATCTTTCTTCGGTACTGGCACGATGTTGGCTACCCACGGAGGATATTTTGTCACAGCAAGAAAACCAGCATCCCACTGCTTCTGGACTTCCTCCTTAATCTTTAAAGCCATGTCGGGGTGAGTCCGACGAAGTTTCTGCTTGACTGGCGGGCATTCTTCTCTTAATGGCAGCCTGTGCACGACAATATCCGTATCCAACCCCGGCATGTCTTGATACGACCAGGCGAAGATGTCAACATACTAGCGCAACATTTCAGTCAAAGTTTTCTTCACATCTGCTTGCAAGCTGGCACCAATCCTGATCTCTTTCTTGGCATCCTTGGAACCAATATTGATGATTTCTACAGTCTCCTGGTGAGGCTGGATGACCCTTTCCTCTTGTTTCAACAATCTGGCCAGTTCTTCAGGGAGTTCACAATCTTTCTCATCCCCTTCTTCGGCTTGATAAATCGGATTGTCAAAGTCATACATAGCCATATCAAAATCGTTATCAGTGGTATCCGGAGGATCAAGTCTGCATGAACGGGTTCATGCCTTATTTTAGAATTTATTTTTAAGCAAAACAAAAGAAAATGAAACATTGCCATTTTATTTTTTTTGTGCAAAAATAAAAACTGAAAGACAACAAAATTTGATTGCAAAACGTCCTTTATTAATGATTAAACATTGCAAATGCAACCATGGTGGCCCTACAAATGAATCTATACGCCTTGGGCAGAGCGCAAGATTTTGACATGCATTATGGTTAGAAAAAAACAAAGAAAAATTACTCTGTCTGAAGAGTAACCCGGATGACTTCTTCAACGAACCAGTTCTGCACTTGTTGTCCCGGAGCATGAGGGCGTACCCAGTTGTCTAGGTCACAATCACTGTCAACACTATCCTCTGTGGCTGCACAAGACTGGTCCATGTAGATAATTCCCCCACTATTGAAAGTAATGGGTCCTCTGCTCCTCGCATCTGAAGATGTAGAGGGATGATAACCAATACCAAATTTGTCTTCCTTCATTGGGGTCTCTATCAACCTGCCCCAACCTTGGGCGTTGCCTGCCCTGACGACTTCGACAGCTTGTTTGTAAGATGAAATGGAGGTACCGGCCCTAACTGGTACAGAAGAAGACTCAGGTGCATCGTCAATATTGACTGCTTCAAATGATTGGCACAGCATCTCATGAATTTCCCCATCCATTTCAACGTACTTGAACGTGGACAAGTGACTGACAAAGATGTCTTCTTCCCCGCACACCGTCACAACCTGCCCTTCAAACTCATACTTCAAATTTTGGTGTAAAGTGGAAGTAACAGCCCCGGCTCCGTGAATCCAAGGGCGTCCCAATAGGCAGCTATATGCAGGTTGTATGTCCATTACATGGAACGTGGATTTGAATACCTGTGGTCCAATTTGTACGGGCAATTCCACCTCACCAAACACAGATCGTCTAGTCCCATCGAATGCTCTGACCACCAATTCACTAGGCCTTAAGATCAAACCATCAACTTCCAGCTTCATTAATGCCTTCTTGGGCAAGACATTAAGTGATGAACCAGTGTCTACCAGTACATGAGATAACACTGCGCCCTTACACTCCATCGTGATATGCAAAGCCTTATTGTGGTTTCTTCCTTCAACAGTCAGATCTCTACTTGTAAATCCCAAGCCATGGCTAACATTAACATTAGAGATTACGTCCTCGAGCTGATTAACAGTAATTTCCTGTGGCACATATGCACTCTTCAATACTTTCAACAACGCCTGCCGATGCGCATCAGAGCACATCAATAGTGACAAGATTGAAATCTTTGAAGGGGTCTGATTCAGTTGGTCCACAATCTTATAATCGCTTTTCTTGATTATCTTCATAAATTCTTCCATTTCCTTATCAAAAGTAATCTTTGTCTCTGCTTCAGGTGTAGGCGCATTTTCAACCACCTGTTTACCTTTAGCCTTTGCTGCAGCTTCTGCCTCTTTATCACTTCTCAAGGTTTGGGGAGCGAACAACCTTCCACTCCTTGTAAAGCCCCCTACACCCCCTACGTTATCAATATTTGGGCTGACTGACGACTCAACTTCCTGCTTTTTACCTTCGTAATATACATTTGCCCCATAGTGCCATGGGATAGCCTTCGTAGATGTGAACGGAATTGGTCCTGGCACCGTGATAGTGACAGGACTGGGCCTTTCTTGCACAACGCTCGCCACGGGAACTGCATTGACCGGCATTTGAATCTCAGCGGGAGTATAATAGATGGTCACGGTTGATACCTCATCAGTGTCTTTCACGACTCTGCCGAATTGTAGACATCCTTCATCGATCAGATTCTGTAAACCCATCTTCAACTTATCACAGCCATTCTCCTGATTCATACACTCAGAACAATCTTGATTACAGCCCGGGAACACCTGTCCCTTCAATAAACGATCTTTTACAACCAACAAAGAAGTTTTCACTTGATGGATATCTGTCACCAGATTCAATCTCCTCCCATCTTCAATAGCGTATACATTTGCTGCACTATGATCAGGCATGGGATGCTGAGTAATATTAGGAGCGGGAGAGAAATTGATGGCTTTAGCATCAATCAAATCTTGTACTTTATGATGGAAAGCCCAGCATTTTTCAATGGAGTGCCCCTGAGCACCTGAGTGGAACTCACAACGAGCATTAGCATCGAAGTTAGGTGGCAGGTTTCCGGCAACCGGAGCTTTCATAGTACGGAGTTCTACCAACTTTAACTCGAGTAGCTGGGGCAACAGCGCTGCATAAGTCATAGGGAGAGGATCCATCTTGCGATCCCTCTGCCTAGACCTTTGCTGGAAAAATGGTTGTTGCTGTTGCTGCTGAACTTGTTGTTGGGGTTGTTGTTTCTGAACAGACGGTGTGGGGATTGTTACAGCATCTACCTGATAATAAGCTTGAGAACGCCCTCTGCCTCGTCCTCTAAACACAGCATTCGTATCACCTTCTCTTCTTTTCTGGTTACTAGAAAACGGTTTCTTCGTCCCCGAAGAGCCAGCCCCACTCACATCTTGGATCTTTCCAAGCTTTAACAGACTTTCTATTCTTTCTCCCGCAATCACGATATCAGCAAATCCAGTTGACGGACAAGCAGCTAATCTATCAAGATAGGCCCCTTGCAAGGTGCCCATAAACATATCTGCCATTTCTCTGTCTGACAAGGGAGGTTGAACCTGTGCAGCCATTTCCCTCCACCTCTGTGCATATTCTTTGAAACTCTCTTTGGCATTCTGTGACAACCCCTGCAATTGGGTGCGGTTGGGCGCCATGTCAATATTGTACTGGTATTGCTTCAGGAACGCTTCTGCCAGATCTTTCCAACTCTTCACAGCAGCTCTATTCAACTTCATATACCAGGTCAAGGACGCCCCAGCCAGACTGTCCTGAAAATAGTGCATCCATAGCTTCTCGTCCTCTGTATGGGCTGAAATCTTCCCAAAGTAAGCTTGAAGATGCGTTTGGGGACACGCATTGCCGTGATACTTATCAAAAGTGGGAGGCTTGAATTTAGGAGGAATTCTGACTCCTGGGACCAGCCCCAAGCTAGTAACATCAATGCCCATAGAGTTCTTGCATTCTATGGCCCTGATCTTTTCTGCTAACTCATCATACCTTCGATCACCTTGATTACCCACATCAGCATCCAGCAGAGTAAATTGGTCTTCCAGGGTATCTTCAAGAGTAACACCAGCATGCCTACCATTTCCATTACCCCGATTGTTACCACCAGGAGGAGGGTTGCCCCCGGGAGGAGGAATGCCATGTCCCTGTGAATTGTCATGCTGATCACCTTCGGGCCCATTGTCTGGACGCTCGACCAGAAGTCTCAATCTCTCCTGATTTTGCGCCATGCCAGTCATGAGGGTCATGAACTGGTCCATACGCGCCCTCATTTCAGCCAAATCACTTTGCACTTGATCCATGATTCTTACTTGATTTCTTCGCGTCGAATATCGGTGAATATGATTCTCAGCTATACTTCCTGAAACCAAATAAAGGTTAGAGACCCCGCAACGATTACCTGAAAAGCAAGTAACAAAAATGCAAAATGATATGCAATGCCATGTAATGCTATGTTTGTCATTTCCTAGGTGCTTTATACCCTGATTCCAATCCAAACCACAGAAATCTGAAGACCAGAAATCGTGATATAAAGAGACGTATCGTGGTCATGTGCTTGTGTGCGGCTATCTGATAAGAAATAATTCTGAATAAAACTGCTCATACTCATTCAACGAAGTATTCAAGTACATTTAAGAAAGGTTCAACCGCAAATGCAATACAAGGAAAAATGGATCCATCAACAAGCCTGATGGTAACCATTAACAACAAAATATAAGGAAAAGAACATCAGTCTGACAATTCCACATCCTTCAGCTTATCACTTGAGTATTTGATCTCCTCAAAAAGTATACGGGTACGCTGGTGATTCAGCTTTTCAATCATTTCTTTGATCAAGACATCCCTTTTCTCAAGAGCTTCATTTAAAGAACCCATATGCAGCATCAGAGCCTCGTCATCACACACTCCTTTGTGTCTCTTTATGCCAGCTTGCGTCTTGAGTATCTCCCTTTCTATCATGACTTCTTCAAGCTCTTTCTTGGTATTCCTCAGCTCACCTCTAGCTTCTTATAGCTGTTCTTGACTCTTACCGAGGCTTTCCCGATACTTTCTCCTCTGCTCATGCGCCTTTTCAAGCTCTTCGTCCTTAATCTGTAACTGTTCCTGTAATTCAGCATTCTCTATCCTAACTTCGTCCCAAGCGTGCTGAAACTTTGTTAACTTTTCTTTGGTCTGTGCTAACGCCTGTTTGGTTTGCTTGTGGGCTTGAGTAGCATCATCAGCACCTTTACTAATCTTCCGGAAATGTTGGGCTCTTCCAGCAAAGTCTTTTTCTTTTGCAGTTAGGATTTGTTCAGCATCTTGGGCTTTCCGCTCCAGCTCTTTGTTGGCATGTAGAGCATTCTGAAGACAGCTACTCAACTCGGAATTCTCTCCTTGAAGTTTTTTCACCAAGGCTTGCAACTTGTCAACTTCTTCCACAGTAGCAGTGCTTCTTGCTTTCTCATTCTCCGGATACAAAAGGGGTGCCTTACCAAAAGGCAAGAGAAAATCTTCAACTCTTTTCTTCACCCACTCTTCATATGCTGGATAAACCCGGTTGTTAGGCTTGCCTAGAGTAACTTTCCCCTTTTTTAGTATGCTACCCCAGCTTTCAGAAGCTTTCTGTGCTGCTTCCCAACCATCTGATGTATGAAAATAGAGGGACTCCTCCACATCTCTCTTAATAGGCGGACCTGTCAGGGCATACCCAAATTGTCGAATGGCCAAAGAAGGATTGTAGTTAATCCCACCCATTCTTCCTATCAGTGGAACGTTAGGGAACTTACCACAGCTGTGGATAATATTCTTGCCAATCAGCCCATGATCTACCCATACGATGTCCTTGGCTACCAATCCCATTAAACGCTGTTTCCACTCTAGAGAATCTTTGGAATCCACAAAAGCCCCTGATTGTTGTAAACGGCCTGCAAACCACTTATAGAACAAGGGTGCACAACAACGAATTATCCCTCCTCTTTTCTTTTCGTTTCGGTTGTACAACGAGTAGTGAAGATCTCCCAGTAGCATTGGCACCGGGTTCTTCATCGTGAATATTCGTATAGCGTCCGTATCAATGAAATCCGGCTCGTTGGGAAACAACACTATGCCGTATATACAAAGGGCTAGCAAAGCATTAAAAACAAGCCAATTCTCGCCTTTAGCTGCTTCCTGGGCCTTCTTAATCAGATATTCCAGCTTGTAACCACGAATCTTTCCTTTGTTGGAGACATTGTCGCCTAACTCTGATTTGCTCAAATAAAGAGCACCAGCCACCTTTCCAAAGTCAAGATCCCCCACTGATCCAAAGAAAGGGGGCTCCTCCTTGATAGCAATCCCCAACATGTTGGAATACTCCTCCAAGGTAGGAACCAACACATAGTCTGGAAATACAAAACACCTCAGGGGCGGATCATAGAACTGCATCAACGTATGGAGACCTCTGGCTTCATAATCACTGACATTACGGACCATAGATAAAATCCACCCATATTTCTCTTCAAAAGCTTCTCGTGCTGCAGGGCTCGCCATTCCCTTCAGCATAACAATAGGGCCTAAAGTAGGCGTAAGGAACTTATAGCTGATGATATTCTTCCTCTCTTTAGTGTTCATCTTTGCAGGGACCTGATGACTGGAATCAAGGGTAATATATGCACCTGGAAATGAATAAACATGTATGTTAGGATATGATAATGCAATGCAAAGGGCAATGTGATCAGGTAATCAGGTGTCTGTGCTGAACTGTGAACGGTGTCAGTGTAGCTCTGAGACTAATATAGAACCATAGATAAGAACCATCTGAATACAATAGGATGAAACTTCCTTTTTGTGCAATGATGATAGAAAACCGGGTATGTAGGAGGTCATGGTTACCTGCAAACCTGTAAACAACCCGCCCCTCTCACATGTGGGTACTAGGATGTTCAGTATCCCGGGCTCTCAGGTCAAGAAATGATGATACGTTCACCATTTCTGGTTTGGCATCATCATCAATCGAGGAGGCCTCAACTGATTCTCCAAAACAAAAAGGTCCTCAGCTTCTGGCACTGAGGTCGAGAAGCAATAGTACATTCATCCCTCAGGGTACAGTACTATCGCCAATCGAGGAGTGCCTCCGCTGATTCTCTTTCAAAAAAGGATGTCCTATAGCAAGTTCCCAGCATTGGGTCCTCGGATCGAGAATGTGCAATGGGTTTGCCACGGAATGTGGTTTGCCACTGTCACAACTCGGGAGGAGTGCCGCAACTGAGTCCTCGGGAATGGTCACCAGAGTCGACAGTTCCTCAAGAGAATAACCACTGGCCTGCATAACATGCAGTAGCAGAAAGCTCCTGATAGAACCTCGTCTGGTTGTGGGTCTCATGAACAACAATACGTGGTCACCACCACGCAAGCGTCGTGACTATCCACTCTAATACCTATGTGTGTACTCAAGCCTGTGTAGTGGGCTTATCTCTCAGAAATCCCATCCCGCCAAACAGATAAAACAGTGCAACACAATATAATATATGATATGTAATGCTAAAATGCAGTAAATACAGTAAAATAAATAAACAGCAATATATAACACAACAGTAAACACCCAATGAAAGAAACAAACAAGCGCTAGGATTGACTCGCTTAAGGATGGACCAGCAATAGGTCAACGATTTCCCCAGCAGAGTCGCCAGCTGTCGCTCCCGGGATTTTCATCCAAGTACAAACGCGAAAGTGGCACCGAAACAGAGTCGCCAGCAATGTGTATTTATCCCATGAGAGGGAAAGGAAACACCGCATAAACCTGAGAGAAAGGAAAGAGCATGGTCTTACGACCAAGAGAAATGGATTCGGGAGTCGGTTACGCGAGAGGAAGGTATCAGCACCCCCTCGCGTCCATCGTACCCGATGGGATCCACGCTTGCTTGTCTCGATCAAAGGGTGATAGAAAAGGATACTGGAAAAGGATCTGAAAGAAAGGAAAGAGAAAGAGAAACAAATGTAGGGAAAATAAAAGAAGTGCTCGCATGGGCCCTACCCCACTGCCTACGTATCTCATCGGGAACATGAGAATCAGAGCGACGTAGTTCCCCTCACTAGGGATGGATTGTTTGCGTTTTTTAAGGAACGGCTAACGTTCTAGCTCAGGTGTTGCAGGCTCGCTGGTCCGAGTGCGTTACCATCTTGCAAAAGAACGAGTAGGAGCACGTTCATACGCTGAGAGTGAGTGAGATGAGAAAAGAATTCCCGAAGGAAAGACGTAATTGTCTGTTTTTGTCTTTTAGAAGTTTTTCCCATTTATTTGCATATGATAGTGTATCTGAATCTTAGTTATTGGAATGTGTACGTTCTCACATTCCAAGATGGAATGGGTAAGAAAGCACACTAAGGGTGAAGAAGACCCTCACACTTAGTTCCAATTATCAAGGTTCAAACACACTAGCATACTTGTATTTATTAAGTGTTTTTGTTGATAAGAAATGAAGAAGTGTTTTTTATTATTTGTGCCTTCAACAAGTATTGCATTTAAGTCCCTCACACAAGATCAAATGTTTAACACATTGACCCAAGATGGGTTATATGCTATACATTTTAAGATTATAAGAGAAGACCCCTTATAATCTTTTCTTTATGTGAAAGGCCTAAATACAATAAATGCCTACCTTTATTAGATGTTTTGAGTTTCCTTTAAGAGATGAGAAGAGAGACTCAAGAGAGGATAAAGGTAAAATCTATGTGGACTAAGACTCAATCCTAATTGAAGATTAAAGGGAGTGGTCCTAATGGTTTGTGAGGTTTCAACCTAAAGTCTAAAGAAAGAAGGAATTAAACAATTCACTTCTAAAGAAGAAGATGAATTGTAATTCACAAAGGGAAAGTGATGAGTTATTAAAAGAAAGCGCATAAGTGCTTAATAAACACAAAATGGAATTGTAAAAGATGAAGGGATAGAAGTTTGAATGTGGATTCCTTATCCACACTCAATTGAAACTTACCAAAGCCCCTACATGGTTAGTAAACATATGTAAGAAATATAGGGAGTAAAAGAACATTTATGCACCATAAAGCTCAAAAGAATTAGATGAGAAATCAAATTCTAAGGTCACAACCAGAATGTACATCACATGGTAGACAAATGATCATTATCATGCAAGTCCAAGTGGATAGGCAACAAACATCATCCATGGCATTAGAACATGCCACCATAATAAAAGGGAGAATGAAAGATGAAAGGAAAAAGAAGAAATGTGCATAAATGGAACATGTAATCCATGGATCAGAATTGAAATGAAATGAAAAGTGATTTCACAAACATCTCACAAGTATTCATGCATGACACATCAAAACATTTAAGAAGTGATAGAAGAAGTAGAATTGAAATGGAAGTTCCAAACAAAGGAAAATGCAAACACAACATGTTAAAGGTGCACAAGGTTCAAATGATAATCAACATGCAAAGATGACATATAATATGTATCAATGACCTATAATGTCAAGTGAGTAGTTCACAAAATAGGCAAATGATCATGCAAGTATACACAAAAGAAAACATGTAAACATGCACAAAAGATTACAATGATGTGACATGTTGTAATGCTTCAAATGAAATGCATTAAACACAAATTAAATGGCCTCATGAAAATTATGAAAACATGGTATTTAAGTTCACTAATCAGAGATGAATCACATATCAAAGTAGCATGCAAGGAACCAAGGCAAAATGATATCAAACAATGCACTTAGGTCAAGTAGACATATCATACAAAGTAGCACAAAAATGAACACCAAACATGCCATAAACTAACCTAGAAGAATCAAATAAAAAACACTTAACATATCTCAAGATGATAATGACTCCATGCAAAAAGAAGAGCATCAAAACAATTTTTAATGATCAAGAACAAAATTAAACAAGATCATGTGCCACATTAAGAATGCACACCAAAGAAATTCAAAGAAAATTATGGAGCAGGGGTAAAAATGTCCTAAAATCAGAAAATAAAATCACCAAAAATTTTCTAAATGTTTTAATGATACTCATGAATTTTTGTGGAATTTTATGATGCTATTTAGTATTTTTAAAAATTAAAAAGCAAACGTGTAGAAAAATAGAAAAATAAAATGCAATGCAAAAAGGAATGGGGGTGCATGACTAGTAATTACTCAGTTCAATTCATTTGGGCTTTAAAAAAGAGGAGGTGCGAATATCAAATTGGTCTAGGTCCAAGTCTGCGCAATCCACACTAATTAACATGTACACTCAGTCAACATGAGTCAAACAAATGATCACCATTGGATCAGGTCAAGTCAACCAACAAGTCAAAGTATTTGGATCCAACGCACTCACATGAATGTCCACGCACACTACCATGCACTGCACCACACGTTGATTAATTGAATTCAGAAATAAGGCACGTGAGGTGCATGTGCATTTTAATGTGTTGGCACGCTCCTCACCACACGATTAGAACACATCAACGGCTATGATTTAAACTGCAAACAAAACCCTAACCAAAAACCACCGGCCGGAGAGGGACCTCCGGTCACCTTCTCCGGTCACACGCCACCGTCTGCAACTTCAATTTTCCCAGAATCTTACAAACAGTATACCAAAATGAAGAGGAAGTAATGTAGAGCATGAATCCAGTGACAAAACATACAAAAAGTTCATGAAATGGGAGAATCGAGCAGATGAAGATTTGCCCTAACATTTCAACTATGCCTCTAAAGGCCTATCAACTAGCCAGACAAGTTCTTGAGCTTATATGAAGCATCAAGAACCTGATAACATCTTCACATTAGGTCTATAAGGGAAGAAATTCGTACCTGAAGATTTATGATCTTGATGTGTTCTTCAGAAAAACCAGAGATGTTGCTTCTTCTTTGAGCTTCTTTTGGCCAAATAAAGGCTTAGATGCAAAGAATGGATGATGCTTCAGTGGAGGAGAGTTGATATCCAAGCTTCAAAACAGTTGCAATGTGATGAAAATGGAGATAGAATCAGAGAGATTCTGAGATGAAGATGAGGAAGATGAATGAAATGGAGCTTGAAAATCAGTTGCAATGTGGAGGAATTGAGAGAGAATCGAGAGAGTTTCTGAGTTGAATGTGAGAAAATGAAGTTAGGAATGAAATTTGAGAGTGAAGTTTTTATTTATAGTGTGAGCTAACCATAGTTAAACTGAGTGAGTCAGCTGAGTCATGGTGGTTTGGGTGAGTCATCCCTAACTAACTGAGTCAAGTTAGTTAGGGAGAGCAATGATATGGTGATGGCAACTCATGATATGCTATGGTGGAGGTGAAAAGAAAATGAAGGCACGGCTGGTTGTAGCAGAAACTTGCTCAGCAAGTTTGTTTCTTTCCATTCTCATGTATGCCAAGGCAAGTGTGCAAGGTGTAAGTCATGTGTGTTTGGTTTAATGTGGAAAGCTGATGTGATGAAGTGTTTGTGGTGTGTGTGAACCAAAAATCGTGCACCACTGTTAATGCATCAATGTCACTCATGGTGATTTGCAAGTGGAAATCTCTCTACTTAGTGAATGGTTGGATGAGTTTTTGGATTCATTTGAAAGAGGGGATGTAATGATACAAGTTTGGTTTGAAATTTGAGTTGAAATGATGCTTGGAAGAGGTTGCAAAATAACTCATAACACACAAGTTTGAAAACTGGTTAGGGGCAAGGAAATGAGGTTGACTGGCAATGCATCTTGGCACGAAGTTTTCAGCAAGATCACCATATCTTGAGACCATTATATCTACCTCATAGCTTGATCAAACCAAACTTTGCCCAACACGAAACTTGAAGAGGACATTACAAGGAACATTTTTGATGTTGACAAATTTTGCAAATGAAGCCTTTATCATTGAGAAAAATAGGTGTACATTTGGCCCACCAACTGTTTGAGGAAATGATGCGCGCGTGACCTGAAAGTTCTTGGTCATGACCTAGTTTTGAACCTACTTTGCTCAAACTTTGATCAATCATATCTCACTCAATTTTTATCCAATGGAGATGTTCCACATATGGATGTGAAGCTTAAAACAAGATCTTTTGTTGTGGCCGAGTGGAATTTTCATTTGGTGCTTCAATTTTAAATGGCCTTGGTTCAAACTCTGATGCAAAATGGCCAAAACTTGCTATTTTTAGTAACCCTTCTTCTTCCAAAAATGGCAACTTTCCACCTCTTGATTTTTTCATAATTCCTTTGGAGTTTCTTGACCAAATTTTGTACATTGGACACATATAACATGAATTTTATGGATTTGGCCTCAAAAAGTCAAGAGTTGACTTTTTCCTATGATTATTTGACTTGGCCCCAATTTTCCTGATTTCTGATCTTTCTTCCAATTGAACCACTTCTAAAACCAATTGAGAGGCAATTTTCCATACACATACACTTAAGAACATGTAGGACACCATGACATCAAGTTTTGTCCAAGAAATCAAAGATTCCCTGATTTAATGGGAAACCCTAGTTTTGGTGCCCACCTCCTAGGAGAAAAATGTGCAGTCTTCAATTTCAAATTCCTCAGAGTATGTTATGTATCCTCTTAAAGGATGATGATATATGCCATTTGAGGATGATTTTGGATCAATGAGCTATCTCTTTTGAGGGTTTTCCTTCAGTTTTTGAACCTCTTGCATAGTGAAAGATGTAGTGCTTCAATCTCCCATTGAATCTCTCATCCTTGAGGTTGTGGATGATCCATTGAGATGGTATGAGACATGAAAGACGTCTTGGCTTGCCTTGAGGAAACTTGATTGACCTTTTTGTGCTTTGAATGATCCCTTGATTGTCCACCTTCCACCTGGTCACATGCCTTGATGGTAAGAAGGATGCTATGCTTCATTTTTTCTATGTTAAATGCAATGTAATGTTAATGAGATGGATATGATATGATATATGATAATGCTGAACTATGATGCCAAAAGGGGAGAGCAAATTTTGGGGTATTACAGCTGCCCCTATTCAAACGCTGTAGACCTGAATGCCTGAAAGCGATTGCTTTCGGACTTTCAAGGTATATAGTGATTGAATACCAAATATAACCAAAACTTTGCTCTGGATGATGAAGAAGAAAAGGGATATAAACCCAATGAGACTTCTGGATTGAATCTTCAATGAACGTTGTCGGAGAAATCTGTCTTTTGAACGACACCAGACGACTACTGGCTCGCCGCATTACTGGTAAACTTTAACAATGTCTTTTATGCAATTCCAGACGACTACTGGCCTGCCACGCTACTGGTGGACTTTAGAAATGTCTTTTTGAACGACGCCAGACGACTACTGGCTTGCCACACTGCTGGTGGACTTTAATAGTGTCTTTTATGCAATTCCAGACGACTACTGGCCTGCCACGCTACTGGTGGACTTTGCAGCTTCGTGCCACCCGAAGATGGACTTTTGCCAATCCACTGTTGGACTTTTGCCACCCGAAGACGGACTTTTCGCCAATCCACTGTTGGACTTGTGCCACCCGAAGACGGACTTTTCGTCAATCCACTGTTGGACTTTTAGCTGCTTTGCCACCCGAAGATGGACTTTTGCCAATCCACTGTTGGACTTTTAAAATTTGCCACCCTTAGATGGACCTTTCGCCAATCCACTGTTGGACTTTTAAAATTTGCCACCCTTAGATGGACCTTTCGCCAATCCACTGTTGGACTTTTGCCACCCGAAGACGGACTTTTGCCAATCCACTGTTGGACTTGTGCCACCCGAAGACGGACTTTTGCCAATCCACTGTTGGACTTTAAGAATTTGCCACCCTTAGATGGACTTTTGCCAATCCACTGTTGGACTTTAAGAATTTGCCACCCTTAGATGGACTTTTGCCAATCCACTGTTGGACTTTTGAAATTTGCCACCCTTAGATGGACCTTTCGCCAATCCACTGTTGGACTTTGCTAACGTCTTTTGTACAATGCCAGACGACTACTGGCTTGCCACACTACAGGTGGACTTTCGCAAAATTCCAATACTGGATTACACTCTGCATCCGTGTCAGACGTCTCTACCGACTTTGCTGAGGAACAATGATCCATGACTTGACTTTAGAGGTTCCTGAGAGGATAGTATCTCTGCTGGAGAATGAATGAACAATCCGTCTGCTCCGAATTGTCAAGTTTGCCAAAAATGAATTGGACTTGAAGAATAATAAATCTGCCAGTAATCACTTCATCTGCTGGGGGAAAGAATTCTAGTCACAGCGATTCCGCTGGGGATGAGAATTTCTTCGCATGGCGTCTTGCTAAGGAAGAAAAGTCATAAAAAACTCTGCTTGGGGATCTATCCAGTCCAAGACCCTTTGTAGGGGTTATCCACCTTCTGATACGGCCGGGGAAAGACTGTACCATCCTTGTTGAGGAATAGATTCTGCCGATCTTATAAACCTCTGCGGGGAGAACAACAACTCAGCTGGGGAGTATTGCTGACAGGATTCGATGCTGACCTCTGTGGGGATACCATTACCAGAGACACAATCTTGCTGGGGATCAGGGCTACTCTGCCAGGGATATGCAAATCCTGGTTAGAACATTCCACTGCAACTTGCTAGGAAAAAGTCCTTAGAGATATGTTGGGGAAACCTGAAGCAAATCCACAGTAGTCTGCTGAAGAATATGACTGTCGAGCTTAGGATAAGTACCACAATGCACCATGCTAGGCGAGCTTCCCTTTAGACAATTCCGTTAGGGATGACGAGTTTATAATAAACTCTGCTGGCGGAAACTGCTTTAAAACGTCTCGTGCTGGGGAATGCCTTTTGAGAGGATTTTACAGAAGACCAACTGTCCTCAAACTCTACTGGGGATGATCAACACTTCATACTGGGGAAACAAACATGCCCTATGCTTGGACAAACCAACAATTTGTCCCTGAAGAAGATGTCATAAGAGGATTTTATAGAAGATTTAGCCTCTTCAAACTCCTGCGACTTCGCTGGGGATAATGACCATCAGTTTCGGTATCGACGAGACCACTCTTTTGGGGGAACTTGTGACCGTTATCGACACAGAAAAGCTTGTAGCTGTTGGAAGTACTGTATGAGAGAATCGACTTAATAAGATACGACGGTACCCAGTTGAACTTAATTCACTGATATCGAACCGTTATGAACGACCATCGACCGAACGATGAACGCCGACCTCCTTACCCATAATTGTCCCAGTCTTTTGCGTGGGGTAATTGATTACTGGTCTTGTGCTTAAAATCATCTGCACCTGCTACCTGCAACAAAAGAATATGCACACATGCCCCGAACATTGCGTGGCTAGAATCCATCATCCGGGAGTATTCAACATTCAAAGTAATTTCAAATGTTTTTTCTGCGCATGTTATTGCAAGGCCGCCATGTTTTCGAATGCAATGTTTTATCAAAAATTAGGACGTTTTTGCAAACAAAGCAATAAAACAAAAATAGAAAGCTTTTTATTGAAATTCAATTTATTGACCGAGAGCCCAGAATAGGCAATTACATCAGGAAGCAATCCCTGGAAAGAGGTGATCGCTGAAAATTGAGAAAAGAAACTATCCTAATGGCAATGTGAAAACGGAATTCCACTGAGTTTCCATTCTGTTATGACCAGTATGTCTTCAAAACTCCCCGACCTTGCCTTCTGAGGAATGATCAGACCGATTCCTATCTTTCAGAATGTCAGTTGTTCAAACGATAATGGGGTACAGATAACTCAGACCGTAGTCATTCGCTTAAATCCCTCTTTTGTGTGGACCGCCCTTTCAGGTTTTCGATCCACCAGGATACCCTTTTTTGCCTAAGTTGCCCTTTCGGGTTTTCAACTTACCGGGTGTACAATTTTCCAATTATATCCCTAATTTTTGCCCGAACCTTATTCTGTTTTTGGTTCGCCGGGATGCCCTTTTTTGCCTGGATTTTTTTTATTTTTATTATCCAGCGGGTCTATTCATGCGAAGTATTTTTTGACTACGTCCGAGTTGACAGGGGATGAAAAGTCTTCGCCATCCATGGTTGTAAGCAATAAAGCTCCGCCCAAAAAGACCTTTTTAACCACGAATGGACCTTCATAGTTAGGAGTCCATTTGCCCCTGTGATCTGTATTGGGAGGAAGGATCCTTTTGAGCACTACATCTCCGACTTTGTAAACCCGAGGACGCACCTTTTGGTCAAATGCCTGCTTCATTCTGCGCTGGTATAATTGCCCATGACATACAGCCGCCAATCGCTTTTCCTCAATAAGGCTCAGTTGATTAAATCTGGCTCGTACCCATTCAGCCTCATCTAGCTTAACATCAATCATGACTCTGAGGGACGGAATCTCTACTTCAACCGGTAGCACTGCCTCCATACCATATACAAGTGAGAATGGGGTTGCCCCAGTGGACGTGCGTACCGACGTTCGATACCCATGCAAAGCAAATGGTAACTTCTCATGCCAATCTTTGTACGTGACAACCATCTTCTGCACAATCTTCTTGATATTTTTGTTGGCCGCTTCGACCGCGCCATTCATCTTTGGGCGGTACGGAGAAGAATTGTGATGTTCGATTTTGAAGTCCCGGCATAACTCATCCATAATCTTATTATTCAAATTAGAACCATTATCAGTAATGATTCTTTCGGGAACTCCATATCGGCAAATGATATCCCGTTTTAAGAAACGAGCTACCACTTGTTTTGTAACATTGGCATAGGATGCAGCTTCAACCCATTTGGTGAAATAATCAATTGCCACCAAGATGAAACGATGACCATTAGAAGCTGTAGGCTCAATCTTTCCGATCATATCAATGCCCCACATGGCAAACGGCCAGGGCGACGCCATAATACTCAACGGATTTGGAGGCACATGCACTTTGTCTGCATAGATCTGGCATTTATGGCATTTGCGGGCATATTTGCAACAATCTGACTCCATAGTCAACCAATAATATCCCGATCTTAACAACTTTTTAGCTATTACATGTCCTCCGGCATGGGTACCGAAAGAGCCTTCGTGCACTTCAATCATCAACAAGTCTGCTTCATGTCTATCCACACATCTAAGCAGGACCGTGTCAAAATTTCTTTTATACAGCACGCCATCTTTGTTCAAGAAGAAACTACCAGCTAACCTTCTCAACGTCTTCCTGTCTTTGGACGATGCCCCGGGCGGGTACTCTTGACTTTTCAAGAAACACTTAATGTCATGAAACCATGGCTTGTCATCAGACGCTGTATCAACAACAAACACAAATGCCGGTCTGTCAAGCCGAGATACTTCAATCTTAGGTACATGGTTCCATCCTTGCACTTTGATCATGGAAGACAAAGTGGCCAAGGCATCAGCGAACCTATTCTCATCCCGAGGAATATGGTACAGTTTCACTGTTGTGAAAAATGTCAGCAATCCCCTTGTATAATCTCTATACGGCACTAGATTTGCTTGGTGCGTGTACCAACTCCCTTTCACTTGATTGATTACCAAAGCTGAATCACCGAATATATCAAGGGTTTTAATCCGTAGATTAACTGCCTCCTCGATCCCCATTATACAAGCTTCGTACTCTGCTTCATTGTTGGTGCATCCGAAGGTTATTCGGGCAGTGAAAGGCATATAAACACCTTCCGGCGTGATAAGAACTGCTCCAACTCCGCACCCATTCATATTGACAGCCCCATTAAACATCAGACTCCATTTGGACTCAGGGTCTGGCCCCTCCTCCGGGAGTGGTTCCTCGCAGTCTTTAGCTTTGAGAAACATGATGTCCTCATCAGGGAAGTCAAATTTCATGGGTTGGTAATCATCAATCGGCTGTTGCGCAAGATAGTCGGACAAGATACTTCCTTTGATGGCCTTTTGTGAAGTGTACTGAATGTCATACTCTGTCAAGACCATTTGCCACCGTACAACTCTGCCTGTCAGTGCTGGTTTCTCGAAAATGTACTTGATAGGATCCATTTTTGAAATCAACAAGGTTGTGTGCCTAACCATATATTGCCTCAATCGCTTAGCGGCCCATGCAAGCGCACAGCATGTCTTTTCAAGCATTGAGTATCGGGACTCACAATCATTGAACTTTTTGCTCAGGTAGTAGATAGCATGCTCCTTCCTACCTGTCTCGTCATGTTGACCGAGAACACAACCCATGGAACCTTCAAGCACTATCAGATACATTATCAGCGGTCTCCCTTCAACTGGAGGCATTAGAATCGGAGGTTCCTGCAAGTATTCTTTTATCTTATCGAATGCCAATTGGCAATCGTCATTCCACCTGACCGTTTGATCTTTCCTTAACAATTTAAATATTGGTTCACACGTGGCTGTTAGGTGAGATATGAACCTCGCAATGTAGTTCAATCTACCCAAGAAACCACGAACCTCTTTTTCTGTTCTCGGTTCAGGCATTTCTTGTATTGCTTTCACCTTGGCAGGATCAACCTCAATTCCTCTTTCGCTCACAATGAAACCCAGCAACTTTCCAGAACGCACCCCAAACGTGCACTTGTTTGGATTTAATCTCAGACGGAACTTTCTCAACCTTTCAAATAGATTTTTCAGGTTAATCAGATGTTCCTCTTCTGTTCTCGACTTGGCAATCATATCATCTACATAACATTCGATCTCCTTATGAATCAAGTCATGAAACAATGTTACCATCGCCCGCTGGTACGTTGCCCCTGCGTTTTTCAACCCAAAAGGCATTACTTTATAGCAATATGTACCCCACGGAGTAATGAACGTGGTCTTCTCCATATCTTCAGGTGCCATCTTGATCTGGTTGTACCCGGAGAAACCGTCCATAAAAGAGAACACTGAAAACTGAGCTGTATTATCGACCAGCACATCAATATGAGGTAGTGGAAAATCATCCTTCGGGCTAGCTTTATTAAGATCTCGATAATCCACACACATTCTCACTTTTCCATCTTTCTTCGGTACTGGCACGATGTTGGCTACCCACGGAGGATATTTTGTCACAGCAAGAAAACCAGCATCCCACTGCTTCTGGACTTCCTCCTTAATCTTTAAAGCCATGTCGGGGTGAGTCCGACGAAGTTTCTGCTTGACTGGCAGGCATTCTTCTCTTAATGGCAGCCTGTGCACGACAATATCCGTATCCAACCCCGGCATGTCTTGATACGACCAGACGAAGATGTCAACATACTCGCGCAACATTTCAGTCAAAGTTTTCTTCACATCTGCTTGCAAGCTGGCACCAATCCTGATCTCTTTCTTGGCATCCTTGGAACCAATATTGATGATTTCTACAGTCTCCTGGTGAGGCTGGATGACCCTTTCCTCTTGTTTCAACAATCTGGCCAGTTCTTCAGGGAGTTCACAATCTTTCTCATCCCCTTCTTCGGCTTGATAAATCGGATTGTCAAAGTCATACATAGCCATATCAAAATCGTTATCAGTGGTATCCGGAGGATCAAGTCTGCATGAACGGGTTCATGCCTTATTTTAGAATTTATTTTTAAGCAAAACAAAAGAAAATGAAACATTGCCATTTTATTTTTTTTGTGCAAAAATAAAAACTGAAAGACAACAAAATTTGATTGCAAAACGTCCTTTATTAATGATTAAACATTGCAAATGCAACCATGGCGGCCCTACAAATGAATCTATACGCCTTGGGCAGAGTGCAAGATTTTGACATGCATTATGGTTAGAAAAAAACAAAGAAAAATTACTCTGTCTGAAGAGTAACCCGGATGACTTCTTCAACGAACCAGTTCTGCACTTGTTGTCCCGGAGCATGAGGGCGTACCCAGTTGTCTAGGTCACAATCACTGTCAACACTATCCTCTGTGGCTGCACAAGACTGGTCCATGTAGATAATTCCCCCACTATTGAAAGTAATGGGTCCTCTGCTCCTCGCATCTGAAGATGTAGAGGGATGATAACCAATACCAAATTTGTCTTCCTTCATTGGGGTCTCTATCAACCTGCCCCAACCTTGGGCGTTGCCTGCCCTGACGACTTCGACAGCTTGTTTGTAAGATGAAATGGAGGTACCGGCCCTAACTGGTACAGAAGAAGACTCAGGTGCATCGTCAATATTGACTGCTTCAAATGATTGGCACAGCATCTCATGAATTTCCCCATCCATTTCAACGTACTTGAACGTGGACAAGTGACTGACAAAGATGTCTTCTTCCCCGCACACCGTCACAACCTGCCCTTCAAACTCATACTTCAACTTTTGGTGTAAAGTGGAAGTAACAGCCCCGGCTCCGTGAATCCAAGGGCGTCCCAATAGGCAGCTATATGCAGGTTGTATGTCCATTACATGGAACGTGGATTTGAATACCTGTGGTCCAATTTGTACGGGCAATTCCACCTCACCAAACACAGATCGTCTAGTCCCATCGAATGCTCTGACCACCAATTCACTAGGCCTTAAGATCAAACCATCAACTTCCAGCTTCATTAATGCCTTCTTGGGCAAGACATTAAGTGATGAACCAGTGTCTACCAGTACATGAGATAACACTGCGCCCTTACACTCCATCGTGATATGCAAAGCCTTATTGTGGTTTCTTCCTTCAACAGTCAGATCTCTACTTGTAAATCCCAAGCCATGGCTAACATTAACATTAGAGATTACGTCCTCGAGCTGATTAATAGTAATTTCCTGTGGCACATATGCACTCTTCAATACTTTCAACAACGCCTGCCGATGCGCATCAGAGCACATCAATAGTGACAAGATTGAAATCTTTGAAGGGGTCTGATTCAGTTGGTCCACAATCTTATAATCGCTTTTCTTGATTATCTTCATAAATTCTTCCATTTCCTTATCAAAAGTAATCTTTGTCTCTGTTTCAGGTGTAGGCGCATTTTCAACCACCTGTTTACCTTTAGCCTTTGCTGCAGCTTCTGCCTCTTTATCACTTCTCAAGGTTTGGGGAGCGAACAACCTTCCACTCCTTGTAAAGCCCCCTACACCCCCTACGTTATCAATATTTGGGCTGACTGACGACTCAACTTCCTGTTTTTTACCTTCGTAATATACATTTGCCCCATAGTGCCATGGGATAGCCTTCGTAGATGTGAACGGAATTGGTCCTGGCACCGTGATAGTGACAGGACTAGGCCTTTCTTGCACAACGCTCGCCACGGGAACTGCATTGACCGGCATTTGAATCTCAGCGGGAGTATAATAGATGGTCACGGTTGATACCTCATCAGTGTCTTTCACGACTCTGCCGAATTGTAGACATCCTTCATCGATCAGATTCTGTAAACCCATCTTCAACTTATCACAGCCATTCTCCTGATTCATACACTCAGAACAATCTTGATTACAGCCCGGGAACACCTGTCCCTTCAATAAACGATCTTTTACAACCAACAAAGAAGTTTTCACTTGATGGATATCTGTCACCAGATTCAATCTCCTCCCATCTTCAATAGCGTATACATTTGCTGCACTATGATCAGGCATGGGATGCTGAGTAATATTAGGAGCGGGAGAGAAATTGATGGCTTTAGCATCAATCAAATCTTGTACTTTATGATGGAAAGCCCAGCATTTTTCAATGGAGTGCCCCTGAGCACCTGAGTGGAACTCACAACGAGCATTAGCATCGAAGTTAGGTGGCAGGTTTCCGGCAACCGGAGCTTTCATAGTACGGAGTTCTACCAACTTTAACTCGAGTAGCTGGGGCAACAGCGCTGCATAAGTCATAGGGAGAGGATCCATCTTGCGATCCCTCTGCCTAGACCTTTGCTGGAAAAATGGTTGTTGCTGTTGCTGCTGAACTTGTTGTTGGGGTTGTTGTTTCTGAACAGACGATGTGGGGATTGTTACAGCATCTACCTGATAATAAGCTTGAGAACGCCCTCTGCCTCGTCCTCTAAACACAGCATTCGTATCACCTTCTCTTCTTTTCTGGTTACTAGCAAACGGTTTCTTCGTCCCCGAAGAGCCAGCCCCACTCACATCTTGGATCTTTCCAAGCTTTAACAGACTTTCTATTCTTTCTCCCGCAATCACGATATCAGCAAATCCAGTTGACGGACAAGCAGCTAATCTATCAAGATAGGCCCCTTGCAAGGTGCCCATAAACATATCTGCCATTTCTCTGTCTGACAAGGGAGGTTGAACCTGTGCAGCCATTTCCCTCCACCTCTGTGCATATTCTTTGAAACTCTCTTTGGCATTCTGTGACAACCCCTGCAATTGGGTGCGGTTGGGCGCCATGTCAATATTGTACTGGTATTGCTTCAGGAACGCTTCTGCCAGATCTTTCCAACTCTTCACAGCAGCTCTATTCAACTTCATATACCAGGTCAAGGACGCCCCAGCCAGACTGTCCTGAAAATAGTGCATCCATAGCTTCTCGTCCTCTGTATGGGCTGAAATCTTCCCAAAGTAAGCTTGAAGATGCGTTTGGGGACACGCATTGCCGTGATACTTATCAAAAGTGGGAGGCTTGAATTTAGGAGGAATTCTGACTCCTGGGACCAGCCCCAAGCTAGTAACATCAATGCCCATAGAGTTCTTGCATTCTATGGCCCTGATCTTTTCTGCTAACTCATCATACCTTCGATCACCTTGATTACCCACATCAGCATCCAGCAGAGTAAATTGGTCTTCCAGGGTATCTTCAAGAGTAACACCAGCATGCCTACCATTTCCATTACCCCGATTGTTACCACCAGGAGGAGGGTTGCCCCCGGGAGGAGGAATGCCATGTCCCTGTGAATTGTCATGCTGATCACCTTCGGGCCCATTGTCTGGACGCTCGACCAGAAGTCTCAATCTCTCCTGATTTTGCGCCATGCCAGTCATGAGGGTCATGAACTGGTCCATACGCGCCCTCATTTCAGCCAAATCACTTTGCACTTGATCCATGATTCTTACTTGATTTCTTCGCGTCGAATATCGGTGAATATGATTCTCAGCTATACTGCCTGAAACCAAATAAAGGTTAGAGACCCCGCAACGATTACCTGAAAAGCAAGTAACAAAAATGCAAAATGATATGCAATGCCATGTAATGCTATGTTTGTCATTTCCTAGGTGCTTTATACCCTGATTCCAATCCAAACCACAGAAATCTGAAGACCAGAAATCGTGATATAAAGAGACGTATCGTGGTCATGTGCTTGTGTGCGGCTATCTGATAAGAAATAATTCTGAATAAAACTGCTCATACTCATTCAACGAAGTATTCAAGTACATTTAAGAAAGGTTCAACCGCAAATGCAATACAAGGAAAAATGGATCCATCAACAAGCCTGATGGTAACCATTAACAACAAAATATAAGGAAAAGAACATCAGTCTGACAATTCCACATCCTTCAGCTTATCACTTGAGTATTTGATCTCCTCAAAAAGTATACGGGTACGCTGGTGATTCAGCTTTTCAATCATTTCTTTGATCAAGACATCCCTTTTCTCAAGAGCTTCATTTAAAGAACCCATATGCAGCATCAGAGCCTCGTCATCACACACTCCTTTGTGTCTCTTTATGCCAGCTTGCGTCTTGAGTATCTCCCTTTCTATCATGACTTCTTCAAGCTCTTTCTTGGTATTCCTCAGCTCACCTCTAGCTTCTTATAGCTGTTCTTGACTCTTACCGAGGCTTTCCCGATACTTTCTCCTCTGCTCATGCGCCTTTTCAAGCTCTTCGTCCTTAATCTGCAACTGTTCCTGTAATTCAGCATTCTCTATCCTAACTTCGTCCCAAGCGTGCTGAAACTTTGTTAACTTTTCTTTGGTCTGTGCTAACGCCTGTTTGGTTTGCTTGTGGGCTTGAGTAGCATCATCAGCACCTTTACTAATCTTCCGGAAATGTTGGGCTCTTCCAGCAAAGTCTTTTTCTTTTGCAGTTAGGATTTGTTCAGCATCTTGGGCTTTCCGCTCCAGCTCTTTGTTGGCATGTAGAGCATTCTGAAGACAGCTACTCAACTCGGAATTCTCTCCTTGAAGTTTTTTCACCAAGGCTTGCAACTTGTCAACTTCTTCCACAGTAGCAGTGCTTCTTGCTTTCTCATTCTCCGGATACAAAAGGGGTGCCTTACCAAAAGGCAAGAGAAAATCTTCAACTCTTTTCTTCACCCACTCTTCATATGCTGGATAAACCCGGTTGTTAGGCTTGCCTAGAGTAACTTTCCCCTTTTTTAGTATGCTACCCCAGCTTTCAGAAGCTTTCTGTGCTGCTTCCCAACCATCTGATGTATCGACAGTTCCTCAAGAGAATAACCACTGGCCTGCATAACATGCAGTAGCAGAAAGCTCCTGATAGAACCTCGTCTGGTTGTGGGTCTCATGAACAACAATACGTGGTCACCACCACGCAAGCGTCGTGACTATCCACTCTAATACCTATGTGTGTACTCAAGCCTGTGTAGTGGGCTTATCTCTCAGAAATCCCATCCCGCCAAACAGACAAAACAGTGCAACACAATATAATATATGATATGTAATGCTAAAATGCAGTAAATACAGTAAAATAAATAAACAGCAACATATAACACAACAGTAAACACCCAATGAAAGAAACAAACAAGCGCTAGGATTGACTCGCTTAAGGATGGACCAGCAATAGGTCAACGATTTCCCCAGCAGAATCGCCAGCTGTCGCTCCCGGGATTTTCATCCAAGTACAAACGCGAAAGTGGCACCGAAACAGAGTCGCCAGCAATGTGTATTTATCCCATGAGAGGGAAAGGAAACACCGCATAAACCTGAGAGAAAGGAAAGAGCATGGTCTTACGACCAAGAGAAATGGATTCGGGAGTCGGTTACGCGAGAGGAAGGTATCAGCACCCCCTCGCGTCCATCGTACCCGATGGGATCCACGCTTGCTTGTCTCGATCAAAGGGTGATAGAAAAGGATACTGGAAAAGGATCTGAAAGAAAGGAAAGAGAAAGAGAAACAAATGTAGGGAAAATAAAAGAAGTGCTCGCATGGGCCCTACCCCACTGCCTACGTATCTCATCGGGAACATGAGAATCAGAGCGACGTAGTTCCCCTCACTAGGGATGGATTGTTTGCGTTTTTTAAGGAACGGCTAACGTTCTAGCTCAGGTGTTGCAGGCTCGCTGGTCCGAGTGCGTTACCATCTTGCAAAAGAACGAGTAGGAGCACGTTCATACGCTGAGAGTGAGTGAGATGAGAAAAGAATTCCCGAAGGAAAGACGTAATTGTCTGTTTTTGTCTTTTAGAAGTTTTTCCCATTTATTTGCATATGATAGTGTATCTGAATCTTAGTTATTGGAATGTGTACGTTCTCACATTCCAAGATGGAATGGGTAAGAAAGCACACTAAGGGTGAAGAAGACCCTCACACTTAGTTCCAATTATCAAGGTTCAAACACACTAGCATACTTGTATTTATTAAGTGTTTTTGTTGATAAGAAATGAAGAAGTGTTTTTTATTATTTGTGCCTTCAACAAGTATTGCATTTAAGTCCCTCACACAAGATCAAATGTTTAACACATTGACCCAAGATGGGTTATATGCTATACATTTTAAGATTATAAGAGAAGACCCCTTATAATCTTTTCTTTATGTGAAAGGCCTAAATACAATAAATGCCTACCTTTATTAGATGTTTTGAGTTTCCTTTAAGAGATGAGAAGAGAGACTCAAGAGAGGATAAAGGTAAAATCTATGTGGACTAAGACTCAATCCTAATTGAAGATTAAAGGGAGTGGTCCTAATGGTTTGTGAGGTTTCAACCTAAAGTCTAAAGAAAGAAGGAATTAAACAATTCACTTCTAAAGAAGAAGATGAATTGTAATTCACAAAGGGAAAGTGATGAGTTATTAAAAGAAAGCGCATAAGTGCTTAATAAACACAAAATGGAATTGTAAAAGATGAAGGGATAGAAGTTTGAATGTGGATTCCTTATCCACACTCAATTGAAACTTACCAAAGCCCCTACATGGTTAGTAAACATATGTAAGAAATATAGGGAGTAAAAGAACATTTATGCACCATAAAGCTCAAAAGAATTAGATGAGAAATCAAATTCTAAGGTCACAACCAGAATGTACATCACATGGTAGACAAATGATCATTATCATGCAAGTCCAAGTGGATAGGCAACAAACATCATCCATGGCATTAGAACATGCCACCATAATAAAAGGGAGAATGAAAGATGAAAGGAAAAAGAAGAAATGTGCATAAATGGAACATGTAATCCATGGATCAGAATTGAAATGAAATGAAAAGTGATTTCACAAACATCTCACAAGTATTCATGCATGACACATCAAAACATTTAAGAAGTGATAGAAGAAGTAGAATTGAAATGGAAGTTCCAAACAAAGGAAAATGCAAACACAACATGTTAAAGGTGCACAAGGTTCAAATGATAATCAACATGCAAAGATGACATATAATATGTATCAATGACCTATAATGTCAAGTGAGTAGTTCACAAAATAGGCAAATGATCATGCAAGTATACACAAAAGAAAACATGTAAACATGCACAAAAGATTACAATGATGTGACATGTTGTAATGCTTCAAATGAAATGCATTAAACACAAATTAAATGGCCTCATGAAAATTATGAAAACATGGTATTTAAGTTCACTAATCAGAGATGAATCACATATCAAAGTAGCATGCAAGGAACCAAGGCAAAATGATATCAAACAATGCACTTAGGTCAAGTAGACATATCATACAAAGTAGCACAAAAATGAACACCAAACATGCCATAAACTAACCTAGAAGAATCAAATAAAAAACACTTAACATATCTCAAGATGATAATGACTCCATGCAAAAAGAAGAGCATCAAAACAATTTTTAATGATCAAGAACAAAATTAAACAAGATCATGTACCACATTAAGAATGCACACCAAAGAAATTCAAAGAAAATTATGGAGCAGGGGTAAAAATGTCCTAAAATCAGAAAATAAAATCACCAAAAATTTTCTAAATGTTTTAATGATACTCATGAATTTTTGTGGAATTTTATGATGCTATTTAGTATTTTTAAAAATTAAAAAGCAAACGTGTAGAAAAATAGAAAAATAAAATGCAATGCAAAAAGGAATGGGGGTGCATGACTAGTAATTACTCAGTTCAATTCATTTGGGCTTTAAAAAAGAGGAGGTGCGAATATCAAATTGGTCTAGGTCCAAGTCTGCGCAATCCACACTAATTAACATGTACACTCAGTCAACATGAGTCAAACAAATGATCACCATTGGATCAGGTCAAGTCAACCAACAAGTCAAAGTATTTGGATCCAACGCACTCACATGAATGTCCACGCACACTACCATGCACTGCACCACACGTTGATTAATTGAATTCAGAAATAAGGCACGTGAGGTGCATGTGCATTTTAATGTGTTGGCACGCTCCTCACCACACGATTAGAACACATCAACGGCTATGATTTAAACTGCAAACAAAACCCTAACCAAAAACCACCGGCCGGAGAGGGACCTCCGGTCACCTTCTCCGGTCACACGCCACCGTCTGCAACTTCAATTTTCCCAGAATCTTACAAACAGTATACCAAAATGAAGAGGAAGTAATGTAGAGCATGAATCCAGTGACAAAACATACAAAAAGTTCATGAAATGGGAGAATCGAGCAGATGAAGATTTGCCCTAACATTTCAACTATGCCTCTAAAGGCCTATCAACTAGCCAGACAAGTTCTTGAGCTTATATGAAGCATCAAGAACCTGATAACATCTTCACATTAGGTCTATAAGGGAAGAAATTCGTACCTGAAGATTTATGATCTTGATGTGTTCTTCAGAAAAACCAGAGATGTTGCTTCTTCTTTGAGCTTCTTTTGGCCAAATAAAGGCTTAGATGCAAAGAATGGATGATGCTTCAGTGGAGGAGAGTTGATATCCAAGCTTCAAAACAGTTGCAATGTGATGAAAATGGAGATAGAATCAGAGAGATTCTGAGATGAAGATGAGGAAGATGAATGAAATGGAGCTTGAAAATCAGTTGCAATGTGGAGGAATTGAGAGAGAATCGAGAGAGTTTCTGAGTTGAATGTGAGAAAATGAAGTTAGGAATGAAATTTGAGAGTGAAGTTTTTATTTATAGTGTGAGCTAACCATAGTTAAACTGAGTGAGTCAGCTGAGTCATGGTGGTTTGGGTGAGTCATCCCTAACTAACTGAGTCAAGTTAGTTAGGGAGAGCAATGATATGGTGATGGCAACTCATGATATGCTATGGTGGAGGTGAAAAGAAAATGAAGGCACGGCTGGTTGTAGCAGAAACTTGCTCAGCAAGTTTGTTTCTTTCCATTCTCATGTATGCCAAGGCAAGTGTGCAAGGTGTAAGTCATGTGTGTTTGGTTTAATGTGGAAAGCTGATGTGATGAAGTGTTTGTGGTGTGTGTGAACCAAAAATCGTGCACCACTGTTAATGCATCAATGTCACTCATGGTGATTTGCAAGTGGAAATCTCTCTACTTAGTGAATGGTTGGATGAGTTTTTGGATTCATTTGAAAGAGGGGATGTAATGATACAAGTTTGGTTTGAAATTTGAGTTGAAATGATGCTTGGAAGAGGTTGCAAAATAACTCATAACACACAAGTTTGAAAACTGGTTAGGGGCAAGGAAATGAGGTTGACTGGCAATGCATCTTGGCACGAAGTTTTCAGCAAGATCACCATATCTTGAGACCATTATATCTACCTCATAGCTTGATCAAACCAAACTTTGCCCAACACGAAACTTGAAGAGGACATTACAAGGAACATTTTTGATGTTGACAAATTTTGCAAATGAAGCCTTTATCATTGAGAAAAATAGGTGTACATTTGGCCCACCAACTGTTTGAGGAAATGATGCGCGCGTGACCTGAAAGTTCTTGGTCATGACCTAGTTTTGAACCTACTTTGCTCAAACTTTGATCAATCATATCTCACTCAATTTTTATCCAATGGAGATGTTCCACATATGGATGTGAAGCTTAAAACAAGATCTTTTGTTGTGGCCGAGTGGAATTTTCATTTGGTGCTTCAATTTTAAATGGCCTTGGTTCAAACTCTGATGCAAAATGGCCAAAACTTGCTATTTTTAGTAACCCTTCTTCTTCCAAAAATGGCAACTTTCCACCTCTTGATTTTTTCATAATTCCTTTGGAGTTTCTTGACCAAATTTTGTACATTGGACACATATAACATGAATTTTATGGATTTGGCCTCAAAAAGTCAAGAGTTGACTTTTTCCTATGATTATTTGACTTGGCCCCAATTTTCCTGATTTCTGATCTTTCTTCCAATTGAACCACTTCTAAAACCAATTGAGAGGCAATTTTCCATACACATACACTTAAGAACATGTAGGACACCATGACATCAAGTTTTGTCCAAGAAATCAAAGATTCCCTGATTTAATGGGAAACCCTAGTTTTGGTGCCCACCTCCTAGGAGAAAAATGTGCAGTCTTCAATTTCAAATTCCTCAGAGTATGTTATGTATCCTCTTAAAGGATGATGATATATGCCATTTGAGGATGATTTTGGATCAATGAGCTATCTCTTTTGAGGGTTTTCCTTCAGTTTTTGAACCTCTTGCATAGTGAAAGATGTAGTGCTTCAATCTCCCATTGAATCTCTCATCCTTGAGGTTGTGGATGATCCATTGAGATGGTATGAGACATGAAAGACGTCTTGGCTTGCCTTGAGGAAACTTGATTGACCTTTTTGTGCTTTGAATGATCCCTTGATTGTCCACCTTCCACCTGGTCACATGCCTTGATGGTAAGAAGGATGCTATGCTTCATTTTTTCTATGTTAAATGCAATGTAATGTTAATGAGATGGATATGATATGATATATGATAATGCTGAACTATGATGCCAAAAGGGGAGAGCAAATTTTGGGGTATTACAGCTGCCCCTATTCAAACGCTGTAGACCTGAATGCCTGAAAGCGATTGCTTTCGGACTTTCAAGGTATATAGTGATTGAATACCAAATATAACCAAAACTTTGCTCTGGATGATGAAGAAGAAAAGGGATATAAACCCAATGAGACTTCTGGATTGAATCTTCAATGAACGTTGTCGGAGAAATCTGTCTTTTGAACGACACCAGACGACTACTGGCTCGCCGCATTACTGGTAAACTTTAACAATGTCTTTTATGCAATTCCAGACGACTACTGGCCTGCCACGCTACTGGTGGACTTTAGAAATGTCTTTTTGAACGACGCCAGACGACTACTGGCTTGCCACACTGCTGGTGGACTTTAATAGTGTCTTTTATGCAATTCCAGACGACTACTGGCCTGCCACGCTACTGGTGGACTTTGCAGCTTCGTGCCACCCGAAGATGGACTTTTGCCAATCCACTGTTGGACTTTTGCCACCCGAAGACGGACTTTTCGCCAATCCACTGTTGGACTTGTGCCACCCGAAGACGGACTTTTCGTCAATCCACTGTTGGACTTTTAGCTGCTTTGCCACCCGAAGATGGACTTTTGCCAATCCACTGTTGGACTTTTAAAATTTGCCACCCTTAGATGGACCTTTCGCCAATCCACTGTTGGACTTTTAAAATTTGCCACCCTTAGATGGACCTTTCGCCAATCCACTGTTGGACTTTTGCCACCCGAAGACGGACTTTTGCCAATCCACTGTTGGACTTGTGCCACCCGAAGACGGACTTTTGCCAATCCACTGTTGGACTTTAAGAATTTGCCACCCTTAGATGGACTTTTGCCAATCCACTGTTGGACTTTAAGAATTTGCCACCCTTAGATGGACTTTTGCCAATCCACTGTTGGACTTTTGAAATTTGCCACCCTTAGATGGACCTTTCGCCAATCCACTGTTGGACTTTGCTAACGTCTTTTGTACAATGCCAGACGACTACTGGCTTGCCACACTACAGGTGGACTTTCGCAAAATTCCAATACTGGATTACACTCTGCATCCGTGTCAGACGTCTCTACCGACTTTGCTGAGGAACAATGATCCATGACTTGACTTTAGAGGTTCCTGAGAGGATAGTATCTCTGCTGGAGAATGAATGAACAATCCGTCTGCTCCGAATTGTCAAGTTTGCCAAAAATGAATTGGACTTGAAGAATAATAAATCTGCCAGTAATCACTTCATCTGCTGGGGGAAAGAATTCTAGTCACAGCGATTCCGCTGGGGATGAGAATTTCTTCGCATGGCGTCTTGCTAAGGAAGAAAAGTCATAAAAAACTCTGCTTGGGGATCTATCCAGTCCAAGACCCTTTGTAGGGGTTATCCACCTTCTGATACGGCCGGGGAAAGACTGTACCATCCTTGTTGAGGAATAGATTCTGCCGATCTTATAAACCTCTGCGGGGAGAACAACAACTCAGCTGGGGAGTATTGCTGACAGGATTCGATGCTGACCTCTGTGGGGATACCATTACCAGAGACACAATCTTGCTGGGGATCAGGGCTACTCTGCCAGGGATATGCAAATCCTGGTTAGAACATTCCACTGCAACTTGCTAGGAAAAAGTCCTTAGAGATATGTTGGGGAAACCTGAAGCAAATCCACAGTAGTCTGCTGAAGAATATGACTGTCGAGCTTAGGATAAGTACCACAATGCACCATGCTAGGCGAGCTTCCCTTTAGACAATTCCGTTAGGGATGACGAGTTTATAATAAACTCTGCTGGCGGAAACTGCTTTAAAACGTCTCGTGCTGGGGAATGCCTTTTGAGAGGATTTTACAGAAGACCAACTGTCCTCAAACTCTACTGGGGATGATCAACACTTCATACTGGGGAAACAAACATGCCCTATGCTTGGACAAACCAACAATTTGTCCCTGAAGAAGATGTCATAAGAGGATTTTATAGAAGATTTAGCCTCTTCAAACTCCTGCGACTTCGCTGGGGATAATGACCATCAGTTTCGGTATCGACGAGACCACTCTTTTGGGGGAACTTGTGACCGTTATCGACACAGAAAAGCTTGTAGCTGTTGGAAGTACTGTATGAGAGAATCGACTTAATAAGATACGACGGTACCCAGTTGAACTTAATTCACTGATATCGAACCGTTATGAACGACCATCGACCGAACGATGAACGCCGACCTCCTTACCCATAATTGTCCCAGTCTTTTGCGTGGGGTAATTGATTACTGGTCTTGTGCTTAAAATCATCTGCACCTGCTACCTGCAACAAAAGAATATGCACACATGCCCCGAACATTGCGTGGCTAGAATCCATCATCCGGGAGTATTCAACATTCAAAGTAATTTCAAATGTTTTTTCTGCGCATGTTATTGCAAGGCCGCCATGTTTTCGAATGCAATGTTTTATCAAAAATTAGGACGTTTTTGCAAACAAAGCAATAAAACAAAAATAGAAAGCTTTTTATTGAAATTCAATTTATTGACCGAGAGCCCAGAATAGGCAATTACATCAGGAAGCAATCCCTGGAAAGAGGTGATCGCTGAAAATTGAGAAAAGAAACTATCCTAATGGCAATGTGAAAACGGAATTCCACTGAGTTTCCATTCTGTTATGACCAGTATGTCTTCAAAACTCCCCGACCTTGCCTTCTGAGGAATGATCAGACCGATTCCTATCTTTCAGAATGTCAGTTGTTCAAACGATAATGGGGTACAGATAACTCAGACCGTAGTCATTCGCTTAAATCCCTCTTTTGTGTGGACCGCCCTTTCAGGTTTTCGATCCACCAGGATACCCTTTTTTGCCTAAGTTGCCCTTTCGGGTTTTCAACTTACCGGGTGTACAATTTTCCAATTATATCCCTAATTTTTGCCCGAACCTTATTCTGTTTTTGGTTCGCCGGGATGCCCTTTTTTGCCTGGATTTTTTTTATTTTTATTATCCAGCGGGTCTATTCATGCGAAGTATTTTTTGACTACGTCCGAGTTGACAGGGGATGAAAAGTCTTCGCCATCCATGGTTGTAAGCAATAAAGCTCCGCCCAAAAAGACCTTTTTAACCACGAATGGACCTTCATAGTTAGGAGTCCATTTGCCCCTGTGATCTGTATTGGGAGGAAGGATCCTTTTGAGCACTACATCTCCGACTTTGTAAACCCGAGGACGCACCTTTTGGTCAAATGCCTGCTTCATTCTGCGCTGGTATAATTGCCCATGACATACAGCCGCCAATCGCTTTTCCTCAATAAGGCTCAGTTGATTAAATCTGGCTCGTACCCATTCAGCCTCATCTAGCTTAACATCAATCATGACTCTGAGGGACGGAATCTCTACTTCAACCGGTAGCACTGCCTCCATACCATATACAAGTGAGAATGGGGTTGCCCCAGTGGACGTGCGTACCGACGTTCGATACCCATGCAAAGCAAATGGTAACTTCTCATGCCAATCTTTGTACGTGACAACCATCTTCTGCACAATCTTCTTGATATTTTTGTTGGCCGCTTCGACCGCGCCATTCATCTTTGGGCGGTACGGAGAAGAATTGTGATGTTCGATTTTGAAGTCCCGGCATAACTCATCCATAATCTTATTATTCAAATTAGAACCATTATCAGTAATGATTCTTTCGGGAACTCCATATCGGCAAATGATATCCCGTTTTAAGAAACGAGCTACCACTTGTTTTGTAACATTGGCATAGGATGCAGCTTCAACCCATTTGGTGAAATAATCAATTGCCACCAAGATGAAACGATGACCATTAGAAGCTGTAGGCTCAATCTTTCCGATCATATCAATGCCCCACATGGCAAACGGCCAGGGCGACGCCATAATACTCAACGGATTTGGAGGCACATGCACTTTGTCTGCATAGATCTGGCATTTATGGCATTTGCGGGCATATTTGCAACAATCTGACTCCATAGTCAACCAATAATATCCCGATCTTAACAACTTTTTAGCTATTACATGTCCTCCGGCATGGGTACCGAAAGAGCCTTCGTGCACTTCAATCATCAACAAGTCTGCTTCATGTCTATCCACACATCTAAGCAGGACCGTGTCAAAATTTCTTTTATACAGCACGCCATCTTTGTTCAAGAAGAAACTACCAGCTAACCTTCTCAACGTCTTCCTGTCTTTGGACGATGCCCCGGGCGGGTACTCTTGACTTTTCAAGAAACACTTAATGTCATGAAACCATGGCTTGTCATCAGACGCTGTATCAACAACAAACACAAATGCCGGTCTGTCAAGCCGAGATACTTCAATCTTAGGTACATGGTTCCATCCTTGCACTTTGATCATGGAAGACAAAGTGGCCAAGGCATCAGCGAACCTATTCTCATCCCGAGGAATATGGTACAGTTTCACTGTTGTGAAAAATGTCAGCAATCCCCTTGTATAATCTCTATACGGCACTAGATTTGCTTGGTGCGTGTACCAACTCCCTTTCACTTGATTGATTACCAAAGCTGAATCACCGAATATATCAAGGGTTTTAATCCGTAGATTAACTGCCTCCTCGATCCCCATTATACAAGCTTCGTACTCTGCTTCATTGTTGGTGCATCCGAAGGTTATTCGGGCAGTGAAAGGCATATGAACACCTTCCGGCGTGATAAGAACTGCTCCAACTCCGCACCCATTCATATTGACAGCCCCATTAAACATCAGACTCCATTTGGACTCAGGGTCTGGCCCCTCCTCCGGGAGTGGTTCCTCGCAGTCTTTAGCTTTGAGAAACATGATGTCCTCATCAGGGAAGTCAAATTTCATGGGTTGGTAATCATCAATCGGCTGTTGCGCAAGATAGTCGGACAAGATACTTCCTTTGATGGCCTTTTGTGAAGTGTACTGAATGTCATACTCTGTCAAGACCATTTGCCACCGTACAACTCTGCCTGTCAGTGCTGGTTTCTCGAAAATGTACTTGATAGGATCCATTTTTGAAATCAACAAGGTTGTGTGCCTAACCATATATTGCCTCAATCGCTTAGCGGCCCATGCAAGCGCACAGCATGTCTTTTCAAGCATTGAGTATCGGGACTCACAATCATTGAACTTTTTGCTCAGGTAGTAGATAGCATGCTCCTTCCTACCTGTCTCGTCATGTTGACCGAGAACACAACCCATGGAACCTTCAAGCACTATCAGATACATTATCAGCGGTCTCCCTTCAACTGGAGGCATTAGAATCGGAGGTTCCTGCAAGTATTCTTTTATCTTATCGAATGCCAATTGGCAATCGTCATTCCACCTGACCGTTTGATCTTTCCTTAACAATTTAAATATTGGTTCACACGTGGCTGTTAGGTGAGATATGAACCTCGCAATGTAGTTCAATCTACCCAAGAAACCACGAACCTCTTTTTCTGTTCTCGGTTCAGGCATTTCTTGTATTGCTTTCACCTTGGCAGGATCAACCTCAATTCCTCTTTCGCTCACAATGAAACCCAGCAACTTTCCAGAACGCACCCCAAACGTGCACTTGTTTGGATTTAATCTCAGACGGAACTTTCTCAACCTTTCAAATAGATTTTTCAGGTTAATCAGATGTTCCTCTTCTGTTCTCGACTTGGCAATCATATCATCTACATAACATTCGATCTCCTTATGAATCAAGTCATGAAACAATGTTACCATCGCCCGCTGGTACGTTGCCCCTGCGTTTTTCAACCCAAAAGGCATTACTTTATAGCAATATGTACCCCACGGAGTAATGAACGTGGTCTTCTCCATATCTTCAGGTGCCATCTTGATCTGGTTGTACCCGGAGAAACCGTCCATAAAAGAGAACACTGAAAACTGAGCTGTATTATCGACCAGCACATCAATATGAGGTAGTGGAAAATCATCCTTCGGGCTAGCTTTATTAAGATCTCGATAATCCACACACATTCTCACTTTTCCATCTTTCTTCGGTACTGGCACGATGTTGGCTACCCACGGAGGATATTTTGTCACAGCAAGAAAACCAGCATCCCACTGCTTCTGGACTTCCTCCTTAATCTTTAAAGCCATGTCGGGGTGAGTCCGACGAAGTTTCTGCTTGACTGGCAGGCATTCTTCTCTTAATGGCAGCCTGTGCACGACAATATCCGTATCCAACCCCGGCATGTCTTGATACGACCAGACGAAGATGTCAACATACTCGCGCAACATTTCAGTCAAAGTTTTCTTCACATCTGCTTGCAAGCTGGCACCAATCCTGATCTCTTTCTTGGCATCCTTGGAACCAATATTGATGATTTCTACAGTCTCCTGGTGAGGCTGGATGACCCTTTCCTCTTGTTTCAACAATCTGGCCAGTTCTTCAGGGAGTTCACAATCTTTCTCATCCCCTTCTTCGGCTTGATAAATCGGATTGTCAAAGTCATACATAGCCATATCAAAATCGTTATCAGTGGTATCCGGAGGATCAAGTCTGCATGAACGGGTTCATGCCTTATTTTAGAATTTATTTTTAAGCAAAACAAAAGAAAATGAAACATTGCCATTTTATTTTTTTTGTGCAAAAATAAAAACTGAAAGACAACAAAATTTGATTGCAAAACGTCCTTTATTAATGATTAAACATTGCAAATGCAACCATGGCGGCCCTACAAATGAATCTATACGCCTTGGGCAGAGTGCAAGATTTTGACATGCATTATGGTTAGAAAAAAACAAAGAAAAATTACTCTGTCTGAAGAGTAACCCGGATGACTTCTTCAACGAACCAGTTCTGCACTTGTTGTCCCGGAGCATGAGGGCGTACCCAGTTGTCTAGGTCACAATCACTGTCAACACTATCCTCTGTGGCTGCACAAGACTGGTCCATGTAGATAATTCCCCCACTATTGAAAGTAATGGGTCCTCTGCTCCTCGCATCTGAAGATGTAGAGGGATGATAACCAATACCAAATTTGTCTTCCTTCATTGGGGTCTCTATCAACCTGCCCCAACCTTGGGCGTTGCCTGCCCTGACGACTTCGACAGCTTGTTTGTAAGATGAAATGGAGGTACCGGCCCTAACTGGTACAGAAGAAGACTCAGGTGCATCGTCAATATTGACTGCTTCAAATGATTGGCACAGCATCTCATGAATTTCCCCATCCATTTCAACGTACTTGAACGTGGACAAGTGACTGACAAAGATGTCTTCTTCCCCGCACACCGTCACAACCTGCCCTTCAAACTCATACTTCAACTTTTGGTGTAAAGTGGAAGTAACAGCCCCGGCTCCGTGAATCCAAGGGCGTCCCAATAGGCAGCTATATGCAGGTTGTATGTCCATTACATGGAACGTGGATTTGAATACCTGTGGTCCAATTTGTACGGGCAATTCCACCTCACCAAACACAGATCGTCTAGTCCCATCGAATGCTCTGACCACCAATTCACTAGGCCTTAAGATCAAACCATCAACTTCCAGCTTCATTAATGCCTTCTTGGGCAAGACATTAAGTGATGAACCAGTGTCTACCAGTACATGAGATAACACTGCGCCCTTACACTCCATCGTGATATGCAAAGCCTTATTGTGGTTTCTTCCTTCAACAGTCAGATCTCTACTTGTAAATCCCAAGCCATGGCTAACATTAACATTAGAGATTACGTCCTCGAGCTGATTAATAGTAATTTCCTGTGGCACATATGCACTCTTCAATACTTTCAACAACGCCTGCCGATGCGCATCAGAGCACATCAATAGTGACAAGATTGAAATCTTTGAAGGGGTCTGATTCAGTTGGTCCACAATCTTATAATCGCTTTTCTTGATTATCTTCATAAATTCTTCCATTTCCTTATCAAAAGTAATCTTTGTCTCTGCTTCAGGTGTAGGCGCATTTTCAACCACCTGTTTACCTTTAGCCTTTGCTGCAGCTTCTGCCTCTTTATCACTTCTCAAGGTTTGGGGAGCGAACAACCTTCCACTCCTTGTAAAGCCCCCTACACCCCCTACGTTATCAATATTTGGGCTGACTGACGACTCAACTTCCTGTTTTTTACCTTCGTAATATACATTTGCCCCATAGTGCCATGGGATAGCCTTCGTAGATGTGAACGGAATTGGTCCTGGCACCGTGATAGTGACAGGACTGGGCCTTTCTTGCACAACGCTCGCCACGGGAACTGCATTGACCGGCATTTGAATCTCAGCGGGAGTATAATAGATGGTCACGGTTGATACCTCATCAGTGTCTTTCACGACTCTGCCGAATTGTAGACATCCTTCATCGATCAGATTCTGTAAACCCATCTTCAACTTATCACAGCCATTCTCCTGATTCATACACTCAGAACAATCTTGATTACAGCCCGGGAACACCTGTCCCTTCAATAAACGATCTTTTACAACCAACAAAGAAGTTTTCACTTGATGGATATCTGTCACCAGATTCAATCTCCTCCCATCTTCAATAGCGTATACATTTGCTGCACTATGATCAGGCATGGGATGCTGAGTAATATTAGGAGCGGGAGAGAAATTGATGGCTTTAGCATCAATCAAATCTTGTACTTTATGATGGAAAGCCCAGCATTTTTCAATGGAGTGCCCCTGAGCACCTGAGTGGAACTCACAACGAGCATTAGCATCGAAGTTAGGTGGCAGGTTTCCGGCAACCGGAGCTTTCATAGTACGGAGTTCTACCAACTTTAACTCGAGTAGCTGGGGCAACAGCGCTGCATAAGTCATAGGGAGAGGATCCATCTTGCGATCCCTCTGCCTAGACCTTTGCTGGAAAAATGGTTGTTGCTGTTGCTGCTGAACTTGTTGTTGGGGTTGTTGTTTCTGAACAGACGATGTGGGGATTGTTACAGCATCTACCTGATAATAAGCTTGAGAACGCCCTCTGCCTCGTCCTCTAAACACAGCATTCGTATCACCTTCTCTTCTTTTCTGGTTACTAGCAAACGGTTTCTTCGTCCCCGAAGAGCCAGCCCCACTCACATCTTGGATCTTTCCAAGCTTTAACAGACTTTCTATTCTTTCTCCCGCAATCACGATATCAGCAAATCCAGTTGACGGACAAGCAGCTAATCTATCAAGATAGGCCCCTTGCAAGGTGCCCATAAACATATCTGCCATTTCTCTGTCTGACAAGGGAGGTTGAACCTGTGCAGCCATTTCCCTCCACCTCTGTGCATATTCTTTGAAACTCTCTTTGGCATTCTGTGACAACCCCTGCAATTGGGTGCGGTTGGGCGCCATGTCAATATTGTACTGGTATTGCTTCAGGAACGCTTCTGCCAGATCTTTCCAACTCTTCACAGCAGCTCTATTCAACTTCATATACCAGGTCAAGGACGCCCCAGCCAGACTGTCCTGAAAATAGTGCATCCATAGCTTCTCGTCCTCTGTATGGGCTGAAATCTTCCCAAAGTAAGCTTGAAGATGCGTTTGGGGACACGCATTGCCGTGATACTTATCAAAAGTGGGAGGCTTGAATTTAGGAGGAATTCTGACTCCTGGGACCAGCCCCAAGCTAGTAACATCAATGCCCATAGAGTTCTTGCATTCTATGGCCCTGATCTTTTCTGCTAACTCATCATACCTTCGATCACCTTGATTACCCACATCAGCATCCAGCAGAGTAAATTGGTCTTCCAGGGTATCTTCAAGAGTAACACCAGCATGCCTACCATTTCCATTACCCCGATTGTTACCACCAGGAGGAGGGTTGCCCCCGGGAGGAGGA
Organism: Lathyrus tuberosus; assembly: GCA_022829125.1. Lineage (NCBI taxonomy): Eukaryota > Viridiplantae > Streptophyta > Magnoliopsida > Fabales > Fabaceae > Lathyrus > Lathyrus tuberosus. Next base: position 527,823 of record JALAZF010000896.1, read on the forward strand.
ATGCCATGTCCCTGTGAATTGTCATGCTGATCACCTTCGGGCCCATTGTCTGGACGCTCGACCAGAAGTCTCAATCTCTCCTGATTTTGCGCCATGCCAGTCATGAGGGTCATGAACTGGTCCATACGCGCCCTCATTTCAGCCAAATCACTTTGCACTTGATCCATGATTCTTACTTGATTTCTTCGCGTCGAATATCGGTGAATATGATTCTCAGCTATACTGCCTGAAACCAAATAAAGGTTAGAGACCCCGCAACGATTACCTGAAAAGCAAGTAACAAAAATGCAAAATGATATGCAATGCCATGTAATGCTATGTTTGTCATTTCCTAGGTGCTTTATACCCTGATTCCAATCCAAACCACAGAAATCTGAAGACCAGAAATCGTGATATAAAGAGACGTATCGTGGTCATGTGCTTGTGTGCGGCTATCTGATAAGAAATAATTCTGAATAAAACTGCTCATACTCATTCAACGAAGTATTCAAGTACATTTAAGAAAGGTTCAACCGCAAATGCAATACAAGGAAAAATGGATCCATCAACAAGCCTGATGGTAACCATTAACAACAAAATATAAGGAAAAGAACATCAGTCTGACAATTCCACATCCTTCAGCTTATCACTTGAGTATTTGATCTCCTCAAAAAGTATACGGGTACGCTGGTGATTCAGCTTTTCAATCATTTCTTTGATCAAGACATCCCTTTTCTCAAGAGCTTCATTTAAAGAACCCATATGCAGCATCAGAGCCTCGTCATCACACACTCCTTTGTGTCTCTTTATGCCAGCTTGCGTCTTGAGTATCTCCCTTTCTATCATGACTTCTTCAAGCTCTTTCTTGGTATTCCTCAGCTCACCTCTAGCTTCTTATAGCTGTTCTTGACTCTTACCGAGGCTTTCCCGATACTTTCTCCTCTGCTCATGCGCCTTTTCAAGCTCTTCGTCCTTAATCTGCAACTGTTCCTGTAATTCAGCATTCTCTATCCTAACTTCGTCCCAAGCGTGCTGAAACTTTGTTAACTTTTCTTTGGTCTGTGCTAACGCCTGTTTGGTTTGCTTGTGGGCTTGAGTAGCATCATCAGCACCTTTACTAATCTTCCGGAAATGTTGGGCTCTTCCAGCAAAGTCTTTTTCTTTTGCAGTTAGGATTTGTTCAGCATCTTGGGCTTTCCGCTCCAGCTCTTTGTTGGCATGTAGAGCATTCTGAAGACAGCTACTCAACTCGGAATTCTCTCCTTGAAGTTTTTTCACCAAGGCTTGCAACTTGTCAACTTCTTCCACAGTAGCAGTGCTTCTTGCTTTCTCATTCTCCGGATACAAAAGGGGTGCCTTACCAAAAGGCAAGAGAAAATCTTCAACTCTTTTCTTCACCCACTCTTCATATGCTGGATAAACCCGGTTGTTAGGCTTGCCTAGAGTAACTTTCCCCTTTTTTAGTATGCTACCCCAGCTTTCAGAAGCTTTCTGTGCTGCTTCCCAACCATCTGATGTATCGACAGTTCCTCAAGAGAATAACCACTGGCCTGCATAACATGCAGTAGCAGAAAGCTCCTGATAGAACCTCGTCTGGTTGTGGGTCTCATGAACAACAATACGTGGTCACCACCACGCAAGCGTCGTGACTATCCACTCTAATACCTATGTGTGTACTCAAGCCTGTGTAGTGGGCTTATCTCTCAGAAATCCCATCCCGCCAAACAGACAAAACAGTGCAACACAATATAATATATGATATGTAATGCTAAAATGCAGTAAATACAGTAAAATAAATAAACAGCAACATATAACACAACAGTAAACACCCAATGAAAGAAACAAACAAGCGCTAGGATTGACTCGCTTAAGGATGGACCAGCAATAGGTCAACGATTTCCCCAGCAGAATCGCCAGCTGTCGCTCCCGGGATTTTCATCCAAGTACAAACGCGAAAGTGGCACCGAAACAGAGTCGCCAGCAATGTGTATTTATCCCATGAGAGGGAAAGGAAACACCGCATAAACCTGAGAGAAAGGAAAGAGCATGGTCTTACGACCAAGAGAAATGGATTCGGGAGTCGGTTACGCGAGAGGAAGGTATCAGCACCCCCTCGCGTCCATCGTACCCGATGGGATCCACGCTTGCTTGTCTCGATCAAAGGGTGATAGAAAAGGATACTGGAAAAGGATCTGAAAGAAAGGAAAGAGAAAGAGAAACAAATGTAGGGAAAATAAAAGAAGTGCTCGCATGGGCCCTACCCCACTGCCTACGTATCTCATCGGGAACATGAGAATCAGAGCGACGTAGTTCCCCTCACTAGGGATGGATTGTTTGCGTTTTTTAAGGAACGGCTAACGTTCTAGCTCAGGTGTTGCAGGCTCGCTGGTCCGAGTGCGTTACCATCTTGCAAAAGAACGAGTAGGAGCACGTTCATACGCTGAGAGTGAGTGAGATGAGAAAAGAATTCCCGAAGGAAAGACGTAATTGTCTGTTTTTGTCTTTTAGAAGTTTTTCCCATTTATTTGCATATGATAGTGTATCTGAATCTTAGTTATTGGAATGTGTACGTTCTCACATTCCAAGATGGAATGGGTAAGAAAGCACACTAAGGGTGAAGAAGACCCTCACACTTAGTTCCAATTATCAAGGTTCAAACACACTAGCATACTTGTATTTATTAAGTGTTTTTGTTGATAAGAAATGAAGAAGTGTTTTTTATTATTTGTGCCTTCAACAAGTATTGCATTTAAGTCCCTCACACAAGATCAAATGTTTAACACATTGACCCAAGATGGGTTATATGCTATACATTTTAAGATTATAAGAGAAGACCCCTTATAATCTTTTCTTTATGTGAAAGGCCTAAATGCAATAAATGCCTACCTTTATTAGATGTTTTGAGTTTCCTTTAAGAGATGAGAAGAGAGACTCAAGAGAGGAGAAAGGTAAAATCTATGTGGACTAAGACTCAATCCTAATTGAAGATTAAAGGGAGTGGACCTAATGGTTTGTGAGGTTTCAACCTAAAGTCTAAAGAAAGAAGGAATTAAACAATTCACTTCTAAAGAAGAAGATGAATTGTAATTCACAAAGGGAAAGTGATGAGTTATTAAAAGAAAGCACATAAGTGCTTAATAAACACAAAATGGAATTGTAAAAGATGAAGGGATAGAAGTTTGAATGTGGATTCCTTATCCACACTCAATTGAAACTTACCAAAGCCCCTACATGGTTAGTAAACATGTGTAAGAAATATAGGGAGTAAAAGAACATTTATGCACCATAAAGCTCAAAAGAATTAGATGAGAAATCAAATTCTAAGGTCACAACCATAATGAACATCACATGGTAGACAAATGATCATTATCATGCAAGTCCAAGTGGATAGGCAACAAACATCATCCATGGCATTAGAACATGCCACCATAAGAAAAGGGAGAATGAAAGATGAAAGGAAAAAGAAGAAATGTGCATAAATGGAACATGTAATCCATGGATCAGAATTGAAATGAAATGAAAAGTGATTTCACAAACATCTCACAAGTATTCATGCATGACACATCAAAACATTTAAGAAGTGATAGAAGAAGTAGAATTGAAATGGAAGTTCCAAACAAAGGAAAATGCAAACACAACATGTTAAAGGTGCACAAGGTTCAAATGATAATCAACATGCAAAGATGACATATGATATGTATCAATGACCTATAATGTCAAGTGAGTAGTTCACAAAATAGGCAAATGATCATGCAAGTATACACAAAAGAAAACATGTAAACATGCACAAAAGATTACAATGATGTGACATGTTGTAATGCTTCAAATGAAATGCATTAAACACAAATTAAATGGCCTCATGAAAATTATGAAAACATGGTATTTAAGTTCACTAATCAGAGATGAATCACATATCAAAGTAGCATGCAAGGAACCAAGGCAAAATGATATCAAACAATGCACTTAGGTCAAGTAGACATATCATACAAAGTAGCACAAAAATGAACACCAAACATGCCATAAACTAACCTAGAAGAATCAAATAAAAAACACTTAACATATCTCAAGATGATAATGACTCCATGCAAAAAGAAGAGCATCAAAACAATTTTTAATGATCAAGAACAAAATTAAACAAGATCATGTACCACATTAAGAATGCACACCAAAGAAATTCAAAGAAAATTATGGAGCAGGGGTAAAAAGGTCCTAAAATCAGAAAATAAAATCACCAAAAATTTTCTAAATGTTTTAATGATACTCATGAATTTTTGTGGAATTTTATGATGCTATTTAGTATTTTTAAAAATTAAAAAGCAAACGTGTAAAAAAATAGAAAAATAAAATGCAATGCAAAAAGGAATGGGGGTGCATGACTAGTAATTACTCAGTTCAATTCATTTGGGCTTTAAAAAAGAGGAGGTGCGAATATCAAATTGGTCTAGGTCCAAGTCTGCGCAATCCACACTAATTAACATGTACACTCAGTCAACATGAGTCAAACAAATGATCACCATTGGATCAGGTCAAGTCAACCAACAAGTCAAAGTATTTGGATCCAACGCACTCACATGAATGTCCACGCACACTACCATGCACTGCACCACACGTTGATTAATTGAATTCAGAAATAAGGCACGCGAGGTGCATGTGCATTTTAATGTGTTGGCACGCTCCTCACCACACGATTAGAACACATCAACGGCTATGATTTAAACTGCAAACAAAACCCTAACCAAAAACCACCGGCCGGAGAGGGACCTCCGGTCACACGCCACCGTCTGCAACTTCAATTTTCCCAGAATCTTACAAACAGTATACAAAAATGAAGAGGAAGTAATGTAGAGCATGAATCCAGTGACAAAACATACAAAAAGTTCATGAAATGGGAGAATCGAGCAGATGAAGATTTGCCCTAACATTTCAACTATGCCTCTAAAGGCCTATCAACTAGCCAGGCAAGTTCTTGAGCTTATATGAAGCATCAAGAACCTGATAACATCTTCACATTAGGTCTATAAGAGAAGAAATTCGTACCTGAAGATTTATGATCTTGATGTGTTCTTCAGAAAAACCAGAGATGTTGCTTCTTCTTTGAGCTTCTTTTGGCCAAATAAAGGCTTAGATGCAAAGAATGGATGATGCTTCAGTGGAGGAGAGTTGATATCCAAGCTTCAAAACAGTTGCAATGTGATGAAAATGGAGATAGAATCAGAGAGATTCTGAGATGAAGATGAGGAAGATGAATGAAATGGAGCTTGAAAATCAGTTGCAATGTGGAGGAATTGAGAGAGAATCGAGAGAGTTTCTGAGTTGAATGTGAGAAAATGAAGTTAGGAATGAAATTTGAGAGTGAAGTTTTTATTTATAGTGTGAGCTAACCATAGTTAAACTGAGTGAGTCAGCTGAGTCATGGTGGTTTGGGTGAGTCATCCCTAACTAACTGAGTCAAGTTAGTTAGGGAGAGCAATGATATGGTGATGGCAACTCATGATATGCTATGGTGGAGGTGAAAAGAAAATGAAGGCATGGCTGGTTGTAGCAGAAATTTGCTCAGCAAGTTTGTTTCTTTCCATTCTCATGTATGCCAAGGCAAGTGTGCAAGGTGTAATGCATGTGTGTTTGGTTTAATGTGGAAAGCTGATGTGATGAAGTGTTTGTGGTGTGTGTGAACCAAAAATCGTGCACCACTGTTAATGCATCAATGTCACTCATGGTGATTTCCAAGTGCAAATCTCTCTACTTAGTGAATGGTTGGATGAGTTTTTGGATTCATTTGAAAGAGGGGATGTAATGATACAAGTTTGGTTTGAAATTTGAGTTGAAATGATGCTTGGAAGAGGTTGCAAAATGACTCATAACACACAAGTTTGAAAACTGGTTAGGGGCAAGGAAATAAGGTTGACTGGCAATGCATCTTGGCACGAAGTTTTCAGCAAGATCACCATATCTTGAGACCATTATATCTACCTCATAGCTTGATCAAACCAAACTTTGCCCAACATGAAACTTGAAGAGGACATTACAAGGAACATTTTTTATGTTGACAAATTTTGCAAATGAAGCCTTTATCATTGAGAAAAATAGGTGTACATTTGGCCCACCAACTGTTTGAGGAAATGATGCGCGCGTGACCTGAAAGTTCTTGGTCATGACCTAGTTTTGAACCTACTTTGCTCAAACTTTGATCAATCATATCTCACTCAATTTTTATCCAATGGAGATGTTCCACATATGGATGTGAAGCTTAAAACAAGATATTTTGTTGTGGCCGAGTGGAATTTTCATTTGGTGCTTCAATTTTAAATGGCCTTGGTTCAAACTCTGATGCAAAATGGCCAAAACTTGCTATTTTTAGTAACCCTTCTTCTTCCAAAAATGGCAACTTTCCACCTCTTGATTTTTTCATAATTCCTTTGGAGTTTCTTGACCAAATTTTGTACATTGGACACATATAACATGAATTTTATGGATTTGGCCTCAAAAAGTCAAGAGTTGACTTTTTCCTCTGATTATTTGACTTGGCCCCAATTTTCCTGATTTCTGATCTTTCTTCCAATTGAACCACTTCTAAAACCAATTGAGAGGCAATTTTCCATACACATACACTTAAGAACATGTAGGACACCATGACATCAAGTTTTGTCCAAGAAATCAAAGATTCCCTGATTTAATGGGAAACCCTAGTTTTGGTGCCCACCTCCTAGGAGAAAAATGTGCAGTCTTCAATTTCAAATTCCTCAGAGTATGTTATGTATCCTCTTAAAGGATGATGATATATGCCATTTGAGGATGATTTTGGATCAATGAGCTATCTCTTTTGAGGGTTTTCCTTCAGTTTTTGAACCTCTTGCATAGTGAAAGATGTAGTGCTTCAATCTCCCATTGAATCTCTCATCCTTGAGGTTGTGGATGATCCATTGAGATGGTATGAGACATGAAAGACCTCTTGGCTTGCCTTGAGGAAACTTGATTGACCTTTTTGTGCTTTGAATGATCCCTTGATTGTCCACCTTCCACCTGGTCACATGCCCTGATGGTAAGAAGGATGCTATGCTTCATTTTTTCTATGTTAAATGCAATGTAATGTTAATGAGATGGATATGATATGATATATGATAATGCTGAACTATGATGCCAAAAGGGGAGAGCAAATTTTGGGGTATTACAGAAGGGATCAACTGTGTCAGAGACCTTGTTTCGTCTGACACACCTCGGCCGAGTTCTCATCTCTTAAGCCCGATCAACATAGCCCCCAATGGGACTATCTCTCCTAAGCAAGTTGGAATTGCTATTTTGAATCAACGGTACTTCTTCGCCCCGCGATGGCCGAGTATCCAATTGTGTTCATCCATTAGCCTGTATGTCGCGTCTGTTTTGTCAGCATATACATACATACATCGTGCATTTTTATTTTGCATTCACATTTCATATTGCATCACTATCACTCTAGTCAGTCTTGTCCCCTAGTGGTAGAAGTCCTCTCAATCGAGTTGTCAGTTCTTACCTCGTCAGGAAATACTGTGACTGAACAACCTCGCTTCCAGTTTAATTTTGGAAAGAAGTTGGTCCTTGACCACTTTGATAACTTGAGCCTCTGAAAAGCCAGAGAAAACTCTCAATAAACATCACTCTTCGCCATTGAAGATGATATCCTTGCTTTCCCGGATTAAGGAAAATCCACAGAGAAAGCCTCGTGATCAGAGATTCGGCAGCACGCCAGTTTTGCTCCGAAAAACCACTGACGAGAAGGTCATTGGCACCTCAAAATTGGACCCCATCATATGGCATTTCTCCGGGAAGATCCCGAGAAAAGTATGATGTAACCCCAAATGAAAACAGTCTCTCAAGAGACTCGCTTTACCCAGTAGAAACAAATGGCGTCTCCAAAACAGAGAAGTTTGTATACCTCTACAACTCAGACGACTGGGTTCCCCAGCAAGTCTGACATCAAAACTTTTTCCACTCAAATGGCATCTCCCCAGGAAAATTCGGCGAGAAGTTTGAGGAAAGCCGCTATGAATAGCGTCCCTTGTCAGTAAAGTTTATTGACAAAAGAAACTGAGACCAGTTCCTTGGTAGGAAACCAGGATCGAGGGGAAGTTTATTTCAAAAGAAACTAAGACCAGTTCTTGGTAGGAAACCAGGATCGAGGGGAAGTTTATTTCAAAAGAAACTAAGACCAGTTCTTGGTAGGAAACCAGGATCGAGGGGAAGTTTAAATCAGAAACTAAGACCAGTTCTTGGTAGGAAACCAAGAACGAGGGGAGGTTTATTTCAAAAGAAAACTGAGACCAGTTCCTTGGCTAAAGACCAGGATCGAGGGGAAGTGTACCTTTTCTAAGCATCATCGCTTAGCTAAAGAAGATGAATGCGTAAGCTACCATTCATAACCACCATCAAAATTTCAGATATTCCGATATTTAATCCTCTTGCACCCCGAATGCCCGAATCCCTTCGTCATTCATACCTTCGGGTCCAAGAAGATTAAATAGGGGCATCTGTAATACCCCAAATTTTGACCACTTAGATTTCCCATCATTGTGAAAATCATCATCACAATATGGATGAACCATCATGCTTCATCAGTCTCCCCAAAGATGGGTGAGCATCCACTACAAGCAAAATTAGGGTTTCAAGCCCTCTCTAAGTGCTTAGACAAAGGATCAATCAAGAAATGACATGATCTTCAACTTGTCTAATCTCTTAAACATCCACAATGGATCAAAAAGGACTCCCACTTCAAGGATTAAGCACAAGGCTGCTCCCTTCTAGGTGGATCAAGTCTCAAGATCGACAGTGTCACCAAATTAGGGTTTTGGTCGACCAGGGCCTCCAGATGGAAATTTTCATCTGGGCATAAGGCAATGATCCAAAACATAACCTAATATACTTCATGGAACCTCATGAACCCATGCATCAAGTCAATTTTGCCTCAGGGGATGCATTCATCAAAAATCAGGGATTAGGGTTTCTTGACCTAATTCACCCCTAAGTTGACTCTTGGGACAAACCATGAGCCAAGACCTCAAGAGATGATTTGAGGGTCTCTAATACACCATGTTGATCCATTTGGAACAATGGATTGATCCAAGAAGCTTGAGCAACAAGTCTCAATTTCATCTGCACCACAATTAGGGTTTTAAGGGAAAAGTCAACTGTAACTTTGACTTTTGACCAAGACATGCTCCCAAACCCTAATACATGATTGGATATACCCTATGACACCCATGGAACATGTCCATCAAGTTTGATTTAGGTCAAGGACATGATTTCCTGAAGAATTGCACAGTTTGGAATTCATCTGATAAAAAGTCAACTGTGCACAAAAGTCAACTTTGACTTTTTGAGATTTTTCACAAAAATGGATTTTTAACCCTAAAATGATGTTAATGTATGATTTGAATCATCATTCATCAAGAAAAATCAAGAAAAGTGAGATAACTTGTAAAAGGGGTAACCATAAAACTTAGAAATTTTTCTAAGTTAAAAATAAAGTGGCAAAGGTACCAACTTTGGAGGACCATAACTCCTAAACCACAAGGCCATTTTTTCTCATCCAAAGATGGATTTGTAGCCCTCATTATCACCTACAAAAACTTCAACTACAAGTCATTCCAATTCATTAAGGATTTTGAGTTATGGAGTGATCAAAGTGGCTGAAAAGTGAAAATGTCACTTTTTCCAACACTTAGTGAAATTTTCACTAAGTCAGATTTGCCTTCACTTTTTGCCAAATGTAGGGGGATTTTTCACTTGGAATCAAAAGAGATCAAAACCAAACTTGTTCAAACAGTTGTTGTATCATGTTAGGGCTTTCCAAAATGGCCAAGAACATTGCCAAATTCAACCTACACCATGAGATACAACATTGCCAAGTTGCCTTGCTGAAATCTGTCAAGGCAAGGCAGAATTTGCATTTTGGCTCGATTTGCCAAAATCAGCCAATTGCAATTGCTCCAATCCACTTGGACACCTCAGAGGATTGAATCCAAAGGGGACAATCACTGAGCCAAGCCTCCAAGGTCCAAGGAACAAAGAATAGCATGTTGAACCTAGAATGGCCAAAATAGGGACAAGACTTCAAATTTGGAATGAGGCATTCAATGGAACCATCAAGGTGGCATGGAATGAGTCATTCTCATCTGAAATCAGTCAAGACTTATCCAAGACCAAGGGGACCAAAGCTCTGTGCCCTAACCTCTAGTCAATGGCTAGAGGAGACTTTCATTTCCATTGGCCAACATTGAGGAAACCTACTTACCAGCTGCCATGCACTATTCCTTGCAAAACAAACTTTCTCTACTATAAATAGAGCTCAATTGTGGTCAGTTTAAGTACACCAAAGCCATCTAACAGATGCTTTCCTCAAAATCTCTTTCTCTTGGCAAAAATGCCTTTCTTAGCAAGGTAGTTATCGGGTTTTGAGTTTGGGAGCAATTCTGCACAAACCAATCACTCACACACCTCACATACATCACATATGAGCTAATCAAACACTCACATAACATCTGAAACATCAATTTCACAAAATCACTTGCCATCCACACAAGTTTGAAGTGAAGTTGCAGCTGAGATGCCATAAACTGATCCAGTCCATTTCAATTCAATCCAAGTGTTCAAACACACTCCATATGGTGTAGGGAAGCTGTCCAAATCATCACAACTTGTCTGTAACACCTCCAACTCAAAATCACATCTGCTCTTGCTGTCACGACTTGGAGGTAAGCCTAAACTTGGTCATCTCTCAATCTATGCATATTTCCTCGCACAATAATTTGGCCATATGTTCATAATCATGCATGGAATGTTTTCCCTCAATTAATTGCATTGTTTGAATCGTGTATCAAAAATCCTAGCCTTCATGCATAAATTAGGGTTCTTGAGGTCTCTTCGTGATTTCTTGTTGTATGTTTAATTTAAATGAAATTAAAGTACATAGACATGATCGTGAGGTTGAGACGAGCATAATGATATGTGGATTGCATGATATGATTACGTATTCATGAAGATTGGATAGAAAATGCAAATCTGGGCAAACTGAAAAACGCGCGTGTTCTTGCTGTTGTTCTTGGCGCCATTTTAAGATTTTCAAATATTTGAATTTTGTGATTTTGTTTAATTGATTCAAAAATTAATTTCTCTCTGAGTTTTAATGATTTTGAGTTGATTCTTTTTTTAATAATTCACAAAAATGTTAAAATATTTTATTTTATCAAAAACTCCCAAAAATATTATTTATTTCATATAATTGATATTTTTGTAAAGAATTAATATTTTGATTGTTTTTGGCATTTTAAATATTTTTTCTACATTGATTTTGCAACTTTTAATGCTTTCTAATTATTTTGTAGGTAAATACTTAATTTTTGAAGCATTAATCCAAGATAACAATTTGTTTTCCATGTGTTAAACAATTTTTTATCATTCTAATTGAATTTTTATTCAATTAAATACATTTTGAAAACAAATTAGGGTTTTGGATTAATTCAACCCTCATAAATCATTTTCAAAACACTTTGGGCCTCTATTAGAGTGTAAGACCCAATCCTTTTTTTGACCAAATCATCTTTGGGCCTCACTTATTGTATAAGTCCCGATACCGTCAAAAAACAAACGGCGTGATCGTCGCCTTTTCAAAAATCACCTGGGCCTACCCTCGAGTAGTAAGACCCATTTCTTTTTATTCAAAACATTTTGGGCCTCTATTAGAGTGTAAGACCCAACCCCCTTTTAACCAAAACATTTTGGGCCTCACTTATTGTATAAGTCCCTCTGCGTTAAAAGAAAACCTCGGCGCGAGCGCCATTTTTAAACGAAAAATCATTTGGGCCTACCCTCGTGTTATAAGCCCCACTCTTTTTCATTAAACCTTTTTGGGCCTCTTGAGAGAGTGTAAGACCCATCCCTTTGTACAGAAAACCTTTTTTTGGGCCTCAGTCACTTGTATAAGTCGCTCTGTACAAATTCAAACAGTGCGCTCACTGATAAAACCCTGGGCCTCTCCTTGAGCTGTAAGCCCCAAATCTTTCTTTTTCAAAGCACTTTCTCCTTTGATTTTGAATATACTGTTGTTTTCAATCTTTCTTTGTTAAACAACTAACCAAACAGCATGGAAGCACTACAACCGAGTAAGTGGTTATCGCTTTCATTTACTGCTTTCATATTATAAACTGTATTGTGGGGCTGCTCACTGTAAGTCTCCTTTCATAAACTCATATCTACTGTGTAATAATAGTATAGATATTTCGAGTTTCCCCGGCAACTACGTCTAGAACTAGGTGACGCTGTTTCATTTATTCGTAGAAATAGACGCCTAGATCCCCAATAGGAGCACCAGATACAGTCTTCTCTTCGGCTGTCCTCCTTAGGAATCGTCAAGAAGCTCTACTCCCCAAGATGAATGTATTCTCCGTGAATGGCATCTTTGAGTTTCTTCCCAATTCTCGAACTTTCCTGACTTGATCTATTCCTTGTGGATAGCTTGCCTTGAATGTCTCGGGGTTTGGGTACCCATTACGGTCATAATCTTGGACCTTAACTAAGGAACCCTCTTTAAAAGCTAAAGGTCGCTGGATAGTAAACCTCGCACGTTTACCAGTGGTTTTTATCTTTAAAAGAGTTATCCCTCCTAATGGAAAGGAGATGATAGATCCACGGGCTTCTTAAAAGCGTCGGCCTCCTCTTGGGCATTATTCAAGGACACTGCGGCTTCTTAGAAGTATTCACAGCCTCCTCTTAGGCTTTGTATAATGATCTCTTCCTCCAGGAATGATAGCCTCCTCTTGGGCTTCGAACAAGGACCCGTCGGCTTCTTAAAAGTTTCCAGCCTCCTCTTGGGCTTCGTACAAATTGTCCCGACGACCTCCTAGAGGTATAGGAACAGAACCTAGTCATCCTCATAGAGCAGTCCTTTCATAGAGTCTACTACTGTTTCTCGAAGCATAGTACAAAAGATAAAACTCTAGACACGGACAGTCTAACTTCCTTGAGTCTCAAAGACATTCTCAAGCACCCTTCGTTAAATAGGAAGGAAACCCGCAGACTCGGATAGTCTCGATACCCTTTGGATTTCCCGTTTCCTCAAAGAGAAGGAAATATCCATAATCCTCAAATCAAATCCCTGAGTACAGTGTTACTCATATAAGAACAGATTTTCCCTTTTAAATCAGTATATTGGATCTGTCACTCAACTGAAACAGTTACAATAGCCTCCATCTCGGGCTTCGTACGAGATACCAAAAATTCTCCCCAGTGGAGTCAAAATAACCTTTTTCTCCTCTCTCTCGGGCTTTGTACGAGATACAAAAACACTCTCTTACTGAGTATAAAAGATTCCCTCGTTGAGTCAATAACCCCTTTTGCCTCCATCTCGGGCCTCGTACGAGATACAAATTCCTTAAGAAAGAGTCGAACTCTTTGCCAGCCTCCTCTTAGGCTTTGTATAACGATATGCCCCACTGGGTCAAAACCTTTTAGCCTCTCTCTCGGGCTTTGTACGAGACACAAAATAGCCTCCTCTTAGGCTTTGTATAATGATTTTCCTAGCGGAAATTAGCCTCCTCTTAGGCTTTGTATAAGAAAACCACTGGTTGATCCAATCAACCTTTTAGCATCAAAGTTGTGCCTCGTTCACAGTACACCAACAACTCCTTTCCCTTCATCTAATCGCTGTAAGAGGCAAGCCTCTGGATCATCTATATCCATGCCACTGTCCCTCTTTTAGCATAAGAAATTCCTAAGGAAAGATGGCATTGCTCTACACTGAGTTAAAGTCTTCTCCATCAGGTTAAACCCTTTCTTCGGAAATTATGGCATTGCTCGGATCCGCGTATCCCACTTAAAGTAATTCTCCTTCTCCCCTCTTTAGAGATGACAAATTCTCTCTAAAGTCGAGGTCTTTTCAGCTTCACGTCTTGGGCTTTGAACAAGACACAAATAGACCTTTTAGCTTCACATCTTGGGCTTTGAACAAGATATAAACCACCGTTCGCTTCACGTCTTGGGCTTTGAACAAGACACCAAAACACCAATTTTCTCCCATAGAATAGGAGGAACTACGAACGCTCTGATTTCCCTGTTTCGGTAAACGGGAATACGTAGGCATAAGATCGAAAGAAAAGATCTTAGCGAGCGCAATCAACTAAAAAAACCCAAATCCCATATCTCCGTCAATCAAAAGCAGTATTTCAAAAGCACCAGTCCTAGCATCCTAATCCTTGTTCCCCGCCAGAAACATTAAGCCCTAGAAAGAAAGAAACCTGTATTGGCGAAATACGAATAACCAGTACAAAGGCCCCCCACATTGATAGCATCCATAACCTAACAGACCGCTGTTTAAACTCAGTATGCAAGCAGGGTTAATTGGAGACATCTATTTCCCTTCCTGATTCAGCTCACAATAGGATAAAAAATGAATCGACCTGTAGTTTAAGCTCAAACCGCAGAGAGCGACCAGCGCCATTTTTCTGTAGCGAGCGATTTTGGACACGGTTCGTAAGCGCTGGTCGCTCTCTGCGGTTTGAACTTAAACTACAGGTCGATTCATTTTTTATCCTATTATGAGCTGAATAAGGAAGGGAAATAGATGTCTCCAATTAACCCTGCTTGCATACTGAGTTTAAACAGCGGTCTGTTAGGTTACGGATGCTATCAATGTGGGGGGGCCTTTGTACTGGTTATTCGTATTTCGCCAATACAGGTTTCTTTCTTTCTAGGGCTTAATGTTTCTGGCGGGGAACAAGGATTAGGATGCTAGGACTGGTGCTTTTGAAATACTGCTTTTGATTGACGGAGATATGGGATTTGGGTTCTTTTAGTTGATTGCGCTCGCTAAGATCTTTTCTTTCGATCTTATGCCTACGTATTCCCGTTTACCGAAACAGGGAAATCAGAGCGTTCGTAGTTCCTCCTATTCTATGGTAGGAGGAAATTGGTGTTTTGGTGTCTTGTTCAAAGCCCAAGACGTGAAGCGAAAGGTGGTTTATATCTTGTTCAAAGCCCAAGATGTGAAGCTAAAAGGTCTATTTGTGTCTTGTTCAAAGCCCAAGACGTGAAGCTGAAAGACCTCGGCTTTAGAGAGAATTTGTCATCTCGAAAGAGGGGAGAAGGAGAATTACTTTAACTGGGATACGCGGATCCGAGCAATGCCATAATTTCCGAAGAATGGGTTTTAACCTGAAGGAGAAGACTTTAACTCAGTGTAGAGCAATGCCATCTTTCCTTAGGAATTTCTCATGCTAAAAGAGGGACAGTGGCATGGATATAGATGATCCAGAGGCTTGCCGCTTACAGCGATTAGATGAAGGGAAAAGAGTTGTTGGTGTATTGTGAACGAGGCACAGCTTTGATGCTAAAAGGTTGATTGGATCAACCAGTGGTTTTCTTATACAAAGCCTAAGAGGAGGCTAATTTCCGCTAGGAAAATCATTATACAAAGCCTAAGATGAGGCTATTTTGTGTCTCGTACAAAGCCCGAGAGAGAGGCTAAAAGGTTTTGACCCAGTGGGGCATATCGTTATACAAAGCCTAAGAGGAGGCTGGCAAAGAGTTCGACTCTTGCTTAAGGAATTTGTATCTCGTACGAGGCCCGAGATGGAGGCAAAAGGGGTGATTGACTCAACAAGGGAATCTTTTATACTCAGTAAGAGAGTGTTTTTGTATCTCGTACAAAGCCCGAGAGAGAGGCGAAAAAGGTTATTTTGACTCCACTGGGGAGAATTTTTGGTATCTCGTACGAAGCCCGAGATGGAGGCTATTGTAACTGTTTCAGTTGAGTGACAGATCCAATATACTGATTTAAAAGAGAAAATCAGTTCTTATATGAGTAACACCGTACTCAGGGATTTGATTTGAGGATTATGGATATTTCCTTCTCTTTGAGGAAACGGGAAATCCAAAGGGTATCGAGACTATCCGAGTCTGCGGGTTTCCTTCCTATTTAACGAAGGGTGCTTGAGAATGTCTTTGAGACTCAAGGAAGTTAGACTGTCCGTGTCTAGAGTTTTATCTTTTGTACTATGCTTTGAGAAACAGTAGTAGACTCTATGAAAGGACTGCTATATGAGGATGACTAGGTTCTGTTCCTATACCTCTAGGAGGTCGTCGGGACAATTTGTACGAAACCCAAGAGGAGGCTGGAAACTTTTAAGAAGCCGACGGGTCCTTGTACGAAACCCAAGAGGAGGCTATCATTCCCGGAGGAAGATATCATTATACGAAGCCTAAGAGGAGGCTGTGAATACTTCTAAGAAGCCGCAGTGTCCTTGAATAATGCCCAAGAGGAGGCCGATGCTTTTAAGAAGCCCGTGGGTCTATCATCTCCTTTCCATTAGGAGAGATAACTCTTTTAAAGATAAAAACCACTGGTAAACGTGCGAGGTTTAGAATCCAGCGACTTTTAGCTTTTAAAGAGGGTTCCTTAGTTAAGGTCCAAGATTATGACCGTAGTGGGTACCCAAACCCCGAGACATTCAAGGCAAGCTATCCACAAGGAATAGATCAAGTCAGGAAAGTTCGAGAATTGGGAAGAAACTCAAAGATGCCATTCACGGAGAATACATTCATCTTGGGGAGTAGAGCTTCTTGACGATTCCTAAGGAGGGCAGCCGAAGAGAAGACTGTATCTGGTGCTCCTATTGGGGATCTAGGCATCTATTTCTACGAATACATGAAACGGCGTCACCTAGTTCTATACGTAGTTGTCGGGGAAACTCGAAATATCTATACTATTATTACACAGTAGATATGAGTTTATGAAAGGAGACTTACAGTGAGCAGGCCCATAATACAGTTTATAATATGAAAGCAGTAAATGAAAGCGATAACCACTTACTCGGTTGTAGTGCTTCCATGCTGTTTGGTTAGTTGTTCAACAAAGAAAAATTGAAAACAACAGTATATTCAAAATCAAAGGAGAAAGTGCTTTGAAAAAGAAAGATTTGGGGCTTACAGCTCAAGGAGAGGCCCAGGGTTTTATCAGTGAGCGCACTGTTTGAATTTGTACAGAGGGACTTATACAAGTGACTGAGGCCCAAAAAAAAAGGTTTTCTGTACAAAGGGATGGGTCTTACACTCTCTCAAGAGGCCCAAAAAGGTTTAAAGAAAAAGAGTGGGGCTTATAACACGAGGGTAGGCCCAAATGATTTTTCGTTTAAAAATGGCGATCGCGCCGAGGTTTTCTTTTAAGCCCTAGAAAGAAAGAAACCTGTATTGGCGAAATACGAATAACCAGTACAAAGGCCCCCCCACATTGATAGCATCCGTAACCTAACAGACCGCTGTTTAAACTCAGTATGCAAGCAGGGTTAATTGGAGACATCTATTTCCCTTCCTTATTCAGCTCACAATAGGATAAAAAATGAATCGACCTGTAGTTTAAGCTCAAACCGCAGAGAGCGACCAGCGCTTAAGAATCGCGTCCAAAATCGCTCGCTACACATAGCCTCCTCTTGGGCTTTGTACAATGATCCTCCCCAGTAGAGTCAAACAAAGTTTAGCCTCTCTCTCGGGATTTGTACGAGACACATAAGAGACTCCCTCGTTGAGTCAATCACCCCTTTCGCCTCCATCTCGGGCTTTATACGAGATACAAAAAGGTTCTTATTCAGCCAAACAAATTTCAGCCTTCATCTCGGGCTTTGTACGAGATACAAAAAAACTCCCTTGTTGAGTCAAACAGCCTCCATCTCGGGCTTTATGCGAGATACCAAACGACTCCATCGTCGGGTCAAAACCTTTTAGCCTCTCTCTCGGGCTTTGTACGAGACACATATTAGCCTCCTCTTAGGCTTTGTATAAGAAAACCACTGGTTGATCCAATCAACCTTTTAGCATCAAAGTTGTGCCTCGTTCACAGTACCCAAACACAGTACACTCCTACACCCTTCATCTAATTGCTGTAAGCGGCAAGCCTCTGGATCATCTACATCCATGCCACTGTCCCTCTTTTAGTATGAGAAATTCTTAAGGAAAGATAGCATTGCTCTACACTGAGTTAAAGTCTTCTCCTTCAGGATAAAACCACTTCTTAGGAAATTATGGCATTGCTAGGATCCGCGTATCCCGGTTAAAGTAATTCTCCTTTAACCCTTCTTTAGAGATGACAAATTCTCTCTAAAGTCGAGGTCTTTCAGCTTCACATCTTAGGCTTTGAACAAGATACAAATCACCTTTCGCTTCACGTCTTGGGCTTTGAACAAGACACAAAAACACCCATTTCCTCCCATAGAATAGGAGGAACTACGAACGCTCTGATTTCCCTGTTTCGGTAAACGGGAATACGTAGGCATAAGATCAAAAGAAAAGATCTTAGCGAGCACACTAAACAAAAAAACCAAATCCCATATCTCCATCAATCAAAAGCAGTAATTCAAAAGCATCAGTCCTAACATCCCAATCCTTGTTCCCCGCCAGAAACCCTCTGTCTAGATAAAAAGAAAGAAATTGTATTGGCGAAAATACAAATAACCTGTACAAAGGCCCCCCACATTGATAGCATCCGTAACCTAACAGACCGTTGTTTAAACTCAGTATGCAAAGCAGGGTTAATTGGAGACATCTATTTCCCTTCCTTATTCAGCTCACAATAGGATAAAAAATGAATCGACCTGTAGTTTAAGCTCAACCGCAGAGGGCGACCAGAGCTTAAGAACCGCGTCCAAAATCGCTCGCTACAGAAAAAATGGCGCCCACCGTGGGGCCTCTCAAAGTTAGATCTAGGCACGGTCTTCCTTCTCTTATGTGAAAACCACAGATTGGGGCTTCCGCCGGGGAACCCATTTCTGTCAAGAACTTAGGATTTTTAGCTTTATAAGTCTAGGATTTTTAAGACAAATATATATACTGCTTTTCCTGATTGAGTATGTGTTTATTTTTCTGCTACTGGGAATGCGTGTGATGCCGCATGAAGTGAGTTTGAGTATACACTTAAGAAAAGCCAACCTTTTTTGTAGTGCGGAAACTATCGGAAATAGTTGTTACGCGATACTACCCTCATTTGAGGCTGGTGATCTATTCTCGGTGAATGGCACTTACTCTAAGATTGCACACAACTCGTTGGCGATCCGCTTGTTGTCTGCCTTCCTGGGAGGAGCTGATGATAATGAGTACAGGTACAAAAATCACCCTAGTATAAACCTTTGGGGATGGGTAGAGCCTTGACTTCATGACAACGACCCTTTGACCCCATGTTTTTTCTATGTTTTTGTGTGCTGCATTCATGCATTCATTTAATAAAACATTAAAACATTCAAAAAACTTTCTCTTCTAGTCTCTCTATTTTTCAAATTAAACTAAGACTGTGATTGCAAATATCAGAGAAGAGGATTACGCTAATGGATTTCGGTAGAAGGAGAACTCACCAGTATACCTTCAAGGTTCCAATGTTAGGAGATTTGAGAAGGTTAGCAAGGATGATCACAAGCCCTGAGGCCTTCAGAGCCAAGTACGGAGGTCTGCTACCACTGTTAAGAATCCATGTGATTGAGGGAATCATGGATGCGCTCATTCAATTCTACGATCCGGTTTATCACTGTTTCACATTCCCGGATTACCAGCTAGCCCCAACGCTGGAGGAGTATTCTCATCTGATCGATCTATACATCACAGATCGAGCTCCATTTTTCGGACTGGAAGAAATTCCAAAGAATCAGACTATTGCAAGAGCAATTCATTTGGATGAGTCTGAGGTCAGCATCTTTGTTTTACTCACCTACGGATTATTTTTGTTTCCCAACATCAATAACTTCGTCGATATAAACTCCATTAAGGTTTTTCTCATTGGAAACCATGTGCTGACTTTGCTCGCAGATGCGTATCATTCTGTACACTTGGGAAATTTGTACAGAGGAGGGGAGATCACATTCTGTGTACCTCTGCTTTATAAATGGTTTATATCTCACTTGCCCAAGTCTGTCGCTTTTTGGGATTGCAAGAGTGTCTTACGCTGGTCGCAGAAGATCATGTCTCTTACCAACTCTGATATAGATTGGTGTAATAGGATTTATGATGGAATCAGAATCATCGATCGTTGTGGAAACTTCCCCAACGTACCCCTTATAGGAACTAAGGGAGGAATCAACTACATTCCGATATTGGTTCTTCGTCAATTTGGATACCCGATGAGACACATCCCACTGGGTGTTCATCTGGAAGGTCTTTTCTTCAAAGAAGGAGAAAACGACAGAGCACTAAAGATGGAAATAGTGCACGCTTGGAAACACGTTCATAAGAAAGGACGAGAGTCTCTAGGAAAACCAGACTGTGTCTCGGTGGAGCCTTATCTCCACTAGGTACAAACTAGAGCTCTCAAGTGAAAGATGCCTTATCCTCGTTACGGAATTCTTCCGCCAAAGGAATCTGTCATGTATTTCATGACGGAAACTGAAAAGCTTCAGGTTACTCTCAACAAAGTCCAGAAGGAGAGAAGGTCTTGGAAGAACAAGTACCGCATCCTCGACATAGAGTGCATCAAAATACAACAATTACTGAAAGAGAAAGATGCTCTGATTGAAATTTTGGAGCAGCATGCTGTAGAGAATCAAGATGACCAAAGGAATTTGCTCGCTCCTTTCACCTGGCAAAGGAATGACAACCCGACAACGGCCCAAGAGCCCCGGTCAAAGAAAAGGAAAGTACCAGAGTCAACACCCGATTTCTCTTCAGAGAAGACTCGGGACCCATTAGCTTAGGCTTCTGTTTCTGCACTTTGTAATCTACTGTATTTCCATTTCTGTAATCCTTTGAACTTCAATAAAAAAGGGGGTTTCCCCACCGTTTGATATTTGCAATCTAATTGTCGAAGTTTATTTTTATTAAACCAAAAAACAATTAATATAATCATTGCATTCATCATTCTCACATCGCGTATTCTTCTTACCTACGAATCTCACGTTTGTGTCTCGGTTCTAGAGTCAAACTGTCTCATTCGTATAATACTCGGGCCAATCGTCAAAAAAAGATGGATGATCTTGAGGAAGAGAACAGAGAGTTGAAAGAAGAGATCGACGCTCTGAGAGAGGATATGAGAAAGCTTCGTAATGACATACAAGCCATGGCAGAAGCTCAGCTACAAAGGACTGTGATCTCAGAGATCAACTCAATGCCCATAGTAGAGAAGTATGATCCTAGGTATCAGATACCGAAAGATCGCCCTTGGGGTATGCCTGTTAACTATATCCCGGAAGGATATGTTCCGCCGATCACTGAGGATCAGGGAATCACAACAGAAGCCGCTGGGCCTGAAGGTTACAAACTTCGAGAAAGCGAAGATGCCAGGGGCATACTGAAGACTCCTGAAGGTTACAAACTTCGGGAAACGCCAAGATTCACCGCCGTAGTCACGGTACCACCCCCTGTGGTGCACACTGTCCCGGGAGGACAGATTTCGCCAATACCTTCTGGTAAAAAGGAAACTATGTTTGACCGAATGGATGAATTCCAGGAACAGTTCCTGGAAATGCAGAAGGAGCTGCAGGCCATTCGCGGTCAGGATCTATTTGGGAAGGACGTCGCAGATCTCTGCTTGGTCCCCAATGTGAAAGTCCCGCACAAGTTCCAAGTGCCCGACTTTGAAAAATACAAGGGTAACTCTTGCCCTCAAAGTCACTTGACAATGTACGCTCGACGAATGTCAGCTCAGACGGAGAATCAGGACCTGCTGATTCACTACTTCCAGGATAGTTTAACCGGTGCCGCACTCAAATGGTACATGGGTTTAAATCGTGCTACGATCAGCACTTTCAGAGATCTTGGCAAAGCCTTCGTCCAACAATACAAATACAATTTGGACATGGCACCCGACAGAGATCAACTCAGATCAATGTCACAAAAGGACAAGGAAACCTTTAAGGAGTACGCTCAAAGGTGGCGTGAAATTGCCGCTCAAATTTGTCCACCTCTTGAGGAAAAAGAGATGACAAAGATCTTCTTAAAAACCTTAAGCTCATTTTACTATGACCGAATGGTTGCCAGTGCGCCCAGTGATTTCACCGAGATGGTCGGCATGGGCGTACGTCTTGAGGAAGCCGTTCGAGAAGGACGTTTGATAAAAGACGCTGGATCGACGAGCGGTACCAAGAAATATGGTAGTGCTCTCCCTAAGAAAAAAGAGCAAGATATTGGGAATATCTCTCTCGGAAAGCAAAGGCGACGTTATCAACCAGTAGCAACTGTAATTCCTGCTATCAGCCATGCGCCTGTTCCTACGTATCAACTTCAAGTTGCGCAGAGCCAACCTGATCAACAAAGGACACAACAGCCTCTTCAGCAGGCTTGTCCTCCATATAACAGCAACCGTACAACACGACCATCAGGGTTTGATCCTATACCCATGTCGTACACATAGCTGTTTCCATTACTGCTAGCCAAGGGGTACATTCAGACTAAATCCCCTCTTGCAGTACCGGAAAATCTGCCTTTTTGGTTTAAGGTGGATCAAACTTGCCCTTATCATCAAGGAGGTCCAGGGCATAACATAGAGACTTGTCTCAATTTCAAGTCTGACGTGCAAAAGCTTGTTAGGAGTGGTCTCTTATCTTTCAAGGATACGAACCCCAATGTTCTTACGAACCCGCTGCCTCAACATGAGAAAGCTGCAGTCAATCTCATTGATAAGGAGACTAATAATGTCTATCAAATTCACGATGTACTCTTATTGAGGACCAATCTGGTCAAGATGCATTGTAGACAGAGTGGATATGGCCATGTGCCACCTCATAACTATCATCAGTGTGATGTCTGCTCTAAAGACAACCAAGGATGTTCGGTAGTGCAATCAGCTCTACAGGAACAGATGGATCTCGGATGGATCCAAGAGCACCGAGTTCGTGGAGTTAACATGGTCTATACGAATTCTAACGTCATTCAGAACCACGATATCCATGCAATGAATGTCAACTTGGTGGCGATGCACTCAAGGTAAAGCCAGTACCATAATCTGCCGCGGCACGATTACAATTCCTGTCTGACTTGCTCGGTAAACAAACAGGGATGCTCTTTCATACAAGAGGCCCTCCAGCGTCAGATGGATCTTGGATGGATCCAAGACTACCATGATAGGAACCCTTATCAAATCAACATGGTTCAGATCTTCGATATTCGCGTGATGAATACCAACCTGGTAGAGTTACATGCTGAGCAGGTCCGACTCGGATTCTTAATATCACATGACTATCAAAGCTGTAAAGCGGGTTGCGAAAATGATCGAGGTTGTACCCTTGTACAGGAGGCACTTCAGCACTTGTTAAATCACTGGTGAATGCCAATCTATATGGATGAAGATACTCAGCAAATTAGTATCAATAACAGAAACCCCACTCGGCGTCAGAGTCAGGATGTCCGATCTGTGGAAGCTAACCCAGTGAGGTTACATTGTATTCAAAGTGGGCGTGGCCAGGTGCCACCACACAACTATGAACATTGCGGCGTCTGTCCGGAAAGTAACCAAGGGTGTTACCTTGTGAGAGCCGCTCTTCAGGGTCAGGTCGATCGTGGAGAAATTCGTCCATATCCGGGTTCTGGACCCATCAATTGGACGTCGAACTACCTTTCCGAGCAAGTTGAGGATGTTATCACGATCTCTGATCATCATAGGACCAGGGATGTTTTTGCCATTATCCCCCTACTTGACGAATCTAAGGTTCCCAACCGGGAACGGATCGAGATTACTTATGATGGTCAGAAAAATCAGAAGGTTCCCGTAGTCATCTATTTACCGGGACCATTACCGTATGAATCAACTAAGGCGATCCCTTACAGATACGGTGCAACAACAATTGAAAATGGAAAGGAAATTCCATTACCCTCCGTCGTGAATATTGCAGACATCAGTCGTGTAACACGGAGTGGTAGAATCTTCAACCGAGGAGTTGGGGAACCTAACAAGGAAAAGGAACTTCAGACAAAAGCTCCCGATCCACCAGTCGGTCAGTCCGGTAATCCCGACCTTTCAAAAAATAATGATGAGATGCTGAAGCTCATCCAAAGGAGTGAATACAACATTGTCGATCAACTGTTACAGACTCCTTCAAAGATCTCGGTATTATCACTGTTACTCAGTTCAGAAGCTCACAGGGAGGCTTTACAGAAAGTCTTGGAGCAAGCCTTTGTGGAACAGGATGTAACAATCAGACAGTTCGATAGCATTATCTCTAACATCACTTCTTGCAACAATTTGGGATTTAGTGATGAGGAATTACCTGAAGAGGGTCGCCGTTATAACATGGCGCTCAATATCACAGTTAACTGCCAGGACGATGCTTTAGCTAGCGTACTGGTAGACACAGGGTCAGCCCTGAATGTTATGTCGAAGTCTACTTTGATGCAATTATCATTCAAAGGCCCTCCGATGAGAATCAGCGAGGTTGTCGTCAAAGCATTCGACGGATCCAGAAAAATGGTTATCGGCAAAGTTGATCTTCCCATAACTATCGGTCCTCATACTTTCCAAGTCACTTTCCAGGTCATGGACATCCGGGCAACATATAGTTGTTTATTAGGAAGACCTTGGTTACATCAGGCTGGAGCGGTTACTTCCATCCTCCACCAAAAGCTAAAGTTCGTACAGAACGGCCAACTCATCACAGTCTGTGGAGAACAGGCCTTGCTGGTGAGTAACTTGTCATCATCTGCTGGTATAGAACCTGAGGAGGTTATTGGAACGCAATTCCAAGCACTGTCGGTGAGCAAGGACAATTATTTCAAAGGAGGAATCTCAATTTCCTCATACAAAGATGCTATCAAAGCGGTCGAGAGTACCGATACAAAAGGATGGGGACAGCTTGTCATTCCCATTGAAAATAAAACAAAGAAGGGTCTTGGTTTTTCTGCAACCTGCACCCATACAACTGCCGGCGATGAAAGTCTTCATCCCCTTCAAAATCTCTTCCACAGTGGAGGTTTCCTTCACCCAGTGTCTCAGACAGTTCATGCTATCAATGAGGAAGATCCCTCTGACACGGATGAAGAGTGGAAGTCCTACCTTAACAAGGACGGTTATATGTCTCAGGAAGAGGTGCCTATGCCTTTTTGCTTTCCTACAGAAAGTCCGAGATTTATACCAAGATCAGACGTCGAAATGATATATGGAGATTGTGATCCGGAAGGATGTCGTGCTCCGCCAAATTCATTAGAGGAAGACACTCCGATGAAAGACAATTTTGACTACAATTACTATGGCCCAATGGATGGCCTGCCAATGTGGCAACCTTACCCAGGAAACTTGGGGCAAGAAAGTCAGCCGAGTAATGAAACTCAGTTGAGCATCATTGAACAGAATACCTGTGTCCCCACCATGTCATGGGATCAACACTCAGGTCATTCGGAAACTACTCAACATGAAGATGAATTCGCAACATTTGCAGGACTTGAATTCATCAACTATGCTTTTCCCGAGGTCAACGTCATCGAGAGGGATGACTCCTCCAGTTCCAAAGAAATTTGGGACACCCTGGGAGAACCAAGTGGAAATACAGCTGAGAGCACAAATACTCTGCAAAATGTAACAGAGGAATCCTCCTACAATAATTCTGCCTGGGAGACAGATTCCAACGATCCTACTCCACCAGAAATCAGTGTTATTTCTGAAGACAAATCGAGGAAGGTGCCAGACTTTGTGATTCACCGAGGAGTTCGCCGCCAATGGGTTGCCGTCGAGGTTCCGAAGATCGTTCATCAGTCAAAGTAATTGCCATTTTTTAACCTTTCACCCTGCCCAGGTGAAACGGATGTTTTGATAGGGCTCGTTTTCTGTAAATTTCCCTCTTCGCTTTGCCCGAAGCAACAGAGTTTTGTTTTATAGGGCTATAGTTTCAAGGATCGACTTGTTCATTAATAAAATAACGTTGTTCTGTAATTTCTGCATTAATTGTTGTTTTCTCTTTTTGCTTTTTCAGAAAATGGTAATCCTAAAAAACAATTCAAATAAAAACAAGCAGTAAAATAAAACACTGCACACACTTGCATTTTTCTCTATTTCTTCTAAACACGAATCATCACGTCATGCAGATTGCTTGTTTTACATCCCGTTGAAACATACGATCCGATGCCTTCTCCCGACTTTGAGTTCCCGGTATTTGGGGCTGAAGAAGAAGATGACGACGAAATTCCAAAAGAGATCTCCCGACTACTCAGACAAGAGGAAAGGTCCATTGAACCTCACAAAGAACCGTTGGAAACGGTAAACTTGGTTTCAGAGCAAAAGAAAAAAGAAATCAGGATTGGTGCACTACTCAGTCCAATTGACAGAGAAGGTTTGATAAAGCTTCTCAAAGAATACCCCGATGTGTTCGCTTGGTCCTATCAGGATATGCCAGGGTTGGATACCAGCATCGTGGAACATCACTTACCGTTAAGATTGGAATGTCCGCCAGTAAAGCAAAGGTTGAGACGGACTCACCCGGACATGGCCATCAAAATCAAAGAGGAGGTGCAGAAACAGATTGACGCGGGTTTCCTCGCCACATCTGAATATCCTCAATGGTTAGCCAACATCGTACCCGTTCCCAAAAAGGACGGAAAGGTCAGAATGTGTGTAGATTACAGGGATTTGAACAAGGCTAGTCCGAAGGACGACTTTCCTTTACCACACATTGACATGCTGGTGGACAGTACAGCAAAATTCAAAGTCTTCTCCTTCATGGATGGATTCTCGGGCTATAACCATATCAAAATGGCGCCGAAAGACATGGAGAAAACTTCGTTCATCACCCCATGGGGCACCTTTTGTTACAAGGTAATGTCGTTCGGTTTGAAGAATGTCGGGGTAACCTATCAAAGCGCCATGACTACTCTGTTTCATGACATGATACATAAGGAAATCGAAGTGTATGTCGATGATATGATTGTAAAATCAAAAATAGAGAAAGAGCACGTCGAACATCTGTCAAAATTGTTCGAACGTCTAAGAAAATTCAAGCTCCGCTTGAATCCCAACAAGTGCACCTTCGGTGTCTGTTCAGGGAAACTATTAGGGTTCATCGTCAGCCAGAAAGGAATTGAGGTTGATCCTGACAAGGTCAAGGCCATTCGAGAAATGCCTTCTCCAAAAACTGAAAAACAAGTCAGAGTATTTCTGGGACGGTTGAACTACATCTCCAGATTCATATTCCTTATGACCGCCACTTGTGCGCCGATTTTCAAATTACTGAAAAAGAACCAGGATTGCGTTTGGTCAGAAGATTTCCAAACTGCCTTCGACAGTATTAAGGAATACCTGTTGAATCCGCCGATTCTATCACCTCCAGTGGAAGGAAGACCACTGATCATTTACCTCACAGTCCTAAAGGACTCAATGGGGTGTGTACTTGGCCAACAAGACGAAACCAAAAGGAAAGAGTCTGCCATTTACTATCTGAGCAAGAAGTTCACCGATTGTGAAACTCGGTACACGATGCTTGAAAAAACTTGTTGCGCTTGGGCAGCCAAACGTCTTCGCCAATACATGATTCGTCATACTACTTGGTTAATCTCTGAAATGGATCCAATCAAGTACGTCTTCGGAAAACCTGCTCTCACGGGAAGAATTGCCCGTTGGCAGATGTTGTTATCAGAATATGACATAGAGTACCACGCTCAGAAAGCCGTTAAGGAAAGTATTTTAGCCGACCATTTGGCTCATCAACCGATTGACGATCAAGAATCAATCGGGTTTGACTTCCCAGACGAAGATGTCATGTATCTAAAAATGAAAGATTGCGATGAACCGTTACCCAGTGAAGGGCCAGAACCAGGTTCCCAATGGGGACTTATCTTCGACGGAGCAGTTAATTATTATGGAAACGGAATTGGGGCAATCATTGTTACCCCTCAGGGTACCCACATTCCTTTCACTGCTAGACTTACGTTCAAGTGTACGAACAACGAGGCCGAATACGAAGCTTGTATCATGGGTCTCGAAGAAGCAATTGATTTAAGGATAAAAAACTTGGATGTATACGGCGACTCAGCCTTGGTTATCAATCAGATAAAAGGAGATTGGAACACATACCAATCAGGATTGATTCCTTACAAAGGCTATGCAAGAAGGTTGTTACCCTTCTTCAACAGAGTTGAGTTTCATCACATCCCTCGTGAGGAGAATCACATGGCTGATGCATTAGCCACTATCTCTTCCATGATTAGCGTAGGTCAATGGAACGACATACCTAAGATCGACATAATGCGCCTTGAAAGGCCCGCTTACGTCTTCACGATTGAAGCAGTCATAGACAACAAACCTTGGTATCACGATATCAAATGCTTCCTTCAGAAACAAGAGTACCCATCTGGGGCACTCAGAAAAGACAGAAAAAACCCTCAGAAGATTGGCTGGAAACTTCTTCCTGAGCGGGGACACTCTTTATAAGAGGAATTTTGACATGGTTTTGCTCCGATGCGTCGACAGACCAGAAGCAGACATGCTTATGAAAGAAATTCATGAAGGATCCTTTGGCACTCATGCCAATGGACACACAATGGCGAGAAAAATTCTCAGAGCAGGGTACTATTGGTTGACCATGGAATCCGACTGCTACAAGTACATGAGGAGGTGTCACAAGTGTCAGATATACTCCGACAAAATTCATGTACCGCCATCCCATCTCAAAGTTCTTTCTTCCCCATGGCCTTTTTCCATATGGGGAATCGACATGATTGGCTTGATCGAACCTAAGGCTTCAAACGGACATCGGTTCATCCTGGTAGCCATTGACTACTTCACCAAGTGGGTCGAAGCAGCGTCATATGCTAATGTAACCCGACAAGTGGTGGTCCGATTTATCAAAAACAATATCATCTGCCGTTATGGTGTTCCAAGCGAGATCATTACTGACAATGGATCTAACTTGAACAACAAGATGATGAAAGAGTTGTGCACAGAGTTCAAGATCGAACACCGTAACTCATCTCCCTACCGACCCAAGATGAACGGAGCGGTACAGCGGCTAACAAGAACATCAAGAAGATCGTTCAAAAGATGGTTGTAACCTACAAAGACTGGCACGAAATGCTACCCTTTGCTCTTCACGGTTATCGCACATCTGTCCGCACTTCAACAGGGGCAACCCCTTTCTCTCTAGTGTATGGCATAGAGGCAGTTCTCCCCATAGAAGTAGAGATCCCATCAATCCGGGTATTGATGGAAGCGAAGCTCACCGAAGCTGAATGGTGTCAAAGTCGACACGACGAAATCAATCTGATCGAAGAAAAGAGAATCACAGCACTATGCCACGGTCAGTTGTATCAACAAAGAATGAAGAGGGCGTTTGACAAAAAGGTCCGACCTCGTGTCTTCAGACAAGGAGATCTCGTGCTCAAGAAGATACAATCGTTTCTCACTGATTCGCGAGGCAAGTGGACTCCGAATTATGATGGCCCCTACGTGGTCACGAAAGCTTTCTCAGGCGGTGCCTTGAGACTTGCAATCATGGATGGAGAGGAATTTTCCTACCCCACAAATGTTGATGTAGTCAAGAAATACTTCGCCTAAACTAAAAAAAAAACGTCTCGGTGGATTGAAAACCCGAAAGGGCGGTCCAGGCAAAAGTTAGAGACATGAAAAAAAATCATCCCGATGGATTGGAAACCTCATAGTACAATCCAGGCAAAAATTAGGGATAATGGCAAGTAACTATGTTCAACAGAGGCAAATCCCTCAGCAACAGCAGTTACATCATCTGTCAGAAAACTCCAGTCAAGGTCATCTTCGACGGAAGCTCAGGATGCCCCGAATTCAAAGTTGGTAGAAGGATAGTGGCCGTCATGTTTCAACGTAGCCCTTTTCCCTGTAAATTACCATTTTCTAACTTTGTAAATACTCTTTGGAATCACGCGTTTGGCTGATCTCCATCCTATCAATAAAATTTGAGCCTTTGTGCTTTTGTTTGTAATTCTTATTTGTTTTAGCTTTACAGAACGACGTTTTTAACATGATTAACGATTCTTGAAATAAAACAAAAATGAATTTACTTGTTAAAACTTTTTCTGCTTTTAAACAAAGATGGCAATTTCTTTTGACTGTTGAACATCAAAAGAGCGTCAACCACTTCTTCAGAAGTAAGCGAACTTCAAAGTGCAGAATCAAAGTACTCCTTCTATGCCAGTACGCCTAAATGAAGGATCAACTATGTCAGAGACCTCGTTTCATCTGACACGCCTCGGCCGAGTTCTTATCTCCTAAGCCCGACCAACAGTAGCTCCCTAATAGGGATTATCTCTCCTAAGCAAGGTGGAATTGCTATTTTGAACCAGCAATATTTTTACACGCCCCGCGATGGCCGAGTATCCAGTCATGTTCATCTTTTAGTTTGTATGTCACGTCAGTTTTTTCAGCATATACATACATACATCATGCATTATTGATTTGCATTTACATTTCATATTGCGTCACTATCACTCTAGTCGGTCTTGTCCCCTAGTGATAACAGTCCTCTCAATCTAGTTGTCAGTTCTTGCCTCGTCAGGAAACGCTGCGTTTGAACAACCTCGCCTCCAGTTTATTTCTGGAAAGAAGTTGGCCCTTGACCACTTTGATAACTTGAACCTCTAAAAAACCAGAGGACCTTTCAGTCAGCATCACTCTTCGCCATTGAAGATGATATCCTTGCTTTCCCGGATTAAGGAAAATCCCCAGAGGATGCCTCTTAAGCAGAGAGTCAGCAATACAGCAGTTTTTCTCCGAAAAGACCGCTGATGAAAAGGTCATCGGCACCTCAAAATTGGACCCCATCATATGGCATTTCTCCGGGAAGATCCCGAGAAAAGTATGATGTAAGATCCCAAACGAAAACAATCTCTCCAGGGACTCACATTCCTCCAGTAGAATCGACAAATGGCGTCTCCAAAACAGAGAAGTTTGTGTACCTCTACAATTCAGACGAATGGGTTCCCCAGCAAGTCTGACGTCAAAGCTTTTTCCGTCAAATGGCATCTCTCCAGGAAAATTCGGCGAGAAGTTTGAGGAAAATCCGCTACAAATAGCGTTCCTTGTCAATAAAGTTTATTGACAAAAGAAACTGAGACCAGACCCTTGGTAGGAAACCAGGATCGAGGGGAAGTTTACATCAGAAACTGAGACCAGGTCCTTGGTAGGAAGCCAGGATCGAGGGGAAGTTCATTTCAGCAACTGAGACCAGTTCCTTGGTAGGAAACCAGGATTGAGGGGAAGTTCATTTCCACAACTAAGACCATGTCCTCGGTAGGAAACCAGGATCGAGGGGAAGTTTACCTTTTCTAAGCATCATTGCTTAGCAAAAGAAGATGAATGCGCAAGCTACCATTCATAACCGCCATCAAAATTTCGGGTATTCCGATATTTAATCCTCTTGCACCCCGAATGCCCGAATACCTTCGCCATTCACACCTTCGTGTCCAAGAAGATTAAATAGGGGCATCTGTCATACCCCAAATTTTGACCACTAAGATTTCCCATCATTGTGCAAATCATCATCACAATATGGGGGAACCATTCTATTTCATCAGTCTCCCCAAAGATGGGTGAGCATTCACTACAATCAAAATTAGGGTTTTAAGCCCTCTCTGAGTGCTTAGACAAGGGATCAATCAAGGAATGACATGATCTTCAACTTGTATAACCTCTCAAGCATCCACAAAGGTCCAAAAGGACTCCCACTTTAAGGATTAAGCACAAGGATGCTCCCTTTCAGGTGGATTAAGTCTCAAGATCGACAGTGTCACCAAATTAGGGTTTTGGTCGACCAGGGCCTCCAGATGGAAATTTTTCATCTGTGCACAAGCCAATGATCCAAAACATAACCTAATATACTCCATGGAACCTCATGGACCCAAACATCAAGTCAATTTGACCTCAGGGGATGCATACATCAAAAATCAGGAATTAGGGTTTCTTGACCTAATTCACCCCTAAGTTGACTTTTAGGGCAAATCATGAGCCAAGACCTCAAGAGACGGTTTGAGGGTCTCAAATGAACTATATTGATCCATTTGGAACAATGGATTAATCCAAGAAGCTTGAGCAACAAGTCTCAATTTCATCTGCACCACAATTAGGGTTTCGCGAGGAAAGTCAACTGTGACTTTGACTTTTGACCAGGACATGCTCCCAAACCCTAGGACATGCCTCAATACACCCTATGACACCCATGGAACATGTCCATCAAGTTTGATTTAGGTCAAGGACATGATTTCCTGAAGAATTGCACAGTTTGGAATTCATCTGATAAAAAGTCAACTGTGCACAAAAGTCAACTTTGACTTTTTGAGATTTTTCACCAAAATGGATTTTTAACCCTAAAATGATGTTAATGTATGATTTGAATCATCATTCATCAAGAAAAACCAAAGAAAGTGGGATAACTTGTAAAAGGGGTAACCATAAAACTTAGAAATTTTTCTAAGTTATGGAAAAAGTACCACTAATACACTAACTTTGGAGGGTCATAACTCCTAAACCACATGGCCATTTTTTCTCATCCAAAGATGGATTTGTAGCCCTCATTACCCTCTACAAAAACTTCAACTAGACCTAAGTCCAATTCATTAAGGATTTTGAGTTATGGAGTGATCAAAATCAAGAAATCACACTTTGTTAAAACACTTAGTGAAAATTTCACTAAGTCAGATTTGACCTCACTTTTTGCCGAATATAGAGGGATTTTTCACTTGGAATCAAAAGAGATCAAAACCAAACTTGTTCAAACAGTTGTTGTATCATGTAAGGGCTTTCCAAAATGGCCAAGAACATTGCCAAATTCAACTTACACCATGAGATATGACATTGGCAAGTTGCCTTGCTGAAATCTGTCAAAGGCAAGGCAGAATTTGCAACTTTGCTCGATTTGCCAAAATCATCCAAATTCAAATGCTCCTATCCACTTGGACACCTCAGAGGATTGAATCTAAAGGGGACAATCACTGAGCCAAGCCTCCAAAGTCCATGGAACAAGAAATAGCATGTTGAACCTAGAATGGCCAAAATAGGGACAAGACTCCAAATTTGGATTGAAGCATTCAATGGAACCATCAAGGTGGCATGGACTGAGCCATTCTCATCTGAAATTAGTCAAGACTTATCCAAGACCAAGGGAACCAAAGCTCTGTGCCCTAACCTCTAGTCAATGGCTAGAGGAGACTTGGATTTTCATTTGCCAACATTGGCCAAACCTACTTACCAGCTGCCATTCACTATTCCTTGCAAAACAAACTTGCTCTACTATAAATAGAGCTCAATTGTGATCAGTTTGAGTACACCAAAGCCATCTAACAGATGCTTTCCTCAAAATCTCTTTCTCTTGGCAAAAATGCCTTTCTTAGCAAGGTAGCTATCGGGTTTTGAGTTTGAGAGCAATTCCAATCAAACCAATCACTCACACACCTCACATACATCATATAGAAGTGGTCCAAACACTTAGATCACTTCTGAAACACCAATTTCACAAAATCACCAGTTGGTTGCTCAAAATTTCAAACAAGTTGCAGCTGAGGTACCACAAAGTGATCCAGCCAATTTCAATCAAGTCCAAGCATTCAAACACAATCCATAGGGTGTAGGGAAGCTGTTCAGATCATCACCACTCATCTGTAACACCTCCAAATCAAATATCACTTTGCACTTGCTGTCACGGCTTGGAGGTCAATACTTAATTTTTGAAGCATTAATCCAAAATCACAATTTGTTTTTCACATGTTAAACAATTTTGATCATTTTAATTGAATTTTTATTCAATTAAATACATTAGGGTTTTTGGATTAATTCAACCCTCATAAATCATTTTCAAAACACTTTGGGCCTCTAATAGAGTGTAAGACCCAATCCTTTCTTGACCAAAACATTTTGGGCCTCAGAGTATTGTATAAGTCCCGATACCGTCAAAAAACGAACGGCGCGATCGTCGCCCTTTTTGAAAAATAACCTTGGGCCTCTCCTTGAGCTATAACACCCATTCAAAACTTTTGGGCCTCTAATAGAGTGTAAGACCCAACCCCCTTTTAACCAAAAACATTTTTGGGCCTCACTTATTGTATAAGTCCCTCCGCGTTAAAAGAAAACCTCGGCGCGATCGCCATTTTAAATGAAAAATCATCTGGGCCTACCCTCGTGTTATAAGCCCCACTCTTTTTCTTTAAAACCTTTTGGGCCTCTTGAGAGAGTGTAAGACCCATCCCTTTGTATAGAAAACATTTTTTGGCCTCAGTCACTTGTATACGTCCCTCTGTACAAATTCAAACAGTGCGCTCACTGATAAAACCCTGGGCCTCTCCTTGAGCTGTAAGCCCCAAATCTTTTTATTTCAAAGCACTTTCTCCTTTGATTTTGAATATACTGTTGTTTTCAATCTTTCTTTGTTGAACAACTAACCAAACAGCATGGAAGCTCTACAACCGAGTAAGTGTTTATACGCTTTCATTTACCGCTTTCATATACATATAACTGTATTGTGGGGCTGTTTCACTGTAAGTATTCTTTCATAAACTCATATAAACTATGTAATAATAGTATAGATATTTCGGGTTTCCCCGGCAACTACCTCTAGAACTAGGTGACGCCGTTTTGTTTGTTCATAGAAATAGACAGCTAGATCCCCAATAGGATCACCAGATACAGTCTTCTCTTCGGCTGTCCTCCTTAGGAATTGTCAAGAAATTCTATTCCCCAGAGATGAATTATTCTCGGTGAAACTTCTCTTGAATTTCTTCAAACCTCAGAACTGTTCACTAAATGAATATTCTTGGTGAAACTTTTCTTGAACGTTTCTTTGGTTTGGGACCCACGGGCTTCTTAAAAGCATCGGCCTCCTCTTGGGCATCGTACAAGGACCCACAGGCTTCCTAAAAGCAACCCCGCCTCCTCTTGGGCTTAGTACAAGGACCCTACGGCTTCTTAGAAGTAATCACAGCCTCCGCTTAGGCTTCGTATAATGATTTCTTCCTCCGGGAATGATAGCCTCCTCTTAGGCTTTGTACAAGGACCTATCGGCTTCTTAAAAGCTTCCAGCCTCCTCTTAGGCTTCGTACAAATTGTCCCGACGACCTCCTAGAGGTATAGGAACAGAACTTAGTCATCTTTATAGAACAGTCCTTTCATAGAGTCTACTACTGTTTCTCAAAAGCATGGTACAAAAGATGAACTCTAGACTTGGACAGTCTAATCTCCTTGAGTCTCAAAGACATTCTCAAGTGACCCCTTCAAAAATAGGAAGGAAACCCGTAGACTCGGACAGTCTCAATACCCTTCAGATTTCCCGCTTCCTTAAAGAACAGGAATAACCCGGATCCTTGAATCAAATCCATGAGTACAGTGTTGCTCATATAAGAACTGATTTTCTCTGTAAAAATCAGTATACTGGACCTGTCACTTAACTGAACAGTCACCATAGCCTCCTCTTGGGCTTTATACAATGATCCTCCCCAGTGGAGTCAAACAAAGTTTAGCCTCTCTCTCGGGCTTTGTATGAGACACATAAGAGACTCCCTCGTTGAGTCAATCACCCCTTTCGCCTCCATCTCGGGCTTTATACGAGATACAAAAAGGTTCTTATTGAGCCAAACAAATTTCAGCCTTCATCTCGGGCTTTGTACGAGATACAAAAAAACTCCCTTGTTGAGTCAAACAGCCTCCATCTCGGGCTTTATGCGAGATACCAAACGACTCCATCGTCGGGTCAAAACCTTTTAGCCTCTCTCTCGGGCTTTATACGAGACACATATTAGCCTCCTCTTAGGCTTTGTATAAGAAAACCACTGGTTGATCCAATCAACCTTTTAGCATCAAAGCTGTGCCTCGTTCACAGTACCCAAACACAGTACACTCCTACACCCTTCATCTAATTGCTGTAAGCGGCAAGCCTCTGGATCATCTACATCCATGCCACTATCCCTCTTTTAGTATGAGAAATTCTTAAGGAAAGATAGCATTGCTCTACACTGAGTTAAAGTCTTCTCCTTCAGGATAAAACCCCTTCTTAGGAAATTATGGCATTGCTAGGTTCCGCGTATCCCGGTTAAAGTAATTCTCCTTTAACCCTTCTTTAGAGATGACAAATTCTCTCTAAAGTCGAGGTCTTTCAGCTTCACATCTTGGGCTTTGAACAAGATACAAATCACCTTTCGCTTCACGTCTTGGGCTTTGAACAAGACACAAAAACACCCATTTCCTCCCATAGAATAGGAGGAACTACAAACGCTCTGATTTCCCTGTTTCGGTAAACGGGAATACGTAGGCATAAGATCGAAAGAAAAGATCTTAGCGAGCACACTAAACAAAAAAACCAAATCCCATATCTCCATCAATCAAAAGCAGTAATTCAAAAGCATCAGTCCTAACATCCTAATCCTTGTTCCCCGCCAGAAACCCTCTGTCTAGATAAAAAGAAAGAAATTGTATTGGCGAAAATACAAATAACTAGTACAAAGGCGCCCCACATTGATAGCATCTGTAACCTAACAGACCGTTGTTTAAACTCAGTATGCAAAGCAGGGTTAATTGGAGACATCTATTTCCCTTCCTTATTCAGCTCACAATAGGATAAAAAATGAATCGACCTGTAGTTTAAGCTCAACCACAGAGGGCGACCAGCGCTTAAGAACCGCGTCCAAAATCGCTCGCTACAACACCAAGGTGGCATGGACTGAGCCTTTTCCAACTGAATTCAGTCAAGACATATCCATGACCAAGGGAACCAGCAGCCTGTGCCCTAACCTCTAGTCAATGACTAGAGGAGACTTGGATTCCCATTGATCAACATTGGCCAAACCTCTGCAGCAGCTGCCATTCACTATTGCTTGCAAAACTAACTTGCTCTACTATAAATAGAGCTCATTTGTACTCAGTTTAAGTACACCAAAGCCATCAAATAGATGCTTTCCTCAAAATCTCTTCCTTCACTCCAAATTTACTTTCCAAAGTAAGTCACTATCGGGTTTTGAGTTTGAGAGCTATTCCAACCATACCAATCACACACACACCTCATAAACATCATATAGAAGTTATCCAAACACTTAAGCAACAACTGTAACACTGATTTCTCATAATCACCATCCAACTGCTCAAGCTTTTAGCAGACTTGGAGTTGGGGTACCATCTTCAGTTTCAGCTTGTTTCAAACCACTCCAAGCATCCAGGCACATCACATAGCACTTAGGGAAGCTGTCCATATCCTTGGAACCAAGCTGTAACACCTCTAACACAAAACACGATCACCAGCTGTAAGAGGTAAGCATGAGCTCTTCTAACTCTATGATCCATGCATTTTTTGCTGAACAATAATTTGGCCATATGTTCATAATCATGCATAGAGTGCTTACCCTTAATCAATTGCTTTGTTTGAATCGTGTATGGAATTTCTGAGCCTTCATGCAAATTTTAGGGTTCTTGAGGTTTCTCTTTGATTTCTTATTCCATGCTTAAAATAAATGAAATTAAAGACCATAGACATGATCGTGAGGTGAAAACGAGTAGATTGATATGTAGATTGCATGATATCATCAAGTATTCAGTGAGATTGGATAGAAAACGCAAATCTCCGTAAACAGAGGGTGGCGCGTGTTCTTGCCATGTTCTTGGCGCCATTTTTGAATATTTGAATATTTGAATATTCTAAATTTATTTAATTGATTCAAAAATTAATTTCTCTCGGAGTTTTAATAATTTTGAATTGATTCTTTTTTTAATAATTCAGAAAAATGTTAAAATATTTTATTTTATCAAAAAATCCCAAAAATATTAATTACTTCATATACTTGATATTTTTGCAAAGAGTTAATGTTTTATTTGTTTTTAACATTTAAAATATTTTTTCCTTCTTGATTTTCCAAACTTAATTGATTTCCAATCATTTTGTGGACATAAACATGATTTTTCAAACATTAATCCAAGATCACACCTTGTTTTTCACACATGTTTGATAATTTTGATCATTTGAATTAAGTTTTTTATTTAATTAAAATACACTTTGAAATCAATTTAGGGTTTTGATCTTAATCACCCTAAACAAATTATTTTCAAACACTTTGGGCCTCTAATAGAGTGTAAGACCCAATCCCTCTTAGAAACTAAAAACCATTTTGGGCCTCAATGTATTGTATAAGTCCCAATACCGTCAAAAAGCTCGACACGATCGTCGCCTTTTTAACAAAAACCTTGGGCCTCTCCTTGAGCTGTAAGCCCCACCACTTGTATACAAATAATCTTTAGGCCTCTAAAAGAGTGTAAGACCCAATCCCCTTTTAACCAAAACCATTTTTGGGCCTCAGATGTTGTATAAGTCCCTCTGCGTTAAAATAAAAATCTCGGCACAATCGCCAGTTCAAAAATCAAATCATCCGGGCCTACCCTCGAGTTGTAAGACCCATTTCTTTCCTTTAAATTCATTTTGGGCCTCTAAATAGAGTGTAAGACCCATCCCTTTGTACAGAAAACCTTTTTGGGCCTCAGTCATTTGTATAAGTCCCTGTACAAATTCAAAACAACATCGCAATCACTGTTAAACCTTGGGCCTCTCCTTGAGCTGTAAGCCCCGACAATCTTTTCAAAGCACTTTCTCCTTTGATTTAGAATATAATATTTTTGTCAAAGCTTTCTTTGTTGAACAACTAACAAAACAGCACGGAAGCTCTACAACCGAGTAAGTGTTTATCCGCTTTCATTTACCGCTTTCATATATATATATATATAACTGTATTGTGGGGCTATTTCACTGTAAGTCTTCTTTCACAAACTTTTATATACTTGTCAAATATCCATTGTGTAATACTAGTATAGTTATTTAGAGTTTTCCCTGGCAACTACGTCAAGCACTAGGTAAAGCCCTGTTGGTCACTCTTAAATACAAACAAAACTAGATCCCTCGGAGGATTCCAGATACAGTCTTCCCTCCTCTTGAGGTTAAACAATATGGAGACGTGAAATGCAGCATTCTCGATGAACCCTTTCTCAGACTGTCACCCTTAGAAATTGTCAAAGAAACTCTAACTCCCCAGAGATGATCTTTTCTCCGTGAATGGCATCTCTTGAGTTTCTTCCAAATTCTCGAACTTTCCTGGATTAATCTATTCTTGGTGAATAGCATGTCTTGAACTTCTCGGGGTTTGGGGACCCACAGGCTTCCTAAAAGCATCCTCGCCTCCTCTTGGGCGTTGTACAAGGACCCGCCGGCTTCTTAGAAGCACTCATGCCTTCTCTTGGGCTTAGTACAAGGACCTAGAGACCTCTACAGGTTTAGGAACAGAACCTAGTCATCAATTTGCTAGAGCTGTCTTTCTGAGTCAAGCGTCAGACCAGTTAATGGGTTGACCTGCATCCCTTAACATACCAGCCTTCTCTTGGGCATCATACAAGGAGCGTTCATTACCTGAGAATCGATTTCTCAAAACACCAATAGACTTGGACAGTCTCGGTGCCCGCGAGATTTCCCATTTCCTTAAAGAACAGGAAATAACCCGGATCCTCCGGTCAATACCAAGGTACGACCTTACCTATAATCTCTCTCTTCATAAGAACTGATTTTCTCTTTTATCCAACACATTGGACCTGTCACTCAACTGAAACAGTCACCAACACAGCTAGCCTTCTCTTGGGCTTTGTACAAATGATTCTCCCCAGTGGAGCTAACCTTTTCAAACTTTCTTGTTGAGTCAAACTTTTAGCCTCTATCTCGGGCTTCGTACGAGATAGAAAAATCACTCTCTTATTGAGTATAAAAGACTCTCTTATTGAGTCAACCACTTATAGCCTCCATCTCGGGCTTCGTACGAGATAGAAAAACACTCTCTTGTTGAGTATAAAAGACTCTCTTGTTGAGTCAACCACTTTTAGCCTCCGTCTTGGGCTTCATACAAGACACATATAAATCACTCTCTTGTTGAGTATAAAAGACTCTCTTGATGAGTCAATCCCCTTTTAGCCTCTATCTCGGGCTTCGTACGAGACAGTAAAACACTCTCTTGTTGAGTATAAAAGACTCTCTTGTTGAGTCAACCTTTTTTAGCCTCCGTCTCGGGCTTCGTACAAGACACATATAAACACTTTCTTGTTGAGTATAAAAGACTCTCTTGTTGGTTCAATTAATTTTCAGACTCTCTTGTTGAGTCCATCACCTTTTCAGACTCTCTCGTTGCGTCCATCTTCCCTTTTCACCTCCGTCTCGGGCTTCATACAAGACACCAAATTACTCTCTTATTGAGTATGACAGACTCTTTTGTTGGGTCAAACCCTTTTAGCCTCAATTTTGGGCTTTGTACAAGACAGAAAGAACATTTTCCCCGGAAAAGTCAACTTCTAGCCTCCTCTTAGGCTTTGTATAAAGAAAACCCCGGTTGAGTCAATCAACCTTTTAGCATCAAAGTTGTGCCTTAGCATACAAACATCAACAACTCCTCTTTAGAGATGACAAATTCTCTCTCAGTCAACCCTTTAGCTTCACATCTTGGGCTTTGAACAAGATACAAACCACCTTTAGCTTCACGTATTGGGCTTTGAACAAGACACCAAAACAACCTTTTTCCTCCCATAGAATAGGAGGAACTACGATCGCTCTTATTTCCTTGTTTCGTGATTACGTAGGCATAAGATTGCAAAAATCTTAGCGAGCATACCAATCAAAAACCCGAAATCCCATACCTTCAGACCTCAATCGAAAAGCCCCAATCTTAACATCTTACCAATAGCCTAGCCACTATTTTTAGTTAATAACCCAAAGGGAGAGATGTAGTACCCCAAAATTTGCCCTACCTTTTTCTAACTTTTATGGCTTTTGTTTCGCATCCATCTACATATCCTTTAGGTCATAACTCGTTCGTAAATCATACACATCATTGGTTTTCCTAAGGCATGGAATCAAGGTATTCTTCCAGCAACTCATGGTGTTATCAGCTCCAATATTATTTTCAGCAGTATTCCGAGCCAAGCAGATAGCTTTCAAAGTCTTTTTGAGCATTTATTTTGCTCGTTAAGTGACTTGATGATCAGAAACTCCGGCAATCAATTTTTTATCAATTATTCAGCACCAGACAGTTGTTATCAGAAGTTTAATCCGAGGGCGAAAAAAACATTTCACAACATATTTCAAGTGTATTCCAGTGGTAATATCAAATGACAAGTTTCAGAGGTCTATTATGGTTCAGAACGGGTGGAACCCATACGTCGATCTTACCCTCGACCAGTCATTGTCCATCAACCCTTTGATGACGATATTCCAAAAACAAGTTTCCTTTCCGTCATTTCTATGACGATGTGTTATCTTCGTTCAGGTTTCCTTTCTGTCATTTCTATGACGATGTGTTATCTTCATTAGGCTTCCTTTCTGTCATCCCTATGACAATATGTAATCTTCGGTCAAGTTTTCTTCCCGTCAACCCTTTGACGGAGTGTTCTTTCAAGCAAGTATTCTTTCTGTCATCCCTATGACAATGCGTTCCTTCCGTTGAGTACTCCATTTAAAAAACGCAAACAAAGCAAAGTCATCCCTAGTTAGGGGAACTACGTCGCTCTGATTCTCGCGTGCGAGCGAGATACGTAGGCAGGAGATCGTGCGAGATCTCTCCGAGCTCCATCCTTCTCTTTTCCCCCAAACTGTAGTCTGAACTACGTTGACTCTGAATTTCCCATTGCACGAGGGAATACGTAGGCCTAGGACGCGACGTCCTATCGAGTCTCTTCTTTTTCTTTTCTTCTTCGTTTCTTCGTTCTTTTCCATTCTCGTCCCTTTTCCTTCTTCTTTCCAGTAGCAGCGGAGCTCCAGATGACGACACCCTTTGATTAAGACAACAAGCGTGGATCCCATCGAGTACGATGGACGCGAGGGGGGTGCTAATACCTTCCCCTCGCGTAACCGACTCCCTTACCCGTTTCTCTTAGTCGCGATACCATGCT
Source organism: Lathyrus tuberosus (assembly GCA_022829125.1). NCBI lineage: Eukaryota > Viridiplantae > Streptophyta > Magnoliopsida > Fabales > Fabaceae > Lathyrus > Lathyrus tuberosus. Next base: position 569,623 of record JALAZF010000896.1, read on the forward strand.
TTTCCTTCCCCCAGGTTTATGCAGTGTTTCCTTTCCCTCTCTTGGGATAAATACACATTGCTGGCGACTCTGTTTCTGCGCCACTTTCGCGTTTGTATTTGGATGAAAATCCCGGGAGCGACAAGAACCCCTTATTTTGATAGCATCTGTAAACCAACAGTTTTGACTGTTTAACCTCAGTTTGCAAGCAGGTTAATTGGAGACATCTATTTCCCTTCCTTAATCAGCTTAATAGGATAAAAAATGAATTGAATTGTAGTACCAAAGCGATCGTGATTCGAAACCACAAAAATCGCGCTACACGGCCATCTCTTCCTCGACACATTTGAGGAGAGGGATGGAGAACCCTCGTCTGTAGAGCTTATCTTCGACCAAGACATAGGAGCAGGCTCTGCGCCTGACTATGCTGGCTTCCTTAGGGTCGGACGGTAGTTCGTCCTTGGTGAGGTAGTTGTAGACGGGGGTCATCTAGTAGCTATTGTCGCCAATGATGTGCACGTCGAGGGTCGCGGAAGCTTTCTCGATGCTGGGTCGAGGAAGTACTTCCTGGGTGACAGATTTGTTTCTTCCTTTCTTCTTCGTGCTCGCCAGTTTTGACAAAACATTTGCCCGGACGTTGTGTTCGCGGGGAACATGCTTTACCTCTATTGACGCGAACTTTGTCATCTTTTCCTTGACCAAGTTCAAGTATTCAGATAGGTTTTCGTTCTTGGCCTGATATTCTCCCCGAACCTGGAGGGCCACGAGTTGAGAATCGGTGCAGATGACGACTTCCTCTGCTCCTAGGTATTCGGCGAGGCGTAGACCTGCGAGGAAGGCTTCATATTCAGCGTGATTGTTGGAAGTGAGGAAAGATAAGGTAAGCGATACCTCGACGAGGATTCCTTCCTCATTTTCCAAGATGATGCCTGCCCCGCTCCCAGCCGAGCTAGATGCTTCATCGACGAAGATTGTCCAATTGCGAGCCCCGCAAGTGGGGGAATCGGGCAAGGTCATCTCTGCGACGAAGTTGGCCAGCGCCTGAACCTTGAGGGCTTTTCTTCTCTCATTTTGGATGTTGAACTCGGATAGTTCCAGCAACCACTTGAGCGTTCTGTCGGCCATGTCTGGACGGCCCAACAGTTGCTTCACGGGCTAGTCTGTGCGTACCACGATTGTGTGGGATAGAAAGTACTGCCTCGGCCTCCTCGCAGTGTTGATAAGGGCTAGGGCCACTTTCTCTATCTGCTGGTATCTCAGTTATGGCCATTGCAGTGCTTTGCTTGTGAAGTATATGGGCTTCTGCCTCTCAGGCGTTTCACAAATAAGGGCGGCGCTGAAGGCCTCGGTCACGACGGCGGGATAGAGATTCAAGATTTCCCCGTTATCTGGCCAGGAGAGGACTGGTGGTTATGACAATGCTTGTTTCAGGTGGAGGAGGGCTTTGTCGCATTCCTCCGTCCATTCAAAAGCCTCCTCGTTGCGGAGGAGTTTGAAAAATAAGAGTGTGTGTTGAGCAGATTTTGCCCCGAAACAGGACCACGAGGCGAGCATCCCGTTTAGGGATTAGATGGACTTCTTCGAGTTCGGCGTAGGGAACTCGGAGAAGGCTCTGCACTTTTCGGGGTTAGCTTCGATTCCTTGTTATGTTATATAGAAGCCGAGGAACTTTCCCGCTCGTACCCCGAACGTGCACTTCTCCGGGTTGAAGCACATCCTGTACTTCCTGGCCTGCTCGAATACTTTCTTCAAATGGATCGTGTGATCGGATTCCTCGTGGGATTTGACGATCATGTTGTCCAAATAGACTTCGAGCGTATCCCTGATTTCTCCTCGGAAGACCTTGTTCATCATTGTTTGGTAGGTAGCGCTGGTGTTTTTCAAGCCGAAGGGCATTACGTTGTAGTAATAGTTGCCTGATTAGGTCATGAAAGTTGTGTACCTTTTGCCGCTTTTTGCCATGGGTATTTGATTATAGCCTAAATACGCATCCATGAAAGATAACAATTTAAAAGCATCAGAATTATCAACTAATTTATCTATGTTGGGGAGGGGATATGCATCTTTAGGGCATACCTATTAAGATCGGTATAGTCAACACACATACGCCATTTTCCATTTGAATTTTTAACGAGTACAACATTGGACAGTCAAGTGGTGTACTTGCCCTCCGAAATAAAATTTGCCTCTAGGAGGTCTTTTACAGCCTGTTCAGCAGCCTCTGTTTTCTCCGGAGACTGCTTTCGCCTACTTTGAGCTACTACCCTAGCGGCGGGGTCGATGGTGAGTTGGTGACAGGCCACGTCAGGATCTAGCCCGGGAATCTTCGCGGCGCTCCACGTGAACAGATCTGCATTCTCCCAGAGGCAGGCTTTTAGCTGTTTCCTCGCTAGGTCGGGGAGTCCGGTCCCGATCTTCACTCCTCGCTGGGGGTCGTCACCGAGCAGAACAAGTTTGAACTCGCCATCTAGAATTGGGTGCATCGGATGAGAGGTCTCGCCGCTACTGATCGATGGGGAGGGGTTACTCGAACATGGTTGGATTTCCCTCCCCTTCCTTTTATGATCCATCTGGTCGTCCCCAAAGAAGCGGCTATCAAGGTCGATGGAGTCGATGCGGGCAGCGACTTTGCCTCTTCGGAGCTGCTGGCCAGAGTAGGCTTGCTGGGAGTCTTCGACTAGGCGGGGATCGTGTTCATCCCTTCGGAGGTTGCCTCGAAACATCTCCTTGTTGCTTCGATGTCTCCGTGCAGAGTGGCAACGAGTCCCTTGGAAGTACAGTACTTCATCTTCAGGTGCACGGTTGAGGGAATGACTACCAATTCAGCTAGAGTTGGCCATCCAAAGATGCATTGGTTGAGGGATGGGCAGTCAATGACCAGGAAATGGACTTTGATGGACCTGGCCGTTTCTGCGAACCCGAAAGTCACGATCAGTTCCACGTACCCCCAAGGCTTTGTGACTGACCCGTTAAACCCTTGTAGGTCAGAGCCTACGTAGGGCATCAGGTGTTTCTCATTTACCTGGAGGGTGGAGAATAACTGGGAATACATGATGTCAGTCGAGCTGCCTTGATCGACCAGGATTCAGCGAACATCAAATTTGGCCATTTGTGCTCTCATGAGTAACAGAATGCATGAGTTGGGAGCCCCACCGAGGAGTTCCTCACGGTAGAAGGTGATGGGGACCGACTCTCTCCGGACTTTATCTAGCGTGGAACTCCGATTCGAGCTCTTGTTGATTAGGTGCTCGAACTTCCTCTTAAAGGAGCCTACAGTAACCTTGTTAAAGCCCCTCCAGAGATGACCATGGCGGAGGGGAAGGTTTCCCATGGGTTGTGCGCAGCGAAGTAAGGGGGGGGGGCGTTGAGCCCCTCGGGGACGTAGAAGTCTTCAGGCCGTGAGATGCTCATGGCGACCTGAAGGCTGGTCTCTTCCGAAGAAGGCACCTTTTCCTCGACCTTCTTGGACTCCTGAACGTCTTGTCGATGAGCGTCTTTCTTCTTGGCGAATTGTTTTAGGTGCCCGTCCCTGATCAGTATCTCAATGGTATCCTTTAGATGGATTCAGTTGTCGGTCATATGGTCGTGGCTCTTGTGGAACCGGTAATACTTCGACTTGTCAGTATTCGGCTTGGGCGGTATCTGTTTAGGGAATTAAACCCCTGCTTGCCGAAACTCCGAGTTGGCGCACTCGGAGCTGAGAGGATCTTCTCTCGAGAGACGGTCAAAGGAGTATATCCGTGAAAGCAGCCGGAAGGCCCTTTGTTGTCCTGGGACTCCCAAGGGCGGTCTTCGTGTCTTCTATCTCCTCGAAAAGATGTCGAGGGGTCGTCGTGCTTGGAGGACCTGGAACTCTCTTGGTGCCTTGAGTCCCGGGTGGAGCTAACAACTTCTTTCTCCTCGTACTGAATGTGCGCTTGTGCCTTAAGGAGGAAGGTGTCCAGCGTCGCTAGAGTCTCAATTCCAATTGCTTTGACAAATTCTGTGACGGGACGGAGTCCTCGCTCGAGAAAGAACTTTTTCATATCGTCGGCCATGGAGACCTGGACGGGTTCTTTGTTGAACCTTTCGATATAGGCTCAAAGAGGTTCATCTTTCCCTTGAATGATGGCCTCAAGGGAAGCTTTGGCCTTTGGGTGACAACGGGAGGCCGTGAAGTTCCTGGAGAACATTCTCCCTAACTGTCTCCAAGACGTTATGGATTCGTCAGGGAGCTTCTTGTACTAATCATCGCTCTCTTCCTAAGCGTCGTTGGGGAGATGAGGTTCGTTGTTGCTGCTGTTGCTGGACCATGACGAAGAGCGAGTGATTTTTCCAAGGGTAGGACGACGATCTTGATGGGGAGATGAGGTTCGTGCCCGGCCTAAGGATCTAGGCAGAGGCGAACGCTGGGGCTCTGCTCGCAGGTCCCTGGGGAGTACTGGCTCCGGGGGGAGATGTGGTCGTGCTTTCTAATTGCCTAGGACTCTGGCTCTGGTGGTTCCCGGCGGTCTCTTCCACATCGGGGAGGAGGACTCCGAGATCTCCGATGCTCTTTCCTTGGTGGGGTAGGGGATCTTAGCTGACTAGACTCTTCTAGGGCCCCAATCCTCGCGTTCTGTTGAGGATTATGAGGTTGGTCTTGTTGAGGGCCTCGAGGAGGGCCACCATGGCCAGGTCGGCGTTGGGCGGAACCGGGATAGGTTGGTGGTCCTGGGAGGGCTAGACCTCAACGTGATCAGCGTGAACGGGGGAGGGAGACGTGGTGGCTCCATCTCTATGCTGATGGACGTCACTCCCAAGAAAGGGGGTTGCTCCGTCACTATCAGTCTTGTTGACGGGGAGGAAGGCAGTGTTGCGAGCATCGTGGACATTGTCATGGCTGGCCATGATTGGAATCTTGGAAGAACTGTTTTGGTCTTGAATCTACAAAGGAAAGAAAGACGGGGATAACAGAGTTCCCCACAGTCGGCGCCACTGATCTTACCGACTGATCAGAACCTGAAGTGGGTCAGAGACTACGCCTGCGATGCTGGATGTGAAAGATGAGAAGGGGGGTGTACCTGCAAGGCACTCCAATGCTAAAGTAAGGATCGGGAGAAAAGAAGGTAAGTACAAAGTATGTATGTCTTAGGATGATTTAGAATCCCTGACCCTCTCAAATGAGAGGGTTTTTATAATGCCCCCAGCGCTTGGCCATTGATCCTTATTTTCGGGGCGAGATATTCGTTCCCCAAAGAATAGGTAACTTTCAGAAACTAGCCGTTGGGATGGGCAGGGGTGCTCAAAACTAGACGTTGCCACGGGCTGAGGCGCAGTCGTGGGCACATGCGTCGTGACTGTTTCTGGATGGTGGAATCATGTGTGACGGGCAGGAAATGGTAAGGAGGGGCAGTTGACTCTGGAGGTCAACCGACCAGGCTTCCCCAATCGAGGGGCAAAAGGTAAATATTGCCCTAAATTGGTTGGACTTGAGCAATTGGACCATTCTGGTAGCAGAAGTGGATTGGATCATGCCTAGCCATTTGGCCAGTCCGGAACATTACCCTTCCAAAATAAATCCGGAAGTATACTTCCTTAAAAAAGTAAACTTATTGAATTGTAGATTTTGTTATGTCTATTCGACTAATTTAACATGATAGTATCATCATAATGTATTATTTTTTATGATAAGATTGATTGAATTTGAGTTTGCTCCACTTGCTATATCATAAATAGTTAATCTTAATCGAGTGATTAGAAAAAATGAATATAATTTATAATTTTTACAAAAAAAATGAGGGTGTGACTTACTTACGTAAGAATGTGGGATATATGTGAAGCGTCAAAAAGCACATTTTTAAATTTGAAAGACATTTTTATTTTTCACAATGGTGTCTAAGCACCGCTAAGAGTTTCAAAAATTACCCAAATATTAACATAATTGAAATTCATATAAATGGTATACGTAATTTTTAGGCTAAAATACAGTTTTGGTCCCCCTGTTTGTCAAAATTCACGGTTTTGGTCCCCCTATTTTTTCTTTTAACAGTTTTGGTCCCCCACCCCTCACTGTTCATGTACGGACATGTACTGTTCATGTACGGACCATGTACTGTTCATCAGGTTTTTGGGCCAAAATTGGGATGGGGGACCAAAACTGTTAAAAAAATAATAGGGGGACCAAAACCGTGAATTTTGACAAACAGGAGGACCAAAACTGTATTTTAGCCTAATTTTTATTTTTGTCTAAAATGTTTCTCTTTAGTGTAATGTTGCATCAATTTTTATGTTTAACTATTATATCACTCATAGTATTTACTAATAATATTAAAAAAAAAATTGAATAAAAATTTAATAAAAAAGATAAATTAGTTTTTATATCGATTCAATATTTTTCTTTTTTAAAAATGTACAACTTTTTATTTTAAAAAATACAATTACACTCTCAAGACACTTAGTTAATACCAATAAAAAGAATTTTAGTTTTAACAAAAACAAAAAAATATATATATTTCTTACTACTACTACTACAGAACTCTTAAAATTAATAAAATATTATAATCTTCGTGAATAAAAAAACTCAAACCAATGTTAATGTAGTATATGGCACCTGTTAAAACCCAATTATTTTTTTCATTTTTTAATGCAAAGAGATATCTAATATATACTACTATTAGGAAAATCTATATTATTTAAGGGGGTGTTGCGGCCCCTTCCTGCTCCCACCATAATCCGCCACTAGGCATTTCAAAGTAAAAAAAATTAAAATGTTATGAATCATAGTAAAGATACCTTAACGAAAAAACACATTTAAAAAGACATAAAAGATTCAAATTCAAAATAAATTAAGATTTTAGTATTTAAAATTTGAGATATGGATTTTGTTCTGGACTGCCCCAATGGCTAGACATGGCCCAGTCCACTTCTGCTACCAGAATGATCCAAGTGTCCAAGTCCAGCCAATTTAGGGCAGTATTTACCTTTCCGCCCCTCTACTGGGGAAGGCTGGTCAGTTGACCTCCAGAGTCAGTTGTCCCTCCTCAGCATTTCCTGTCCGTCACGCATGGTTCCACCATCCAGAAACAATCACAACGCCTGTGCCCACGACTGCGCCTCTGCCTGTGGCAACGACTAGTTTTGGGCACCCCTGCCTGTCCCAACGGCTAGTTTCTGGCTGTTACCTATTCTTTGGGGAGCGAATATCTCTCCCCGAAAATATGGACCAATGGTCAAGCGTTGGGGGCATTATAAAACCCCTCTCATTTTAGAGGGTCGGGTATTCTAAATCATCCTAACACACACATACTTTGTACTTGCCTTCTGAAGTATTGTCGGTTCCACAAGAGCCACGACCATATGACCGACGAATGCATCCATCTGTAGGATACCATTGAGATACTGATTAGGGATGGGCACCTAAAACAATTCTCCAAGAAGAAAGATGCTCCTCGACAGGACGCTCAGGAGTCCAAGAAGGTTGAGGAAAAGGTGCCTTCCTCGGAAGAGACCAGGCTTCAGGTTGCCATGAGCATCTCGCGGCCTGAAGACTTCTACGTCCCCGAGGGGCTCAACGTCCCCCCTTACTTTGCTGCGCAAAGCCCATGGGAAGCCTTCCCCTCCGCCATGGTCATCTCCGGAGGGGGCTTTAACAAGGTTACTGTGGGCTCCGTCAAGAGGAAGTTCGAGCACCTAATCAACACGAGCTCGAATCGGAGTTCCACGCTTGATAAAGTCCGGGGAGAGTCGGTCCTCATCACCTTCTACCGTGAGGAACTCCTCGACGGGGCTCCCAACTCAAGCATTCCGCTGCTCATGAGAGCACAAATGGCCAACTTTGACGTTCGCCGAATCCTGGTCGATTAAGGCAGCTCGGTCGACATCATGTATTCCCAGCTATTCTCCACCCACCTGCTGGATGAGACACACCTGATGCCCTACGTAGGCTCTGACCTACAAGGCTTTAACGGGTCAGTCACAAAGCCTTGGGGGTATGTTGAACTGATCGTGACTTTCGGGTTCGTACAAACGGCCAGGTCCATCAAAGTCCAGTTCATGGTCATTGACTGTCCATCCCTCTACCAATGCATCTTTGGGCGGTCAACTCTGGCCGAATTGGTAGTCGTGCCCTCAACTGTGCACCTGAAGATGAAGTACTACACTTCCAAGGGACTCGTTGCCACTCTGCACGGAGACATCGAAGCGGCGATGAGATGTTTCGAGGCACCCTCCAAAGGGCTAAACACGATCGCCACCAATCCGAAGACTCCCAGATAGCCTGCTCTGCCCAGCAGCTCCGAAGAGGCATAGCCGCTGCCCAGCGTCGACTCTATCGACCTTGACAGCTGCTTTTCCAGGGACGACAAGGGGGATCAGAAAATGAAGGGGATGGAGATCCAGGCATGTTCGAGCAACCCCTCCATATCGACCTGTAGCGGCGAGACCTCCTATCCGATGCGCCCAATTTCGGATGGCGAGTTCGAACTTGTCCTGCTCGGTGACGACCCTCAGCGAGGAGTGAAGATCAGGACCAGACTATTCGACCTAGCGAGGAAATAGCTAAAATACTGCCTCCGGGAGAATACAAATTTGTTCGCGTGGAGCGCCGCGGAGATGCTCATGCTAGATCCTAACGTGGCCTGCCACCAACTCACCATCAACCCCGCCGTTAGGGCAGTAACTCAACGTAGGCGAAAGCAGTCTCTAGAGAAAACAGAGGCTGCTGAACAGGCTGTAAAAGACCTTCTAGAGGAAAATTTTATTTCGGAGGCCAAGTACACCACTTGGCTGTTCAATGTTGTACTCGTTGAAAAATTAAATGGAAAATGGCGCATGTGTGTTGCCTATACCGATCTTAATAGGGCCTGCCCTAAAAACACATATCCCCTCCCTAACATAGGAAAATTAGTTGATAATTCTGCTGGTTTTAAATTGTTATCTTTCATGGACGCGTATTCGGGCTATAACCAAATACCCATGGCAAAAAGCGACAAAAAGTGCACATTTTTCATGACTGAATCGGGCAACTATTACTACAACGTAATGCCCCTCGGCTTGAAAAACGTTGGCGCTACCTACCAAAGAATGATGAACAAGTTCTTCCGAGGAGAAATCGGGGATATGCTCAAAGTCTATATGGACGACATGATCGTGAAATCCCACGAGGAATCCGATCACACGATCATTTGAAGAAAGTCTTCGAGCAGGCCAGGAAGTATAAGATGCGCTTCAACCCAGAAAAGTGCACGTTCGGGGTACGAGCGGGCAAGTTCCTCGGCTACAATCTAACAGAACGAGGAATCGAAGCTAACCCCGACAAGTGCAGAGCCTTCTCCGAGTTCCATACGCCGAACTCGAAGAAGTCTATCCAATCCCTAAACGGGATGCTCGCCTCGCTGACCTGTTTCGTGGAAAAATCTGCTCAACACGCACTCCCCTTTTTCAAACTCCTCTGCAAGGAGGCGGGTTTTAAATGGATGGAGGAATGCGTCAAAGCCCTCCTCCACCTGAAACAAGCACTGTCAGAACCACCGGTCCTCTCTTGGCCAGATAACGGGGAAACCTTGTATCTCTATCTCGCCGTCGCGAGTGAGGCCGTCAAACCCACCCTCATTCGTGAAATGCATGAGGGGAAGAAGCCCATACACTTCACGAGTAAAGCGCTGCAATGACCGTAAATGAGATACCAGCAGATGGAGAAAGTGGCCCTAGCCCTTATCAACGATGCGAGGAGGCTGAGGCACTGCTTTCTAGCCCACACAATCGTGGTACGCATGGACCAGCCCGTGAAGCAACTGTTGGGCCGTCCAGACATAGCCGGCAGAATGCTCAAGTGGTCGCTAGGCATGGCAACAAAACCCATACCCGCGGGTACCCACCCAAACCCGCCCCGAAGTTGACGGAAAAAACCCGCTTTGACTGGGTTTGGGTTTGGGTTTGGGTTTTTCTCGATTAAAAAATATGGGGACGGGTCGGGTAATGGGGACATTACTACCCACTCCGAACCCGTCCTTGAACCCGCCCCGTTTATTTTATTATGTACATTATTATTTAATTTTGTTAATTTGGAATATTAAATATTTGGTCAATGCTTTGATATTTTGATTTGTATTAATTATTTAAAATATTTGAAATGTATGTAAGAATTTTTTTGAGATTTTGTTTTTATTATTTGAAATGTAATTTGATTTTCGAAAAAAAAAATATTTTCTATTAAAAAAATTGATTTTACTAAATGGATAGTGGCAGGGCGGGGATACCCGAATCTAACCCGAATTCGTTTGGGACGGGTTTGGGTTTTAATTCTCCATCCCCGTTTGGGTTTGGGACGGGGAACGGGGATTGTGTGGGAATTCGGGTTTGGGTTTAAGGGAGGTAAAAACTGTCCCCGATCCGCCCCGTTGCCATGCCTAGTGGTCGCTGGAACTGTCCGAGTTCGACATCTAGTATGAGAGCAGAAAAGCCTTTAAGGCTCAGGCGCTGGCTGACTTCGTCGCAGAGATTACCTTGCCCGATTCCCCCACTTGCGGGGCTCGCAAGTGGGAAATCTTCATCGACGGAGCATCTAGCTCGGCAGGGAGAGTGGCAGGAATCATCTTGGAAAATGAGGAAGGAATCCTCGTCGAGGTCTCGCTCACCTTATCTTTCCCCACTTCCAACAATTAGGCCGAATACGAAGCCTTCCTCGCAGGTCTACGCCTCGCCGAAGACCTAGGAGCCGAGGAAGTCGTCATCTGCACCGATTCTCAACTCGTGGTCCTCCAGGTTCGGGGAGAATATCAGGACAAGAATAACAACCTATCTGAATACTTGACCTTGGTCAAGGAAAAGATGAAAAAGTTCGCATCAATAGAGGTAAAGCAAGTTTCCCGCGAACACAACGTCCGGGCAAATGTTTTGTCAAAACTGGCGAACACGAAAAAGAAGGGAGGAAACAAATCTATCATCCAGGAAGTTCTTCCTCGACCTAGCATCGAGAAAGCTTCCTCTAAGTCCACGTCATTGGCGACAGCAGCTGCTGGATGACCCCCGTCTACAACTACCTCGCCAAGGACGAACTACCGTCCGACCCAATGGAAGCCAATATAGTTAGGTACAGAGCCTGCTCCTATATCCTAGTCGAAGATAAGCTCTACAGACGAGGGTTATCCATCCCTCTCCTCAAATGTGTCGAGGAAGAGATGGTCACCCACATCCTGTGCGAGATCCACGAGGGGATCAACGCCCAGCACCTCGGGGGAAGATCCCTCGCCAGGAAGGCTCTACGATCAGAATATTATTGGCCAACCATGCAGCATGACGCAAAGGAACATGTGAAGAAATGTGACAAATGCCAAGAGCACGGGGACATGCATTTGGCACCGCCCAATAAACTCAAAGCAATGTCCTCCTCGTGGCCCTTCGCATGGTGGGGCCTAGATATTCTCAGACCATTCGTCGTAGGGTCGAATCAGAACAAGTACCTAATAGTATGCGTTGACTACTTTATAAAATGGATAGAAGCAAAGGCTTTGGCCAAAATAACAGCCCACAACATACTCTGCTTCTACAAGCGGAACATCCTTGCTCGCTTCGGCATCCCCCAAGCAATCGTCATTGATAACGTGACACAGTTCACGGACAAAAAATTTCAGGAGTACGTCGCCCAACTGGGCACCAAGCAACACTTAGCATCTGTCGAGCATCCCCAGACTAACGGGCAAGCCAAGGCAGCAAACAAGGTAATCCTACGAGGCCTCAAATGGAGACTAGACGAAATGAAGAAACAATGGGTCGAGGAGCTGCACAGCATGCTCTGGGCCTACCGTACTACGCCCCACTCTTTGATCGGGGAAACCCCTTTCCGTCTAGCATACGAGACTGAGGTAGTAATCCGCATTGAGATACATGTGCCCTCCAGGCGGACTGAAGCTCCCCTGAACAAGGAGACAAATACCGAGGCACTAAGGGAGGAGCTCGATCTAGTCGAAGAGGTCCGGTCAGGAGCAGCCCTCCGCGAGGCCTCACTAAAATAAAAAGTCACAATTAGGCATAACGCCAAAGTTATACGACGAGAATTCCATGTAGGCAGTCTCGTCCTAAGGAGGAATCACAAAGATTCTCATAAAGGCAAACTCGCTGCTAACTGGGAGGGGCCCTATCGTGTTCTAGCAAAAACAGAGAATGAGGCCTACTACCTTGAACATCTTGACGGGGAAGAACTCGCTCGACCATGGAACTTCGAAAAGCTAAAACAATATTATAGCTAAGGCCTTAACCGTCGACATGCTCCGTCGACACGGCGAGCATAATGCACCGACCATAAGTGCGCGTCCAGGTACAAGCGCTGCATACCAGAATAAATCAAGGCAGGATTTTGATCTGGAACGACCAAAACCCCTGCACGACAGCGGTCCCTCGACCGAGCCCGCCGTCGTCCAAGTACCACGACAGGCAGAATACCCAGCTCGTGATGGGAAGTTCACGCCGTGAACTCAGGCCACAAACGCGACCTGAGCTTCGCCCTCATGCCCGGAAACTACCCAGGCCTTTCGACCAGTTCCTCTCACTATCAAACACATCTTGTCGAGCAAACCCCAAAAACAACAAATCATTTACTAAGGTAGACCGTATGACGGACACACATATCGAGCAGCATTTTGACACTTAGCGAAAATAAAGCAAAGTTAAAACATGCATCAAAAGCAAATCATCCACAAACGACCATTGGCCGAAAATAAACATTATATAATGGACACAAAGACCGCGAGTGTTCTTGTAACATTACAAATGGGCCAAACCCCATACCAAAATAAAAAATAAATTACAAAAACTCAGCACGCATGCCGAAAATACAATAGAAGGAAATCAATCAGTCGCTGGCTGAGACTCTTCGAGAGCAGGCTGCCCCTGCTCCTCGCCAAATTGAAGAAATTTGGGGATGACGATTTTTCCGTCAACCACACTGTGGAGGAACCCAGCCTCGGTGGACAATTCAACACTGGGGTTCACGATCCTCAGGTGCTCCACAGCGTTGTTGAAGGCATCCTCGACGATACTCATGCAGTCATCCTCCGCTTGGGCAATACGGGCGACCAGCTTAGCCCGAGTCTTCAACCTCTTCACCTCCTCACTCTCTCCCTCAGTAGGAACAGCGGCGGACCTCAATTCCTCGATCAGGTCCTCCGCGACTTTCTTTTCCGCAGCCAGAGTATCCCTCTCCCCATTGACCTTAACCGGTTCATCATTGTACTTTTTCACCACCTCGTCTACGGCCCTGGCCTGCTCTTCTTGGGATTTCTTGAACCTCTCTTCCAGGACCGCACTCGCAGCCTGGGCCTTCTTTAGCTCGGAGTCATGAAGGAAACCCTCCTCGGTGTAAACCACCGCCATTTCTAGGACCCTTATCAGAGAAGCATCATCCTGAGCCAGCATCGTCCTCTTGCTCAGACAATCTATCTCCTCGAGCTTCAGAGACTCCGACCGAGGGAGTTCCAGAGAGGATCCTTTGAAGAACCTCCTGTTGTGAAGGCACAGGGCAGTTCAAATCTATTTTTCCCCCCTCATTGGTAAGGTCCATAATCTCGCCCGTCCGTTAGCGCTTGGGCCTTGAATTCACTAGCACGGGGGATGTCTGGGCGGACGATGGGGCAGACGAGGAGGTCCCCGACCCCGTTTATGGAGGAGGCGCTCGCTGGCTGATGCGGCTCTTCCCGATCATTTGGCCCCCTTGAGCTTTGCATGAATATTCTTCACCATTCGTTCGTGGGAAGAAGACATTTTATCTTCAAAACAACGAGCACATTAGTAAATGAAGAAGATAACAATCAAAACAAGCTAAGAAGAAATAAAAGGATACCCAACAGTTCTAGAGCCTTCTCATGAGTGCTGCACTCGAGGAGCTCCTTCGTATTAATAAAGCGACTCTCCACCTTAGGCCCCCCATCTTTTTCATAAATTGGATCCCCGCTCTTGGTCATTCACTGAGAATGGGTAAAGCCGTTGACAAAACCCACCACTTTCTCGTAGCTAGCCTTATCATCCTCGTCTAGCATATCCTGGTTGGAGGTGTAGCCATCGGTTCCCCGGGTGAAATGATCCCCGCTCTAGCAGAAGTGGAACCTCAACAACCTCTGCCCCTGTATTTTACCCTGCTCGTCGACAAGGGTTTCCCCGATCTCATCCGTCGGAACCTCCCAAATAAACGTGGATTCTATGGCCCTCTCTGACACGGGATCGATGATATAAAACCTTTCCTTAAAAGTCCTAATGGACTCAGAAAAAGGCTTGAATAACTTTTTCCCCTGCTTCAGGGAGACCCATCTGAACTTCTTCCCTGAAACTTGGCGTTGAAGATGGAAGACGCTAAAGAAGAGGGGAAGAGTAACTCCGATCTCCAGATATTCGCACGTCAGCTCAAATGCCCATATGAAGGCAATCGAGTTTGGATGTAATTGCGAGGGTGCCAGATCCAGATGCACGAAGACTGCCATCTAAAAATCCGTAAAAGGAAGTCGCAACCCTATCTCTTTGAAGACGTATTCATATATAGGGAATCTTTCCCCGTATGCCGAGAAATTGCGGTCATCTTCCTCAGGGAAATGAATCTTCCAGACGCCCTCAGCCCCTACCGTCATGAAGGCGTCTCCAGTGTAAGAGGCAAAGAGGGAGGCATGCTCCTGAGGTTTTGCAACGGACCATTCTTCCGCGGTAGTCCTTGAAGTAGGTGTGTTTCCAGCGTCCCGAGGATCAGAAGTATCTTCAGTATCACTATCCTCCGAGGAGCTCTCCTCGAACAGATCTCTCAGGATTTCATCCTCAGCTTCGCGTGACATCTCTTTTACCTAAAAAGCAGGGGACAAAAGTGAATTGATGAAAAAGTCAAATCCACCCTTCCACCACTAGTCAAGTGAATGGGCGCGTAAAGGCCCGAGGACAACGTCCCCGACCTAAGCCCTACTCAAATGGCACAGCAACAGTACGAGGGAACGCCCAGGGCAACCCCTCTAACATACGCGGGGAGATCCTCCTCGGTACATTACCCAGAACTTCCTTTGGAGACCGGCCATAAAACTCATGAGTACACCAGAAAGTTAAGGTACTCCACCGGCGATGAACGCATCCATTATCGCAACGGTGTCAGATTCAACTAAAAAGCCTAAGTATCTAAGGCTCCAGCGACACCGGCAACGGCCAAAGATGGCCTAACCACCGCCAGCCACCAACGATCATCGGAAACAGCCCCTACTCTACACAGTTTCGCCCTAACCACATGCAGACTAAGTAAGCAGAAAGTGAAAAAACCTAAGACAGAGATTAGTTCAGATAACTTACGTGGTCAAGGAAGAAAGTTAGGGGGTCGAAGAACTCTGGTCGGTGCACGTACGGTGGTTGAATAGCGTTCAACGGCGGCGGACGATGGAATTCAAAACAGAGAGCCAAGGAAGAGAGAGAAACAAAAAGTGCAAATGAGCAGGTTCTCCCTCTGTTTATAGATAGTCCAAGGGTACGTGCACGAGCACGCGCGGCTAGGGGCATCATCATGACACTAGCCTAGCCATCACTACACATTAAATGTGGCACGTGGCTCAAGACATGCGTGGTACTCCACCCCTTCATATCACATCAACCGTTAGGCTCCCCACAAGCCGGGCACACCAAGCAACGTTACAGGTCCCCCGAGCACAGACTCCCTCGGGCATCCCGGAACAACCTCATCTCGTCAATAGGCAACGACCATGTCTGGTCTCCCCCGGGACTGTGAGCTGCCCTTAAGTCATCACTCCCATGCCCAGGAGCAACGACTTGGGGGGCTCCTGTTCCGGACTGGCCCAATGGCTAGGCATGGTCCAATCCACTTCTGCTACCAGAACGACCCAATTGCCCAAGTCCATCCAATTTAAGGCAGCATTTACCTTTCTTCCCCTTTACTGGGGAAGGCAGGTCGGTTGACCTCCAGAGTCAGCTGCACTTCCTCAGCATTTCCTTCCCGTCACGCACGGTTCCACCATCCAGAAACAGTCACGACGCCTGTGCCCGCGACTGCGCCTCTGCCTGTGGCAACGGCTAGCTTTGGGCACCCCTGTCCGTCCCAACGGCTAGTTTCTGGCAGGTACCTATTCTTTAGGGAGAGAATATCTCGCCCCGAAAATAGGGACTAATGGCCAAGCGCTGGGGGCATTATAAAAATCCTCTCATTTAAGAGGGTCAGGTATTCTAAATCATCCTAAGACGCACATACTTTGTACTTGCCTTCTTTTCTCCCGATCCTTACTTTAGCATCGGAGTGCCTTGCAGGTACACCCCCTCCTCATATTTCACACCCAGCATCGCATACGTAGTCTCTGGCCCACTTCAGGTTCTGATCAGCCGGTAAGATCAGATTTTAAAAAAGAAAGGAAATAAAAACAGTCAATGTTAAGATAGCAAGTGTGGATAACTTCCTCCCTAAATCTTATCCATTAGATTAACATCATTTCAAAATAATTTAAAAACTAAAAAAACAAAAATATTTGAGGGGACTTTGAATCACTTCTACAAGTGTTGAAGGTATATAATGATAAAAAGATGAATCTACTTGTACAAATGTAAAAATAAAACTTACATTGCTGAAAAGAGTAATGTATATGTTGTACATCTATTATTGTTTAACTATAGGATGGGTTGACACCGGTAAAAAACAGTGTCTTAAAACAACTTTGGGAGTATATGGTACAATGATAAAGAGATGAATCTACTTGTACAAGTAAAAAAAATAAAATGAATACACTTGTATATGTGCATAAATAAAACTAACATTTGTGATAGATTTTTTTCTAATAGATTAATGTTCAAAATTTCATTTTTGAACGAATAAATAGAGTATTGAAAGCTTAAGAAGGAAAATTACTTGCGGATGTTATTATTAAGTATGATATAGCATATATTTGTGTTGAGAATAATAATATGTCAAGTGTGAGTTGGAGTCCCACATTGATTATAAATGTGGAGAATTGAGCATTTATAAGTGGGAGAATCCATACACTTATCACCTTAAGGTTTTGGGTGAATATGTGGTCTGTCTCTCACAAAGGTGTTGCTCTCAAAAGAAAGTCCCACAATGTTCAATGCTCCCTAGTAGAGAAAAAAACTCCCCTAACAATTTGCATCTATTTGGGCAAACAAAGCGATTTTTGACGATTTTTTTCTTCATTTTAACTTGAAAACATGTTGTGCATGTTGCTCATCATCTTTGAGATATATTGGTCTCAGCCTAAAATGCACCTAAAATCTCCTTTAGAATCAACAAAGAACATCCAAATTAATAAAATAAAATACTTATTTGAGATTGTGCCCAAGTCATATTTATTTGAGATTGTGTCCAAGTAAGTATTTCTCCCGTAAAGTGTATGAATGTTTGAAATTAAAATAAAATAAAGAGAGAAGTTTGTTTGTAAAATATTCAGTTAACTAGTGTGATTTGCAAACAATCCCCAGGATCTTATATATAGTATAGGTTCCATAAATTCCCATATAAATGGAAACAATGAAAATGATATGTTTAAGGCATATAATTGATTACTAATATGCCATGATCAATTAATTTACATTGAAAAAGGAAATATTTTGTCAACTAATATGTATCATACTTAATTATTTAAGAATCGTAATCAATTACTCAACTATAAATAGGTGCATACTTGATTGTGTTATGAATCATAATCGATTATGAGATAATATTTATATAAAGATAGTAAAGCATTATCTACTGACAATAAATGAATTGATTATTATATTGTAGTAACTTTCGATCATCATCCTTTTCTGCCTGAATGGTTTAAACTCCTAATCCTAGGATTATGGACCATTCAGTCTGGTTCAGGCTTGGTTCAATCGAGGGTTCTATTGATTTCAGAATGAATGCAAACTGGGTTGACGTTTGGCGTAAGAGGGCGAGTGCACAGATAAGTCGTAGCTCAATATGGACTGATAAGAAAGGTAAAAGTGCTAGAGTTATGGAAGAAGAAACATCATTCTTCTTTTCAGAAATACCTGATAACTATGGTGGTAAGGAGATGGCAGAAGTCTTCAAGGAGTACGAATTGATTGTGGAGGTGTTCATACCAGAAAAACTGGATAAACGTGGGAGACGATACGAGTTCGCGCGTTTTAGGAAGGTGAATGAGATCAGAACTATGGCTGCAAAATTGGGTAGCATTCAAATACAAGGGAGGAAACTACATGCAAATATCCCAAGGTTTCAAAGGGGGTAATAGGACTACAACGGATTATAATGTTTCAAGAAATGTCCAACACGAGCGAAAAACTTATCAGGGTCTGCAAGATGTAAAACGTAGGGGGTTTGGAACCCAAAATAGAACGTATGCCCAGGTCGTTCAACGCCCTACGATGGAGGACAAACAATCTTTTGCCCATCTTCAATTCAACTTCGACAAATCTGAACTAGTGAGGTTCAAAAAGGCTTTTGTTGGAGTTTTTAACTAAAAACAGGAACTACGTGCAACATCCAAGACGCTCTTAACATTGAAGGATTCTTCTGAATTAAGGCCACACCACTAGGAGCGAATTTGTGCCTGTTAGAGGAAATGGAGGAAGGAGAAATTAGAGCTCTTGTGAGAGAGGAGGTGGATTGGGTGAGGCATTAGTTTTTGAAATACGCCATTGGTCCCCTGGAGACGTTAATGGAGAAAGGCTTACTTGGATTAACTGTTTTGGTCTGCTTTGTCGTGCCTGGTGTAATAAGTTTTTCAAATTTGTATCAAACTGCGTGGGAGAATTTATATGATGTGATGAGGAAATGGAAAAACAAAGTAATCTGGATGTGGCAAGATACCTCGTCAAAACGAAGTTCTCAATGAATCTGAACCAAATCTTTAATGTGGAGATAAATGGGATAATCTAAAGACTAAAATTTGTTGAGGACTTCCATGGTCCTAAAAGGGTGGTGGTTCCAAAGGGATCGTCAGAATATAGTGACTCTGATCAGTGAGAAACAGAAGAGGAAGATGAAGATGAAAATGGTGTGTGGGAATCAAATGATGATGAAGTTGTTGGGGAGTCCTTCGAGCGTCTGCCTTAGGACAATATGAACAATATTCAAGATAAGGGGAAGTTTAATACCTTGGGAAATGATGGAAAGCCTGTATCGGCTAAGTTACAAGATATTGATATTGACGGAGCTGATAAACCTATTGATGTGACATAATCACAGGTTGGAGGCGGAGTAGGTGAAAAGTGTAACATTGGAAAGGGGGATCACGACAACCTAGTTGTTCGTGGGAAAAGTAATAATGATTTGGTGGAATATCCTATCAGTGTCATGGGTTAACAGGGGTTGGAGTCTGATGAGGGGAATTTGAATAATGCTAATGTTGTGCGTATGTTGGATCAGCATAATAATCATGATGGGGTAGTGGGCCTAACTTTGGATGGGTCTAATCCAGTTAGTGGTACTCCTTTGGGGCGTATTGGGCCTGGCCCAGGTTCAAAGAAGGATAGTGGGAAGCCAAAGTTGTTGACTGACATTTATGAAAATATCAAGATACCTTTTTCTCCATCATATTTCGATGGATGTGGTGCCCTCAAAAGAGTGGAAGATTATTAAGGAACTGGGTGTTAAAGGGGGTGAAGATGAAGAAATCTTCAAAGAATTATTAGAGACATGGAAGCCGGAGATAGAAAAGTTTTACAACAAAAGAAGGGCGAGACTAATTTTGTTTAATATGAGAGGGAATGGCTCATCAATAAAGAGAAGGAGATTGAGCCATATGCTAGTTGTGGGCAAGGAAGATATATGCTTCATCCAGGAAACTAAGATTTAAGTTATGTCAGATTGGTTGGTTCGTAGCATTTGGGGCTATGAAGATTATGAATGGTCTTCATCTGCATCTATAGGTCAATATGGGGGTCTATTGACAATTTGGAGGAAGGATAGATTTATCCCTATGTCGAGTTTCAGAGGTTGTGGGTTTTTAGGTGTTGGTGGCTATTGGAAAGGGGTTCATATTTATCTTGTGAATTTTTACTCCTCATGCCTTGCAGCGGAAAAGAGAAAGTTATGGAAGGAACTAATCGATATAAAAATTAGAAGTCCTACTGGAGATTAGGTGGTAGCAAGAGACTTCAATGTTATTAAATCATTGGATGAAAGAAAAGGTAAAGTGAAAACCAGGTCATTGGAGATGGAGGGTTTTAATGCGTTCATTGAGACTATGGAACTTGTTGATTTACCAGTGGTAGGAAACAAATACATCTGGTTTAAGGCTACTAAAAAATACAAAAGTAGGATTGATAGGATTCTCATCACTGAAAATCTGATTCAAAGGTGGAGTGTCATAGCTCAACATGTTGGGGATATAGACATATCAGACCACATGCCGATATGGCTAAAGTCTAGCTGTGCAAATTGGGTCCTTAAGCACTTCAAGTCGTTTAATTGTTGGTTTTCCCACCCGGAGTTCTTAGATTTTATAAAAGAAATTTGGCTTACAACTGAAGAGGGTGGCAATGCGTGTCAAAATCAGGCATTGATACTTAGACAATTGTGGGATAAACTAGGATGGTGGAACAAATGCGTTTTTGGGTGGGTTAATCTGAAAGTTGAGGAAGGTGTTGGGGAGCTTAATAGATTAGAGGACGGTCCAGACCAATATGGAGATATGATGTCAGATGAAAATATTAAGCAAAGGTGTGCAGTCCAAGATAAAATTTGGTATCATCTCAATATGAAAGAAAGTATTATCCAACAGATAGCTAGGGTGTCCTGGGCAAAGGAGGGGGATCTGAACACTTCTTATTTCCATTCATTGTTGAAAAAGAGAATTAGGCATAATGGAATCTCGTATGTTATGCTTGGATCGGAGAGGGTGGAAGATGTTGGTAGAGTCAAGAGTATTATAAGGATTTCTTTAAGAAAAGATTCTAGAATGAGGGTGGGGTTAAACCGAAGTTGGACCTGTCGCGGCTACACAAAGTTTCTGCTGAAGAAAATATGATGCTCCGTGCCCTGTTTTTGAAGGAAGAAATCTTTGAATTTATAACGAAGTGTGATGGAAACAAAATCCTGGGGCATGATGGCTTTAACCTAGGATTCTTAAAACACTGTTGGCCTATCATTGGTGAAGACATTGTTAAGGCTGTTCGGGAATTCCAATGCATCACTCCTCTCCCTAAGGCGTTCTCCTCTTTATTTATTGCTATGGTGCCAAAGATACCTAATCCCCAGAGTCTTGCTGAATATCGCCCTATTAGCCTAATTGGCTGTGTGTATAAGGTGATTTTGAAGCTTATAGCTAGAAGGTTGAGCAAGGTCATTGGGAAATTGGTGTCGGATTCTCAAAATGTTTTTATTCCTAAAAGACAATTACTGGATGGTGTGATGATTTGCAATGAATTGATTGATTTTGCAAAGAGAAAGAAATGCAAATGTTTGATTTTTAAGGTTGATTTTGCCCAAGCTTATGAATGCGTTGACTGGAATTTCTTGCTTCAGGTCTTATCTGCGATGAATTTTTCTGATAGCTGGGTTCTTGGATCATTGGAGGTCCTCTAAAATGCCATCTTTCAGTTTTGGTAAATGGCGGTATCACGGGTGATTTTGTGGCTTCAAGGGCTCTTAGATAAGGGGGCCCCTTATCACCTTTTCTCTACTCTTTGGTGGCTGAGGGATTGGATGAGTTGGTGAGGAATGCAAATATTAATCAGATCTTGAATGACTTCCATATTAGGGATGATAAAGCTGTAAGTCTTATACAATTTGTTGATGATACTATTTTATTTTGTGATGGATCGTGGAAGGACCTTTGGAGAATAAAAGCAATTATAAGAGGATTTGAACTCATTTCTGGCCTTAAAATTAACTTCTGGAAAAGCTCCTTGTGTGGTATTGGCTTGGAAGATTCGTTTTTGGAGGCGGCGTTTCAATTCTTAACTTATAAATTGGGATCTATTCAAGGTCAGCTAAGCACACCAAGTCTCAATGCCCCTCTTAAAGTGAAGGTATTTGGATGGAGGTTGTTGCTCGATAGGTTTCCTACTAGGCTCAATTTGGTGGTCAGGGTGTAATCTTTGAACCCCTACGAAATGGTGTGTGTCTTATGTTTCCGTGTGGAAGAAAGTGCAGATCACCTCTTTTGCTCTTACCCGATTATTTCAGCTATTTAGAGGTTGTTGTGGGAGTGAGTTGGGTTGCAAGTTGAGCAATATGACTCGGTTCCGAATCAGCTGTTGGGTTGGGTGTTGAAGGTGAGGTCAAAGTGTTCACATAGGGATGCAGTATTTAATTGGTTATGCGCCTGTTGGACTATTTGGTGGATAAGAAATCAAATTCTATTCAATGATTTGGTGGGTAATCTTATAAATTTATTCCATAAAATAGTTCTCAACTTTTGAAGGATGTTGGTTGGTGATAGCCATAGGAAGAATCATTGTAGTTATTATAATTGGATTAAAAATTCAACTGATTTTTTTGTAATTGGATGATCTTGTAGCGAGCGATTTTGGACGCGGTTCTTAAGCGATGGTCGCTCTATGCGGTTGAGCTTAAACTACAGGTCGGTTCATTTTTTATCCTATTGTGAGCTGACTAAGGAAGGGAAATAGATGTCTCCAATTAACCCTGCTTGTATACTGAGTTTAAACAGCGGTCTGTTAGGTTTCGAATGCTATCAATGTGGGGGGGCCTTTGTACTGGTTATTTGTATCTTGTTCAAGGATTAGGATGTTAGGACTAATGCTTTTTGATAGGTATGTGAGAGTATGGGATTTTGGTTTTTTGTTGATTGTTCTCGCTAAGATCTTTTCTTTCGATCTTATGCCTACGTATTCCCGTTTACCGAAACAGGGAAATCAGAGCGTTCGTAGTTCCTCCTATTCTATGGGAGGAAATGGGTGTTTTTGGTGTCTTGTTCAAAGCCCAAGACGTGAAGCGAAAGGTGATTTGTATCTTGTTCAAAGCCCAAGATGTGAAGCTGAAAAGTCTATTTGTGACTTGTTCAAAGCCCAAGACGTGAAGCTGAAAGACCTCGGCTTTAGAGAGAATTTGTCATCTCTAAAGAAGGGTTTGTCTGTCACAACTATTGGGTGACTGGTTATAAAGGAGAATTACTTTAACCGGGATACGCGGATCCTAGTAATGCCATAATTTCCTTTAAAGGGGATTTTAACTTGAAGGAGAAGACTTTAACTCAGTGTAGAGCAATGCCATCTTTCCTTAGGAATTTCTCATGCTAAAAGAGGGACAGTGGCGTGGATGTAGATGATCCAGAGGCTTGCCGCTTACAGCGATTAGATGAAGGGGAAAGGAGTTGTTGATGTTTGTGTACTGTGAACGAGGCACAACTTTGATGCTAAAAGGTTGATTGGATCAACCAGTGGTTTTCTTATACAAAGCCTAAGAGGAGGCTATTATGTGTCTCGTACAAACCCCGAGAGAGAGGCTAACAGGTTTTGACCCGACGATGGAGTCGTTTGGTATCTCGTATAAAGCCCGAGATAAAGGCTATTATTTGTTTGGCTCAATAAGAACCCTTTTGTATCTCGTACAAAGCCCGAGATGGAGGCTAAAGGGGTGATTGACTCAACGAGGGAGTATCTTATGTGTCTCGTACAAAGCCCGAGAGAGAGGCTAAACGTTGTTTGACTCCGCTGGGGAGAATCATTGTACAAAGCCCAAGAGGAGGATAACTTCATTTAAGAAGGATCATTATACAAAGCCTAAGAGGAGGCTATGGTGACTGTTTCAGTTGAGTGACAGGTCCAGTATACTGATTTTGAAAGAGAAAATCAGTTCTTATATGAGCAACACTGTACTCAAGGATTTGATTCAAGGATCTGGGTTATTCCTGTTCTTTAAGGAAGCGGGAAATCCGAAGGGTATTGAGACTATCCGAGTCTGCGGGTTTCCTTCCTATTTAACAAAGAGGTCACTTGAGAATGTCTTTGAGACTCAAGGAAGTTAGACTGTCCAAGTCTAGAGTTTCATCTTTTGTACCATGCTTTGAAAAACAGTAGTAGACTCTATGAAAGGACTGTTCTATGAAGATGATTAAGTTCTGTTCCTATACCTCTAGGAGGTCGTCGGGACAATTTGTACGAAGCCCAAGAGGAGGCTGGAAACTTTTAAGAAGCCGAGAGGTCCTTGTACGAAGCCCAAGAGAAGGCTATCATTCCAGGAGGAAGAGATCATTATACGAAGCCTAAGAGGAGGCTGTGGATACTTCTAAGAAGCCGACGGGTCCTTGTACTAAGCCCAAGAGGAGGCGGGGTTGCTTTTAGGAAGCCTATGGGTCCTTGTACGATGTCCAAGAGGAGGCCGATGCTTTTAAGAAGCCCGTGGGTCCCCAAACCCCGAGAAATTCAAGGCAAGCTATTCACAAGGAATAGATCAAGTCAGGAAAGTTCGAGAATTTGGAAGAAACTCAAAGATGCCATTCACGGAGAATACATTCATCTCTGGGAGTAGAGTTTCTTGACAATTCCTAATGAGGACAGCCGAAGAGAAGACTGTATCTGGTGATCCTATTGGGGATCTAGGTGTCTATTTCTATGAATAAACGAAACGGCGTCACCTAGTTCTAGACGTAGTTACCGGGGAAACTCGAAATATCTATACTATTATTACACAGTTGATATGAGTTTATGAAAGGAGAGTTACAGCGAAACAGCCCCACAATACAGTAATATATATATGAGTTTATGAAAGGAGACTTACAGTGAAATAGCCCCACAATACAGTTATATACATATGAAAGCGGTAAATGAAAGCGGGTAAACACTTACTCGGTTGTAGAGCTTCCATGCTGTTTGGTTAGTTGTTCAACAAAGAAAGATTGGAAACAACAGTATATTCAAAATCAAAGGAGAAAGTGCTTTGAAATAAAAATATTTGGGGCTTACAGCTCAAGGAGAGGCCCAGGGTTTTATCAGTGAGCGCACTGTTGAATTTGTACAGAGGGACTTATACAAGTGACTGAGGCCCAAAAAGGTTTTCTGTACAAAGGGATGGGTCTTACACTCTCTCAAGAGGCCCAAAAAGTTTAAAGAAAAAGATTGGGGCTTATAACACGAGGGTAGGCCCAGTTGGTTAATTTTAAACTGGCGACGATCGCGTCGTTTATTTGAAAGTGTACAGAGGGACTTATACCACGAATGAGGCCCAAAAAGTTTTCTGTACACAAGGGGTTGGGTCTTACACTCTAATAGAGGCCCAAAGAGTTTAAAGAAAAGAAATGGGGCTTACAACACGAGGGGAGGCCCATAGTCTTTATTTTCAAGATGAATATTCACTTTTAAAATGCTTAAAAACAATTAAAAATGAATTTATTCACAAAAATACCAACTATATTAAATAAATAATATAAATTTGATTTTTTTGTAGAATAAAATATTTTACTATTTTTGTGATTTTTCAGAAAAAAGAACCAATAAAAAATAATCAAAATTGAGGGAGTTATTAATTTTCCAAATCATTAAAAAACAATAAGAAAATATGAAAAAGAGGGGTTGGGTCTTACACTCTATTAGAGGCCCAAAGTGTATTTTTGTACAAAAGATGAGGCTTACAACTCAAGGAGAGGCCCAAAATATTTTCAGTTTGAAAATGACGATCGCGCCGAGATTTTTAACGTATCGGAACTTATACAATAGCTGAGGCCCAAAATTGTTTCGTTAAAAAAAAGGGTTGGGTCTTACACTCTAATAGAGGCCCAAATGTTAAAAAAAGAAAAGAAATGGGACTTACAGCTCAAAGAGAAGCCCAGTTGATTTTCGTTTGAAAATGGCGATCGCGCCGAAGTTTTCTTTTAACGCAGAGGGACTTATACAATAAGTGAGGCCCAAAATTTTTGGGTTAAAAGGGGATTGGGTCTTACACTCTAATAGAGGCCCAAGGAGTTTAAAAAAGATTTGTTAGGGTGAAAATAAAAGAAAACCCCAATTTCATTTTTTAGGCATTTTTTCAAGAAAAATTAAGTAAAAAATGATAAAAATATCAAATAAAATCATTAAATAATGATTAAAGTTTATGAAAAAAAATATTTTATCAACATAAATATTTAAAATCATTTTGGTTTTAAAAAATCAAGAAAAAAAAAAGAAATCATTTTAAAAGCATTTAAAACAATATAAAACACTATTTTTAAATATATTAAAAATAATACTTTTTTTTTGTGATTTTTTGTGGATTAAAATATTATGGGGTATGAATTGGAAAATAATGATTTTTTGCTATGTGAAAAAAAATTGGTTGAGTTTTGAAAATAAAAAGTAAGAAAAAGAGGAAAGATATCAAAATATCATCTCCGACATTTCTTTTGGGGTAAAAACGAGTACCGAAACTTTAATTTTCAACACGTTTTTATCAAATTTCAAACACTCATAACTCTCTCAATTTTTATCGGAATCAAGATCCGGAAGAGCCTATCCTGACCGATTTTTCGCAAGGAGTCCGATGGTATTACTCACGCACACGGAAAATCGATGTACAAAACGCAGAAAAAACTGCTATCGTTTTGAAAATATCGTTCCGCGTCGAATTTCCAACACTCATAACTCTCTCGATTTTTAACCGAATCAAGATCCGCAAGAGCCTATCCTGACCGATTTTTCGCAAGGAATCCAATGGTTTTACTCACGCACACGGAAAATCGACACACAAAACGCAGAAATTAAAAAACAAAAACTGCTATCGATTAAAAACATCGTTCCGCGCCAAACTTCCGACGCGCGTAACTCTCTCGATTTTTAACCGAATCAAGATCCGCAGGAGCCTATCCTGACCGATTTTTCTCAAGGAATCCAATGGTATCGCACATGCACGCCGAAACTCAACATACAAAACGCAGCGATAAAAAAACCAGAGCTGCTGCGTTTAAAAACATCGTTCCGCGTTGAATTTCCAAAACGCGTAACTCTCTCGATTTTTAACCGAATCAAGATCCGCAAGAGCCTATCTTGACCGATTTTTCACAAGGAATCCAATGGTATTACTCACGCGCACAGAAAATTAACACACAAAACGCATAAATAAAAAAACCAAAACTGCACGTGTTTTCGACGCCGTTTCGCGTAAAATTTCCAACGCGCGTAACTCTCTCAATTTTCATCGGAATTGAAATCCGTAAAAACCTATCTTGACCGATTTTTCGCAAGGAATCCAATGGTGTTACTCATGCAAACTAAAACTTAATGTATAGAACACACCAATGAAAAAAAACAGAACTGTACATGGTTTTGAAATAACCAAAATCCCACATATAAACATGTTAAAATGCAAACAATGGGAGGATCACAACATACACATTATGGACTACATTTTTGCCTCAAGAATTGTTCAATATGATGCATGTATGTGGACAACAAAGGAAAGCATGATTCAAAGAATTCAAGTTGTGAATTTTACCTCTTTTTTGGAGATTTTGGGAAACCTACCAAGTGCTTTGTTCCAGAAATGATTTGATGCTTTGGACAACCTCAAATGACCTCTTAGGAGTTTTTAGGATGGTTGGAATCGGCTGGAAACCTCTGGAGCAAGTTTGTGCACTTTCTCGCGAAATGGTCAAAAACGGCCAAAATGCCAACTCTCTCAAATGGTGTTCCAGATGTGTGGCACCATTTGGGACAGTTCAAGGATGATATTTAGAGTGTGTTTGAGGTTTTATCTGGCTTGGAAAGTGACTGAATCAAGACATGGCTTGAAAAATGCAAAAAAGCGCCATTTTGAGGTTTTGAGAGGTGACTTTGTGATGTTGTGATTACAGGTCACTTTTGATGGTTTACACATCTTACATATGATATGTATGAGGTGTGTGTGTGATTAGTTTGAGTGGAATTTCTCTCTAGCTCAAAAACTCAGAATTTCCTTACTAATGAAGGCATTTTGGAGTGAAAGAGAGAATTTGAGGAAAGCATCTGTTTGATGGCTTTGGTGTACTCAAACTGAACACAAATGAGCTCTATTTATAGTGGAGCAAGTTTGTTTTGGGATCCAAAGTGAATGGCAACTGCAGCAGGTGTTTGGCCAATGTTGGCCAATGAAAATCCAAGTCTCCTCTAGCCATTGACTAGAGGTTAGGGCTCAGAGCTTTGGTTCCCTAGTTGTTGGATAAGTCTTGACTGATTTCAGATGAGAATGGCTCAGTACATGCCACCTCTAAGCATCCATTAAATGCTCCAAACCAAAATTGGAGCTTTGTCCCTCTTTTAGGGATTTCTAGGCTTTGGCATGCTTTTCTTTGTTCCTTGGACTTGGGAGGTTCATGGATCAGATCATCCCACTTGGATTTGATCCTTAGATGTGTCCAAAATGATGACAAGGCTTGAAAATTCGTGTGGCACACAAAATGTGCAAATCTGCCCCTGAAAAATTCAACTTCAGCAAGGCCTTTTGTAAGATCCATAACTCCTTTCTCGAGTATGCTACATGGACGTTCTAGGACTTTTCGGAAAGCTTAGATGATGTACTTCAACTTTGATGTTTGGACCTAGACCTGGTTCAACTTGGATCATGGAGAAAAACAGCCTTGAAGTTGGGACATTGTGCTGAAATTACAAGGCAGATTTTGGCTAAGTGCTGAAAAATGTCAATTTTAAGTTTTTAGCCATTTTGATCCAAGCATAACTCAAAATCCTTAATGAATTGGACTTAGGTCTAGTTGAAGTTTTTGTAGAGGGTAATGAGGGCTACAAATCAAGCTTTGGATGGGGAAAATGGCTTTGTGGTTTAGGAGTTATGATCCTCCAAAGTTGGTACCCTTGCCACTTTTTTTCATAACTTAGAAAAATTTCTAAGTTTTTATGGTTACCCCTTTTACAAGTTATCCCACTTTCTTTGATTTTCCTTGATGAATGATGATTCCAATCACACATTAACATCATTTTAGGGTTAAAAAACCATTTTTATGAAAAATCTCAAAAAGTCAAAGTTTGACTTTTGTGCACGGTTGACTTTTTATCAGATGAATTCCAAACTGTGCGATTCTTCAGGAAATCATGTCCTTGACCTAAATCAAAATTGATGGACATGTTCCATGGGTGTTATAGGGTGTATTTAATCGTGTCCCACGGCTTGGGAGCATGTCTTGGTCAAAAGTCAAAGCTACAGTTGACTTTTCTCGCGAAACCCTAACTGTGGTTCAGATGAAATTGAAACTTGTTGCTCAAGCTTCTTGGGTCAATCCATTGTTGCAAATGGATCAACGTGGTATGTTGGAGACCCTTAAATCATGTCTTGAGGTCTTGGCTCATGATTTGTCCCAAAAGTCAACTTAGGGGTGAATTAGGTCAAGAAACCCTAATTCCTGATTTTTTATGTATGCATCCCCCGAGGCTAAATTGACTTGATGATGGGGTTTATGATGTTCCATGGAGCATTTTAGGTTATGCTTTGAAGCATTGGCTCATGCCCAGAGGAAAATTTCCATCTGGAGGCCCTAGTCGACCAAACCCTAATTTGGTGACACCGACGATCCTGAGGCTTGATCCACCTAGAAGGGAGCAGCCTTGTGCTTAATCCTTGAAGTGGGAGTCCTCTTAATCCATTGTGGATATTTGAGAGGCTAGATAAGTTGAAGATCATGTCATTCCTTGATTGATCCTTTGTCTAAGAGCTCTGCGAGGGCTTGAAACCCTAAATCCTGTTTGTAGTGAATGCTCACCCACCTTTGGGGAGACTAATGAGGTACAAAGGTACATCCATATTGTGCTGGTGATTTGCACAATGATGGGAAATCTTAGTGGTCAA
Organism: Lathyrus tuberosus; assembly: GCA_022829125.1. Lineage (NCBI taxonomy): Eukaryota > Viridiplantae > Streptophyta > Magnoliopsida > Fabales > Fabaceae > Lathyrus > Lathyrus tuberosus. The sequence continues at coordinate 599,276 of JALAZF010000896.1, forward strand.
AATTTGGGGTATGACAGATGCCCCTATTTAATCTTCTTGGACCCGAAGGTGTGAATGACGAAGGTATTCGGGCATTCGGGGTGTAAGAGGATTAAATATAGGAATACTCAAAATTTTGATGGTGGTTATGAATGGAAGCTTACGCATTCATCTTCTTTAGCTAAGCAATGATGCTTAGAAAAGGTAAAACTTCCCCTCGATCCTGGTCTTCAGCCAAGGAACTGGTCTCAGTTTCTGAATTAAACTTCCCCTCGATCCTGGTTTCCTACCAAGGAACTGGTCTCAGTTTCTAAAGTAAACTTCCCCTCGATCCTGGTTTCCTACCAAGGATCTGGTCTCGGTTTCTGATATAAACTTCCCCTCGATCCTGGTTTCCTACCAAGGACCTAGTCTTAGTTTCTGATTTAAACTTCCCCTCGATCCTGGTTTCCTACCAAGGAACTGGCCTTAGTTTCTTTTGTCAATAAACTTTATTGACAAGGGACGCTATGTGTAGCGGTTTTCCTTCAAACTTCTCGCCGAATTTTCCTGGGGAGATGCCATTTGAGTGGAAAAAGTTTTGATGTCAGACTTGCTGGGGAACCCATTCGTCTGAATTGTAGAGGTACACAAACTTCTCGGTTTTTGGAGACGCCATTTGTCGATTCTACTGGGGAAAGCGAGTCTCTTGAGAGACTGTTTTCGTTTGGGGGCTTACATCATACTTTTCTCGGGATCTTTCCGGAGAAATGCCATATGATGAGATCCACTTTTGAGGTGCCGATGACCTTTTCATCAGTGGTTTTTTCGGAGAAAAACTGTCGTATCGCCGAATCTCTGATTAAGAGGCTTTCTCTGGGGATTTTCCTAATCTGGGAAAGCAAGGATATCGTCTTCGATGGCGAAGAGCGACATTTGTTGAAAGTTTTCTTGTTTCTTAGAGGTTCAAGTTATCAAAGTGGTCAAGGGCCAATTCTAATCCAGAAATAAACTGGAGGAGAGATTGTCCAGACGCAATACTTCCTGACGAGGAAAAGGCTGACAACTCGATTGAGAGGACTTTTATCACTAGGGGACAAGACCGAAGGGAGTGATAGTGATGCAATATGAAATGTGAATGCAAATCAATAATGCATGATGTATGTATGTATATGCGGACAAAACTGGCGCAACATACAGGTTAAAGGATGAACACGACTGGATACTCGGCCACAGTGGGGCATGTAGAAATATCGCTGGTTCAAGATAGCAATTCTGCCTTGCTTAGGAGAAACGGTCCCTGTTGGGAGCGACGCTGGTCGGGCTTAGGAGATGAGAACTCGGCCGAGGATGTCAGACGAAACATGGTCTCTGACATTGTTGATCCTTCATTCAGGTGTACTGGTCTAGAAGGAGTACTTTGATTCTGCACTTTGAAGTTCAAACGCCTTTGGAGACGCAATCGATGCTCTTTCAATGTTCAACAGTCAAAAGAAATTGCCATCTTTATTTAAAAAAAACAGAAAAATTTTAACAAGTAAATTCATTTTTGTTTCATTTCAAGAATCGTTAATCATTTTAGCAACGTCGTTCTGTAAAGCTAAAACAAATAAAAATTACAAACAAAAGCACAAGGGCTCAAATTTTATTGATAAGATGGAAATCAGCCAAACGCGTGATTCCAAAGAGTATTTACAAAGTTTGAAAATGGTAATTTACAGGGAAAAGGGCTACGTTGAAACATAACGACCACTATCCTTCTACCAACTTTGAATTCGGGACATCCTGAGCTTCTGTCGAAGATGACCTTGACTGGAGTTTTCCTCCGATGGATGCTGTAACTGCTGCTGAGGGACTTGCCTCTGTTGAACATAGTTACTTGCCATTATCCCTAATTTTTGCCTGGATTGTACTTTGATGTTTCCAATCCATCGGGATGATTTTTTTCATGTCTCTAACTTTTGCCTGGACCGCCCTTTCGGGTTTTCAATCCACCGAAACGTTTTTTTTTTTTAGTTTAGGCGAAGTATTTCTTGACTACATCAACATTCGTGGGGTAGGCAAATTCCTCTCCGTCCATGGTTGCAAGTCTCAAGGCACCGCCTGAGAAAGCTTTTGTGACCACATAGGGGCCATCATAATTTGGGGTCCATTTGCCCCGAGAGTCAGTGAGAAATGATTGTATCTTCTTGAGCACGAGGTCTCCTTTTCTGAAGATACGAGGTCGGACCTTTTTGTCGAACACCCTTTTCATTCTCTGTTGATACAACTGACCGTGGCATAGTGCCGTTATTCTCTTTTCTTCGATCAGATTCAGTTCGTCGTGTCGGCTTTGACACCATTCAGCTTCGGTGAGCTTCGCTTCCATCAATACCCGGATTGATGGGATCTCTACTTTTATGGGGAGAACTGCCTCCATGCCATACACTAGAGAGAAAGGGGTAGCCCCAATTCCGTTTCCGTAATGATTGACAGCTCCGTCAAAGATAAGTCCCCACTGGGAACCTGGTTCTGGCCCTTCACTGGGTAGCGGTTCATCGCAGTCTTTCATTTTTAGTTACATGACATCTTCGTCTGGGAAGTCAAACCCGATTGATTCTTGATCGTTAATCGGTTGATGAGCCAAATGATTGGCTAAAATACTTCCCTTAACGGCTTTTTGAGCGTGGTACTTTATGTCATATTCTGATAACAGCATCTGCCAACGGGCAATTCTTCCCGTGAGAGCAGGTTTTTCAAATACGTACTTGATTGGATCCATTTCGGAGACCTACCAAGTAGTATGACGAATCATGTACTGGCGAAGACGTTTGGCTGCCCAAGCCAAAGCACAACAAGTTTTCTCGAGCATCGTGTACCGAGTCTCACAGTCGGTGAATTTCTTGCTTAGATAGTAAATGGCAAACTCTTTCCTTTTGGTTTCATCTTGTTGGCCAAGTACACATCCCATTGAGTCCTCTAGAACCGTGAGGTAAATGATCAGTGCTCTTCCTTCCACTGGAGGTGATAGAATCAGAGGATTCAACAGATATTCCTTGATACTGTCGAAGGCGGTTTGGCAATCTTCTGACCAAACGCAATCCCGGTTCTTTTTCAGTAATTTAAAAATCGGCGCACATGTCGCGGTCATGAGGAATATGAATCGGGAGATGTAGTTCAAACGTTCCAAGAATCCTCTGACTTGTTTTTCAGTTTTCGGAGAAGGCATTTCTTGAATGGCCTTGACCTTGTCAGGATCAACTTCAATTCCTTTCTGGCTGACGATGAACCCTAGTAGTTTCCCTGAACGGACACCGAAGGTGCACTTGTTGGGATTCAAGCGGAGCTTGAATTTTCTTAGACGTTCGAACAATTTTGACAGATGTTCAACGTGCTCACTCTCTGTTTTTTATTTTGCAATCATATCATCGACATATACCTCGATTTCTTTGTGTATCATGTCATGAAACAGAGTAGTCATGGCCCTTTGATAGGTTGCCCCGGCGTTCTTCAAACCGAACGGCATTACCTTGTAACAAAAGGTGCCCCATGGGGTAATGAACAAAGTTTTCTCCATGTCTTTCGGCGCCATTTTGATTTGATTATAGCCCGAGAATCCATCCATGAAGGAGAAAACTTTGAACTTTGCTGTACTGTCAACCAGCATGTCAATGTGTGGTAAAGGAAAGTCGTCCTTTGGACTTGCCTTGTTCAGATCTCTGTAATCAACACACATTCTGACATTTCCATCCTTTTTGGGAACGGGTACGATGTTGGCTAACCATTGAGGATATTCAGATGTAGCGAGGAAACCCGCGTCAATCTGTTTCTGTACTTCTTCTTTGATTTTGATGGCCATGTCCGGATGAGTCCGTCTCAACCTTTGCTTTACTGGTGGACATTCCGATCTTAACGGTAAGTGATGTTCCACGATGCTGGTATCTAACCCTGGCATATCCTGATAGGACCAAGCGAATACATCGGGGAATTCTTTGAGAAGCTTTATCAAACTTTCTTTGACAGTTGGATTGAGCAGTGCCCCAATCCTGATTTCTTTTCTCTCTTTTTCCGAACCCAAGTTTACCATTTCCAACAGCGCTTTGTGAGGTTCAATGGACCTTTCCTCTTGTCTGAGTAATTGGGAGATCTCTTCTGGAATTTCGTTGTCATCTTCTTCTTCAGCCCCAAATACCGGGAACTCAAAGTCGGGAGAAGGCATCGGATCGTATGTTTCAACTGGGTTTAAAACAAGCAATCTGCATGACGTGATGATTCGTGTTTAGAAGAGATAGAGAAGAATGCAAGTGTGTGCAGTGTTTTATTTTACTGCTTGTTTTTATTTTTGAATTGTTTTTTAGGATTACCATTTTCTGAAAAAGTAAAAAGAGAAAATAGCAATAATGCGGAAATTACAGAACGACGTTATTTTATTAATGAACAGGTCGAATCTTGAAACTACAGCCCTATAAAACAAAACTCTGTCGCTTCGGGCAAAGCGAAGAGGGAAATTTACAGAAAGCGAGCCCTATCAAAACATCCGTTCCACCTGGGCAAGGTGAAAGGTTAAAGATGGCAATTACTTTGACTGGTGAACGGCCTTCGGAACATCGACAGCAACCTATTGGCGGCGAACTCCTCGGTGAATCACAAAGTTTGGTACCTTCCACAATTTGTCTGCAAAAATGACGCTGATTTCTGGTGGAGTATGATCGTTGGAATCTGTCTCCCAGGCAGAGTTGTCGTAGAAGGATTCCTCAGTTGTATTTTGCATAACATTTGTGCTCTCAGCTGTATCTCCCCATCCAGTTGACTGGATGTATTCGAGCCTGATACGAGAGCTTTCGGGAGCGGTGTACTTGACCATATAGTCAAATTTTCCACTTGGTTGTCCCAAGGTGTCCCACACTTCTTTGGAACGGGAGAGGTCATCTCTCTCGATGACGTTGACCTCGGGAAAAGCATAGTTGATGAATTTCAGTCCTGCAAACGTTGCAAATTCATCGTTATGTTGAGTAGTTTCTGAATGGCCTGAGTGTTGATCCCATGACATGGCGGGGACACAGGTATTCTGTTCAATGACGGTCAGCTGATTTTCATTGTTCGGCTGACTTTCTGGCCCCACGTTTCCTGGGTAAGGTTGCCACATTGGCAGACCATCCATTGGGCCATAGTAGGTGTAGTCAAAATTATCTTTCATCAGAGTGTCTTCCTCTAATGAATTCGGCGGAGCACGACATCCTTCCGGATCACAATCCCCGTATATCATTTCGACATCTGATCTTGGTATAAATCTCAGACTTTCTATAGGAAAGGAAAAAGGCATAGGCACATCTTCCTGAGACATATAACCGTCCTCATTAAGATAGGACTTCCACCCTTCATCTGTGTCAGAGGGATCTTCCTCATTGATAGCATGAACTGTCTGAGACACTGGGTGAAGAAAACCTCCACTGTGGAAGAAGTTTTGAATGGGATGAAGACTTTCATCGTTGGCAGCTGTCTAGGTACAGGTTGCAGAAAAACCAAGACCCTTCTTTGTTTTATTGTCAGTGGGAATGACAAGCTGTCCCCATCCTGTCGTATCGGTACTCTCGACTGCTTTGATAGCATCGTTGTATGAGGAAATCGAGGTTCCTCCTTTGAAATGATTGTCCTTGCTCACCGACAGTGCTTGGAACTGAGTTCCAATAACCTCCTCAGGTTCTACACAAGCAGATGATGATAAGTTACTCACGAGCAAGGCCTGTTCTCCACAGACTGTGACAAGTTGGTCGTTCTGGACGAACTTTAGCTTTTGGTGGAGGGTCGAAGTGACCGCTCCAGCCTGATGTATCCAAGGTCTTCCTAATAAACAACTGTACGTTGCCCGGATGTCCATGACCTGGAAAGTGACTTGGAAAGTGTGAGGACCAATAGTTATAGGAAGATCAACTTCGCCGATAACTGTTTTTCTGGATCCGTCGAATGCTTTGACGACGACCTCCCTGACTCTCATCGGAGAGCCTTTGAATGATAACTGCATCAAAGTAGACTTCGGCATAACATTCAGGGCTGACCCTGTGTCTACCAGTACGCTGGCTAAAGCATCGTCCTGGCAGTTAACTGTAATGTTAAGCGCCATGTTATGACGGCGACCCTCTTCGGGTAATTCCTCATCACTAAATCCCAAATTATTGCAGGAAGTGATGTTAGAGATAATGCTATCAAACTGTCTGATTGTTACATCCTGTTCCACAAAGGCTTGCTCCAAGACTTTCTGTAGAGCCTCCATGTGGGCTTCTGAACTGAGTAACAGTGATAATACCGAGATCTTTGAAGGAGTCTGTAACAGTTGATCAACAATGTTGTATTCACTCCTTTGGATGAGCTTCAGCATCTCATCATTATTTTTTGAAAGGTCGGGATTACTGGATTGACCGACTGGTGGATCAGGAGCTTCTGTCTGAAGTTCCTTTTCCTTGTTAGGTTCCCCAACTCCTCGGTTGAAGATTCGACCGCTCCGTGTTACACGGCTGATGTCTGCAATATTCACGACGGAGGGTGTAATACCCCAAAATTTGCTCTCCCTCTTTGTCATCATAGCATGGCATTATCATTTATCATATCATATCCACCTCATTAACATTACATTGCATTTAACATAGAAAAATGAAGCATGGCATCCTTCTTACCATCAGGGCATGTGATCAGGTGGAAGGGGGACAATCAAGGGATCATTCAAAGCACAAAAAGGTCAATCAAGTTTCCTTAAAGCAAGCCAAGAGGTCTTTCATGTCTCATACCATCTCAATTGATCATCCACAACCTCAAGGATGAGAGATACAATGGGAGATTGAAGCATTACATCTTTCACTATGCAAGAGGTTCAAAAACTGAAGGAAAACCCTCAAAAGAGATAGCTCATTGATCCAAAATCATCCTCAAATGGCATATATCACCATCCTTTAAGAAGGTACACAACATACTCTGAGGAATTTGAAATTGAAGACTGCACATTTTTCTCCTAGGAGGTGGGCACCAAAACTAGGGTTTCCCATTAAATCAGGGAATCTTTGATTTTTTGGACAAAACTTGATGTCATGGTATTCTACATGTTCTTAAGTGTATGTGTATGGAAAATTGCCTCTCAATTGGTTTTGGAAGTGTTTCAATTGGGAAAAAAATCAGAAATTAGGAAAATTGGGGCCAAGTCAAATAATCAGAGGAAAAAGTCAACTATTGACTTCTTGAGCCCAAAATCATGAAATTCATGTTACATATGTCCAATTTACAAAATTTGGTCAAGAAACTCCAAAGGAATCATGAAAAAATCAAGAGGTGGAAAGTTGCCATTTTTGGAAGAGGAAGGGTTACTAAAAATAGCAAGTTTTGGCCATTTTGCATCAGAGTTTGAACCAAGGCCATTTAAAATTGAAACACCAAATGAAAATTCCACTCGGCCACAACAAAAGATCTTGTTTTAAGCTTCACATCCATATGTGGAACATCTCCATTGGATAAAAATTGAGTAAGATATGATTGATCAAAGTTTGAGCAAAGTAGGTCCAAAACTAGGTCATGGCCAAGATTTTCAGGGCACGCGCGCAGTCATTTTCTCAAACACTTGGTGGGCCAAATGTATTGATCAATTACTCATGATTAGAGGCTTCAAATGGAAAATCTTTCAACATCAAAGTTGTTCCTCTATGTGAGATCTTCAAAGTTGGTGTTTATCAATTTTTCATCTGATCAAAGGTTAAGGAGTTATGATGGCTCAAAGAATGGTCATTGCAACTGAAATTTGACCAGGTCACAACCAGGTCATGCCACAAGTCTGCGCACCCATGTACCAGTTCTTGGCCCATCTGTTTATGGTCATTTTTAGACATGTTTGAGGCATCATTTCCACTCAAGTTGCACATCAACATTGCTCTCCTATGTGTCCTCTTTCCAATGAACCCATACACTCCCTAATGCAGTCATTGAGTAGAAAAAAAAACCTCCATAAACCACCCTATGTTGACATTGATTTATTGATGGCATGCTGCATGATTTGGTTCACACACACCACAAACACTTTCTCATTTCTTTCCTCATTAAACCAAACACTCATCACATTCATAATGCCACGTGCTTCATAATACATAAGAATGGAAAAAAGGACAACTTGTTGAACAAGCTTCATGATGTACCAGCCGTGCCACACCATTTTCTCTTCATTCCCACCATAACTCACCATGAACCATCATCACACAATTACAGCCATGGATAACTCGCCCTAACTAACTTGGCTCAGTTAGTTAGGGTGCACTCAGTTTAACCATGCTAACTCATTTAACTCCACTCACTAAACCATAGTTAAACTCACACTATAAATAGAAAACTCACACTCTAATTTCATTTTCAACTCCATTCTTCTCATTTCACTCCCAAACACTCTCTAATTTTCTCTCTGATTCTTTCACATTCTCTCCAAAAAACTCTCTCTGCTCTACTCTCAACATCACCATTGCAAGGAAGCTTCGAGTTCATATTGTTCAGCCTACTCCTCAATCTTCTATGATTCTCTCTCAACTTCACCAAAGAGCAACTGATTTTTGAGCTTGGATCTCATTTCTTCTCCCCTGAATCATCATCTTCATCAAAGCCTTTATTTGGCCAAGTGAAGCTTAAGGAAGAAGCAAGCATTTCCTCTGGTTTTCTCAGACTCTACAAGGACTGCAAGATCAGGTTCCGAAGCTTACAAACTCTCCTCTCACGTTTACTTGTTTATTTTGTTATTTTCATGGTGATATGAGCTCATTAGGAGCATTTGAACTCTGGCTAGTTGATAGAGCTTCTTAAAGGCTTAGATCCAAAAGTTAGGGCACAAGTTCATCTCCTCTGTTCTTGCTGTGTGTGCATGTTTCGTTGTTTTTATGAGCATATTCTTGATCTACATGAGCTTAGCTTCAATTTGGTAGGCGATTTGTGTGTTTTGGTGAACATGTGAGTGTTGCAGGTGGTGGTTCTCGCCGGAGAAGGTGACCGGAGGTCCCTCTCCGGCCGGTGAACTTGTTTAGGGTTTTATTTGCAGTTTGAACGTGGACCGTTGGATGTTCATCATCGTGTGGCTTGTGTGATGACAGCGCATAAAAATGTCACATGCGTGGCACATGTTTTATTTTAATCAGAGTGAACATTATGTGGTGTGGCACACTGTATGTGGTATGGTCACTCACGCGCGTGTGTTAGATCTGGTTACTTTGACTTTCGTTTGACCTTGACTTGATCCAATGGCCATGAGTGAGTCAATTTTGTTGACTGAGAGTGTATGCTTGTTATTGTGTTATGCGTGTTATTGGACCTAGACTATTTTGCTATCCACACCTCCATTTCTAAAAGCCCAATGATTTTTGAATTGAGTGATTACTAGGCATGCACCCCCATACATTTTGCATTGCATTTTATTTTTTATTTTTGCTACACGTTTTCTTTTTAATTTTTAAAAATACTAAATAGCATCATAAAATTCCACAAAAATTCATGAGCCTTCTTAAAGCATTTAGAAATTTTTTCATGATTTTGTTTCTTGATTTTATGACTTTTTTTCCCCTGTTCCATAATTTTCTTTGAATTTCTTTGGTGTGCATTCTTAATGTGGTACATGATTTTGTTTAATTTTGTTCTTGATCATTAAAAATTGTTTTGATGCTCTTCTTTTTGCATTGAGTCATTATCATCTTGAAGTATGTTGAATGATTTTTATTTGATTTTTTTTAGTCATTTCATGACATGTTTGGTGTTCATTTTTGTGCTACTTTGTATGATATGTCTATTTGACCTAAGTGCATTGTTTGACATCATTTTGAACCTTGTGCACCTTTAACATGTTGTGTTTGCACTTTCCTTTGTTTGGAACTTCCATTTCAATCCTACTTCTTCTATCACTTCTTAAATGTCTTGATGTGCTTCATGAATACTTGTGAGAGGTTTGTGAATCATTTTTCATTTCATTTCAATTCTGATCCATGGATTACATGTTCCATTTATGCACATTTCTTCTTTTTCCCTTCATCTTTCATTCTCCCTTTTCTTATGATATCATGTTCTAATGTCATGGAGGATGTTTGTTGCCTATCCACTTGAGTTTGATTGATAATAACCATTTGTTTCCCTATGATGTACATTCTAGTTGTGGCTCTAGGATTTGGTTTCTCATTTAATTCTTTTGAGTTTTATGATGCATTACATGTTCTTTTACTTCTTATACTTCTTATACATGTTTACTAACCATGTAGGGGCTTTGGTAAGTTTCAATTGAGTGTGGATAAGGAATCCACATTCAACTTCTATCCTTTCTCTTTTACAATTCCATTTTATGTTTTGTTAAGCATTTATGTGCTTTCTTTTAATAACTCATTACTTTCCCTTTTTGAATTACAATTCATCTTCTACTTTAGAAGTGAATTGTTTAATTCTTTCTTTCTTTAGACTTTAGGTTGAAACCTCACAAACCTTTAGGATCACTCCCTTTAATCTTCAATTAGGATTGAGTCTTAGTCCATATAGGTTTTACCTTTTCTCCTCTCTTGAGTCTCTCTTCTCATCTCTTAAAGAAAATTCAAAATATCTAATGAAGGTAGGCATTTATTGCATTTAGGCCTTTCATATAAAGAAAAGGTTATAAGGGGTCTTCTCTTATAATCTTAGAATGTATAGCATATAGCCCATCTTGGGTCAATGTGTTAAACATTTGATCTTGTATAAGGGACTTAAATGCAATACTTGTTGAAGGTACAAATAAAAAACACTTCTTCATTTCATTATCAACAAAAACACTTAATAAATACAAGTATGCTAGTGTGTTTGAACCTTGATAATTGGAACTAAGTGTGAGGGTCTTCTTCACCCTTTGTGTGCTTTCTTACCCATTCCATCTTGGAATGCGAGAATGTACACATTCCAATAACTAAGATTCAGATACACTATCATATGCAAATAAACACTTCCTTCTAAAAGACAAAAACCAACAATAACGTCTTTCCTTTGGGAATTCTTTTCTCATCTCATTCACTCTCAACGTATGAACGTGCTCCTACTCGTTCTCTTGCAAGATGGTAACGCACTCGGACCAGCGAGCCTGCAACACCTGAGCTAGAACGTAAGCCGTTCTCTAAAAAACACAATCCACCCCTAGTGAGGGGAACTACGTCGCTCTGATTCTCATGCTCCCGATGAGATACGTAGGCAGTGGGGTAGGGCCCATGCGAGCACTTCTTTTATTTTCCCTACATTTGTTTCTCTTTCTCTCTCTTTCCTTTTCCTTTCCTTTTCCTTTCCCTTTCCTGTTCCCTTTTTCCAGTATCTTTTCTTACACCCTTTGATCGAGACAAGCAAGCGTGGATCCCATCGGGTACGATGGACGCAAGGGGGTGCTAATACCTTCCTCTCGCGTAACCGACTCCCGAACCCACTTCTCTTGGTCGTAAGACCGTGCTCTTTCCTTTCTCTCAGGTTTATGCGGTGTTTCCTTTCCCTCTCTTGGGATAAATACACATTGCTGGCGACTCTGTTCGGTGCCACTTTCGCGTTTGTACCAGGATGAAAATCCCAGGAGCGACAGCTGGCGACTCTGCTGGGGATCGAACCCAGAATCTCTGGTTTCCTTAGCGAGTCAATCCTAGCGCTTGTTTGCTTTTCTTTCATTGGGTGTTTACTGTTGAGCTATATTTACCGTTTTATTGTATGGTTACTTACTGCTTTACTGTACATTACTGTATTTATCGCATTTACTGCATTACATATCATTAATGTGCTGGACTGTGCTGTTATTTTCTGTTTGGCGGGCGCGGTGTTCTGAGAGATAAGCTCACTACACAGGCTTGAGTACACACATAGGAATTAGAGTGGATAGTCATGACGCTTGCGTGGTGGTGACCACGTATTGTTGTTCATGAGACCCACAACCAGACGAGGTTCTATCAGGAGCTTTCTGCTACTGCATGTTATGCAGGCCAGTGGTTATTCTCTTGAGGAACTGTCGACTCTGGTGACCATTCCCGAGGACTCAGTTGCGGCACTCCTCCCGGGATGTGACAGTGGCAGGCCACATTCCGTGGCAAACCCATTGCACATCCTCGATCCGAGGACCCAATGCTGGGAACTTGCTATAGGACATCCCTTTTTGAAAGAGAATCAGCGGAGGCACTCCTCGATTGGCGATAGTACTGTACCCTGAGGGATGAATGTACTATTGCTTCTCGACCTCAGTGCCAGAAGCTGAGGACCTTTTTGTTTTGGAGAATCAGTTGAGGCCTCCTCGATTGATGATGATTCCAAACCAGAAATGGTGAACGTATCATCATTTCTCGACCTGAGAGCCCGGGATACTGAACATCCTAGTACCCACATGTGAGAAGGGCGGGTTGTTTACAGGTTTGCAGGTAACCATGACCTCCTACATACCCGGTTTTCTATCATCATTGCACAAAAAGGAAGTTTCATCCTATTGTATTCAGATGGTTCTTATCTATGGTTCTATATTAGTCTCAGAGCTACACTGACACCGTTCACAGTTCAGCACAGACACCTGATTACCTGATCACATTGCCCTTTGCATTGCATTATCATATCCTAACATACATGTTTATTCATTTCCAGGTGCATATATTACCCTTGATTCCAGTCATCAGGTCCCTGCAAAGATGAACACTAAAGAGAGGAAGAATATCATCAGCTATAAGTTCCTTACGCCTACTTTGGGCCCTATTGTTATGCTGAAGGGAATGGCGAGTCCTGCAGTACGAGAAGCTTTTGAAGAGAAATATGGGTGGATTTTATCTATGGTCCGTAATGTCAGTGATTATGAAGCCAGAGGTCTCCATACGTTGATGCAGTTCTATGATCCGCCTCTGAGGTGTTTTGTATTTCCAGACTATGTGTTGGTTCCTACCTTGGAGGAGTATTCCAACATGTTGGGGATTGCTATCAAGGAGGAGCCCCCTTTCTTTGGATCGGTGGGGGATCTTGACTTTGGGAAGGTGGCTGGTGCTCTTTATTTGAGCAAATCAGAGTTAGACGCCAATGTCTCCAACAAAGGAAAGATTCGTGGTTACAAGCTGGAATATCTGATTAAGAAGGCCCAGGAAGCAGCTAAAGGCGAGAATTGGCTTGTTTTTAATGCTTTGCTAGCCCTTTGTATATACGGCATAGTGTTGTTTCCAAACGAGCCGGATTTTATTGATACGGACGCTATACGAATATTCCTGATGAAGAACCCGGTGCCAACGCTACTGGGAGATCTTCACTACTCGTTGTACAACCGAAACGAAAAGAAAAGAGGAGGGATAATTCGTTGTTGTGCACCCTTGTTCTATAAGTGGTTTGCGGGCCGTTTACCACAATCAGGGGCTTTTGTGGATTCCAAAGATTCTCTAGAGTGGAAACAGCGTTTAATGGGATTGGTGGCCAAGGACATCGTATGGGTAGATCATGGGCTGATTGGCAAGAATATTATCCACAGCTGTGGTAAGTTCCCTAATGTTCCACTGATAGGAAGAATGGGTGGGATTAACTACAATCCTTCTTTGGCCATTCGACAATTTGGGTATGCCCTGACAGGTCCGCCTATTAAGAGAGATGTGGAGGAGTCCCTCTATTTTCATACATCAGATGGGTGGGAAGCAGCACAAAAAGCTTCTGAAAGCTGGGGTAGCATACTGAAAAAGGGGAAAGTTACTCTAGGCAAGCCTAACAACCGGGTTTATCCAGCATATGAAGAGTGGGTGAAGAAAAGAGTTGAAGATTTTCTCTTGCCTTTTGGTAAGGCACCCCTTTTGTATCCGGAGAATGAGAAAGCAAGAAGCACTGCTACTGTGGAAGAAGTTGACAAGTTGCAAGCCTTGGTGAAAAAGCTCCAAGGAGAGAATTCTGAGTTGAGTAGCCGTCTTCAGAATGCTCTACATACCAACAAAGAGCTGGAGCGGAAAGCCCAAGATGCTGAACAAATCCTAACTGCAAAAGAAAAAGACTTTGCTGGAAGAGCCCAACATTTCCGGAAGATTAGTAAAGGTGCTGATGATGCTACTCAAGCCCACAAGCAAACCAAACAGGCGTTAGCACAGACCAAAGAAAAGTTAACAAAGTTTCAGCACGCTTGGGACGAAGTTAGGATAGAGAATGCTGAATTACAGGAACAGTTGCAGATTAAGGACGAAGAGCTTGAAAAGGCGCATGAGCAGAGGAGAAAGTATCGGGAAAGCCTCGGTAAGAGTCAAGAACAGCTAGAAGAAGCTAGAGGTGAGCTGAGGAATACCAAGAAAGAGCTTGAAGAAGTCATGATAGAAAGGGAGATACTCAAGACGCAAGCCGGCATAAAGAGACACAAAGGAGTGTGTGATGACGAGGCTCTGATGCTGCATATGGGTTCTTTAAATGAAGCTCTTGAGAAAAGGGATGTCTTGATCAAAGAGATGATTGAAAAGCCGAATCACCAGCGTACCCGTATACTTTTTGAGGAGATCAAATACTCAAGTGATAAGCTGAAGGATGTGGAATTGTCAGACTGATGTTCTTTTCCTTATATTTTGTTGTTAATGGTTACCATCAGGCTTGTTGATGGATCCATTTTTCCTTGTATTGCATTTGCGGATGAGCCTTTCTTAAATGTACTTGAATACTTTGTTGAATGAGTATGAGCAGTTTTATTCAGAATTATTCCTTATCAGATAGCTGCACACAAGCACATGACCACGATACGTCTCTTTATATCACGATTTCTGGTCTTCAGATTTCTGTGGTTTGGATTGGAATCAGGGTATAAAGCACCTCGGAAATGACAAACATAGCATTGCATGGCATTGCATATCATTTTGCATTTTTGTTACTTGCTTTTCAGGTACTCGTTGCGGGGTCTCTAACCTTTATTTGGTTTCAGGCAGTATAGCTGAGAATCATATTCACCGATATTCGACGCGAAGAAATCAAGTAAGAATCATGGATCAAATGCAGAAGGATTTGGCTGGGGTGAGGGCCCAATTGGGGCATTTTATGGGGGACATTCAGGCGCTGTCCCGAGGTCAGGAACTACTGAGGGAGGAAGTCAACCAGATGAAGATTCAAATGGGCCTGGTCATGGAAATCTTGAATAAGGTGTTAAAAAAGGAAAATGATCATGTGCCCACTTCCACAACAGAGGTCTCTACTCCTCCCATCTCTTTGGGATATGCTTTAGATCATGGATTGCTTCGTGAATCTCCTCTGAAAGCTAAAGGTTCAGAGCTCTCGCATCAGCAGTCACTTCCTGATTTCCAAGAGGATCCTAAGTCAGAGGGGCCTAAGAGGAAGTTCGATCCCATTCCGATTTCGTATGCGCAATTGCTTTCTTACTTGCTCGAGCTCAAGCTGGTTGAGTGTGTTAGTTTGGGACCATTGCCCACGAAGATTCCTCTGGGACCTAATGCTAAGGCTAGATGTGAGTTCCATTCTGGGGCACCTGGTCACAATGTTGAGAATTGTACCAGGTTCAAGCATAAAGTCCAGGAGCTAATTGATTCAGGGGCAATCAAGTTTGCATCAGTTGGTGCTGGTAAACCAAGTGATGTCACTCCCATTGTTGCAAGGGAACTGAGGACTCTCTCCTTTTCCAAAGGGTCTACCTCGCGTCAGGGATCTCTTCCACAACCCTGTGTTGCAGAAGACCTATGTCAGCAACCCTTATTTGTGCCTCAGCCGAATGCAGAAAGGAAAGTGCAGGGCCAGGTTGGGCGCCCGAACCAGCAGCAGCAAGATTATCAGCAGCGGAGGCTACTCAGACCAAGGAAGCCCAAGAGGACATTTGATCCTATTCCTATTCCGTACAGTCAGTTGTTGGCTCGTTTGCTCAAAAGTTCGCAAATCCAGCTGAGAAGGGCCATGCCCGTTCCATACCCCATTCCTCCGGACTATGACATGAGTGTTAGCTGTGAGTTCCATTCAGGAACATTTGGGCACACACTTGATAACTGTAATGTGTTCCAGCACAAGGTGCAGGATTTGATTGACTCAAAGGTTATCACCCCAGAAGGTACCCCACAAGGTGAAGCTTCTGTACCATGGTGAGTGCTCAAAGTTACAAGAACATCACCAGAAGTGGTCAGTCTAGACGGAGCCAAGCCTCTTCAACAACGACAATCTTTATTTTCCTTGCTGCATTTTCATATGTAGTCTTTATTTGTTCGTTCAGACATTGTTCGCATGTTAAAATTTGTTTGTATTTGGTATGAGGATTTTAATGCAATGAATATGTTTTCTTGAAGAATTTCATTTGTGTTTACTCATTTAATGCTAATGTGTACTGTAATACCATTTTTCTTGCTCAAACTCTATGAGGGAGAATGATGATCTGAAAACACAAAAATCTCTAACGGTGTGCTTTGGAATAAGAACCCTGTTGAGGATGTACAGGCATTGTTTCAACTCCTCAAACACTGGAGATATAAGGGAGATAGACCCTCGTTAACCCCCTTTGAGCCTTGAAGTAGGAGTTTCTTTTCGTACGAAAAAACCCTCACATTTAACCCAGGGGCAGGGTAGGCGTCAGTTAATTTGACCAAGCATTCAAATTTCAAAAGGAGTGTGCATCTGAGGATCCATTACCTTCTATTCCACCGTCAAGAGGGCAAGAGATGTGAAACCACAATGGTTATCCATCAACAATCAAAGAGTGAGGCAGTCACGACCTTTCCAATCAAGTCAAGACAAGCCAGTGTCACACGATTTGTTCAAGAAAAAAGGAAAAAGAATAAAAAAAATGAAAAAATGAAAAAAGCCCGCTAAGTTGAAACTTGAAAACAAGCAACTTAGGCAAAAGTTAGGGCATCCCGCTGGACTCTGAAATTAAAGATTCAAAAGAATCAGTCCAGGCAAAAATTAGGGATCAAAAAGCAAAAGAATGTGAAAGCGAAAAACAAAAGGATTACAAAAGAAAATCCTCGAGCAAGAACAAAGTCGTGTGACTATGGACAAAAGACAAAGGGGTGACTGTCAATCCAAAGCCTCATTAGGTGTCAAACCATCAGTATCATGGTTTCCTTAAAGATCACAAAATCTTTTTGAGAGGCGAACGCTTGGGCAAATTAACTGAACGTAGGACTGGAGAACATCACGAAGAGTGGGTGGGCACCAATAAACTTTGAGCCATAAATCCTTTTTTCTCAAAACCGTGAACCAGGCCCCGTTACAACCCTCAAAAGTCCTAATTGAAACAGGGTTATTTCAAAGGCATACTACTAAGAGATAGCGTTCCTGACTCCTATCAGTTGTGCTAAAAGATCTTTGTTGGTGTTGCATGTGCATTGCATTATTTCTTTCAAAAATTAATGTCGTATCCTAACCCGTGATTCGCTCACAAAAGGGTTTGCTACATCTTTTTAGTAAAACTTCGAGATTAACATGTTGTGTTGCATTAGAATTTTCATTCTCAGAATAAAACATTTTCTGCTTGCATACATTTGTTTGACATCAAAAGAAGTTTACATATGGAAATTCAGTCCAGAAGCTTAATCTTGTCGAGTTGAGGATCCTGAAACTCCCGAAGGGCAGCCATATCCAATGGTACTTCCTCAGGAAACTTTGTTGGGCAGGGGCTTTCCCAACAAGTTGTGCTAAGACGTAGTCGATCTGGGGCAATCACGTCGAACCATCTCTTTAAGGTGTAGCTCATCTGAGCCAATCACGTCGAGAAATCTCTTCAAAGTTCAACCAAACTGGGGCAATTATTGCGAGATTCAAATCCATACAAATGCAAGCATTTTTGGTTTTCCTTCGAAGATCAGTAGTCAGGGGCAAAACCACTTCAAGGTTCATACTGGGGCAAGCTATACCAAGAGCACGAGAAGTTAGTCCATCCAAATGACTAATCAGCCTATCCAGAGTTCAGAATACTGGGACAGAATATCCCACGGTGGTATGAGATTGTTCATGAATCTTTTCAAGGCAAATTCCTCTGTAGTCCATACGGTCTGGGGAAGTTACGTCGAGATCCAACGAATCTCTACAAGAGTTTGAAGACACTGAAGCATTGAGCTTGCCAAGTCTTCTGTAAAATCCTCATGCGATGACTTCTTCTAAGTAATCCATGCGGTCTGGGGCAGTTACGGCGAGATCCAACGAATCTCTACGAGAGTTTGAAGACATTGAAGCGTTTTGGATGTCAAGTCTTCTGTAAAATCCTCTTGGGACAATTTCTTCCGGTGGACCATGTTGGTTTGGGACAAGTGAAGAAAAACAGTTGGTCACGCATATGCAGTCAATCAGCCAAAAGGAGTGAAACTAAGGGGCATTCCAACCCAAGGCATTTTTGGTCCCCGTCTTCAGTAGGCTTCATTAATAATGTTCTCCAGCAAGAGATTGCATGCAAACCTTTCTCCCCAACAAGTGGTGGTTCAGAGTTAGATTTTCTCAGTTGCAGAAGTCATATCTCGCACGCGGTATACGTGCATATCCTTTGCTTGCAGGTAGCAGCCTCATACTAGGCTCAAAGGAAAAATTGAAGCCTTTGCGAGATCACGGGATCATGTCTTCTAGACGAGTAATCACTTACTTCCATGCAGAAGACTGGGGCAATCATGTTCGAGAAAGGTGGTCACCCTTTTGTCACAATGTTCACTGATTAAGTCCATCATTCGGTCGACGGTCGGTCACGACGATTCGATATCAACGAATTGAGGTCAACTGGGTATCGTGGTATCTTATTAAGTCGATTCTCTTATTCAGTCCTTCCAACAGCTACAAGCTTTTCTGTGTTGATAACGGTCACAGGTTCCCCAAAAGAGTGGTCTCGTCGACACCGAAACTGATGGTCATTATCCCCAGCGAAGTCGCAGGAGTTTGAAGAGGCTAAATCTTCTGTAAAATCCTCTTATGACATCTTCTTCGGGGACAAATTGTTGGTTTGTCCAAGCATGGGGCATGTTTGTTTCCCCATCACGAAGTGTTGATCATCCCCAGTAGAGTTCGAGGACAGTTGGTCTTCTGTAAAATCCTCTCAAAAGGCATTCCCCAGCACGAGACGTTTTAAAGCAGTTTCCTCCAGCAGAGTTTGTTATAAACTCGTCATCCCTAACGGAATTGTCTAAAGGGAAGCTCGCCTAACATGGGGCATTGTGGTACTTATCCTAAGCTTGACAGTCATATTCTTCAGCAGACTACTGTGGATTTGCTTTGGGTTTCCCCAACAGATCTCTAAGGACTCTTTCCTAGCAAGTTGCAGGGGAATGTTCTAACCAGGATTCGCATATCCCTGGCAAAGTAGCCCTGGTCCCCAGCAAGTTTGTGTCTCTAGTAATGATCCCCCACAGAGGTCAGCATCGAATCTTGTCAGCAATACTCCCCAGCTGAGTTGTTGTTCTCCCCGCAGAGGTTTATAAGATCGGCAGAATCTATTCCTCAACAAGGATGGCACAGTCTTTCCCCAGCCGGGTCAAAAGGTGGATAACCCCTACAAAGGGTCTTGGATTGGATAGATCCCCAAGCAGAGTTTTTTTTATGACTTTTCTTCCTTAGCAAGACGCCATGCAAAGAAATTCTCATCCCCAGCGGAGTCGCTATGACCAGAATTCATTCCCCCAGCAGATGAAGTGATTACTGGCAGATCTATTATTCTTCAAGTCCAATTTATTTTTGGCAAACTTGACAATTCGGAGCAGACGGATTGTTCATTAATTATCCAGCAGAGATGCTATCCTCTCAGGAACCTCTAAAGTCAAGTCATTGATCATTGTTCCTCAGCAAAGTCGGCAGAGATGTTTGGCACGGATGCAGAGTGTAATCCAGTATTGGAATTTTGCGAAAGTCCACCTGTAGTGTGGCAAGCCAGTAGTCGTCTGGCATTGTTAAAAGACGTTAGCAAAGTCCAACAGTGGATTGGCAAAAGTCCGTCTTCGGGTGGCAAAAGTCCAACAGTGGATTGGCAAAAGTCCGTCTTCGGGTGGCAAAAGTCCAACAGTGGATTGGCAAAAGTCCGTCTTCGGGTTGCAAAAGTCCAACAGTGGATTGGCAAAAGTCCGCCTTCGGGTGGCAAAAGTCCAACAGTGGATTGGCAAAAGTCCGTCTTCGGGTGGCAAAAGTCCAACAGTGGATTGGCGAAAGGTCCATCTAAGGGTGGCATATTCTAAAAGTCCAACAGTGGATTGGCAAAAGTCCATCTTCGGGTGGCAAAGCTGCTAAAAGTCCAACAGTGGATTGGCAAAAGTCCGTCTTCGGGTGGCAAAAGTCCAACAGTGGATTGGCAAAAGTCCGTCTTCGGGTGGCAAAAGTCCAACAGTGGATTGGCAAAAGTCCGTCTTCGGGTGGCAAAAGTCCAACAGTGGATTGGCGAAAGGTCCATCTAAGGGTGGCATATTCTAAAAGTCCAACAGTGGATTGGCAAAAGTCCATCTTCGGGTGGCAAACCAGCTAAAAGTCCAACAGTGGATTGGCAAAAGTCCGTCTTCGGGTGGCAAAAGTCCAACAGTGGATTGGCAAAAGTCCGTCTTCGGGTGGCAAAAGTCCAACAGTGGATTGGCGAAAGGTCCATCTAAGGGTGGCATATTCTAAAAGTCCAACAGTGGATTGGCAAAAATCCGTCTTCGGGTGGCAAAAGTCCAACAGTGGATTGGCAAAAGTCCATCTTCGGGTGGCACGAAGCTGCAAAGTCCACCAGTAGCGTGGCAGGCCAGTAGTCGTCTGGAGTTGCATAAAAGACATTATTAAAGTCCACCAGTAGTGTGGCAAGCCAGTAGTCGTCTGGCGTCGTTCAAAAAGACATTTCTAAAGTCCACCAGTAGCGTGGCAGGCCAGTAGTCGTCTGGAATTGCATAAAAGACATTATTAAAGTCCACCAGCAGTGTGGCAAGCCAGTAGTCGTCTGGTGTCGTTCAAAAGACAGTTTTCTCTGACAATGTTTCATTGAAGATTCAAGCAGAGCAAATTTTTGGTTATATTTGGTATTCAATCACTATATACCTTGAAAGTCCGAAAGCAATTGCTTTCAGGCATTCAGGTCTACAGCGCTTGAATAGGGGCAGCTGTAATACCCCAAAATTTGCTCTCCCTCTTTGTCATCATAGCATGGCATTATCATTTATCATATCATATCCACCTCATTAACATTACATTGCATTTAACATAGAAAAATGAAGCATGGCATCCTTCTTACCATCAGGGCATGTGATCAGGTGGAAGGGGGACAGTCAAGGGATCATTCAAAGCACAAAAAGGTCAATCAAGTTTCCTTAAAGCAAGCCAAGAGGTCTTTCATGTCTCATACCATCTCAATTGATCATCCACAACCTCAAGGATGAGAGATACAATGGGAGATTGAAGCATTACATCTTTCACTATGCAAGAGGTTCAAAAACTGAAGGAAAACCCTCAAAAGAGATAGCTCATTGATCCAAAATCATCCTCAAATGGCATATATCATCATCCTTTAAGAAGGTACACAACATACTCTGAGGAATTTGAAATTAAAGACTGCACATTTTTCTCCTAGGAGGTGGGCACCAAAACTAGGGTTTCCCATTAAATCAGGGAATCTTTGATTTTTTGGACAAAACTTGATGTCATGGTATTCTACATGTTCTTAAGTGTATGTGTATGGAAAATTGCCTCTCAATTGGTTTTGGAAGTGTTTCAATTGGGAAAAAAATCAGATATCAGGAAAATTGGGGCCAAGTCAAATAATCAGAGGAAAAAGTCAACTCTTGACTTCTTGAGCCCAAAATCATGAAATTCATGTTACATATGTCCAATGTACAAAATTTGGTCAAGAAACTCCAAAGGAATCATGAAAAAATCAAGAGGTGGAAAGTTGCCATTTTTGGAAGAGGAAGGGTTACTAAAAATAGCAAGTTTTGGCCATTTTGCATCAGAGTTTGAACCATGGCCATTTAAAATTGAAGCACCAAATGAAAATTCCACTCGGCCACAACAAAAGATCTTGTTTTAAGCTTCACATCCATATGTGGAACATCTCCATTGGATAAAAATTGAGTAAGATATGATTGATCAAAGTTTGAGCAAAGTAGGTCCAAAACTAGGTCATGGCCAAGATTTTCAGGGCACGCGCGCAGTCATTTTCTCAAACACTTGGTGGGCCAAATGTATTGATCAATTACTCATGATTAGAGGCTTCAAATGGAAAATCTTTCAACATCAAAGTTGTTCCTCTATGTGAGATCTTCAAAGTTGGTGTTTATCAATTTTTCATCTGATCAAAGGTTAAGGAGTTATGATGGCTCAAAGAATGGTCATTGCAACTGAAATTTGACCAGGTCACAACCAGGTCATGCCACAAGTCTGCGCACCCATGTACCAGTTCTTGGCCCATCTGTTTATGGTCATTTTTAGACATGTTTGAGGCATCATTTCCACTCAAGTTGCACATCAACATTGCTCTCCTATGTGTCCTCTTTCCAATGAACCCATACACTCCCTAATGCAGTCATTGAGTAGAAAAAAAAACCTCCATAAACCACCCTATGTTGACATTGATTTATTGATGGCATGCTGCATGATTTGGTTCACACACACCACAAACACTTTCTCATTTCTTTCCTCATTAAACCAAACACTCATCACATTCATAATGCCACGTGCTTCATAATACATAAGAATGGAAAAAAGGACAACTTGTTGAACAAGCTTCATGCTGTACCAGCCGTGCCACACCAGTTTCTCTTCATTCCCACCATAACTCACCATGAACCATCATCACACAATTACAGCCATGGATAACTCGCCCTAACTAACTTGGCTCAGTTAGTTAGGGTGCACTCAGTTTAACCATGCTAACTCATTTAACTCCACTCACTAAACCATAGTTAAACTCACACTATAAATAGAAAACTCACACTCTAATTTCATTTTCAACTCCATTCTTCTCATTTCACTCCCAAACACTCTCTAATTTTCTCTCTGATTCTTTCACATTCTCTCCAAAAAACTCTCTCTGCTCTACTCTCAACATCACCATTGCAAGGAAGCTTCGAGTTCATATTGTTCAGCCTACTCCTCAATCTTCTATGATTCTCTCTCAACTTCACCAAAGAGCAACTGATTTTTGAGCTTGGATCTCATTTCTTCTCCCCTGAATCATCATCTTCATCAAAGCCTTTATTTGGCCAAGTGAAGCTTAAGGAAGAAGCAAGCATTTCCTCTGGTTTTCTCAGACTCTACAAGGACTGCAAGATCAGGTTCCGAAGCTTACAAACTCTCCTCTCACGTTTACTTGTTTATTTTGTTATTTTCATGGTGATATGAGCTCATTAGGAGCATTTGAACTCTAGCTAGTTGATAGAGCTTCTTAAAGGCTTAGATCCAAAAGTTAGGGCACAAGTTCATCTCCTCTGTTCTTGTTGTGTGTGCATGTTTCGTTGTTTTTATGAGCATATTCTTGATCTACATGAGCTTAGCTTCAATTTGGTAGGCGATTTGTGTGTTTTGGTGAACATGTGAGTGTTGCAGGTGGTGGTTCTCGCCGGAGAAGGTGACCGGAGGTCCCTCTCCGGCCGGTGAACTTGTTTAGGGTTTTATTTGCAGTTTGAACGTGGACCGTTGGATGTTCATCATCGTGTGGCTTGTGTGATGACAGCGCATAAAAATGTCACATGCGTGGCACATGTTTTATTTTAATCAGAGTGAACATTATGTGGTGTGGCACACTGTATGTGGTATGGTCACTCACGCGCGTGTGTTAGATCTGGTTACTTTGACTTTCGTTTGACCTTGACTTGATCCAATGGCCATGAGTGAGTCAATTTTGTTGACTGAGAGTGTATGCTTGTTATTGTGTTATGCGTGTTATTGGACCTAGACTATTTTTCTATCCACACCTCCATTTCTAAAAGCCCAATGATTTTTGAATTGAGTGATTACTAGGCATGCACCCCCATACATTTTGCATTGCATTTTATTTTTTATTTTTGCTACACGTTTTCTTTTTAATTTTTAAAAATACTAAATAGCATCATAAAATTCCACAAAAATTCATGAGCCTTCTTAAAGCATTTAGAAATTTTTTCATGATTTTGTTTCTTGATTTTATGACTTTTTTCCCCTGTTCCATAATTTTCTTTGAATTTCTTTGGTGTGCATTCTTAATGTGGTACATGATTTTTTTTAATTTTGTTCTTGATCATTAAAAATTGTTTTGATGCTCTTCTTTTTGCATTGAGTCATTATCATCTTGAAGTATGTTGAATGATTTTTATTTGATTTTTTTTAGTCATTTCATGACATGTTTGGTGTTCATTTTTGTGCTACTTTGTATGATATGTCTATTTGACCTAAGTGCATTGTTTGACATCATTTTGCCTTGGTTCCTTGCATGCTACTTTGATATGTGATTCATCTCTGATTAGTGAACTTCAATACCATGTTTTCATAATTTTCATGAGGCCATTTGATTTTTGTTTGATGCATTTCATTTAAAGCATTATAACATGTCATATCATTGTAATCTTTTGTGCATGTTTACATGTTTTCTTTTGTGTATACTTGCATGATCATTTGCCTATTTGGTGAGCTACACTCTTGACATTATAGGACATAGATACATATCATATGTCATCTTTGCTTGTTGATTATCATTTGAACCTTGTGCACCTTTAACATGTTGTGTTTGCACTTTCCTTTGTTTGGAACTTCCATTTCAATCCTACTTCTTCTATCACTTCTTAAATGTCTTGATGTGCTTCATGAATACTTGTGAGAGGTTTGTGAATCATTTTTCATTTCATTTCAATTCTGATCCATGGATTACATGTTCCATTTATGCACATTTCTTCTTTTTCCCTTCATCTTTCATTCTCCCTTTTCTTATGATATCATGTTCTAATGTCATGGAGGATGTTTGTTGCCTATCCACTTGAGTTTGATTGATAATAACCATTTGTTTCCCTATGATGTACATTCTGGTTGTGTCTCTAGGATTTGGTTTCTCATTTAATTCTTTTGAGTTTTATGATGCATTACATGTTCTTTTACTTCTTATACTTCTTATACATGTTTACTAACCATGTAGGGGCTTTGGTAAGTTTCAATTGAGTGTGGATAAGGAATCCACATTCAACTTCTATCTTTTCTCTTTTACAATTCCATTTTATGTTTTGTTAAGCATTTATGTGCTTTCTTTTAATAACTCATTACTTTCCCTTTTTGAATTACAATTCATCTTCTACTTTAGAAGTGAATTGTTTAATTCTTTCTTTCTTTAGACTTTAGGTTGAAACCTCACAAACCTTTAGGATCACTCCCTTTAATCTTCAATTAGGATTGAGTCTTAGTCCATATAGGTTTTACCTTTTCTCCTCTCTTGAGTCTCTCTTCTCATCTCTTAAAGAAAATTCAAAATATCTAATGAAGGTAGGCATTTATTGCATTTAGGCCTTTCATATAAAGAAAAGGTTATAAGGGGTCTTCTCTTATAATCTTAGAATGTATAGCATATAGCCCATCTTGGGTCAATGTGTTAAACATTTGATCTTGTATGAGGGACTTAAATGCAATACTTGTTGAAGGTACAAATAAAAAACACTTCTTCATTTCATTATCAACAAAAACACTTAATAAATACAAGTATGCTAGTGTGTTTGAACCTTGATAATTGGAACTAAGTGTGAGGGTCTTCTTCACCCTTTGTGTGCTTTCTTACCCATTCCATCTTGGAATGCGAGAATGTACACATTCCAATAACTAAGATTCAGATACACTATCATATGCAAATAAACACTTCCTTCTAAAAGACAAAAACCAACAATAACGTCTTTCCTTTGGGAATTCTTTTCTCATCTCATTCACTCTCAACGTATGAACGTGCTCCTACTCGTTCTCTTGCAAGATGGTAACGCACTCGGACCAGCGAGCCTGCAACACCTGAGCTAGAACGTAAGCCGTTCTCTAAAAAACACAATCCACCCCTAGTGAGGGGAACTACGTCGCTCTGATTCTCATGCTCCCGATGAGATACGTAGGCAGTGGGGTAGGGCCCATGCGAGCACTTCTTTTATTTTCCCTACATTTGTTTCTCTTTCTCTCTCTTTCCTTTTCCTTTCCTTTTCCTTTCCCTTTCCTGTTCCCTTTTTCCAGTATCTTTTCTTACACCCTTTGATCGAGACAAGCAAGCGTGGATCCCATCGGGTACGATGGACGCGAGGGGGTGCTAATACCTTCCTCTCGCGTAACCGACTCCCGAACCCAATTCTCTTGGTCGTAAGACCGTGCTCTTTCCTTTCTCTCAAGTTTATGCGGTGTTTCCTTTCCCTCTCTTGGGATAAATACACATTGCTGGCGACTCTGTTCGGTGCCACTTTCGCGTTTGTACCAGGATGAAAATCCCGGGAGCGACAGAGGGTAATGGAATTTCCTTTCCATTTTCAATGGTTGTTGTACCGTATTTGTAAGGGATAGCCTTAGTTGATTCATACGGTAATGGTCCCGGTAGATAGATGACTATGGGAACCTTCTGATTTTTCTGACCATCATAAGTAATCTCGATCCGTTCCCGGTTGGGAACTTTATATTCGTCAAGTAGAGGGATGATGGCAAAAACATCCCTGGTCTGGTGACGACCAGAGATTGTGACAACATCCTCGACTTAATTGGCAAGGTAGTTCGGCGTCCAGTTGATGGGTCCAGAACCCGGATATGGGCGAATCTCTCCACGATCCACCTGACCCTGAAGTGCTGCTCTCACAAGGTAACACCCTTGGTTACTTTCCGAACAGATGCTACAACGATCGTAATTGTGTGGTGGCACCTGGCCACGCCCACTTTGAATACAATGTAACCTTACTAGGTTACCTTCCACTGATCGGACATCCTGACTTTGACGACGAGTAGGATTCCTGTTATTGATACTAATTTGCTGAGTATCTTCGTCCATGTAGATTGGCATCCACCAGTGATTTAACAAGTGCTGAAGTGCCTCCTAGACAAGGGTACAACCTCGATCATTTTCGCAACCTGCTTTACAGCTTTGGTAGTCATGTGATATTAAGAATCCGAGTCAGACCTGCTCAGCATGTAACTCTACCAGGTTGGTATTCATCACGCGAATATCAAAGATCTGAACCATATTGATCTGATAGGAGTTCCTATCATGGTAGTCTTGGATCCATCCAAGATCCATCTGACGCTGGAGGGCCTCTTGTATGAAAGAGCATCCCTGTTTGTTTACCGAGCAAGTCAGACAGGAACTGTAATCATGCCGCGGCAGATTATGATACTAGCTTTGCCTTGTGTGCATTGCCACCAAGTTGGCATTCATCGCACGGATGTCATGGTTCTGAATGACATTGGAATTTGCGTAAACCATGTTAACTCTACGAACTTGGTGCTCTTGGATCCATCTGAGATCCATTTGTTCCTGTAGAGCCTCTTGCACTACAGAACATCCTTGGTTGTTTTTAGAGCAGATATCACACTGGTGATAATTATGAGGTGGCACATGGCCATATCCACTCTGTCTATAATGCATCCTGACCAGATTGGTCTTCAACAAGAGTACATCGTGAATTTGATAGACATTGTTAGTCTCTTTCTCGATCAGATTGACTGCAGCCTTCTCATGTTGAGGCAGCGGGTTCGTAAGAACATTAGGATTCGTATCTTTGAAAGATAAGAGCCCGCTCCTAACAAGCTTTTGCACGTCGGACTTGAAATTAAGACAAGTTTCTATGTTATGCCCTGGACCTCCTTGATGATATGGGCATGTCTGATCCACCTTAAACCAAAAAGGCAGATTTTCCGGTACTGTAAGAGGAGACTTAGTCTGGATGTGCCCCTTAGCCAGTAGTAATGGAAATAATTCTGCTTACAATATGGGTATAGGATCAAACCCTGGTGGCCGTGTTGTACGGTTGTTGTTGTATTGAGGACGAGCCTGCTGAAGAGGCTGTTGTGTCCTTTGCTAATTAGGTTGGCTCTGCGCAACCTGAGGTTGATACGTAGGAATAGGCGCAGGGCTGATAGCAGGAGTTACAGCTGCTACTGGCTGATAACGTCGCCTTTACTTTCCGAGAGAGATATTCCCAATATCTTGCTCTTTTTTCTTAGGGAGAGCACTACCGTATTTTTTAGCACCGCTCGTCGATCCAGTGTCTTTTACCAACGTCCTTCTCGGACGGCTTCCTCAAGACGTACGCCCATGCCGACCATCTCGGTGAAATCACTGGGCGCACTGGCAACCATTCGGTCATAGTAAAATGAGCTTAAGGTCTTTAAAAAGATCTTTGTCATCTCTTTTTCCTCAAGAGGTGTAAAAATTTGAGCGGCAATTTCACGCCACCTTTGAGCATGCTCCTTAAAGGTTTTCGTTGTCCTTTTGCGACATTGATCTGAGTTGATCTCTGTC
The DNA here is from genome assembly GCA_022829125.1 of Lathyrus tuberosus. NCBI lineage: Eukaryota > Viridiplantae > Streptophyta > Magnoliopsida > Fabales > Fabaceae > Lathyrus > Lathyrus tuberosus. Next base: position 627,546 of record JALAZF010000896.1, read on the forward strand.
GGGTGCCATGTCCAAATTGTATTTGTATTGTTGGACGAAGGCAGTGCCAAGATCTCTGAAAGTCCTGATCGTAGCACGGTTTAAACCCATGTACCATTTGAGTGCGGCACCGGTTAAACTATACTAGAAGTAGTGAATCAGCAAGTCCTGATTCTCCGTCTGAGCTGACATCCGCCGAGCGTACATCACCAGATGGCTTTGAGGGCAAGAGTTACCCTTGTATTTTTCAAAGTCGGGCACTTGAAATTTGTGCGGGACTTTCACATTGGGGACCAAGCAGAGGTCTGCGGCGTCCTTTCCGAATAGATCCTGACCGCGAATGGCTTACAGCTCCTTCTGCATTTCCAGGAACTGCTCCTGGAATTCCTCCATTCTGTCAAACATAGTTTCCTTTTTACCAGCAGGTATTGGTGGAATCTGTCCTTCCGGGACAGTGTGCACCACAGGGGGTGGTACTGTGACTACGGCAGTGAGTCTTGGCGCCTCCCGAAGTTTGTAACCTTCAGGAGTTGTTGGTATGCCCTTGGCATCTTCGCTTTCCCGAAGTTTGTAACCTTCAGGCCCAGCGGCTTCTGTTGAGATTCCCCGATCCTCAGTGATCGGCGGAACATATCCTCCCGACATATAGTTAACAGGCATGCCCCAAGGAAGATCTTTCGGCATTTGATACCTAGGATCATACTTCTCTACGATGGGCGTTGAAGTGATCTCTGAGATCACAATTCGTTGTAGCTGAGCTTCTGCCATGGCTTGCATGTCGTTACGAAGCTTTCTCATATCCTCTCTCAGAGCGTCGATCTCTTCTTTCAACTCTCTGTTTTCTTCCTCAAGATCATCCATCTTTTTCTGACGATTGGCCCGAGTATTGTACGAATGAGACAGTTTGACTCTAGAACTGAGACACAAACGTGAGATTCATAGGTAAGAAGAATGTGCGGTGTGAGAATGATGAATGCAATGATTATATTAATTGTTCTTTTGGTTTAATCAAAATAAACTTCGACAATTAGATTGCAAATATCAAACTGTGGGGAAACCCCTTTTTATTGAAATTCAAAGGATTACAGAAACGGAAATACAGTAGATTACAAAGTGCAGGAACAGAAACCTAAGCTAATGGGCCCCGAGTCCTCTCTGAAGAGAAATCGGGTGCTGATTCTGATATCTTCCTTTTCTTTGACCGGGGCTCTTGGGCCGTTGTCGGGTTGTCATTCCTTTGCCAGGTGAAAGGAGCGAGCAAATTCCTTTGGTCATCTTGATTCTCTACAGCATGTTGCTCCAAAATTTCAATCAGAGCATATTTCTCTTTCAGTAATTGCTGTATTTTGATGCACTCTACGTCGAGGGTGCGGTACTTGTTCTTCTAAGACCTTCTCTCCCGTTGAACTTTGTTGAGAGTAACCTGAAGCTTTTCAGTTTCCGTCATGAAGTACATGACAGATTCCCTCGGCGGAAGAATTCCGTAACGAGGATAAGGCATCTTTAGCTTGAGAGCTCTAGTTTGTACCCAGTGGAGATAAGGCTCCACCGAGACACAGTCCGATTTTCCCAGAGACTCCCGTCCTTTCTTATGGACATGTTTCCAAGCTTGCACTATTTCCGTCTTTAGTGCTCTGTCGTTTTCTCCTTCCTTGAAGAAAAGACCTTCCAGATGAACACCCCGTGGGATGTGTCTCATCGGGTATCCAAACTGACGACGAACCAATACCGGATGATAGTTGATTCCTCCCTTAGTTCCTATGAGGGGTACGTTGGGGAAGTTTCCACAATGGTCAATGATCCTGATTCCCTCAAAAATCCTATTACACCAATCTATATCAGAGTTGGTGAGAGACATGATCTTCTGCGACCAACGTAAGACACTCTTGCAATCCCAAAAAGCAGCAGACTTGGGTAAGTGCGAGATAAACCATTTATAAAGCAGAGGTACACAGCATGTGATCTCCCCTCCGCTGTACAAATTTCCCAAGTGTACAGAATGATACGCATCTGCGAGCAAAGTCGGCACAGGGTTTCCAATGAGAAAAACCTTAATGGCGTTGATATCGACGAAGTTATTGATGTTGGGAAACAAAAATAATCCGTAGGTGAGTAAAACAAAGATGCTTTCAAAAGAAGTCTCGTTCCCTATACTAGCAAAGTACAGAGCTTTCTTTGTTAAGAACTGGGCTGGCAAACCTTGGATGCCACCCTTAGTAGTCATGTGAGTCCTGGCCTCAGACTCGTCCAAATGAATTGCTCTTACAATGGTCTGATTCTTTGGAATTTCTTCCAGGCCAGAAAATGGAGCTCGATCGGTGATAAGTAGATCGATCAGATGAGAATACTCCTCCAGCGTTGGTGCAAGCTGGTAATCCGGGAATGTGAAACAGTGATAAACCGGATCGTAAAACTGAATGAGCGCATCCATGATTCCCTCAATCACATGGACTCTTAACAGTGGTAGTAGACCTCTGTACTTGGCTCTGAAAGCCTCAGGGCTAGTGATCATCCTTGCTAACCTTCTCAAATCCCCTAGTTTTGGAACCTTGAAGGTGTACGTATGAGTTCTCCTTCTACCGAAATCCATTAGCGCAATCCTCTTCTCTGATATTTGCAATCACAGTCTTAGTTTAATTTGAAAAACAGAGAGACTAGAAGAGAAGTTTTTTTGAATGTTTTAATGTTTTTTTAAATGAATTCATGAATCCAGCACACAAAAACATAGAAAAAACATGGGGTCAAAGGGTCGTTGTCATGAAGTCAAGGCTCTACCCATCCCCCAAAGGTTTATATTAGGGTGATTTTTGTACCTGTACTCATTATCATCAGCTCCTCCCAGGAAAGAAAAATAACAAGCGGATCGCCAGTGAGTTGTAGAGCAATCTTAGAGTAAGTGTCATTCACCGAGAATAGATCACCAGCCTCAAATGAGGGTAGTATCGCGTAACAACTATTTCCGATAGTTTCCGCACTACGAAAGGGTTTGGCTCCTCAGCTTCTCAGACTTAACAACCGGCCCATTGGCTAAGAGAGTGAATGGGTTGCGTTGGTCAGCCTCCACTGAGGTTGATGGTCGACCCCGTCGCCATCACTTATCTTAAGTGTATACTCATTCTTTCCACATACGGCATCACCCGCATTCCTATTAGCAGAAAAATAAACATGTATAGCAATTAGGAAAAGCAGTATATATATTTGTCCTAAACATCCTAGACCTTTAAAGCTATGAATCCTAAGTTCCTGACAGAAAATGGGTTCCCCAGCGGAAGCCCCAATCTGTGGTTTTCACATAAGTGAAGAGAAGGAAGACCGTGCCTAGATCTAACTTTGAACCGCCAAACGGTGGGCGCCATTTTTCTGTAGCGAGCGATTTTGGACGCGGTTCTTAAGCGCTGGTCGCTCTCTGTGGTTGAGCTTAAACTACAGGTCGATTCATTTTTTATCCTATTGTGAGCTGACTAAGGAAGGGAAATAGATGTCTCCAATTAACCCTGCTTGCATACTGAGTTTAAACAGCGGTCTGTTAGGTTTCGAATGCTATCAATGTGGAGGGGGCCTTTGTACTGGTTATTTGTATTTTCTCCAGTACGGTTTCTTTCTTTTTACCTTGACAGAAGGTTTCTGGCGGGGAACAAGGATTAGGATGTTAGGACTGATGCTTTTTGATAGGTATGTGAGAGTATGGGATTTTGGTTTTTTGTTGATTGTGCTCGCTAAGATCTTTTCTTTCGATCTTATGCCTACGTATTCCCGTTTACCGAAACAGGGAAATCAGAGCGTTCGTAGTTCCTCCTATTCTATGGGAGGAAATGGGTGTTTTTGGTGTCTTGTTCAAAGCCTAAGACGTGAAGCGAAAGGTGATTTGTATCTTGTTCAAAGCCCAAGATGTGAAGCTGAAAAGTCTATTTGTGTCTTGTTTAAAGCCCAAGACGTGAAGCTGAAAGACCTCGGCTTTAGAGAGAATTTGTCATCTCTAAAGAAGGGTTTTTCTGTCACAACTATTGGGTGACTGGTTATAAAGGAGAATTACTTTAACCGGGATACGCGGATCCTAGTAATGCCATAATTTCCTTTAAAGGGGATTTTAACCTGAAGGAGAAGACTTTAACTCAGTGTAGAGCAATGCCATCTTTCCTTAGGAATTTCTCATGCTAAAAGAGAGACAGTGGTGTGGATGTAGATGATCCAGAGGCTTGCCGCTTACAGCGATTAGATGAAGGGGAAAGGAGTTGTTGATGTTTGTGTACTGTGAACGAGGCACAGCTTTGATGCTAAAAGGTTGATTGGATCAACCAGTGGTTTTCTTATACAAAGCCTAAGAGAAGGCTATTATGTGTCTCGTACAAAGCCCGAGAGAGAGGCTAAAAGGTTTTGACCCGACGATGGAGTTGTTTGGTATCTCGTATAAAGCCCGAGATGAAGGCTATTATTTGTTTGGCTCAATAAGAACCCTTTTGTATCTCGTACAAAGCCCAAGATGGAGGCTAAAGGGGTGATTGACTCAACGAGGGAGTCTCTTATGTGTCTCGTACAAAGCCCGAGAGAGAGGCTAAACGTTGTTTGACTCCGCTGGGGAGAATCATTGTACAAAGCCCAAGAGGAGGCTAACTTCATTTAAGAAGGATCATTATACAAAGCCTAAGAGGAGGCTATGGTGACTGCTTCAGTTGAGTGACAGGTCCAGTATACTGATTTTGAAAGAGAAAATCAGTTCTTATATGAGCAACACTGTACTCAAGGATTTGATTCAAGGATCCGGGTTATTCCTGTTCTTTAAGGAAGCGGGAAATCCGAAGGGTATTGAGACTATCCGAGTCTGCGGGTTTCCTTCCTATTTAACAAAGAGGTCACTTGAGAATGTCTTTGAGACTCAAGGAAGTTATACTGTCCAAGTCTAGAGTTTCATCTTTTGTACCATCCTTTGAAAAACAGTAGTAGACTCTATGAAAGGACTGTTCTATGAAGATGATTAAGTTCTGTGCCTATACCTCTAGGAGGTCGTCGGGACAATTTGTACGAAGCCCAAGAGGAGGCTGGAAACTTTTAAGAAGCCGAGAGGTCCTTGTACGAAGCCCAAGAGAAGGCTATCATTCCCGGAGGAAGAGATCATTTTAAGAAGCCTAAGAGGAGGTTGTGGATACTTCTAAGAAGCCGACGGGTCCTTGTACTAAGCCCAAGAGGAGGCGGGGTTGCTTTTAGGAAGCCTGTGGGTCCTTGTACGATGCCCAAGAGGAGGCCGATGCTTTTAAGAAGCCCGTGGGTCCCCAAACCCCGAGAAATTCAAGGCAAGCTATTCACAAGGAATAGATCAAGTCAGGAAAGTTCGAGAATTTGGAAGAAACTCAAAGATGCCATTCACGGAGAATACATTCATCTCTGGGAGTAGAGTTTCTTAACAATTCCTAATGAGGACAGCCGAAGAGAAGACTGTATCTGATGATCCTATTGGGGATCTAGGTGTCTATTTCTATGAATAAATGAAACGGCATCACCTAGTTCTAGACGTAGTTGCCGGGGAAACTCGAAATATCTATATTATTATTACACAGTTGATATGAGTTTATGAAAGGAGACTTACAGCGAAACAGGCCCACAATACAGTTATATATATATATGAGTTTATGAAAGGATACTTACAGTGAAACAGCCCCACAATACAGTTATATACATATGAAAGCGGTAAATGAAAGCGGGTAAACACTTACTCGGTTGTAGAGCTTCCATGCTGTTTGGTTAGTTGTTCAACAAAGAAAGATTGGAAACAACAGTATATTCAAAATCAAAGGAGAAAGTGCTTTGAAATAAAAATATTTGGGGCTTACAGCTCAAGGAGAGGCCCAGGGTTTTATCAGTGAGCGCACTGTTGAATTTGTACAGAGGGACTTATACAAGTGACTGAGACCCAAAAAGGTTTTCTGTACAAAGGGATGGGTCTTACACTCTCTCAAGAGGCCCAAAAAGTTTAAAGAAAAAGAGTGGGGCTTATAACACGAGGGTAGGCCCAGTTGGTTAATTTTAAACTGGCGACGATCGCGTCGTTTATTTGAAAGTGTACAGAGGGACTTATACAACGAATGAGGCCCAAAAAGTTTTCTGTACACAAGGGGTTGGGTCTTACACTCTAGTAGAGGCCCAAAGAGTTTAAATAAAAGAAATGGGGCTTACAACACGAGGGGAGGCCCATAGTCTTTATTTTCAAGATGAATATTCACTTTTAAAATGCTTAAAAACAATTAAAAATGAATTTATTCACAAAAATACCAACTATATTAAATAAATAATATAAATTTGATTTTTTTGTAGAATAAAATATTTTACTATTTTTGTGATTTTTCAGAAAAAGAACCAATCAAAAATAATCAAAATTGAGGGAGTTATTAATTTTCCAAATCATTAAAAAACAATAAGAAAATATGAAAAAGAGGGGTTGGGTCTTACACTCTATTAGAGGCCCAAAGTGTATTTTTGTACAAAAGATGGGGCTTACAACTCAGGGAGAGACACAAAATATTTTCAGTTTGAAAATGGCGATCGCGCCGAGATTTTTAACGTATCGAGACTTATACAATAGCTAAGGCCTAAAATTGTTTCGTTAAAAAAAAGGGTTGGGTCTTACACTCTAATAGAGGCCCAAATGTTAAAAAATGAAAAGAAATGGGACTTACAGCTCAAAGAGAAGCCCAGTTGATTTTCGTTTGAAAATGGCGATCGCGCCGAAGTTTTCTTTTAACGCAGAGGGACTTATACAATAAGTGAGACCCAAAATTTTTTGGTTAAAAGGGGATTGGGTCTTACACTCTAATAGAGGCCCAAGGAGTTTAAAAAACATTTGTTAGGGTGAAAATCAAAGAAAACCCCAATTTCATTTTTTAGGCATTTTTTCAAGAAAAATTAAGTAAAAAATGATAAAAATATCAAATAAAATCATTAAATAATGATTAAAGTTTATGAAAAAAAATATTTTATCAACATAAATATTTAAAATCATTTTGGTTTTAAAAAATCAAGAAAAAAAAAGAAATCATTTTAAAAGCATTTAAAACAATATAAAACACTATTTTTAAATATATTAAAAATAATATTTTTTTTTTGTGATTTTTTGTGGATTAAAATATTATGGGGTATGAATTGGAAAATGATGATTTTTTGCTATGTGAAAAAAAATTGGTTGAGTTTTGAAAATAAAAAGTAAGAAAAAGAGGAAAGATATCAAAATATCATCTCCGACATTTCTTTTGGGGTAAAAACGAGTACCGAAACTTTAATTTTCAACACGTTTTTATCAAATTTCAAACACTCATAACTCTCTCAATTTTTATCGGAATCAAGATCCGGAAAAGCCTATCCTGACCGATTTTTCTCAAGGAATCTGATGGTATTACTCACGCGCACGCAAAATCGACGCACAAAACGCAGAAAAAACTGCTATCGTTTTGAAAATATCGTTCCGCGTCGAATTTCCAACACGCGTAACTCTCTCGATTTTTAACCGAATCAAGATCCGCAAGAGCCCATCCTGACCGGTTTTTCGCAAGGAAACCAATGGTATTACTCACGCACACGGAAAATCGACACACAAAATGCAGAAATTAAAAAACAAAAACTGCTATCGATTAAAAACATCGTTCCGCGCCAAACTTCCGACGCGCGTAACTCTCTCGATTTTTAACCGAATCAAGATCCGCAGGAGCCTATCCTGACCGATTTTTTGCAAGGAATCCAATGGTATTGCACATGCACACCAAAACTCAACGTACAAAACGCAGCGATAGAAAAACCAGAGCTGCTGCGTTTAAAAACATCGTTCCGCGTTGAATTTCCAAAACGCGTAACTCTCTCGATTTTTAACCGAATCAAGATCCTCAAGAGCCTATCTTGACCGATTTTTCACAAGGAATCCAATGATATTACTCACGCGCACAGAAAATTAACACACAAAACGCAGAAATAAAAAAACCAAAATTGCACGTGTTTTCGACGCCGTTTCGCGTAAAATTTCCAACGCGCATAACTCTCTCAATTTTGATCGGAATTGAAATCCGTAAAAACCTATCTTGACCGATTTTTCGCAAGGAATCCAATGGTGTTACTCATGCAAACTAAAACTTAATGTATAGAACACACCAATGAAAAAAAACATAACTGTACATGGTTTTGAAATAACCAAAATCCCACATATAAACATGTTAAAATGCAAACAATGGGAGGATCACAACATACACATTATGGACTACATTTTTGCCTCAAGAATTGTTCAATATGATGCATGTATGTGGACAACAAAGGAAAGCATGATTCAAAGAATTCAAGTTGTGAATTTTACCCCTTTTTTGGAGATTTTGGGCAACCTACCAAGTGCTTTGTTCCAGAAATGATTTGATGCTTTGGACAACCTCAAATGACCTCTTAGGAGCTTTTAGGATGGTTGGAATCGGCTGGAAACCTCTGGATCAAGTTTGTGCACTTTCTCGCGAAATGGTCAAAAACGGCCAAAATGCCAACTCTCTCAAATGGTGTTCCAGATGTGTGGCACAATTTGGGACAGTTCAAGGATGATATTTAGAGTGTGTTTGAGGTTTTATCTGGCTTGGAAAGTGACTGAATCAAGACATGGCTTGAAAAATGCAAAAAAGTGCCATTTTGAGGTTTTGAGAGGTGACTTTGTGATGTTGTGATTACAGGTCACTTTTGATGGTTTGCACAGCTTACATATGATATATATGAGGTGTGTGTGTGATTAGTTTGAGTGGAATTGCTCTCTAGCTCAAAAACTCAGAATTTCCTTACTAATGAAGGCATTTTGGAGTGAAAGAGAGAATTTGAGGAAAGCATCTGTTTGATGGCTTTGGTGTACTCAAATTGAACACAAATGAGCTCTATTTATAGTGGAACAAGTTTGTTTTGGGATCCACAATGAATGGCAACTGCAGCAGGTGTTTGGCCAATGTTGGCCAATGAAAATCCAAGTCTCCTCTAGCCATTGACTAGAGGTTAGGGCTCAGAGCTTTGGTTCCCTAGTTGTTGGATAAGTCTTGACTGATTTCAGATGAGAATGGCTCAGTCCATGCCACCTCTAAGCATCCATTAAATGCTCCAAACCAAAATTGGAGTTTTGTCCCTCTTTTAGGGATTTCTAGGCTTTGGCATGCTTTTCTTTGTTCCTTGGACTTGGGAGGTTCATGGATCAGATCATCCCACTTGGATTTGATCCTTAGATGTGTCCAAAATGATGACAAAGCTTGAAAATTCGTGTGGCACACAAAATGTGCAAATCTGCCCCTGAAAAATTCAGCTTCAGCAAGGCCTTTTGTAAGATCCATAACTCCTTGCTCGAGTATGCTACATGGACGTTCTAGGACTTTTCGGAAAGCTTAGATGACGTACTTCAACTTTGATGTTTGGACCTAGACTTGGTTCAACTTGGATCATGGAGAAAAACAGCCTTGAAGTTGGGACATTGTGCTGAAATTACAAGGCAGATTTTGGCTAAGTGCTGAAAAATGTCAATTTTAAGTTTTTAGCCATTTTGATCCAAGCATAACTCAAAATCCTTAATGAATTGGACTTAGGTCTAGTTGAAGTTTTTGTAGAGGGTAATGAGGGCTACAAATCAAGCTTTGGATGGGGAAAAATGGCTTTGTGGTTTAGGAGTTATGATCCTCCAAAGTTGGTACCCTTGCCACTTTTTTTCATAACTTAGAAAAATTTCTAAGTTTTTATGGTTACCCCTTTTACAAGTTATCCCACTTTCTTTGATTTTTCTTGATGAATGATGATTCCAATCACACATTAACATCATTTTAGGGTTAAAAAACCATTTTTATGAAAAATCTCAAAAAGTCAAAGTTTGACTTTTGTGCACAGTTGACTTTTTATCAGATGAATTCCAAACTGTGCGATTCTTCAGGAAATCATGTCCTTGACCAAAATCAAAATTGATGGACATGTTCCATGGGTGTTATAGGGTGTATTTAATCGTGTCCCACGGCTTGGGAGCATGTCCTGGTCAAAAGTCAAAGCTACAGTTGACTTTTCTCGCGAAACCCTAACTGTGGTTCAGATGAAATTGAAACTTGTTGCTCAAGCTTCTTGGGTCAATCCATTGTTGCAAATGGATCAACGTGGTATGTTGGAGACCCTCAAATCATGTCTTGAGGTCTTGGCTCATGATTTGTCCCAAAAGTCAACTTAGGGGTGAATTAGGTCAAGAAACCCTAATTCCTGATTTTTGATGTATGCATCCCCCGAGGCTAAATTGACTTGATGATGGGGTTTATGATGTTCCATGGAGAATTTTAGGTTATGCTTTGAAGCATCGGCTCATGCCCAGAGGAAAATTTCCATCTGGAGGCCCTAGTCGACCAAACCCTAATTTGGTGACACCGGCGATCCTGAGGCTTGATCCACCTAGAAGGGAGCAGCCTTGTGCTTAATCCTTGAAGTGGGAGTCCTCTTGATCCATTGTGGATATTTGAGAGGCTAGACAAGTTGAAGATCATGTCATTCCTTGATTGATCCTTTGTCTAAGAGCTCTGCGAGGGCTTGAAACCCTAAATCCTGTTTGTAGTGAATGCTCACCCACCTTTGGGGAGACTAATGAGGTACAAAGGTACATCCATATTGTGCTGATGATTTGCACAATGATGAGAAATCTTAGTGGTCAAAATTTGGGGTATGACAGATCTGTTGTTAGATTGTAGGTTCATAATTTGGATTCCTGAAATGATGGTTGTGTACCTCTTTGTACACGTCTAATTTCATTATTTCAGCTTATAAAAAAAAAAGTATTTCTCCCGTATTATATATACACACATTTTAAAATTATTAATGATGGATTTTTTGTCATCATTTCATAATAAATGTTTTTATATTTAAAATTAAACTTGTAATAATTACCTTCTTTATAACCAATTTAATAATTTATATCCAAACTATTTTCATGTGTATTTATTTTTACATAAATATATTAAATTTGTAATTACTATCAATAATATTAAAAAATAATATATAAATATATTAATTTGTCATTGAATTTATATGCAAAAAATATGACACCATTTTCGCACATTATTTCAAATAAATATGTTTGACATTGTCTTGCATACTATTTTTTGTAATAAAGCATAATTAATATAGCATTATACTTGTTTTTTAAATAACTAGATATAATTATATTAGTAAATTTAATATCAAGTCAATTTTAATAGTGAGGTGTTACTATTTCAATCATTTCAATCTTTTAACATTAAAAGTAATTTAATTTTCATTTAATCTTATTTGATTGAAATTTGAATACATTCAAATTAAATATATATAGTGTTTTTTTTTTATTTAGCCTTTTCATTAATTTTTTATTTATATTTTTATCGTATATCAAATGCAATTATCGTATATCAAATTAAATATATAAATTGTTTAGACATTTCAAAGTAAAAAATAAATTAAAAAAAAAATGAAAAGTCATTCATCATAATGGAGAGATGTGCAGTTAGCAAGTTTGGGTAACTCCATCCCTTAATATTTTTTACACATTACATCATCTCAAAATAATCAAGAAATTTTAAAAACAAAAATATGTATTTCAAATAATTTATCCATACAACTTGAATTCGAAATTGACACATAATTTCTCTGAATTTTTTGGAGGTTGCATTTGAAGATAGAGAATTCTTTAAATAGAGTTGTTTTCCTTTTGAGAAAAAGAATAGAAAAAATTACTTTTAATATACATAAAAAATTAAATGTATTGAAGAATGAGTTATTCAGAAATTTTAAAAACAAATATATGGGATAAGACTTTGAATTTTCAATTTCAAAAAACTTAACCATACAACTTGAAAATTGAAATTAACATAGAACCTCTTTGATTTCTTGATGTTCACTTATGGATAAAGAGAAACGAGAAACCTCTAAATAGAGTTGTTTTTTTGAGAGAAGAAGGATACATTTTGATGAAATTAGGTAAGTACAAATAAGGAGTTACTTTTTTTTCAAAAAAGTATTGAGAGATGAAAAATTAAAGGTCTTATCAGAGTCAGAAAACCTTGTTTAAACCGGGAATCCTAGGAATGTGACAGCTAGAAAAAAGTGGACCTTGTTTGAAAAGGGAATCCGCGGAATAGATGTGACAGCTAGAAAAAATGGACCTTGTTTGAACAGAAAATTTGAGAATTAGGTATTGATAGCTGGAAAAAGTGGACCTGGTTTGAACAAAGAATCTGAGGAATAGGTGTTGACAGCTAGAAAAAATGGACCTAGTTTGAACAGAGAATCTGAAAAATAGGGTTGACAGCTAGAAAAAGTGGACCTGGTTTAAACCGAGAATCTGAGGAATAAGGGTTGACCACTATTTAATGATGGCGTGACAAGAATAATGGGTGAGCTGACATCTGTAAAAATGTATTGAGTACACTATACTACTAAAGAGATGAATCACTATACAGATGCCGAAAGTATAAGAAATAAAATATTAAATCTACTAGGTATGTTGTACATCTAGTCTTGTTTTTTTAAAAGCGTATAATATAGTAATAATAAATATATTTATCTAATGGTACAAGTGCAAAATATACAATAAATTTATAATATAATGATGTTGTTATTAAAATTTTAAATTAAAATAATGATATATATAGTAGATTATGAATTATTAGGTTTCAGATGTGTCTTTATTTAAATAAAACTATGATAATTGTCTTTTAATCATTATAAGAAGTTTTTTGAAACAGATATCCTATTCTTTTGTTTTTGATTTTTAGTTCTTTAATTGTGTTGACCATCTTACTTGTCATCTTTAAGCTTTATTCATTCGAAAGGCCTTTATTCAAATGTTCAAATTTTTTTAACAGAAAAAAAAAATATAAACAAAAGTGATATATAAAATAATACACACTTATATTTATTTTTAATAACAAAATTAAAGCTAAATAGTCCTCTTTTGTTTTAGGCTTGAAGATAAACATTCATTTTTTATATTAAAAACAAAATATTATTCATTTAAATCAACAAAAACAATCCAAAATTTATTTTGCAAGGAAAAGAATTAAATTGAATCCAAATAAATGGTATAAAAAGTAAAAATATTTACTAAAAGTGACTTGAATATTCATACTATCAATTTATTTTAGTATTGAAATTTGGATTATGCGTAATTAAATATGCTGTAAATTGAAATTGATTTTGTAAGTATGAAAAATCAAACAATACAATTATTCAATTCAAAATTACATGAGAGTGAAAGTGAATTTAAATTTTAAATCAATACATTTTCTTCACGTAAAATCATTTATATATAAAAATTAATTAAGGTTTTCAAAATCTGAAATATTGAGCATTTCAAAGCTTATATAGAAGAGAAAAACTCTTATGTTTTTGCACTAACATTCTATCTTTTTATTTTCATGAAATTTAAAAAGAAAAAATTGATTAATAAATTTAACACTTTTAATAACAACATCAATTAAAATATATTAGTTGAGTTAAAAAATAGGTGAAAAAAAATAGTAATTGACTGTTATATAAACATATGATATTATATAAACATATGATATAATATCATATAAAATAAAATTATATAAAAAATTTTAAATATATTTAATCTTCAAATTATTAGCATGCATATAATATAATATAATCAAACTTATATTCGTACATATTTTTAATATTATATATATATATATATATATATATATATATATATATATATATATATATATATATATATATATATATATATATATATATATATATATATATTGTCTCAAAGTAACAAGTTAACATTACCCTTTTTTATTTATATTTCAATGGGAATATCAAATGTTATTATCCCTAATACGAATATAAGTTTATTAATCTTCAAATTTTTATGATATAACTAATGAGTTTATTATTTTTTTTTAATACAAATTTCTTATTTGTTTAACATGTGTCTCAAAGTAACAAGTTAACATTATCCTTTTTTTATTTATATTTCAATGGGAATATCAAATGTTATTATCCCTAATACTCACATCACTTTTATTTTATGAATAAAAATTAATTATTGTTTATGATATGAAAAATATGAAAGAGAAATATATTTTGAGAGATAAAAGATTGTTTAAATATTATAATACTTTAATTGTTAATAATTTTTTTTTTTAACACTAAAACACTTATTATATTTATGTTAAGAGTTTAAAGGTCGTATACTAAAAGTGTAAAATAATATTACACATACAACCAATTAAAATTCTTATATTTACTATGTCTTGTGAATATTTTAAAAATAAACGTGTGATTTTGCGGAATAAATGTTTCTCATTGGTTGACAATATCGACGCATATATTATACATATCAATGCATATTCTATTTTCTCTCATATTAAAGTGGATTTGAATTTGAATATTATATTCAAATAAATGGAGCCATTAATATCCTTTATTTATGTGTTGACTTGAATTTATATTAAAATATAATTAATACATTAAGGATAAGATTTCATTCTTTATTATTAGTCATAATTTTGTAGAGTGTGTATTGTAGTAGAGAGCGTTCATAGTGAAAACATAATTTGATATTGAGAATGAAAGTGATTCAATTCATGCATTGGGAGACATCCATATATATATATGTGTGTGTGTGAAGTTAGTTATTGTTGAAAATAATAAGTCAAGTGTGAATTAGACTCTCACATTGGTTATAAATATGGAGACTTGAGCATTTATAAGTGAGAGAACTCACACACATATCAACTTAAGGTTTTAGGTGAGTATGTGATGTCTCTCTCACTTGTGTGTTACTCTTGCCCCAATGTTGATGCTCCTCCTCATGATCCAACAAATGGTATCATGAACCTTTGGTTCGAGTAAAGGGGTCGGCTTACTTGTATCGAAATGCCCAGGAAAGTGGTGTCCCGTTGAAATCGAAATGCCCAAGAAAGAGGTGTCCCGTTGAAATCGAAATACCTAGGAAGAGGTGTATAGAAATGCCCAGGAAGAGGTGTCCACTTGAAGAAAAAAAAGTGTCAACGATGATAGAAATGTATGTGGACAAAATAGTTTCCACTTGAGGGGGAGCATTGTGAACTCACACTTGAGGAAGAGTGTTGAAAATAATAAGTTAAGTGTGGATTGGAGTCCCACATTGGTTATAAATATGGAGACTTGAGCATTTATAAGTGGGAGAACTCACACACATATCACCTTAAGGTTTTGGGTGAATATGTGGTGTCTCTCTCGCTTGTGTGTTGCTCTTGACCCAATGTTGATGTTCATACTCATTACCCAACAGTTACAAGCTTCAACAACTTTTAGTTAAGTAGTTACAATAACATGAACTAGAAACTTAACACCTAATTTGAAGTATAAGCAACCTACTTCTAACTAACTTAACCAATGGTTCATAATGAGGTAATGAAACAAATTTCTAAGGCCTTAGTAAGAGGATCGGCCAGCTGGTACTTGGAATGGATGTGTATCAACTTTATAAAATTCTTAGCCACATGCTCTCTAATGAAGTGACAATTTATGTCAATATGTTTAGCTCTTTCATGGCTCATATGATTATTTTCCATTTGAATTACTGATGTGCTATTAGAGAAAACTTTACAAGAATGAGCATTGATGTATAATGCTCTTAGGAGTTGTTTTAGCCAAAAGAACTCAGATGTGATAGATGCTAAAGCTTTATACTCGACTTCAGATGATGACCTTGAGATTGTTTCCTGCTTCTTAGACTTCCAAGCCACCAAGGATTCTCCAATGAAAATACAAAATCCTTTGGTGGATTTTCTTGTTATGATGCAACTTCCCCAATCTACATCAGAGTATGCAAAAATATGTAGAGAAGGATTTGATAAGAACATTACTCCTTGACCCGGTGTACCTTTTAATACTGCAGAATGTGATTAGACATGTATTGACTAAGTTTGTTTACATCATAGGAAATGTCGGGTCTAGAGATGGTTAGGTAAAACAATCTACCAATGATTCTCCTGTACTCAGATACATCTTCAAGCAAGGGCCCTTCTTCATCATTGAAACTTGCACTAGGGTCCATAGGTAGGGAAACTGGTTTAAAATTTATGAAACCCGTGTCTATAAGAAGCTGGAGTGTATATTTTCTCTGACATAGGTGAATTCCTTTACTTGAATATGATATTTTCAATCCAATAAAGTATTTGATATCACCTAACAGCTTCAATTTGAACTGGCTTTGAAGCATATTTTGAGTGTCTTGAACTAGTTTTGAGTCAAGACTTGCAAGTACAATGCCATCTACATAAACCAAAAGGACAACTAGAGATGCACTGGTTCCTTTTGTAAATAGAGAGTGGAAAACTTGTGAATTCATTTTCCAAAACTGTTGTGGAAAACTTGTGGTGCCATTGCCTTGAAGTTTGCCTTAAACCATAGAATGATTTATTGATTTTACACACCATGTTCTCCCCCTCACTTGGATATCCAAGTGGCAGATCCATTTATATTTGCCCAACTAAATCACCATTTAAGAAGGCATTGTTTATGTCTAGCTAAGAAAGTTTCCATTTATGAGCAGTAGTTAGACTAAGTAGAACTCTGACAAATGTGAGTTGAGAATGTATTTATGAAATCCAGGCCAGGTTGTTCAGTGTGACCTTTGGAAAACAATCGAGCCTTGTATTTATTCAATGAACCATCAACATTGAATTTTGTTTTGTATAACCATCTGCATCCAATAGATTTCTTTCCATGAGGTAGAGGTTGTATTTTCCAAGTGTTGTTTGCTTCTAGAGCAATTATCTCCTCACTCATAGCTTTGCACCATTCAAGGATTTTGGTTGCCTGATGATATAAGTGAGGCTCATATACTGAGAAAACATGCATGACAAATTCTTTGTATAGACCAGACAACTTGTCATAGGATAATGAGTCAATGAGAGGATAATGGACATTACAAACAAAATCTCTTAAGCTAGTTGGAGCTCTATGAGTCCTATTAGACCTTCTGAGAACATATACATTTGGATCAATAAGTGCAATATAATTTGTGTCATGAACAGGTACTATAGGGTTCGAATTGTCATGTTGAGGAATATTAGTGTTTGACACATAATCATCAGCGTCATGAGAAGAGTAATCACTAATAGGATTTTGCAAGACTATTTGATGTAAATGATCATCATGACTGTTGTATCAGACATTGAATGAAAGGGGAAGATGTCCTCTTGAAAGAAAACTTCTCTAGAAATTTGAAAGGTTTTGGACACTAGGTCATACACTTTGAAGCCTATGTAATTAGCATGGTGTCCAAGAAAGACATAAGGAATGTCTCTAGGTGTAATTCTGTTTCTATGTTGTGGAATGGTAGAAATGTAACATAGACATCCAAACGCTTTGAACTCAGAGAGTATGCAGATGGTTTTTCATAAAGAAGTTCAAAAGTTGACTTGCTCTTTAAGACTAATGATGGAGTTCTATTGATTATGTAGGTGGTTGTTGTTATACAGTCCCCCCAAAATTTGACTAATATCTTA
Organism: Lathyrus tuberosus; assembly: GCA_022829125.1. NCBI lineage: Eukaryota > Viridiplantae > Streptophyta > Magnoliopsida > Fabales > Fabaceae > Lathyrus > Lathyrus tuberosus. The sequence continues at coordinate 645,023 of JALAZF010000896.1, forward strand.
GCATGGAACATCAATGATCTAGCTACATTCAGCAAGTGTTGATGTTTTATTTCTACAATCGAGTTTTTCTCAGGTTTGTAAAGGAAATAATATTAATGAATGGTGCCTTGCTCCTGAAGAAACTGAGTCATATGGAGTTCCTTTGCATTATTGGTTCTCTTGCCTTTGATCACCTTAGCAAACCGAGTCTTTACATGTTTAAAAAATTGTTGTATCTTGATACGAGCATCTAATTTATTAGCTAGCAAATAAATCCATGTAAAATAAATAAAATCATCAACAATGGTTAGAAATTAATATTCTCTATCATAGGTAAATTTTCTATAAGGATCCTATAAATCACAATGCGTAAGATCAAAAGTGTTAGCAGAGAAATGATTAGGGGATTGAAATATGAGTATTTTCATTTTAGCAACAGGGCAAATAATGCACTTATTTAAATTAAAATTAGAAGGTACATTTATTAAATTTTTAGTGCTAGCAGTTATTAAAATAGAGTGTGACAAATGTCCTAATATATGGTGCCAAAGTTTGGCATTGCTAATAGTAGAAACTGCATTACAAGGACTAAGTAAGCTAGATTGAGACATGGAATAGTTTGTTATGAAAATGTATAGTCCAAAAATGAGATCACCCTTCCCAATCATCTTGGATTGCCTGGTGTCCAGAATGGGAAAATGATGCTTAACAAAGATCAATTTTAGATGTGGAATGATGAGTAACTTAGCTACTAATATCAGATTGTCATGAAATGTTGGAATGTATAATACATTTTGATGAGTCAAGGAATCATTAATAACAACTTTACCTATGGCTTGAACACAAATTTAAATGCCAATTGGATAAGTGACAAATTTTTCTAGCAATGGTTTGTATGACTCAAAAAAGGAAGTATTGCAACAAATGTGAGAAGTAGCACCTGAATCTATGATACAAGTACTAGAGGACTGTGATTTATGAGAGTCAAGAGTGGAAAAACTAGGAGATTGGAAAAACTAGGATTCATTGGTGGAAAAACTAGCAGAGATTTCCTTTGAAACTGAATTAAAGAGCCATAAAGAAATTGTGATGTTATTGTGTATCCAAGAATGATATTAAGGTTATCTATCTAATGGTTTTGGAATCGTGTCGTCCACAAAACCAGTCTTGTTATTGCCATTAAAATCCATGATCATCGCACGACGCCATGAGTTTAAGTTATCCTTGATTAATGGTTGAAAAACCAAAACAACACCGGGATGATCAGATGAATAAATGTAGTATGGATCATCGTGATTGTCCATGGAAGCAAGGGAATCACAAAGGGGCAATTAAGAAGAGGAAGGAAGTAATCACTATGAGAAGATGATTGAAAAAATGGAAGCAAAAGAATAAAAATTATCTGTTGATACCATATTGTAGTAAAGAGAGTTCATAGTGAAAACAAAATGTGATATTGATGATGAAAGTGATTCAATTTATTCATTGGGAGACATCCACATATATATGTGCAGAATTATCAATGAAAAGTTAGTTACAAGCTTCAACAACTTCTATTTAAGTAGTTACAACAACATCAACTAGCAACTTAACACCTAACTTGAAGTATAAGCAACCTACTTCTAACTAACTTAATCAATGGTTCATAATACTATATCTTAAATTTCCTATTGTACTAAAATTTAAATATGTGTATCATATTTTAGTTCATATTGAATAACAACATAAAATTTCTTGATTAATCATTACCACCAATGAATCCTAAATAGAATAACCACTAGTTTCTCTTGTAGAAAAATGACATGGAAAACCTAGACAAAAGTGGAAGAATGAAAAGCAAAAAAGTGATAACTCAAAAGAGATTGGAAATTAAATCTCGAGGCATCAAAAAAGATAGAGTCAAAAGAAGCAACATGCATAGCGGAAAGAACATAATGCAAAAGCTCGTGGAATATGGACAAGTTGGGCCCAAAGACCACAATCTGGACAAATTAGGCCCAAAGACCCTCAAGGCCCAAAGGGAGAAAGGAATAGGAGATTTGGAGGGCGTGGAGGTTATCACTTCTCCTGGAAAATTGATCTTCTCTCTCACCCAAATGATGGAAACTATGAGGAAATCTATGGAGGAAGTAAAAAGGAATCGACTAAAGATAGAACAACTGAAATGAAGAGAGTTGTTGATACACATAGTCATCTCCAAGGGGTCGACAATAAATCTTATAATTTGGAATGATTAGAGAATAATACAAAACCTTTATCTGGAGTAGAGGAGTGGCGAGCAAGGATTTCTCTCGGATGTTTCAAAATTACATTCGAATGTATAGACCAAACATGTTTATTATTATGGAAACTAGATCGGATCCTACAAAGCTTCGCAAGAAGTTTCTCTATCTAGGGTTTGAAGAATACAAGTACGTTGATAATAGAAAGTTTTCATGAGGCATATCCATGGCTTGGAAACCTACCTCAATCAATATGAACATTGAGCGCAAGCACTTCCAATTCATTCATGCGAAAGTTAATCTCCACAATGGTGACGACTGACACATTACTCTAATTTACACGAGCCCTAGATAAGAGGGAAAACATGATTTGTGGAATCAGCTTCAAGGACTTGCGTAACACATTTGTGGTAGATGGTTCCTTGGAAGTGACTTCAATGAGATTCTTGTTCCTTCTGAGAAAAGATGATGGGTCTCAACTTCAACCAAAAAATGCCCTCTTTTCAAAAATTGTATCAACTCGTGCAACCTTTTCACTATGTAATTTATAAGACATAATTTCACTTAGAGAGTCCCAATGCAGCATAGAGGTGTGCGTATCTATGAAAGGCTTTGTGTAACGATGCATGGAGATCGTATTTCCTGGATGACTGGGTCAGGGAGTTACCTTGAGTAGATTTTTATGATCACCGTCCACTTATCATCTCCCTCAAGGATCTTTCGTACACAAAAACCCACAGAAGTTTCAAATTTGAATGTGCTTGAGTTTTAGAAGAATCCTACGATGCTATGATCATTAAAGCTTGGAAGCCCCATAATCCCCTCATGATCAAGCTTGATCGGGTCAGGAATAGTTTTAATAACTAGAACATATGCATGCTTAAAAGCCTGCAACAAGAGAAGAAAAAGATTATGGGGAGACTCTCAAGTATCCAAAATTCCATTCATGAGGGTGGAGGACATCTGGGATTAGAGAAGATTGAAACCATATTACATTAGAACTTATCTAGGATCCTCTACAAAGAATAAATTATGTGGTTTTAGAGAGCTAAGACACGGTGGTTATCTGATGGGGATATAAAGACGATATTCACCATGTTTCTGCTGTCTAAAGGAGAAGTATAAAAAAATAAGTATAATAAAGTATAACAAGGGAGAATGGATTGGAAACCCTGATTAAATTCAAAAAATATTCAAAGATTGCTACCAGCTCCTTTTCACTACTGACTTAGAAGTGCAGGATAGGTGGCATACTACTATAAAGTTTCCAAGTATTGATAGTGAGGATCTTGAGATTCTCAATGAAGGTCTGAAGGATGAAGAGATTAAACAAGCTCTTATGGGAATGGCTCATGGAAATGTCTAGTCCCTGATGGTTTTCCAGCAGGGTTCTACCAAAAATCCTATGGAGAGGATTTTATGAAAATATCATAGTGGCTCAAAAGATGGTCCATAGTATGCATAAAGCAAAAGGTAAAACTAGATGATTTGTGATGAAATTTGATCTTCCTAAAGCCCGTGACAAACTGAATTGGAGTTTTCTCAACAATGTTATGATTGAAATTGGGATTCTAGAGAAGATGAGATTCATCGTTATGGCAGTTGTCTCAAGCGTGAAGATGACAGTCCTCTAGAAAGGCCAAAAATATACCTACTTTGATACCAAAAAAGGAATACGGGAGGGAGATCCAATCTCTCCATTCCTCTTTGTTCTTTGCATGGAAAAGCTCTCTCACGTGAATTTAGAAGTTGTGGAAGAGGGAAGCTGGAAATGCACGAATGCATGTAGGAATAGTCTTAAGATATCGAATTTGATGTTTGTGGATGATCTTCTGATTTTTGGCAAAGCAATTGATACTCAAATGAAGGTGATGAAGAGAATTTTAGATAAATTTTGTAGTATGTATGAGGTTTACATAAATTGGGAGCCACCGAAGCTTGATTGGCTGACTCTCAACATTAATGGTTCGGTTCAGCAGAATAAGAATGTTGGTTGCAGAAGACTGTTATGAGAGAGTAATGGAAATTGGATTATAGGATTTACCAAAGGCTTGGGAAGTTATGACAATCAGAATGATGAATTATGGGGAATCCTGGAAGGTTTGAAGTTGATTTCGAATAAAGAACACATGAAGTTGAACATACAGACTAATTGCAGGAAAGCCTATGATGCCATCATGAAAGACACTTTGAAAGTTGGGATATGGAATACTTTGGCGCAGAAGATCCAAAGGAGTTAAGGCAATTTAAAGAGACAAACTTTAAGCATATTTGAAGGGAGACCAATTGTTGTGTTGATGGTTTGGCAAAGTTAGGAACTAGGCATAGTTCTAATTTCCAATTGTATGATGTATGTCCTATAGAAATTCTTAAGGTGTACAAAGATGACTTGGAAGGTGTTACCAAGAAAAGGATAGTCTTGTTGTAAATTCGACATATGGGCCACTTCTTTAACAAAGGAAAAAACAAAATCATATCACTACTAAAAATAACACATCTTACCTCAGTCGCGAAATGGCTTTTACCTCAGTTATCTAGGCGAGGTAACAAAAGGCGACATGAAAACGTACCATATTCCCCCTCGGTTTTTTTAAAGCCGATGTTAGAATGTAAATGATCATTGGTTCAATCCCTAGAAACAACATATTTTTATTTTCTAAATTTTGTTGTGCACGCCATATACCTCTCAGTTTTATTTAAAAATCAAGGTAATAAGGTATATTTTTACTTCAATTTTAAGTAATAATCGAGTGGTTAATCTTATTTATTTCCATATATAATTTGTTTTAAATCTCATTCTCACTGGCCTGTATCATATCGTTATAAATCTTGTAAACACAAAATACCAAATTTGTGTTGTTTTAAATCTTATTTTCACTGGCATGTATCATTTTTTACACAGAAACTACAAAATATGTGACATAATTGGAATATGTCATATCATTTTAAATCTTGTAAACACAGAATAACAAATTATCATTGTTTTAAAAACTAAATGTACAAGTTTACTTTGTTCTCATCAAAAGAGAATACACATATTTACATATTTGCACATAAAAATGACAAAACCTCTGTACATATACAAATTAAGATTATAACAACCAAGAAAACTATTGTTGTCGAGATTCAAAATAAGATAAGAAGGCATCAGCCCAATGTGATCGGATGTCATCTATATCTTCTTTTGAGTGTGGTGTTATGCCATTAAACTCCTATAATCAGAAAAAAAAATTAAATTATGATAAGCTAACAACAATTAAATTAACTCAAGAAATATAAATATGTATACTTGATGCTTCATCGATCCATTTGTAATGTCTGCGGAGACAATATAGAGCATAGATCTCATAACATAGAATCCACAAGAATAGTCGTTGGGTTGTTTTCGCCACTACAAATAATTTTCATATACTTATATCACTAATACACACAAATAATAGAAGTAAAAAAGTACAAGTAATATACTTACTTTTGGGTATAAAAAGTTTGGCTTTTACCAAGTAAATTTTGTTTGATTGCATTATGTCCCTCCAACGCTCTACACATATCGGTTAAAATTAAACATGAATAAAAACAATTCAAATCAAAAGTTAAAATTTGTGTATTAATAATAATACCACTCACCATTCAAAACGTTGACCACAACTTCATGCAACACAGAGTGCAACGAGCAAAACACAAACATAGCATTTTTCCTCAGACATATAACAATTAGATGCCAATGATCAATACATAACCATTCAGAATAATTAAATATATGTATAAAATTTATTTATAAATGAAAACACATATACTTACTCGCCGTAAAACGAGGTTAAATAACATTCTTTTTTCTCTTTCAACTTTTCTTGTATGTAAACAAAGATATTCTTTCTTGTTGAACTGTGAGTAAGACCAAGCAGCGATGGATCTAAGAAACAATAATTATTTATATTCCTTTCAACATAGAACTCGTGTATGAACCTGCAAGAGTCAAATATTTAAAGTACAAGAACGTATGAATATAAATATAAATCAACATAAAAACTTTACTTACGAGCACCAAATTTGTAACACGTAATTGTCTAGGTACTCATCTCCCTTCAAAAGTTCATTAATAGAATCCTTAGAAAGTATGAATAACTGACTTGGACCATGCCTTAATGTATTACCCAAGCATGGTTCTTGAATACTTTCAAAAATCATTGATAGCTCTCAACGTTGTCTAGTTTTGGTGGTGCGTTAGTACTGCACTGATTGGAATAAAAACTTTTATTTTGTCCTTGTACCGCCCGTAACTTTCTTATCTACATTCTCTTGAATTTCCAACTAATTTGAATTTGTTTGGTTGAATAGACCCAACGAATTCAATTTCTGCATCATAAAAACAACATAAATATAATACAAAATTAAAATACGCAAACAATAATAAAAACAACATAATACTTATACCTCAAGCACATTGCGGGTACACTTCTCATATATCTTCTCAAGATCCTCATCGACCATCCACTTTCGCTCCTCCTCGGCCTTCGTCTGTCGCTCCTCTTGCTCCTTTTAGACACTCTTCCGTACCTTTTATAACCACCACTCTCTCTCCTCCTCTAAGATCCTCTACCGTTCCTCCTTCCACCTCTCCTTCTCCTCCTCCAACATCCTCTGCTCCTCCATTATTTTCTCCTTTTCCTTCCTACACTTAACAGTAACAATCTCTTCAATATCTCTCCTATGTTTTTCTTATCTAGATGATTTAGATGGTCCAAAAAATAACTTGAAGCCAACGCCTCTTCCAAGACCCCGGACATGCCCAGGATGCTCCTCGATTTCAATCACTTCTACCAAGATGGTACGAAGACCTTGTGAAACGAAGAGTTCGGCTTTGGTTTCTTCAACTAGACCATCCTATAACACACACAAAATTTCATCTTTACCAAATTGATTTAACCAAAATAAAGATTGTTGAAAAAAGTATCTACTTACAATCTTTTAAGCCACTTTGCATGTAGCATCATGATGGTGGAGATAAAGTCGGATCAAGACTTATAGAATCTCCCAGCTTTAGTTCTCTTTGTTTTCTTTTTTCTTCAATCATCTTTTTTTCAAGTTTTTGATATCCTCCACGAGACAATCTATGTAGATAAATATTTCTAGCTCTATTTTCCTTTCCTTTTTGTCTCTTTGCAAAGAATTCAGGAGTGGTGCGAGACTTTACAAAATTTCCCAAACATCCTGATCAATAAATGAATACATTAAGTATGGAGGCTTATACTCAGGGTTATCTTCATCTTTTGGATGTTTAATATAATCATGGTTGAGTTGTGTCTTAAAGCCCCTCCAACACTCACCAGCATATGTAAGCAAATTCTATTTCACCATACTATCATCTGGACTAACATCAAACACCTTCTGTGTTTACACAATACAGTTATTTTTAGTATTAAACAAAAAAATAAATGATCATATATACTTGTAAACAAATCATAAAATACCTTAACATCATCCCATGTGGAGTATTTCAAGTGCTCGTCAACTTCGTTCCAACTATCTATCAAAATACTCACTTTACTTCTACCTTATAACACAATGTAACCCATAAAATCATCAGCATTTTCACCATAAGCCCTGTCGATTCTTATATCAACTGTAATCGGGTAGCGAACACCACTTTCGTGGGCTTTTTTCACCATGGTATACATTGTGGCACCTCTAGTTTTTCTTTTACGTTTTGTATTAACAGAGGTTGCAACAGATGTTTCATGTGAGGTGCACTACAACAGATAAGACCTTAGACAACGCTTTTTTTGCCCTTAGACAGCGCTTTTAAGCGCTGTCTAAACCTGCGCTGCTATAGGTTTAGACAGCGCTTTGAGTAATACCAAAAGCGCTGTCTAAAGGGGGGTATATTTAATGAAAAGTGCTGTCTATGGTACCTTTAGACAGCGCTTTTTGACATTATAAGGTATACCTTAGACAACGCTTTTGGGAAAAGCGCTGTCTAAGCCCTACCTTTTTTAACATTTTTTTGGTATACCTTAGACAGCGCTTTCACCAAAAGCGCTTTCTAAGGTCCACCTTAGACAGCGCTTTTGTCAAAAGCGCTTTCTAATCCCCACCTTAGACAGCGCTTTCACCAAAAGCGCTGTCTAAGGTATATGAAAAATTTTATATAAATTTTTTTAAACCACAATTTTTACCAGGTTTTTTCAACCAGAATTTGACCTGTTTTTCAACCAGCAATTTTTTTCAGAAAAATACCACAATTTGGAGATTCAAATCAATCTAATTTATCCTATTTAAATGTACCAATTTACACCAAAATTATATATCCAAAACAATTGGCAATTCAAACCAATATATATATTTAAAATTACAAACCAAAATTATATATACACCTATTTATAATTACAAATCATTACATTTTTTCTACAAATGCACATATTACTTATACTAGTACTTTTGCATCCAACCAAAGCATTGCTTCAAATCTACATTATAGGTCCTGAAAATACAAAGATTGTAATTCAATTAAAAGAATACATAAACAAAGGCACCGTTTTCAGTTTCTTCAACTAGAGTTAATCCTACAAAATGCAAATACCAAAACTAATTTCAATAGTTTTTATCAATCACAACTATATAATACTTGAAGTGCTAAATTTCAATACTTTACATCCAAATAATGTCCACAACCTTGTTTCAAAATCTGAATCTATACCCGATCCAAACCAATAACACCAGTTTAAAATCAAAACACAAACTAAGTTGAAATCAAAGCTAACCGAATCACAACTATAATGATACTTGAAGTGCTAAATTTCAATAATTTACATCCAAATAATGTTTTGAACAGGTCAATAAATAACAAAGTAAACCTTTCTATACTAACAAAAAATTAAAACCAAACTCTTATTTGTCTTATTTTTTCTTAAAGGGTTCCAATTGTTCCTTTAGTGTTCATTAGCCATTTTACAAAGCTACATATTATTAATTATTTGTCATATATCCTCAAATTCAAATTCATAAAAAAACAATTTTAAATACCGAACAGTACATCTAACCAGGCAGACATTCAAATTATAAACAGTGTGGGTTCAAGGTTCAACTAGTTGAACCAGCTGGTTCAATTTTCGGAACATTGTAAGAAAGAAAATTTTCAATGAATACTTAACTTACTGTGTGCAGATTACACTCTTCACATTTGGATGCCAATAATTTCCAAAAGCACTTAAGTATGAAATAGAAAGTCACTGTGAGTAACAACAATATTATTTTCTCTACGTGTCTACAACCTGGATCAATATAAAAATATGATTAGAATAGATATATTCATAGTAGACTAATATAACTATCTATTTCAGATTTTGCGCAATCTCTTGCAGTACTTATCATAATTTTCTATGTAATACTTTAAGAAAATATACTAAAAGCATATGTAAAGAAACAATATCGAAAATGTAGTTAAGCGTGATTAAACAAGCGTATCAATTTGAAATCAAGAGAATCAATATCCGTACTTTTCACAAAGATTGGCGAATTCACCAAATCGAAGTAGCTAACCTTTTGAGCCATTTATCATAATCAAAGTGTAGATAATGTCCATTTCGATGTCGTTGATCGATCTGTTTTACACATAACAAAAGCATTTCAATAAATAATGATTGATAACATATAGTCATATACAACAATTCATAATTAAATAAAAAAAGTTTGACTTACTGCATCAATGCAGCAAAGCAAGTTTTCTAGCTTTGACATATTTTGATAAACCTTTACCAACCTTAGCCATTCTTGTTAAAGTCTAAAAAAATTCTCAAACCCCATGCAAATTCCGATGCTCCACCCAGAACCTTTGATGTGCTACATACCTGGTTTCACGGTGGAAGCCAGCTACGTGTCGCACTGTTGCGATCCGTGCTAAATGGAACCATTGAGAAACTAGAGTAGTAGTATACCACTCAAGCTTTGTATTCCATAAGATCATAACTCTAACTAAAACTCAGCAATTCAAAATCTTTCAAAAACATTGTTCCTCATCCATCGCAAGTGGCGGTCGTGTCCTACAATACAAAATAAACACTTGATTAATAAAAAACATAACCTGTAATAACCAAAAAGAAATGTTTGAAACTGAAACACTAACTAAACTAGAAACAATGAAAAGATTCGACACAATATTCAGGGAAAATCATATTTAAAATCAATTCCAAACTGAGTCTAAATCCAAACCGGTAACAAATCAATCAGCCAATACAATCAAAGTCGGGACCGTGAGACCGAAATAAGTCAAAAGCTAGAGATAGTTGAAACCGATTATTTGAAGCAATATAACAAAACAGAGTCGAAGCTAATTCAAACGTAAATCTCAGATCAAAACGCAACCGAATCGAAACCAAATCTAAAAACAATCAGAAAATCCCGATGAAAGCAAAGCAAATCGAACCTTACCTGAGTTTGCAAACCGCTTGAGGTCGGCCGTTGCCACCTCCATCTCCGGCCAAAGTGGCTCCTACTCCGACCGGGATACGCTACTGCACGGCCGTTCGAGCACACCCTTCATCATCGTCGGATCCGCTGTCACCGGGCATCACCGTCGTTGTTGTGTTGTAAGCAAAAGAGAAATATCGGATGCTAGGGTTTTAGTGGCGTGCAAGAAAAATGATATCTTGTGGTGCTGATCAAGAATATCAGTACCAGTTGTTGCGGCTGGTTGTGAAAGTGGAGGGAGAATGGTGGAAGAAACAGGAGAAGACACTGAGGAGTTTTGTGAGCCATAGTTTTAGGGTTTTAGCGAGGAGTTTTCACATCGGTTACAAAGAAAGCGCTTTCTAAGGTCTTATATTTTTTTTAAATTTATAAGACCTTAGAAAGCGCTTTTAACTAAAGCGCTGTCTAATATTTTCCATTAAATTTTTTTTTAAAATTTATAAGACCTTATAAAGCGCTTTTGACCAAAGCGTTGTCTAAGGTCTTATATTTTTTTTAAATTTATAAGACCTTAGAAAGCGCTTTTAACTAAAGCGCTGTCTAATATTTTCCATTAAAATATTTTTTAAAATTTATAAGACCTTATAAAGCGCTTTTGACCAAAGCGCTGTCTAAGGTCTTATATTTTTTTGCGCTTTTATTTTTTTAAATGAATAGTTTCCTTGTTTTTAACTTATAGCAACACTTTTGTATTAAAGCGCTGTCTAAGGTGCGATGTTATAACTTACTTTTGTTGTAGTGGTGCTTGTCGAATCGGCCATAACTATCCAAACAAACCTCAAAATGATCAAGAGAAACTATTTCAGTGAATCAAACAACACATAGAAACATACTAACTAACGTTTCAGTGAAAAAGTAAAATAATGATCAAGAGAAATTGTAAGATATAATGTACCATAATTGATGTATGAGAGTTGATGTCCTTAAAGTATGATTGGATAATGTTTTTGAAGAATTGCACATCAAGTTCATTCAATATGTCTAGTTCCCTTCGAATCTTGTAGAACGATTCCTTTGCAAGCGGTTTTGTGAAGATATCTGCAAGTTGGTTATTTGTATCCACGGATGTAACTTCAACATCTCCTTTAAGCACGTGATCACAGAAGAAAAGATGTCAAATGTCGATATGTTTTGTTCTTGAGTGCATGACTGGATTTTTGGTTATGTTTATGGCACTTGTATTATCACACTTTAACATAATACATCCTAGGTTCATGTTGTAGTCGCAAAGTTGTTATTTCAACCAAAGAATTTGAGTGTAACAACTTCCTGCAATAATGTATTCTACTTCAGTCGTACTAAGATCCACATATGCTTGCTTTTTGCAAGACCACGATACAAGAGTGTTTCCTACGATATGACATGTAACGCCCTAGTTTGAGTTATTTTTATTTAATTGAGTCGTTTTGATTATTTTATTATTATATTATTTTATTTTGACTTTTATGTGAAAATATGTTTTTTTCATCGTGATTATGTTTTGTCGCGTTTTGGGAACGTTTGCGAGATATTTTAGTGTGGGGGTATTTTGGTCTTTTCATTTATTTTTCCTAAGTTAGTATGAATAGGAATAGAAAGAGAGAAAAATAGTAAGAAGAGGAGAAGAGAAAGAGAAGACGAAAAAGGAGAAAAAGAGAGAAATCTTGGAAATCAAGGAAATCGATCAACCGACTTTTCTAAACACGATTAAACCGGGTAAGGGTGCGAAACTCGATTATCTTATGCTTGTGTATGATTATGTATGGTTGTATATGACACATACACTTCTATGATATATATATATATATATATATATATGAGATTCAGTTACGGATTTTTTGCTTTTATTCTGTAATTGGATTGTGGGTGTTAGGAACTCAGTTCCTCTGTTACACTACCTGAATTGTTGCATATCTTTATGAGCAGGTGTTGTATGTTTGTTTCAAATTGATGTGGCGTCTCCAGTCTATGCCGTGAATGTGTAATTATACTCTGATGAAATCTTGAATTTTTTTTATCGCTTTAATAGCTTGGGGGTATAGATTGGGGGTGTTACATTAAGTGGTATCAGAGCCAGTCCGTGTCTGTTGTGTCAGTTCTTGTTGGTCGTTGTAGTTGGGTGAGCTGTTTGTTTAACCATAGTTTCTGTTATTGGAAACGAATAGAACATGGCTGGTAGGAATGATGCTGCTTTGGCTGCTGCTATGCAAGCTATGGCTCGGGCTGTGCAGGGTGCATCTAATGCTGCTGGTAATGATGAGTTTAGGAAGAACAAACCGCCTATATTTAAAGGGAGACATGATCCTGATGGTGCACAGATTTGGTTGAAAGAGATTGAAAGGATTTTCCGAGTTATGGATTATGCTGAGGACAGTAAGGTGAGACTGGGAACTCACATGTTACAGGAAGAAGCGGATGACTGGTGGGTTAGTACTCGTCAGGTGTTGGACGCTGGGGATGAAGAAGTTACTTGGGAATTGTTTAGCCGGGAGTTTCTGAGGAAGTATTTTCCTGAAGATGTAAGAGGAAAGAAGGAAATTGAGTTCTTGGAATTGAAACAAGGTAATATGTCTATTGTTGATTATACTGCTAAGTTTGTGGAGCTTGTGCAGTTTTATCCTCATTATGCTGAAGCGACTGCAGAGTTTTCTAAGTGTGTGAAGTATGAGAGTGGATTGCGTCCTGAGATTAAGCAGGCAATCGGTTATCAAAGGATAAGAAGGTTTTCTGATTTGGTAGAATGTTGTAGAATTTATGAAGAAGATAGTAAGGCTCGTTCTACTCACTATAAGAGTGTGAGTGACAGAAAAGGGAAGCAACAGTTCTGTAGTGGTCCGTATGTAACACCAGTTGATAAGGGTAAACAAAGGGGTACTTTTGATCGAAGGCCCAGTGGTGGAGGTATGTCTGGTCCTCTGAGGTGTTATAAATGTGGTGAGTTGGGGCATCGTCAGGTTGAGTGCGGGAAGGATATGAGGAAGTGTACTAATTGTGGAGGTGTCGGACATGTGGTAGCTGATTGTAAAAGGAAGAATGTGGCGAAGTGTTTCAACTGTGGTGAACCTGGTCATATTAGCACAAAGTGTCCGAAACCGAAGCAGGCTCCATCTGGTGGGAAAGTATTTGCGTTGGCAGGGACTCAGACTACTAATGCAGATCGTTTGATCAGAGGTACTTGTTTTATTAATAGTATGCATTTAGTTGCTATTATTGATACTGGAGCGACTCATTCGTTTATTTCGTCTGAGTGCGCTAAACGTTTGAATCTTGTGTTGTCTCCGATGGATGGAGAGATGGTTATTGATACTCCAGCAATGGGGTCAGTAACTACTTCTTTGGTTTGTTTAAGTTGTCCTTTGACCATTTATGGTAAAGACTTTGAGATGGATTTAGTGTGTTTGCCGTTGAAGGGTTTAGATGTGGTTCTAGGAATGAATTGGTTGCAGTTTAATCGGGTTCATATTGATTGTTATCATAAGTTAGTAAGGTTTCCTTCTCTTGAGGAAGGCGAAGACTCGAGTTTCTTATCTACCAAAGAGTTGAAGAAACTTTTGGCGGATGAAGCTCAGTTGTTTGGGTTATTTGCATCGTTGACTGGGGATAGTCAAGTGTCGCTTGATGTGTTTCCTGTTGTGTGTGATTTTCCGGAAGTGTTTCCTGAGGATATTTCAGACTTGCCTCCAGAGAGAGAGGTGGAGTTTTTGATAGATCTAGTTCCTGGTACTAGACCTGTTTCTATGGCACCTTATCGTATGTCGGCATCTGAGTTGGTTGAGTTAAAGAAGCAATTGAATGAATTGTTGGAGAAGAGGTTTGTGAGACCAAGTGTTTCTCCTTGGGGTGCTCCAGTTTTATTGGTGAAAAAGAAAGATGGAAGTATGCGATTGTGTATTGATTATCGCCAGTTGAATAAGGTGACGATTAAGAATAAGTATCCTCTTTCGAGAATTGATGATTTGATGGATCAGTTGGTTGGTGCTTGTGTGTTCAGTAAGATTGACTTGAGGTCGGGGTATCATCAGATAAGGGTGAAAGAGGAAGATATTCAAAAGACGGCTTTTAGGACACGTTACGGTCATTATGAATATTCGGTGATGCCGTTCGGGGTTTCTAATGTGCCAGGTGTGTTTATGGAGTACATGAATCGTATTTTCCACGAGCATTTGGATCGATTTGTTGTTGTGTTTATTGATGACATATTGATTTATTCTAAGTCTCGGGAGGAGCACGCGGAGCGTTTGCGTATTGTTTTGCAGGTTTTGAAGGAAAAGAAGCTTTTTGCCAAATTGTCCAAGTGTGAATTTTGGTTATCGGAGGTGAGTTTCCTTGGTCACGTAATTTCAGGTAATGGTATTGTTGTGGATCCATCTAAAGTAGAAGTAGTTCTACAATGGGAGGCTCCGAGATCTGTTACTGAAATTCAAAGCTTTTTGGGTTTGGCCGGTTATTATTGAAGGTTCATTGAAGGTTTTTCTAAGATAGCACTTCCTTTGACCCAGTTGACTTGTAAAGGGCAAGCGTTCATTTGGGATATTCGGTGTGAGGAAAGTTTTAATGAGCTGAAGAGAAGATTGACGACAGCTCCGATTTTGATTTTGTCGAATCCTAATGAACCGTTTGTGGTGTATTGTGATGCGTCTTTGATTGGTCTAGGTGGTGTGCTAATGCAAGACGGTAAGGTCGTGGCTTATGCTTCGAGGCAGTTGAGCGTGCATGAGAAGAATTACCCTACGCATGATTTGGAATTAGCGGCTGTGGTGTTTGTATTGAAGATTTGGAGGCATTATCTTTTTGGTGCGAGGTTTGAAGTCTTTAGTGATCACAAAAGTTTGAAATATTTGTTTGATCAAAAGGAATTGAATATGAGGCAACGTAGATGGTTGGAATTTTTGAAGGTCTACGACTTTGGCCTGAATTACCATACTGGTAAAGCTAATGTGGTAGCCGATGCGTTGAGTCAGAAATCATTGCATATGTTCGCTTTAATGGTTAAGGAGTGGGAGCTTTTGGAATCGTTTAGAGATTTGAGTTTGGTATGTGAAGTGACGTCGGATAGTGTGAGGCTGGGTATGTTGAAGGTTACTAATGATTTTCTGATGACGGTAAGTGAGAAACAGAAGTTGGATGTGAAATTGGTGGATTTGATGTTGGTTGCCGGAAAGGATGCGAATGGTGATTTTCAAGTGGATATTAATGGTGTTTTGAGGTTCCGAGGTAGAATTTGTATTCCTGATGATGTGGAGTTGAAACGGGTGATTTTGGAAGAAGGACACCGGAGTAATTTGAGTATGAATCCGAGAGCGAACAAGATGTACCAAGATTTGAAGAAGATTTTCTGGTGGTCTGGATTGAAAAGAGATGTGGCTCAGTTTGTGTATGCTTGTTTGACGTGCCAGAAGTGGAAAGTGGATCACCAGAGGCCTAGTGGTTTGTTGCAACCGTTGGATATTCCAGAATGGAAATGGGATAGCATTTCTATGGATTTTGTAACCGGGTTGCCGAATACACAGCGAGGGCATAATGCTATTTGGGTGGTTGTTGATAGGCTGACTAAATCGGCTCATTTCATTCCGATTGACATCATTTTTTCTTTGGAGCGGTTAGCCGAGATTTACATCAGTGTGATTGTGAAGTTGCATGGGGTTCCGTTGAGTATTGTGTCTGATCGAGATCCAAGGTTTACTTCGAGATTTTGGGAAAGTTTACAGAAGGCGTTGGGATCTAAATTGAGATTGAGTTCGGCTTATCATCCGCAGACGGATGGTCAGACGGAGAGAACGATTCAGTCTTTGGAAGATTTGTTGCTAGCGTGTGTTTTGGAACAAGGTGATGTGTGGGATAGTTATCTTGCGTTGATTGAATTCACGTATAATAACAGTTTCCATTCGAGTATTGGAATGGCACCGTTTGAAGCGTTGTATGGATGAAGGTGTCGAACACCGTTGTGTTGGCACGAATCTGGTGAGAGTTCGGTGGTTGGACCGGAGTTGGTGCAACAAACTACGGACAAAGTGAAGTTTATTTGTGAGAAAATGAAGGCTTCTCAGAGTAGACAAAAGAGTAATCATGATCGTAGAAGGAAGGATCTAGAATTTCAAGAAGGCGGTCATGTATTTCTGAGGGTTACGCCGATAACGGGTGTTGGTCGTGCATTGAAGTCGAAGAAGCTTACTTCTCGGTTTATTGGTCCTTACCAGATATCTGCGAGAGTGGGTGTTGTGGCTTATCGGGTGGCGTTGCCGCCGAATATGTAGAATTTGCATGATGTGTTCCATGTTTCACAGCTTCGGAAGTATGTTCCGGATCCGTCGCATGTGATTCCGATGGATGAGGTTGAGGTAAGAGAGAATCTTACAGTTGAGGCATTACCGGTGAGTATTTTGGATCGCGAGGTGAAGCGGTTAAGGGGCAAGGATATTTCACTTGTGAAAGTAGCGTGGGGAGGCGCTGCTGAGGGCAATTTGACTTGGGAGTTGGAAAGTCGGATGCGGGAGTCGTATCCAGAGTTGTTCGTATCAGGTAATATTTTCGAGGACGAAAATTTCTAAGTGGGGGAGGGTTGTAACGCCCTAGTTTGAGTTATTTTTATTTAATTGAGTCGTTTTGATTATTTTATTATTATATTATTTTATTTTGACTTTTATGTGAAAATATGTTATTTTTCATCGTGATTATGTTTTGTCGCGTTTTGGGAACGTTTGCGAGATATTTTAGTGTGGGAGTATTTTGGTCTTTTCATTTATTTTTCCTAAGTTAGTATGAATAGGAATAGAAAGAGAGAAAAATAGTAAGAAGAGGAGAAGAGAAAGAGAAGAGGAAAAAGGAGAAAAAGAGAGAAATATTGGAAATCAAGGAAATCGATCAACCGACTTTTCTAAACACGATTAAACCGGGTAAGGGTGCGAAACTCGATTATCTTATGCTTGTGTATGATTATGTATGGTTGTATATGACACATACACTTCTATGATATATATATATATATATATATATATATATATATATATGAGATTCAGTTACGGATTTTCCGCTATTATTTTGTAATTCGATTGTGGGTGTTAGGAACTCAGTTCCTCTGTTACACTACCTGAATTGTTGCATATCTTTATGAGCAGGTGTTGTATGTTTGTTTCAAATTGATGTGGCATCTCCAGTCTATGCCGTGAATGTGTAATTATACTCTGATGAAATCTTGAATTTTTTTTTATCGCTTTAATAGCTTGGGGGTGTTACATGACACATGTTGCTTATGCTTTTCTGATCTATTTTACAGACTGCATAATCTGAGTAAGAATAACCAATTAAGTCACATACACTACCTTTAGGATACCATAAGCCGATGTTTGTTGTTTCTTTGAGATACTTAATGATTCTCTTCATGGAGGCAAGATATGATTCCTTCGGATTTGCTTGAAACCGCGCACAAAGACAAACACTAAACATTATGTCAAGACAACTTGCCGTCAAATATAATAATGAACCAATCATACATCGGTATTTTGTGATATCAATTGAAACACCAGATTCATCTTGATCTACATACGTTCCAGATCCCACTGGAGTAGTCATTGCTTTGCAATTATCCATGTCACATCTTTTCAACAACTCTTTGCAATACTTGGATTGATCGATGAAGATGTCATTCTTTAGTTGCTTAATTTGAAGTTCAATAAAATAATTGATTTTACCCATCATAGAAATTTTGAACTCTCCTTGCATCATCAATGAAAATTCTTCACAAAGTTCTTTGTTTGTTGAACCGAATATGATATCGTCAACGTAGAGTTGAACTAGTAAAGTATGATTTTTAATTTTCTTAATAAACAAAGTATTATCAACTTTACCTTTTTAAAATTCTCTTTCACATAGAAAGTTGCTAAGTCTATCATACCATACTTTTGGTGCTTGCTTTAAGCCATAAAAAGCCTTTTTCAACTTGAAGACATGTAAAGGATTCTTGAAGTCTTCAAAACTGGGAGGTTGTTTGACATAGAATTCCTCATTGATGTATCCATTCAAGAAGACGTTCTTGACGTCCATTTGGAAGAACTGAAAATTTAATGAACAAGCATAAGCAAGTAATAAACGAATAACTTCTAACCTTTCAACCAGAGCGAATGTTTCTTCAAAGTCGATTCCTTCTTCTTGATTGTAACTTTGAGCCACCAACCCTGCTTTGTTTAGAACAATTATACCATTCTCGTCAAGTTTGTTCTTAAACACCCATTTGGTACCTATGATGTGTTTACCACTTGGCCAAGGAACGAGTTCCCAAACTTGATTCCTTTTGAATTGATTTAATTTTTCTTGCATGGCAAGTATCCATGGGTCATCTTCTAAGGCTTTATCAATTTTGGAAGGTTCTATTTGAGAAAAAAATGCCATATTCAAGAAAGCATCATTGAGATTTAGTCTTGTTGCCACACCTTGACTTATATCGCCAATAACTTTATCAATTGTGTGATTATTATGGGTTATCCATTCTTTAGGTAAATCACTATGATTTGTCTCTTGTTGAATTGGTTCCTCTTTATGTTCCGATTGATCATTATTGTTGACATTGAAAGCATCTTGCATAAGAACTTCTAAAATATCATTATCATCATCACAAACAACAATATCCTCCTATAGAAAGTTTAAGATTTGAATTTAAAAAGAAAGAAGAAATAAAAGCAATTGATGTTTTTTTTGTTTTTGTTTTTTTTTTTTAAATCTTGGTATTCGGCCTTGCGACCGACTACATCCCTAAACCTTATACATAAGATTAACATCATCTCAAAATAATTTAAAAATTTTAAAAATAAAAAATATGTGTAAGGACTTTTTGAATTTCCAATTTTAAATAACTTATTCATACATTCTAAAAATCAAAATTGAAACGGAACTTATCTGATTTCTTCATATGTTGCATATGGAGATGGAGAATTCAGTAAAATTATTTTTGATTTACGGATGACAAATGAAATTAGATGTATTAAAAGTATTAAGAAATAAAAAATCAAAGACTCCTGTCAATCTAAACATGTTAATCGCTCATCATCTTTGAGTTATATTGGTCTTTGTCCAAATATACATGCGTAAAGTCTCCTTTTGAATTAACAAACAACATTCAAATTAATAAAATAAAATACTAAAAATATTTACAAAAATGACTTGAATGCTCATAATTTCAATTTATTTAGCATTGATGGCTAAATTATCATTGATTGAATAGGTTATGATTTGAACCTTATTTGTTAGACTATGATCTTAAAATTATTGGCATTTATACTCTTTCATGGGCCACAATTAGGCAAGAGATCATGAAACAACAAAGCTAGAGAGAGAACGTCTACCTTCTCTCTAGATTTAAAAAAAAAAGACTATATCATTTATATGGATTGGTTTCTCCTTCATCAATACCTCAACAATGTAATAAGTCAGTTCTTTTGAGTGTAGTCTGGGTACATATAGGGAGAGTGTTTTCGGCTTAAATTCCTTGCTTTAGGGCAAGGGGCCTTGGCACTATTCGTGTATGCTTCTGGGCTTGGTTGTTTGTTAAGAACTGAGGCTGTTGTAGTATGGAGTGGGAAGTTGTGAGGAGGAAGAATAGGTCTAAAAATTTAAGATTCTCGGTATGGAAGGATAGATCAGGAAAGCATGTCGAGGGAAAAGAAGCATTGTCTTCTTTCTTCTTTACCGAATTTCCAGATAGTTATTTGGCTAGAGACATGTTCAACGTGTTCAAGGAGTTTGGTCAAGTACATGAAGTATTTATTCCAGATAGGAAAGACAAAAGAGGGAAACGTTATGGATTCGTCAGATCCAGGAAGGTGGACGATGCTAGAAGATTAGCTATTGAGCTAGATAACATTCTGATCAACGAAAAAAAGATATATGTGAATGTTCCTAGATTTGACAGAAGAACGGAACAACCTGAGAATGTCCCATTTACTAAACCCAAGATGAACGCGGACCAGAAGGAAGTTGGTGTTAAAAAGAATTGGTTTGATTGTAGGCAAAGTATGTCATATGTGGAAGTGGCAAGAGGCGAGCATAGACATTATGCAGGAAGCAGGTTGCAGGAAGGACAGGCCTTTCCTAACTGGGGAGGATTGCTATTCGAGATAGAAGAGAAAGACATTAAACGTTTTGATAGGGCGTATGTTGGGGTATTAAAGGATTCAGGAAATGCTTATAACATTCAGGAGATATTTCACAAAGAAGGAATCTTCCAAATTAAGATTACTTTTATGGGTGCTAATCTTTGTCTCATGGAGGATGAGGTTGAGAATGCAGTTAAAATACTAGTAGAGGAAGATGGTGATTGGCTGCAAAACTGGTTTTCTGACATAAGAGGTTGGTCGCCGGCGGAAGTTGATAAAGAAAGGCTCACATGGATGAAATGTTATGGCATTCCATGTCATGCTTGGAGAGAGGATTTCTTCAAATATATAGCTAGTAGAGTTGGAGACTACATTCGGTGCGATGAGGAAACGGCTTCTCATTCTTCTTTTGATGTCGCAAGGATTCTGATTAAGACGAGATATGTAAGTAATTTAAATGAGATTATTAAAGTTGAAATTAATGGATTGGTGTTTGTTTTCAAATTTGTGGAGGATAATCATGGTCCAAAATGGATATGTATTGAGGAGTCAAAGGGAAGAAAGATGGAGGAGTCCGACGAATCAATGGTGAACGAAACTGAGGATGAATCAGATGAGGAAGATAACAATGAAAGATTATCTTCAAACAAGGAAGAGGAATCAGATGAAATTGAATCCTTCATGCAAGACGAAGCTGACGTTGGAAAGAGGGTTTCTGGGGAGTGTGGCCAAATAGGTAGGGTCAGGGGGAAGGGAGTAGGTGATAATCAGATAGGTGTTCAGGAGGTTCTGAGTAACTAGGATATTGGGAAAGAGAAAGCAAAAAAGGTGTATTTTGGAGGCAAGAAGCGAATTGGTCAGAACCACGTGGAAATAATAGGGGAGGCTGCATTTAATGAGGAGGTGTCCCAAGGCTATCAGATGGGACAAGAGATGGTGCTACCTGACAATACGTGTGAAAACATCAGAGCTGGGGTAAAAGTTAAGGAGATTGAATGTTTAGTTGAGAAGAGTAATGATAGTGTTAAGGTTCAAAAGGTACAGGATTGGGGCCCGATAAGAGTTGAGGAGAAGGCCTTGGAAGTGGGCTTAAAAGTTAGGCCCAGTATAAAGAGGAATGCGGACCAAAGTATGATTGTGGGGCCAGTCCAAATTTTAACGAGAAAGAAGAAGGCTTTGAGTGAGATATATGAGAATTTGCAGATCCCATGTGAACCTTCTTATTTCTCTACTTTGTTACATTCTTCCATAAAGAACAAAGTTAGTGAAGGGGCTACGGGGGAAATGGTTAATTCTTCTCAATTGTCTTTAAGTTCTGGAGATAATGAATCTAAGTACTCTTGAGGGTCTATTCTTTGTTGTGGATCTATTTCTGACACAGATGTAGCAATGGGTAATGAAAGGATTAAGAGGAAATCAGAGGACGTGCCAAGGAAAGTTTGGTCTATCCTTAAGGATCTAGGGATGGAAGGGGAGGAAGATGATGAGGTTTTGGAAGGAATTCTGAGGAAAATAGAAGTAAGAGATATCAACAGTACTCAGAACAAGATGGTGGCAGCTAATATGGATACATGAATTTGACAACTTATAACATTCGTGGGTGCAATTCGTTGATGAAGAAAAGAAGGCTCAAAGCATTGATTGAGAAAGAAGCAACTGATTTTATACTAATTCAAGAAACAAAATGCAAAAAGGTGGATCATAATTTTATAAGGGGGATTTGGGGAAGAGATGAGTTTGATTGGTCAGCATCAGATGCAGTGGGACAATCTGGAGGTATGCTTTCTATCTGGAACAAACAAGCTTTTAGTTCCATCTTTAGCTTTTCAGGTAGAGGATATTTAGCTGTGTTTGGTAAATGGAAAAAGAGATGTATTTATGTGATAAACATTTATTCTCCTTGTGGATTAAATGAAAAAAGGCTGTTATGGGAGAAACTTTTACATTTAAAATCAAATATGCCAAGGGGAGATTGGATATTAAGAGGTGATTTTAACTCAATCAAATGCAAGGAGGAGAGGAGAGGATGTGGGAACTACAAAAGGAATGAGATGGAGGAATTTGAAATGCTTATTGAGGATATGGAACTTTCAGATCTGCCTACTGTGGGCAATAGATTTACTTGGTTCAAGTCTAATGGTTCGTGTAAAAGTAGATTAGATAGATTTCTCATTAGTGAAGAATTGTGCAACTTGTGGAAAGTGGTAAACCAGAAGGTTGGGTTGAGGGACGTTTCAGATCACAGGCCTATCTCTTTGATGATTAATGATATGAATTGGGGTCCTAAGCCATTCAAATCTATAAATGCTTGGCTTGAGCATCCCAATTTTATGGATTTTGTTAGAGAGTGCTGGGAGGGTGCTGTTACTTCTGGGAATGCAAGTGATATATTGATTCAAAAGTTGAGGCATCTCAAAAAAAGATTAAGGTGGTGGAACATTAATACTTTTGGTATTCAAGACCTGAAGATAGAGGATAACATCAAGACCATAAATGAATTAGAAGATGAAATGGCAGAATCATGTGATGCTAGTTATGAGGAAGTTTTGAAAGCAAGCGGGCAAGCTATAGAGGAAATGTGGAATAACCTTCACACTAAAGAAAGTATTCTTCATCAGAAAGCTAGGTTGAAATGGATGAAAGAGGGGGATTACAACACAAAATTATTTCATAATGTAATCAATAGGAGGAGGAGAATAAATTCTATTACAGCCTCTTGTTTGGGTCTTGAAGAAGATGTTGGTGTAACTAAAGTCAAACAGGTGATTCATGATGCTTTTGAAAACAAGTATATGGCTGACAATGAGGATTGTTTTGAGATGGATCTTACCTCCTTAAATAAGTTGTCTGAAGAAGAAAACTGTTTGTTAGTTGAACCTTTTTCTTATGAGGAAGTTGTGGAAATCATTAATGGTTGTGAGGGAGACAGAAGTCCTGGGCCAGATGGGTTTAACTTCAAGTTTTTAAAGAAAACTTGGGAGATTGTGGGACAGGTTTTTTTCAGGTGCATCAAAGAATTCCATGAGAATGCAACTCTATCAAAGACCTTTTGCTCAACATTCTTTGTGCTGATTCCAAAGGTTGATAATCCACAAAAGTTATTGGAATATAGGCTTATCGCTTTGATAAGTAGTGTCCATAAGATAATATCAAAGATCCTTGCTGCTAGATTGTGTAGAATCTTAGATAAACTGGTTTCTTCTAGTCAAACAACTTTTGTCCCGGGTAGGCAGTTGTTAGATGGGGTTTTAATAGCCAATGATATTAGATTATGCAATAAGAAGGAAAAGGAAATGGTAGATGCTCAAAGTTAAATTTTGCACAGGCATATGACTGTGTAAACTGGAGTTTTTTATGCAAGGTTCTTAAGGCTATGAACTTCGGTCCCAAATGGATTGAGTGGATAAAAGGATTAGTGTGTAATTGATATGGTTCTGTTTTAGTTAATGGGAGCTCAAGTAAAGACTTTAGAATATTCAAGGGATTGAAACAGGGGGACCTTATCTCTCCATTTCTATTTGTATTGATTGCAGAAAGTATGGCTATGTTGTTTAAGAAAGCTGAAGAGAGAGGTATGTTGAGGGGAATTATGATAGAAGGTGTTCCAACCAATGTCCTTCTTCAATTTGCAGATGATACACTTATTATATGTGATGAAGCTTGGGAGAATATCTGGTATATAAAGTCAGTTCTGAGGGGTTTTGAGGCACTGTCTGGATTGAGGATAAATTATAGCAAGAGTAGCCTGATGGGAATTGGATTAGAGAAGGATAGAATGGTGGCAGCAGCTACTTGTTTGAATTGTAGAGTTGGTAGTTTACCCTTCAAGTTCTTAGGGCTATCTGTTGGAGGTTTGCATAGATCATTAGATTTTTGGAAACCTGTGATTCATTCTTTTAAGAATAGGCTTGCAACATGAAGAGGTAGAATGATTTCTATTGGAGGAAGAGTTACATTAATAAACTCTGTTCTGAATAATTTACCAATCCATTACCTATCTTTCTTTGTTGTACCTGTGAATGTAATCAAAGAAATCAAAAGGATTCAGAGAAGGTTCTTATGGGCTGGAGATGGAGAGAATGAGAGTATCTCATAGGGGAAGTGGTCTGCAGTATGTAAACCTAAAGTGCAGGGTGGCTTAGGTATTAAGGACATTGGTATTTTCAACAAAGCTTTAGTGGCAAAATGGTTATGGAGGATTTCCTTGGATAAAAATTCAATTTGGTCTGATCTTATCAAGGCTAGGTACAAAGGAGACTTCTCAACTTTATTTCTCAATCAGTGCAAGATGTCTCCTAAATTCATGTCGAACTGGTGGAAGGACCTGAAAGGTCTTGCTAAACATTCAAATAAAGCTGGCTTGTTTAGTCAATTATGTTGGAAAGTTAGGAATGGAGAGAAGACCTTGTTCTGGCAGTCAAGATGGGTTGGTGGAGATGCTTTGGCCATCCAATTTCCTTCACTATTTCTGTCCTCGCCAAATCAGAATATTTTGTTAAAAGACTATGGTTGTTGGTTAGACAATATGTGGAGGTGGGAAATAATGAGTAGAAGTGTTGTTTTGTCTGGAGAAGATGCTTTATTGATTAGAGAATTAGAACAACTACTTGAAGAGGTGCGACCATATTCACAGGAAGAGGATGAGATTTTGTGGCCAAGGAAGACAGATGGTTCATTTAGTGTTAAGGACTGCTATAACTAATGGTGTAATAGTGAGGAGGGGGTAATCTTGGATAATAAATCAAAACAGACTCTGGATTTCTTGTGGAGGATCAAGCTGCCACTTAAAATTCTGATTTTTGGCTGGAGACTTCTAATTGACAGGCTGCCGACTCGAAAAAATATCATCAAGAGGGGAATAATAACAGACCCTCATCAAGAATCGTGTGTTTTATGTTTCAGAGAACTTGAAGACACCAATCATCTCATTATTGATTGTGTTAAATCTAAACAGATGTGGAAGGGGCTGGAAGAATGGATTGGAGTTATACTTCCAAGAAAGGATAGTTGTCTTGATATGTTTGTAAGTTGGGCTGAACATAATAATCTTGGTTCATCTATGGCATTTTTATGGCTGTTATCGTGTTGGTGTTTGTGGAGAACAAGAAATAAAGTAATTTTCCAAGGAGAAGTGGTCGAGGCAAAGAGAATACTGCAGGATGTCCAGGTGTTTTCGTGGAATTGGAAGAAAAGAAAATTAAAGAAGATGGCGGTTTGCAGCTGGTATGACTGGTATAAATCACCATTAGATTTCTTTTGATTGTTGATAAGTTTTGTGGGTTTGTAATAGAAAGTAGTAGGGTAGGAGTGTAGCAGGTGGGTTCTGGTTCAATTTGTTTTTGAACCCTCTTATTAGTTTGCATACTGTCTTGTTGTAGTGGTGGGTATGGGATTGCATTTTCCATGTCCTTTTATATTTGGTCTAATTTGGACCATCTAAAATAATATTTGATTGGCTTGATTATTGAATAAAAACACATAGTCTTTCATAGTCATCATTGTTTAATAAATATTTACACTAAAAAAATCACCCTAATCTTTTGATCAAAATTCAGACAAATATATTATTATTATTATTTTTTTTTTTTTTTTTTGGTTTTTTTGCTACTTATAATTATACTAAATTGATCATTCACTACTTATGCACCTAACTAAAGCAAGATCATAAATATAAACACACCATACTATATATATATATATATATATATATATATATTTTAAAATTATTAATGATGTATATCCTTTTTGGTCTATTCAGTTGATAATAAATATTAGTATACGTTAAATTAAACTGGTAAGAATTACCTTTTTTACAACCAATTTAATAATGTATACCCAAACTATTTTAATGTGTGATTATCAGTTTAGTAAATTTATTACAATGTGCATTTAGTTTTACAAAAATATATTAAATTCATAATTACAATCAACAATTTTAAAAAATTACATACAAATATATATTTTGTCATTCAATTTTTATGGAAAAAAATATGACACATTAATATTTTAAAGGAACAAATAATTTTAAAAAAATAAAAATCGAAACGAGAACACCTATTGTGCGACAGAAGAAGTATAACATTATAATTTATTTTTAAAATAATTTAATTATAAGTAAATTATTAAATTTAATATCATTTCAATTTTAATAGTGAGGTGTTACTATTTCAATCATATCATTCTTTTAACATTAAAAGTAATTTAATTTTCATTTAATCTTATTAATTTGAATACATTCAAATCATATATATATTGTGTTTTTTTTTTTGTTATTTTGCTTTCTCATTCTTTTTTTTTTATATTTCTATGGATATATCAAATGCAATTATGATCCTATCGACAATTACCTGTGGATTCCCAATCTCACTGTTAAACAAAAACTGGTTCCTAGTCCACCATATACACCAACATACGGTAAACCAAATCAAACCCGCGTTAGGGATGCGACAAAAACTGCCCAACTTTAAGAACCAATTTAGGAAATGATTACAAGACCTGTCCTCATAAATCCAAGAGATCCCAATCTGTTGTGAAACGATGCCTTAAAACAAAGTACAATTAGTTTCTTTATCGGCAAGAAACACACAAGGGTTAGGGTTAACAGAAAAACAAGAAGAACAACAAAGATTGATTATAACTGCTATTCTTTACTTTCTCTTTGAATCAGATTACAAGTACTCAAGAATAACAAATAACCCTCTCACCCTAATTAGAATTTATCAAACTTAAGATGAGAGACTAGTATGCTATTTATAATAAATCTAACATACTAAACTAATGGGTTTTTTAACAATTACCCATTATAATCTAACTTAGGGTACAAGTTAACTTAAATAATTGGACATAACAAACAGGCCCAATTAGACAACTACATCCTATAACACATTTCGACTACAGCATGTAGGTCTTCGACAACAGCATGTGAGCAAACTTTGACGGCATGCTAAACCTTTGTCGACAATACTAGAGTTCGATCCAATATCTCACAAATATCCAGCTTGGAACAAACTCTATAACATCAAGAAACAAACTAGCTTTCTTCATGCAGCTTTATCAACTGCATACAGTGGAAAAACTTGCAACTGGGCAACGTCTTGGTGATCATATCAGCAGCATTGTCATCAGTCAAAACCTTCAGCACCTAGACTTTACCACGCCCGATTATTTCTCTGACGAAGTGCAGCCTCACATCGATGTGCTTGGTTCGCTCATGATAGGCTGAGTTCTTCGACAGGTATATTACACTTTGACTATCACATTTAACAGTGATACTTCAACCTTTAAGTTTCGGCTCCTTTGCAAAACCTTCAAGCCATAATGCTTCTTTCACAGCTTCAGTGAGGGCAATATATTCTGCTTCAGTGGTTGATAAGTCAACAACCTTCTGAAGTGTCGCTTTCCAACTGATCGATGTGTCGAACATAGTGAACACATACCCAGAAATAGATTTTCTGGAATCCATATAACCTGGATAATCAAAGTCGACGAACCCTTCGACTTCGACTTTGCTTCATCATCATAGGCACCACCATAAATCAGGACTAGACTCAGAGACCCATTTATGTACCTGAGAATCCACTTTAAAGCTTGTCATTGCGCCTTTCCAAGATTGGCCATATACCTGCATACAAGGCTCATTCCATACGCCATGTCTGGCCTCGTACAGACCATAACATACATAAAAGAATCCACTATATTAGTATATGGAATGCTGCTCATATAGATTCTTTCAGCTTCAGTACTCGGACTTTGAGTAGTACTAAGCTTAAACTGAGGATTTGTCAGAGTCACAACAGGCTTTGAATTCGACATACCAAACTTGTCGAGAACCTTCTGTTGGTATGTCTCTTTATATAAGCATAATCTTGACTGCTTTCTATCTCTCCGGATGTCAATCCTAAAAATCCTAGTGGCAGCTCCCAGATCCTTCATTTCGAACTCCTTATTGAGTTCAGCCTTCACCTCCATTACATCCTCGACATTGTTGCTAGCTATGAGGATATCATCCACATAAAGCATCAAAATAACAAGTGAATTTCCAGGTTGAAATCTGAAGTAAACTCAGTGGTCGAACTAGCTTTTAGTGAAACTAATGTGTTCCATGAACTTGTCGAATCTCTTATTCCATGGTTTATGAGATTGTTTCAGGCCATACAGAGTCCTATTCAGCTTGCACACATAATCTTCCTTATCCTTTTCTGCATACCCTTCAGGTTGACGCATCAGAATCGTTTTGTCTAGATCACCATACATAAATGTTGTCTTCACATTCATCTGCTCAAGTTCTAGGTCGAACTTTGCCACCGTGGCAAGCAACATTCGAATGTAACACATCATTGAAATCGACACCTTCTTTCTGAGTGAACCCCCTAGCGACCAATCTTGCCTTGTATCTCTTTGACGCTACTCCTTCGATTCCTTCCTTAACTTTGAAAATCTATTTATAGCTGACTAACCTGGCTCTAGCAGGTTTCTTGATCAGTTCCCAGGTGTTGTTATCATGAAGAGATTTCATCTCATCATCCATGGCCTTCAGCCATTCAGTCTTATTCCGACTCCTCATAACTTCTTTATAGTCTCTAGGTTCTTCGTCTAGAACCTCACTTGCTGAGATTAAGGCATAAGCTATAAGATCTGCATACCTAAGTCTCTGAGGTGGCTTGATGACTCTCCTCGACCTATCTTTTGACAATAGGTAGTCATCGACAGTTTCCTCAGCTTCATCAGTATCTTCTGCTTCTTCTTCGACTTTATCTGGGATACACAATTTAGCATCAACATGCTCCACCTCAATAGAAATCTCTCCATGTTCCAGTTCTTCGTCAACATCATCAGTTTTCTTAAAGGCCATCTCAGCTTCATTGAAAATTACATCTCGACTGGTGATACACCTCTTGTGACCTGACTCTAGGCACCATAGCCTATATGCTTTGACTCCTTCAGGGTATCCCATGAACATGCATTTCAGAGCTCTAGGTTCGACCTTGTCTTGTCTAATGTAAGCATAGGCCACACAGCCAAATACTCTCAATTTGTCGAGATCTGGTGGATGTCCTGACCAAACTTCTTCAGGTGTCTTTGTATCTAACGCAGTCGAAGGACATTTGTTTATCAGATATGTAGTTGTTGAAACAGCCTTAGCCCAAAACACCTTCTTTAACCCAACACTAGTCAACATGCATCTAACTCTTTCCAAAATAGTTCGATTAAACCTTTCTGCCGTACCATTTTGTTGTGGAGTACCTGCAGTAGTTTTGTGCCTTGCAATACCTGAGGCATCACAAAAACTGTCGAATGCCTCATTGCAAAATTCAAGGCCATTGTAGGTTCTCAACCTTTTGACCTTTTTGCCAGTCTAATTTTTGACCAGAGTCTTCCAACCTTTGAAATTCTCAAAAGTTTCATCCTTAGTCTTCTGAATGAATACCCATAACTTTCTGGAATAATCATAAACTATGGATAGAAAATACCTTACGCCTGAATATGATGGACACCTTACAGGCCCCCAAAGATCAACATGGATGTGATCAAGGGATCCATGAGTTCTTTGTTTGCCTTTGTTGAACTTCACTCTGCAAGATTTTCCAAGTACATAGGGTTCACAAAATTTCAGCTTTTCGACTTTGTCTCCTCCAAGTAGATTTTGTTTCTTTAATTCAACTAGACCCTTTTCACTAACATGGCCCAATCTCATGTGCCAAATTTATGTCTTTGACAAAGGTTTCGTGGATGCAACATTTGTCAAACCCCTTATAACTTCAGCCTCAAGGGTATACAAGCCTTGTTTCTTCACGCCTCTCAAGACTTCCTTCGACACCTTCATGACTATTGGGATACTTTTCTCTCCTTGAAAAACATATCCCTTCTTGTCGAATTCACCAAGAGAAATCAAATTTCTCTTCAAATCAGGTACATACCTGACTTCAGTCAATAACCTTATTGACTCATCATGGAGCTTGAATCTCACAGATCTAATGCCTGCAATTTTGCAAGCTTTGTTATTTCCCAGTAGCACTGATCCACCATCTTGATCACATAACTCCTCGAACAATTCTCTTTTTGGAGTCATGTGGCAAGTGTAACCTGAATCCATAATCCACCCTTTTCTTGAGTCACCGTTTGAAACCACAAGAACAACAGATGATTTGAAGTCATCTTGAACAATGGCTACGTTGCCATTATCCTTACCTCCATGATCTTTCAGGAGTCCAGAGCACACTTTTCATTTATGACCTTCCTTCTTACAGTGATAACATCAAATACCAGATGCCTCACCACTATAAGACTTCTACTGACTTTTGCCTTTCTTCTTATCGAACTTACCTTTCTTTCGCAAGAATTTTCCCCTAACGGCCAAACCTTCACCAACTGTCGAAGGTTTATGCTCCTTTCGTTCGTTCAAGTCCTTAGAATACAAGGCTGATTAAACTTCTTCAAAGCTCAGGGACTCCCTTCCATACAGGAGAGTTTCTTTGAAGTGAGCATGTGTTCGGGGCAAAGCGCACAACAGCAATAGTGCTTGATCTTCATCATCGATCTTCACATCAATATTTTTAAGATCAAGAATCAACTTGTTAAACATATCCAACTGCTCAGGCAACACTTTGTCTTCACTCATCTTGAATGAATACAAAGCTTGCTTCAAGTAGAGTCGATTCACCAAAGATTTGGTCATGTACAAACTTTCAAGTTTCAACCATAACCCCGATGTCGTAGTCCCCTTTGATACCTGTCGGAGAACCTTATCACCAAGGCTCAACAATATTGCGTTGTGGGTTTTCTCTATCATGGTCGTCTTTTTAGTTGTCGTTAACGCAACGTTCATGGTTGCCTCTCCCTTCAACGCTTCCAAACACCCCTGTTGAACTAGTAGGGCTTTCATCTTCAAGCGCCACAGACCGAAATCATTTACACCGGTGAACTTTTCATCACATACTTTGTTGAATGCATCTTCCTCCACTCTCACCGCACCAATTTATTGTGAAACAATGCCTTAAAACAAAGTATAATCGATTTCTTTATCGGCAAGAAACACACAAGGGTTAAGGTTAACGGAAAAACAAGAAGAACAACAAGGATTGGTTTTAATTGATATTCTTTACTTTCTCTTTGAATCAGATTACAAGTACTCAAGAATAACAAATAACCCTCTCACCATAATTATAATTTGTCACACTTAAGATGAGAGACTAGTATGCTATTTATAATAAACCTAACATACTAAACAAATGGGCTTTTTAACAATTACACATTACAAGCTAACTTAGGGTACAAGCTAACTTAAACAATTGGACATAACAAATAGGCTCAATTAGACAACTACATACTAGAACACATTTGGACTACAGCGTGTAGGTCTTCAACAACAACATGTGAGCAGACTTTGACGGCATGTTAAACCTCTGCCGACAATACTAGAGTTCGATCCAATATCTCACACAATCCAAGAAAAAATATGATCTCACACCACCTTGATCTTCGGACAGGCAAAGAATACATGTTGAACATCTTCGACCTCATTAATACAAAACACACAAACTTTCTCATATGGATTAGAAATAATCTCCCTCCTTACAAGATTCGCACGCGTAGGTAATCTATTAAGAAATAATCGCCAACTAAAGACTTTTACCTTTAACAATATCCTTGTCCGCCAAAGAACCGTGACGGTGGCCTCCACTTCAGGTTCTAGAGATTGATCTCCTGCAGCATGTAAAAGTCCAGCATGACAAGATTTTACCGAGAATATACTAGACTCACCTGTCGGCCAACAGAAAGTATCTGAAACATCCTTCAGTGGCTGGATATCATGCAAAATTTCCTGCAGTTCGTGAGCTTCATATTCAATGTCACCGCCAGCTACCAACACCGAACTGAACATCGACCAATTCCAAACCACACCATTCCTTCAACCCAATTCTTTAATGGCAGCATGTTTGGACTCCATAACAACAAATAGATTAGGAAAGAGATACTTCTAGAATGGGATACTTCCACCATCACCCAACTTACATTTAATGATATTTGCAAAGCAACCAACGTCCGATGAGTCCGCTAGCAACATTAAGTCCCTCCACCACAAAGATTCAAAATTCGTTGAACCCAAAGGCGTTCTTGACAGAATTTTGTCCAAATGGTTGACATTGCCATACTTGAAATTGATAACCTTTGCCCAAATTTTGTCTCTCTCGTTCACAATCCGCCAAAGCCATTTAGACATTAGAGCTCTATTAAACAGACCAAAATGTTTGATACTTAGACCACCATTGTTTTTTGACTTGCAGACATTACGCCAACCAACCCAAGCCAAACACTGATTATCCGCTTGACCACCCAACAAGAATCGTCATTGTATCGAAATTAACACTTTTAAAATAGCAGTGGGTGCTTTACATAAAGATAGCTGATGGATAGGCATGTTAGCAAGGCCGAAATTAATGAGCGTAATCCTCCCTGCTATTGACAGCATACGGCCCTTCCAACCAAATAACTTATAAAATGACATATGATTAATATAATCATATGATAAAATAACAAATTATTTCTGTATTTTTTGAAAAATCGATACGAAATGAGGTCTTAATAGGTCAATAATGATATTGGTCCTAACATATAGATATAAGATGTCACAACTCACAAGTATCAATTAAATTGAAACTATATTACACTACTTATATATTTCAATTAATAAGAGAGAAAAAAAGGAAGAAGAATGTGACTCTTTGTTGTATCATGCTCTTTATATTCAAATAAAAGGAGGGCAATTCCAATTATTTATATAATTCTTATTGAATAACTATTCTAAAAATCAAGGAAGAAGAAAGATTAAAAAAAAAATGAAAAATATAAAAATAATAAAAAAGTTTGTTAAATTTTAGTTTTAAAAATACAATGAAACCACACAAAAATCCGTATAATTATAACAAAATTGAAAATACCAATACACTTAAGAAATAGTATTGTATTAAAAAATCCTTAATCACAAATCATATAATTTAAATTTAGGAAATTTTCTCCTCCATTTTATCATATAATCTAAATAATACTTAGATCTTATAACATGTTATTTAATTTAGAAAATTCTCTCCTCCATTTTATCATATAATCTAAATTATACTTAGATCTTAGAACATGTTATTTGAGACAAACTTTTGATTATCATTAAAACCATAAGAAAAAAAGTAAAACATATGATCGGAGGTGATCAGACTGGATCGTCGTGACCTTATCGTAAGGCAGATGATGATGCTTATAGGAGAGGAGGGGGTGTACCTGCAAGGTACTCCGACGCTAAAGTAAGAAAAGGTCAGAGAAAATGGGCAAGTACAAAGTATGTTCTTATGATGATTATTGGATACCTGGCCCCCTCAAGTGAGAGGGTTTATATAATGCCCCCAGCGCGTGGCCAACGGTCCCTATTTTCGGGGCGAAATAATCGTTTCCCGAAGAATAGGTAATTGCCCAAAACTAGCCGTTATGTCGGGCAGGGTGCCCAAAACTAGCCGTTATGTCGGGCAAAGGCGTAGTTTCGGGCACCTGCCCATAGTTGTCCTGGGATTAATGAAGTTGTGCGTGACGGGCAACAGTACCGAGGAGGAGCGATGTAATCCTCACCCAGTTGGAGGGAAAAAGGTAAACTCTGCCCTTCGTGGATTGGGCTTAGGCAATTGGGCCGTTCTGGGAGCAGAAGTGGATTGGGCCATGCCTAGCCATTGGTCCAGTCCAGAACAGGAGTCCCCCTAAGTCGTTGCTCCCGAGTATGGGAGTGATGACTTAAGGATAGCCCGTTGTTCCAGGGAACTGTAACGGAGTCGTTGTTTGGTGACGGAGGGAGTTGTCTCGTGGTGCCCAGGGGCTCTGGTGTTCGTAAGGCTCGTAACCGCGTCTGGTTTGTCCGTCGTACGGGGAGACCAACGGTTAGGAGGGATTGAAACGTTGGGGCGCCATGTGTGCCTCGAGCCCTGTGCTGCAATAACTAGGTAATGATGGCTAGTCTGTAACCATTATGACCTACCCGGGCCTGCCTCTGCATGTGCTCCCCAGCAGTATAAAAAGAGAGAGAGTCTGGTCATTTTACACTTTCGTTTCTCTCTCTTCTTTTCGTCTTCTTCAGAGAACTTAGCTCGCCGCTGTCGTCATCCGCCGCCGCAGCCACCATAAAAGCTTCGAGCACTTTCCTTCAACTTCTCCGACCACGTAAGTCATCTAACTCCTTGTTTTCTTCCAACTTTTTCATTTTCGTTTTAGAATGCATGCGGTTAGGTTAGATTTAGGAGACATAATGGCGTTTTCCTAGCGGTTATTGGTGGCGGACGGTTGTTGGGCCATCTTCTGCTGCTGACGCGGCCGCTGGAGCCCTTTAGAGAACTAAGAGTAGGGCGGTTTCTGGCATTATTGCGATGATGATGCATAAGTAACCGTCGTGGCTGCTCAGTTTCCGGTGCTCTGATGAAGTTTTTGGTGAACGTTTGAAGTTTTCGGTGAAGCTTCAAACGGAAACTAGGAAGTGACTCGAGGAAGCTCCTCGTTGTGTGAGGGATTTTCCCCGTGGAGGACTCTTGTATTTTTGTTTTATTTAGGGCTTAGGCCGGGGACGCCGTCCTCAGCCCTTTGCGCGCCCTTTCACTTGACTAGTGGTGGAAGGGTGGATTTGATTTTGCGTTGAATTCACTTTTGTCCTCTTCTTTTCAGGTGATGGCGACAGGGCCCGGCGGAGAAATTTTAATAGATTCGTTTGAGGAGAGCCCCTCGGAGAGCAGTAACACGGAAGCTTCAACCATCCCCAGCGAAGTCGGGGAGGAGCTCGAGGAGAATTTTGCTGAGTAGTGGTCGGTGGTTGAGCCTGCCGAGCACGAATCTATCTTTGCGACTTTCATCAGGGACGTTTTCATGGTTGTTGGACCGGAGGGGGAATGGAAGGTGCATTTCCCCTCCCAAGATGATCGAATCTGTACGGATTTTGGGGAGAGATTCACTATGTATGAGTATGCCTTTAAGGAGCTAGGGTTGAGGTTGCCCTTCACTAATTTCCAGCAGTCTATTTTCGTACACCTGGACCTGGCCCCGTCGCAGCTGGATCCCAACTCATTGGCGTTCATCCGTGCCTTCGAGTTGACCTGTGAGTTCCTGAAGATAGGAGCCACGCTGTATTTGTTCTTCACCATATTCCATCTTCAGGGGCAGGTCACGGGGAAGAGATATGGTTAGGTATCGCTGAAGCAACCCCGAAAGCTGTTCAAGCCCTTCTCGGAGTCAATCTGGACATTTAAGGAGAGGTTCTACATTATAGAGCCTGTGTCGGAGAGGGCCCAGGATAGCACGTATGTCTGGGCAGTGTCGATTGACGAGAATGGTAATGACATGTGCGACGAGAACGGGAAGCTGATCGGGGACAGAGAGTTCAAGTTTCCCTTTCACTAGAGTGCTAACCATTTTTCTAAGGAGCCCAACGGTTACGTTGCTCAGCCAAACATGCTGGACGGGCAGGATTTGGTTGGCTACGACAAGCTGGTGAACTATGTTAATTCTTTCCGGCTTGCTGAATGCTGCACGAAGAAGGGGTCCCCAATATTTGAGGAGGATGGTAGCCAACGGGTGGAGTACCGTTACATCAACACAAAGGCGATTTTGGAGTACAAGACTCTAGCGGATGCCTATAAGCTGCTCGGTAGTCTTAGTTATTTTAACTTGCCCGAATTATATTTTCTTCGCCATCATTTAATATGTTTATTGTGTTTTGCAGGTGAGATGCCCTCCGCCCACGAAAGAATGGTGAAAAATATTGTTGCGAGAAACAAGCCTGGTGCGGCCGCTCCAAAGTCTTGATTTCCTCAGCGGTTACCTCCTCCTCCGCCACAGACGGGGAGCTCTTCTCCCGTTCCTGCCTCCGCTCAGGGGTCCCCAGCGGCTTTGACTTCAAGGTTCAAGCGGACCAGGGCCAACGAGCTGGTGGACCTTAGCCGGGCGGCCGAAAAACGCAAGTTCGAGCTTCCTCCTTGCCTCCATGACAGGACATACTTCGAAGGGATGTCTCTGGTGGTTCCCTGGGTAGAATCTCTCAAGCTGGAAGGCATGGATCGTTCGGGTAAGCGGGCATTGTTGGCGTAAGATGCCTCCACGGTGGTCCGTGTTTTGGAGATGGCGGCGGTGTATGCGGAGGGTGACATCTCCTCCGAACTTGAGCTAATGAGGGCCCAGGCGACGATAACTGCTCTGGAGGAGAAATTCAAAAAGGCCAAGGAGGAGGAAAATGCTGCTTCCGCTGCGAGTTAGAAGTCAGACGAGGAAGCTGTCAGTTTAAGGGGGGGGAACGAGACTCTGGCTGCTGAGAAGAAAGCTGCCGAGGATCTGATCGAGCAGCTAAGATCTGTAGGTGTTCCAGCCGGGGATGAGCCTGAGGACGTAAAGGCGTTGAAGACCAGGGCGGAGATAGTTACTCGTATGCTTCGGGCGGAAGAGGACGTGTTTTCCATTGGGGAGGAATCGTTCGAGAATGTTGTGAACCAGCTCAGGCTGGTGAACCCCGGCGTCCAAATTTCCAACGAGGGCACCAACTTTCTCGGCCGTGTGGAGAATGGAAAGATAGTAGTCCCTGAGTTTCTCAACCTTGGTGCTGAGCACGCCCATCCCGAGGAACCCCAGTCGCCGCAGCCTATTCCCGAGCAGTCAGAGTTTGTTCAGGATCAGACAGAGCGGATGGAGGAATGATTTCTTTTTATCTTGTTGTAATGTATCTGGCCTGCGTGCCGTGTTTTGATGTATCTTATTTTCTTTGGGGGCACGACCCCCT
The DNA here is from genome assembly GCA_022829125.1 of Lathyrus tuberosus. Classification (NCBI taxonomy): domain Eukaryota; kingdom Viridiplantae; phylum Streptophyta; class Magnoliopsida; order Fabales; family Fabaceae; genus Lathyrus; species Lathyrus tuberosus. Next base: position 682,540 of record JALAZF010000896.1, read on the forward strand.
TGTTTCGTAACATGCACAGCTTGTGGCCCTTGTGGTTACTTTAACTTATTTATGTATGTGTCTGGTTAGTACGGCCGGTTTTGTATGTATGGCTTTCATTGTTTATTTTTCTAAGTGTTTCACTGTTGCTCGATAAGCTTTTATGCCCGCAACAGGGATCACTGATTTGTTTTATGATTTAGAGAATTGCTAGACGTAGATGTGTTCAAGTGAGGAGGACTGGTCGAACGGCCGGGGAAGTGGTTTCGCCCGTGATGAGACTATGATCTCGGTTGACGTACTAATCTCATAGGCTTAGACGGTTCCCATCGCGAGCTAGGTGTCCTGCCTAATTGGTGTGGCAACGACGGAGCTCGATTGAGGTATCCCCGTTGTGCACAGAGTTTGCTCGTCCCATAAGCAGAAACTAGCTGGCGTTGTAAAATGGATCGTGCTTACACCGGAGCACGATCCTGTGGCCGAGTCGTCTCCCTGTTTTGGGGAGATCTAGTTGGCAGTTAGTTCGACCTCGTAGTTGGTTCTAATTGTAGTATTGTTTGAGCTTTTCAACGTTCCATGGTCGAGCAAATGGTTCTCCGTTCAGAGTTTCTAAGTAGTAGGCTCCGGTGCCCGTTTTGGACTTGACCCTGTAGGGTCCTTCCTAGTTCACAGTCAGTTTTCCTTCGCGCGAATCCTTCTGGTTTCTGCGCAGGACTAAGCTGCCAACGGGGAAGTCGCGCTTTATGACTCTAGCATCGTGGCGCAAGGTTATTTGTTGTTTCAGCGAAGCTTCGCTGAGAGCTGCCCCCAACCGTATCTCTTCGACCAGATCGAGCTCTTCTCTCAAGGCTTCGTCGTTTATCTTCTCGTCAAGGGGAGCCTCCGTTCGTCTGGAAGGTTCCCTGATCTCCACCGGTATCACCGCCTCAGTTCCGTAAGCTATTCAGAAAGGGGTTTCCCCGGCGGTGGAGTGTGGTGTTGTTCTGTAGGCCCAGAGCACGCTACATAGCTCCCGACCCATCTCTTTTTGGCTTCGGCCAGCCTTCGCTTTAGGCCACGAAGGATTACCCTGTCCGCGGCCTCTGCTTTCCCGTTAGTCTGGGGATGCTCGACGAAGGTGAAGTGCTGCTTCATGCCTAATTTGGCGACGATGTCTTGGAACTTTCTATCTGTGAACTGGGTTCCATTGTCAGTCACCAGGGCTTGGGGTACCCCAAATCTTGCGAGGACGTTCCTTTTGTAAAAGCGGAGTATGTTGAAGGCTGTGATCTTGGCGAGGGCTTCAGCTTCGATCCACTTAGTAAAGTAGTTGACGGCCACGATCAGAAATTTGTTTTGATAAGACCCCATTGTAAAGGGGCCGAGTATGTCCATCCCCCACCAGACGAAGGGTGAAGGCGAGGATAGAGTCTTCAACTCGTTGGGGGGTGCCAAGTGCATGTCCCCATGGCGCTGGCATCGGTCACATTTTTGGACGTGCTCTCTGGCGTCATGCTGCATGGTTGACCAATAGTATCCTGCTCGCAGGGCTTTTTGTGCCAATGATCTCCCTCCTAAATGTCGCACGTTGATGCCCTCGTGGATCTCTTGGAGGATTTTTGGGACTTTGTCCTCCTCGACACATTTCAGGAGGGGGATGGAAAATCCTCGTCGGTAGAGCTTGCCCTCAATCAGCACATATGAGCAGGCTCGTCGTTTAGTCACGTTGGCCTCCTTGCTGTCCTCGGCCAGTTCCCCTTTTGTGAGGTAATTGTACACAGGAGTCATCCAGCAGTGAATGTCTCTAATGGCGTTGACGTCGGGCAGCTCTGAGGGTTTCTTGATACTTGGTCGGGCAAGTATCTCTTGTATGATGGATTTATTGCCGCCTTTCTTTCTAGTGCTAGCCAGTTTGGGCAAGACGTCCGCCCGCATGTTTCATTCGCGGGGGATGTGTTGGACTTCCCACGCGTCAAACTTGGTGATTCTCTCCATCACCAGTGTCAAATATTCGACTACCTGGTCGTTCTTTGCTTGAAACTCTCCCCGTACCTGGGATGCTACGAGCTGGGAATTGGTGTAAATCTTTACCTCCTTGGTGCCCACGTCCTTTGCCATCCGTAGTCCCGCGAGGAATGCCTCGTATTCGGCTTGGTTGTTGGACGTAGGGAAGGACAGGACTAGAGATACTTCGATTAGTATTCCTTCCTCATTTTTTAGGATGATACCTGCGCCGCTACCTGAGGGGCTGGATGCCCCATCCACATAAATAGTCCATCTCTGCGTTCCGCTTGGCGGGGACGATGGAGGTGTCATCTCTGCCACGAAGTCAACCAGGACTTGTGCCTTGAGGGCCTTCCTGCCCTCATAATGAATGTCGAATTCTGATAACTCCTGGGACCATTTGAGCATCCTGCCGGTCATGTCTAGTCGGCAAAGCAACTGCCTGATGGGTTGGTCTGTGCGTACTGCTATGGTGTGGGCCAGGAAGTAGTGTCTGAGTCTTCTCGCGGTGGTAACGAGGGCAAGGGCGACTTTCTCTATCTGCACGTACCTGACTTCTGGCCCTTGGAGGGCCTTGCTAGTGAAATAGATGGGCTTTTGCCCGTCCGTTGTTTCGCGGATGAGTGCAGCGCTGATGGCTTCGCTGGAAACGGAGAGATATAGGTATAAGGTCTCCCCGCATTTTGGTTAAGAAAGCACAGGAGGTTCGGACAGGACTCGCTTAAGGTGGGTCAGAACTTGCTCGCACTCCTCCGTCCATTCGAAATTGGCCTCCTTTCTGAGAAGTTTAAAGAAGGGCAGGGTGTGTTGAGCAGACTTGGCCACAAAGCGGGAAAGTGAAGCGAGCATCCCGTTGAGGGATTGTATGGACTTCTTCGACCTGAGCGTGGGAAACTCCGCAAATGCTCGGCACTTGTCTGGATTTGCCTCTATTCCCCTTTCGGTGAGGTAGAATCCGAGGAACTTCCCTGCCCGTACTCCGAAGGTGCATTTTTCTGGGTTAAAGCGCATTTTGCACTTCCTGGCCTAGTCGAAGACCTTTTGCAAGTGGGCCGTATGGTCGGATTCCTCTTGGGATTTCACGATCATATCGTCCATGTAAACTTCAAGCATGTCTCCGATCTCTGATCGGAAGACCTTGTTCATCATGCGCTGGTATGTGGCCCCAGCATTTTTCAGACCGAAGGGCATTACATTGTAGTAATAGTTCCTCGAGGAGGTCATGAATGCGGTGTACCTCTTATCCTCTTCGGCCATAAGGATTTGATTGTACCCCGAATAGGCGTCCATGAAGGACAAAAGTTTGAAACCTGCAGAGTTATCTACGAGCTTATCTATGCTCGGTAAGGGATAAGCATTTTTCGGGCAAGCCCGGTTGAGATCAGTATAGTTAATGCACATGTGCCATTTTCCACTATGCTTTTTAACAAGTACAATATTGGACAGCCAGGTTGTATACCTGGCCTCCGAAATGAATTTCGCCTCTAAGAGTTCTTGTACAAGTTTTTTGGCAGCATGTGCCTTTTCGTCAGATTGTTTCCACCTGCACTGCGCGACGACACAGGCAGTAGGGTTGATGGTCAAATGGTGGCATGCAGTCTCAGGGTCCAATATCTGTGGTACTCCAAGCAAACAGATTAGCGTTGTCATCCAGGCACTTCTTCAGCTATTGTTTGACCTCGTCGGGCAGTCCAGCACCAATCTTTACCCCTCGGTTGGGGTTATTGCTGAAGGCGATGACTTCAAACTCCCCGTCTGGAACTGGTCGCATGAGGGATGATGTGGAGGAGTTGGTCGTCCCTGTTGACGCACCTTCACTGCTATCTTCCTCGCCTTCCTCTGAAATTCGACTATCAAGGTCGATAGTGTGTACAGGGAGTACAGGTTTCTTATCCGGTTGGCCGTCTTTGGATGGATAATCTTCCTTCCGTGCCCACTTAGCTGCTTTGGGTGCTGCACCGATCTGGTTTTGTCCCTGGGTCGCTGCTTCGAAACATCTGCGGGCAGCCTCTATGTCCCAGTGCAATGTCGCAACGTGACCCTTCTCCGTATAATACTTCAACTTGAGGTGAACAGTTGAAGGGACAGCAACTAACTCTGTGAGGGCCGGTCTCCCCAAGATGCATTGGTACAATGACGAGCAATCGATCACCAGGAATTGGGTCTTGATTGACCTTGACGCCTCTTCTTCCCCGAATGTTACTAAGAGCTCCACGTACCCCCAGGGTCTGGTCGTGGCTCTGTTGAACCCCTGCAAATTGGATCCCACGTATGGTGAGAGGTTCTTCTGGTCCAGCTTGAGGGCCCGAAACAGGCCAGTGTACATTATGTCCACCGAACTACCCTGGTCGGCCAGGATTCTTTTGACGTCGGTGCTTGCCAATTTTGCCCTGACGAGCAAGGGGATGTGTAAGTTCGAAGAGCCTCTAGGCAGCTCTTTGCAGTAAAAGGTGATCGGATATGAGCGCCCCTTCATCTTCTCAAGTGTGGATAGCCGGTCAGGGCTGCAATCAATAAGCTACTCGAACTTTCGCTTAACAGATCCCATTGTCAGCTCATTGTACCCCCCGTATGAGATAACCATGGTTGCAGGGAATGCTTCCCAAGTGCTGAGCGCGAACACCTGGGATGGCTCCTCGAAATAATCTGGGACGGCAAAGTCCTCTGGTCGTGTGATAGACATAGCGACCTGCAGGGGAGGACTGGATGGGGATGATTCTGCTTCCTTCTTTGAATCTGACTCCTCTCGTTTTGAAGACTCACCTTTCTTGATATATTGCTCCAAATGACCCTTCTTGATGAGGATCTCAATAGCATCTTTAAGGTGCACGCAGTCCTCGGTCGTGTGGCCATGACTACGGTGGAAACGACAATTTTTACTTTTATCCACGTTGCCTTTGGACGTCGTCGGTTTGGGGAACCTGATGCCTCCCTGCTTGAACTCCGTATTGATGCATTCGGAGAGAATGTGCTCGCGAGGAGCGGTGAGCAGGGTATACTCCGTGAATCGGCCAGCAGGACCTTTACCTTCTCGGGGGCGATCGTCTCGGCATCTCTCTTTTCCTTGTCGGGATGTCTCCGGCTCATCTTTTTTTGGTGCCCGGGTATTTTCGCGATCTCTTGCGTCCCGGGCATGATATGTGGCCTCCTTCTCTTCGTACTGTATGTACGCTTTAGCTTTCTGGAGAAGTTTCGTTAATGTTCGAGGAGTCTTGATTCCGACGGCCTTACGAAACTCGCTTTTTGGTCTCAAGCCCTTCTCGAGAAGATACTTTTTCATATGGTCTGTAGTACGGACCTCCACGACTTCTTTGGTAAACCGTTCAATATATGCCCACAGGGACTCGTCCATGCCCTGTATGATAGCTTCTAAGGTGGCCTCCGACTTTGGATGTCGTTGGGAAGCTGTAAAATGTCGGGCGAACCGGCTCTTCAAATCTCTCCACGATGTGACCGACCCTCGGGGAAGGCGCTTGAACCAAGCCATAGCCCCCTTCCTGAGGGTGATTGGGAATAGTCTGCATTTTATGGCCCCACTCACGTTGTGGTAGTGGAGCATTGCCTCTATGTTTTCTATGTGCTCGCCGGGGTCGGAGGTCCCATCATAGGTCGCTAAAGCGGGGGGCTTTTCTAACCCGCGTGGAATTCTGGTGTCCATGATCTCCTGTGAGAGGGGGCCATGGACGTCGTCGTCACTGCTTATGCTCGGGGAACGGGAGAAGGAATGGCTACGACCACAGCTCCTGCTTCGTCGTGGAGAATGCCTGCACGAACGGCGATGCTCGTACTTTTCTGAGGGCCTAGACTTCTTTGACACAGGGGAACGTCTTGACTTCCGCAGAGGAGACTGGCGTCGTCTTCGTGCAAGATCGGACGCGAGCACTTCTGATCTTGATCGTATTTTCTCCGGGGAGAGGCTTCTGGACTTGTCGCGCCTCCGTTTCTGAGGAGGTGACCGAGGACGTGGAGACGGGCTGCGAGGCTTCTCTGAGGACAGATGCTCCTGGAGGACATGCTCGAGAGCAGTGATATTTTCACCTTGCTGGAAGATCAAGAGGTTTGATCTGTTGAGGGAGGCTATGAGAGCAGTCGTGCTGGAGTCAACATTTTGCGGAACCGAAATAGGGTCAAAAACACGGTCAGCAGCCTGTGCCCGAGGTTTCACTTCATCGGGGGTCGGAGGTGATCAGACTGGATTGTCGTGGTCTTCGCGTAGGGCAGATGATGATGCTAGTAGGAGAATAGGGGGTTGTACCTTCAAGGCACTTCGACGCTCAAGTAAGAAAAGGTCAGAGAAAAGGGGCAAGTACAAAGTATGTTCTTAGGATGATTATTGGATACCTGGCCCTCTCAAGTCAGAGGGTTTATATAATGCCCCCAGCGTGTGGCCAACAGTCCCTATTTTCGGGGAATAACAGTTTCCCGAAGAATAGGTAACTGCCCAAAACTAGCCGTTATATCGGGCAGGGTGCCCAAAACTAGCCGTTATGTCGGGCAAAGGCGTAGTTCCGGCCACCTGCCCATAGCTGTCCTGGGATTAATGAAGCCGTGCGTGATGGGCAACAGTACTGGGGAGGAGCGATGTAATCCTTGCCCGGTTGGAGGACAGAAAGGTAAACTCTGCCCTTCGCGGATTGGGCTTAGGCAATTAGGTCGTTCTGGGAGCAGAAGTGGATTGGGCCATGCCTAGCCATTGGTCCAGTCCAGAACAACATATATTAATTACGTAGACATTTCAAAGAAAAAAATTGAAAAGTCATGAATCATAGTGGAGAAATGAAGTTAGCAAGTTTGGATAATTCTATCCCTAAACTTTTTTTACATAGTATATCATTTCTATAGTATTTTGGATCGAACTCTAGTGTCGATAATGGTAGCTTCTTGGTTCGACAGAAGGTATGCATATTGTAGTCGAAGTTTGTTCACATACATGTTGTAGTCGAAGTCAAAATATATTTTATTTTAAAACATGTCGAATTTGACCTTACTTATAATCCCAATTGTTAAGTTAGCTTGTAGTCCAAGTAAAATTAGTAGTCTATAAATAGACTAGTTCTCTCAAGTTGTTGAGAGAGAGATTAATTGTTGTTATTCACTTGTAATTTTTTAATCCTTATTGAGGAAGTGGATAGTAAAGCAATTTTAACCAATTCAGATTCTCTTCTTCTCCATTCTTCTCTCTCTTTCGTAAAACCTAATAGGGTTTCTTGTGTTTGTCAAGAAACTCGATCTTTCTCATATTTTGATTTGTTCCTGACGATATCGATTCACAACAAACTGGTGCAGTGAGTGTGGAGAAGAAGATGCTGTCAACAAATTATGAGATTGAGAAAATCATTAGTGTGAATGATTTCGGTTTATGGCGCTTGAAGATGCAAGTCTACTGGTTCAGTAGGGTTTGTTAGAAGTGTTGAAAGGATTGGAAAAGATGGATGATGCCCTAAGGGAGAATGAGAAGACGATGATTATCGAGAAAGCCCACAATGTTATCATATTGAGTCTTAGTGATAAGGTTCTCTGGGAGGTCTCAAAGGAGAAGACGGCAGCAGGTGCATGGACGAAAGTCAAAAGATTGTACATGACTAAATCCTTGGTAAATCATCTGTACTTGAAGCAAGCTTTGTATTCGTTCAAGATGAGTGAAGACAAATTCTTGGCTGAGCAGTAGGATATGTTCAACAAGTTGATTCTTGATCTTGAAAATATCGAGGTCAAGATTGATGATGAAGATCAAGCATTGCTGTTGTTGTTTGTTTTACCTAAGTCGCATGCTCACTTCAAAGAAAATCTCTTGTATGGAAGAGATTCATTGACCTTTGAAAAAGTTCAACCAACCTTGTACTCTAAGTATTTGAACAAATGAAAGGAGCATAAGTCATCTTCTATTGGTGAAGGTTTGTCCATTAAGGGGAAATTCTTGAAGAAAGACGGTAGGTTTGAGAAGAAGAAGGGTAAACTTCTATATAATTCTTATGGTGGTAATACTCCTGAAATTAGGTGTTATCATTGTAAGAATGAGGGTCATACAAGAAAGGTATGCCCTGATCGAACGAATAATCATGGTGGAAAGGATAATGGTAATACAACCATTGTGCAAGATGGTTATGAATCATCTGTTGTCCTGGTGGTTTCAAGCAGCGACTCTAGCAAGAAGTCGATTATGGATTAGGGTTATACACAAACAAACACGTGTTTGAGGAATTATGTGACCAAGATGGTGGATCAGTGTTGTTGGGAAACAATAAAGCCTACAAGATTGTAGTAATTGGATATGTGAGATTCATGCTCCAAGATGATTCAATAAAGCTATTGACTGATGTCAAGTATGTACCTGATCTTAGGAGAAATTTGATTTCTCTTGGTGAATTCGACAAGAAAGGATACATCTTCAAAGGAAAGCAAAGTATCCTAAGGGTAATGAAGGGGTCGAAAGAAGTCTTGATAGGCATGAAGAAATAAGGCTTGTATACCCTTGAGGCTGAGGTTGTAGGTGGTTTAGCATATGTAGCATCCACAAAACTTGTGTCGAAGACTGAGTTATGGCATAATAGTCTTGGCCCTGTCAATGAGTGATGCATGGTCGAATTATCAAAACAAAATCTGCTATGTGGTGACAAAGTCGAAAAACTAGAGTTTTATGACCCTTGTGTATTTGGTAAATCCTGTAGGGTGGTATTTACCAAGGGTAAACAATGAACACATGGATCCCTTAATTACATTCACGCTAATCTTTTAGGGCCTATAAAGAATCCTTCACACTCAAGTGCAAAGTATTTCCTATCCATAATTGATGATTATTCTAGAAATTTATGGGTATTCATTCATAAAGCTAAGGATGGAACTTTTGAAAATTTCAAAAGTTGGAAGAATTTGGTCGAAAACCAAACTGGCAGGAAGGTCGAGAGATTAAGGACCGAAAATGATCTTGAATTTTGCAATGAGGCTTTTGACAACTATTGTGTTACGTCTGGTATTACAAGGCACATAACTAGTGCAGGTGCTCCCCAACAAAATAGTTTGTCAGAAAGGCTTAATCAAACCATTTTGGAAAAGGTTAGATGCATATTGGTTAGTGCAGGATTGAAGAAGGTTTTTTGGGCAGAATCTGTTCTGACTACAACATACCTGATAAATAGGCGTCCCTTGACTACCTTGGAAACGAAGACACCTGAAGAAGTCTGGTCGAGACATCCACCTAATCTCGACAAACTTAGAGTATTAACCTAGAGCTCTGAGATATATGTTTCTTGGATACCTTAAAGAAGTAAAAGCTTATAGTTTGTTTTGCCTAGAGCCATGTCACAGGAGGTGTATCACAAGTCGAGATGTAGTTTTCAATGAAGCAGAGATGGATTTTAAGAAAACTTATGATACAGGTCGAAATGGAGAAATTTCTAAAGATGAGCTGGAGCAGGAAGAGATTCCTGTTGAGGTGGAGCATAGTGATGATGAATTCCATAACCCAGATGAAGTCGAAGAAGAAACACAAGTTACTGATAAAGATGAGGAAACTGATAATGACTACCTGTTGGTAAGAGACAAGTCGAGAAGAGTCATCAAGCCACCTCAGAGACTTGGTTATGCAGATCTCATAGCTTTTGCCTTAATTTCTGCAAGTGAGGTACTTGATGAAGAACCTAGATATTACAAGGAAGTTGTGAGGATTCAAAAAAATAATAAATGGATGAAAGCTATGGATGATGAGATAAAAATCTCTTCATGATAATAACACTTAGGAGCTGATTGAGAAACCTGCCGGATTCAGGCTAGTCAGTTGTAAGTGGATCTTGAAGGTTAAAGAAAGAATCGAATGAGTGATATCGAAGCAATATAAGGCAAGGATGGTTGAGAGGGGGTTCACTCAGAAAGAATGCGTCGACTTCAACGATGTGTTCTCACCTGTTGTAAAACATAGATCCATTTTAATGTTACTTGCTTTGGTGGCAAAGTTTGACCTAAAACTTGAACAGATGGATGTGAAAATAGGATTCTTGTATGGTGATCTAGATGAAATAATCATGATGAGGTAACTTGAAGGGTATGCAGCAAAGGGAAAGGAAGATTATGTGTGCAAGCTGAATAAGTTGTTATATGGCCTGAAACAATCTCCTCGACAATGGAATGAGAGATTCGACAAATTCTTGGCACACGGGCTTCACTAGGAGTCAGTTTGACCATTGTGTTTACTTCAGATTTTGACCTGGAAATTCACTTGTTATTGTGTTGCTTTATATATATGACATCCTCATAGCAAGCAACAATGACGAGGATGTTATGAAGGTGAATGTTGAATTCGATAAGAAGTTTGACATAAAGGATTTGGGAGTTGGCTCTAGAATTCTTGGGATTGGCATCTGGAGAGATAGAAATCAGTCTAGATTATGCTTATCTCAAGATACATACCTGGAAATAATTGCCGACAAGTTTGGTATGTCGATTTTAAAGCTTGTTCTAACACTGGCTAATCCTCAGAACAAGTTGAGTATGACTTAAATTCCTAGTACTGAAGTTGAAATAGCATATATGAATAGCATTTCATATGCTAGTGTAGTAGGCTCTTTGATGTATGTTATGGTCTGTACGAGACCAGACATAGTGTACGGAGTGAGCCTTGTAAGCAGGTATATGGTCAATCTTGGGAAGGCGTGTTGGAAAACATTAAAGTGGATTCTAAGGTACATCAATGGGTCTCTGAGCAGAGTCCTGATTTATGGTGGAGCCTGTGGTGATGATAGCAAATTCAAAATTGAAGGATTTGTTGACTCTGATTATGTAGGTTGTATGGATTCCAAAAAATATATCTATGGATATGTGTTCACTATATTTGGCACATTAATCAGTTGGAAAGCAACACTTCAGAAGGTTGTTGCCTTATCAACCACTGAAGTGGATTATATTACCCTCGTTAAAGTTATGAAAGAAGCATTGTGGCTTGAAGGGTTTTCTACGGAACTGAAACTTCAAGGCTGAGTTATCACTGTTAAATGCGATAGTCAAAGTGCAATACACATATCGAAGAATTCAACCTATCATGAGCAAACCAAGCACATCGATGTGAGGTTGCACTTTGTCCGAGAGATAATCGAGCATGGAGAAGTCCAAGTGTTAAAGGTTTCTACTAATGACAATGTTGCTGATATGATCACTAAGACATTGCTAAGTTGCAAATTTTCCACTGTATGCAGTTGATAAAGTTGCATGATGAAAGCTGGTTTTTTTCCTTGTTAGTATAGAGTTTGTTCCAAGGTGGATATTTGTGGTATTTTGGATCGAACTTTGTTGTCGACAAAGGTAGCTTCTTGGTTCGACGGAAGCCATGCATGTTGTAGTCCAAGTTTATTAACAAGCATGTTGTAGTCGAAGTCAAAATATGTTATGTTTTAAAGCATGTAGAATTGAGTCTTGCTTGTAAGCTCAATTGTTAAGTTAGCTGGTAGTCTAAGTTAGCTTAGTAGTCGATAAATAGACTAGTTCTCTCAGGTTGTTGAGAGAGGTTAATTATTGTTAGTACATGTAATCTTTGAACCCCTATTGAGTAAGTGAATAGTAAAGCAGTTTTAACCAATTATGATTCTCATCTGCCCCCTTATTTTATCTCTTTCATAAAACCTAATAGGATTTCTTGTGTTTGTTCAAGAAACATAATATTTCTCATATTTTGATTTGTTCCTGATGACATCGATTCACAACAATCTCAAATAATCTTAAAATTTTAAAAACAAAAAATATGTCTTTCAAATAGTTTCTCCACACAACTTAAAAATCGAAATTGGCCCAGAATATCTCTTATTTCTTCAGATGTTCACATATGCAGATAGAAAATATTCTAAATAGAGTTGTTTTCTTCTTGAGAAAAAGAATAAAAAAAACATTACTTTTGATATAAAGATAAAATCAGATGTATTGAAGAAGAGTTACTCATTAATTTAAAAAAACAAAAATATGTGATAGGATTTTGAATTTCCAATTTCAAAAAACTTACCCATACAAATTGAAAATTGAAATTGACACAAAACCTCTCTGATTTCTTTAGATGTTCACATTTTGATATAGGAAATCTCTAAATAGAGTTTTTTTTTTTTAGATATATTGAAAAAAGAGTTCTTTGTTCCTCAAAAGTATTGAGAGATGAAAAATTAAAGGTCTTGTTAGAGTAAAAAAATGGACCTTGTTTAAACCGAAAATCTGACGAATAAGTGTTGACAGCTATTACTATTCAATGGTGGTGTGGCAAGAGTAATGACTGACATTTGTGAAAATGTATTGTGTACACTATACTACTAAAGAGATAAATCATTGTACGATAAATCATTGTACAGGTGCATAAAGTATAAGAAATGTATAATATAATGATAAAAAGATACTAAATCTACTTGTATGAGTGCATAAATAAAACTAACATCGTTGGCAATAGTAATAGGTATGTTGTACACTTATTATTGTTTAAAAATGTCGTGGAAAGAGTACTGAGTATGTTGACACATGTAAAAAGTGTCTTAAAACAATATTAGAAGTGTATAATATAATGATAATTGTCTTTTCATCATCATAAGAAGTATTTTGAAACAATTATTATATTGTTTTGTTTTTTATTATTAGCTCTTTAATCGTGTTTTTTTTTACTTTGAAGTGATTTTCTTTATTTTAACTTTGATGTTATCAGGTTGATCATCTTACTTATTATCTTTAAGTTATATTCATTCGAAAGGTCTACATTTAAATGTTCAAATTTTGAATATGACAAAAAAAATTATAAAACAAAAGTGATATATAAACTAGTACACACTTATATTTACTTTTTATAACAAAGATAAAGCTAAATAGTCATATTTTGTTTTAGTCTTGAAGACAAACATTCATTTTTTATATTAAAACAAAATATTTATTCATTTAAATCAAACCCAAAATTTGTTTTGCATAAAGGAAAAGAATTCAATTGAATCCAATGAACAATAGAAAAAGTAAAACATTTACACACACAAAATTTACTTAGGTACTCATATTTTTCAATTTTTTAACATTGAAGTCTAGATTACGGCTGATTGAATATGTTATGAATTGAAGTTGATTTTGTTAGTATGAAAGAATCAAACAATACAATTGTTCAATCAAAATTATGTGAGAGTGAAAGTAAATTTTAAAATGAAAGTGAATTTAAATCATACATTTTTTCACGTAAAATCATTTATATATAAAAATTAAGTAAGGTGTTCTAAATTCAAATCAAATATAAAGGTTCTCTAATTGAACATTTTAAAGCTTAGATAGAAGAGAAAGAATCTTATATTAGTGCACTAACATTCTATTTTTATTTTCATTAAATTTAAAAAGATTAAAAAAATTGATTAACAAATTTAACATTTTTAAATAACAACAACAATTAAAATATATTAGTTGACTTAAGAAATATGTATGAAAAAAAAGTAGTTGACTGTTATATATACGAAAAAATATGATAAATAACATGTGATAGTATATAATTAAACATATGATATAATATCATACAAAATAAAATCTTATAAAAATTTTTAAATATATTTAATCTTCAAATTAATTACATGCATATAATCTAATATAATCAAACTCATACTCATTCATAATCATCCATGCATTCTTTTAACATTATATAATATATAATATATACAACATTTGACGTTACAAAGATTCACGACAAAAGTTCTAGCAAAATCACCATTAATCACTGACATGGTGTAGCGAGCGATTTTGGACGCGGTTCTTAAGCGCTGGTCGCTCTCTGCGGTTGAGCTTAAAACTATAGGTCGATTCATTTTTTATCCTATTGTGAGCTGAATAAGGAAGGGAAATAGATGTCTCCAATTAACCCTGCTTTGCATACTGAGTTTAAACAGCGGTCTGTTAGGTTACGGATGCTATCAATGTGGGGGGGCCTTTGTACTGGTTATTCGTATTTCGCCAATACAAGTTTCTTTCTTTCTTTTTTCTAGGCAAAGGGTTTCTGGCGGGGAATAAGGATTAGGATGTTAGGACTGGTGCTTTTGAATTACTGCTTTTGATTGATGGAGATATGGGATTTGGGTTTTTTGTTGATTGCGCTCGCTAAGATCTTTTCTTTCGATCTTATGCCTACGTATTCCCGTTTACCGAAACAGGGAAATCAGAGCGTTCGTAGTTCCTCCTATTCTATGGGAGGAAATTGGTTTTTGGTGTCTTGTTCAAAGCCCAAGACGTGAAGCAAAAAGGTTGTTTGTATCTTGTTCAAAGCCCAAGATGTGAAGCTAAAAGGTCTATTTGTGTCTTGTTCAAAGCCCAAGACGTGAAGCTGAAAAGACCTCGGCTTTAGAGAGAATTTGTCATCTCTAAAGAGGGGGAGGAGGAGAATTACTTTAACTGGGATACGCGGATCCGAGCAATGCCATAATTTCCGAAGAAAAGGGTTTTAACCTGAAGGAGAAGACTTTAACTCAGTGTAGAGCAATGCCATCTTTCCTTAGGAATTTCTCATGCTAAAAGAGGGACAGTGGCATGGATATAGATGATCCAGAGGCTTGCCGCTTACAGCGAAGGAGTTGTTGATGTTTGTGTACTGTGAACGAGGCACAGCTTTGATGCTAAAAGGTTGATTGGATCAACCAGTGGTTTTCTTATACAAAGCCTAAGAGGAGGCTAATTTCCGCTAGGAAAATCATTATACAAAGCCTAAGAGGAGGCTATTTTGTGTCTCGTACAAAGCCCGAGAGAGAGGCTAAAGGTTTTTGACCCAGTGGGGCATATCGTTATACAAAGCCTAAGAGGAGGCTAACAAAGAGTTCGACTCTTGCTTAAGGGATTTATATCTCGTACGAGGCCCGAGATGGAGGCAAAAAAAAGGTGATTGACTCAACGAGGGAATCTTTTGTGTCTCATACAAAGCCTGAGAGAGAGGCTAAAAGGTTGCTTTGACTCCACTAGGGAGAATTTTGGTATCTCGTACGAAGCCCGAGATGGAGGCTATTGTAACTGTTTCAGTTGAGTGACAGATCCAATATACTGATTTTAAAAGAGAAAATCAGTTCTTATATGAGCAACACCGTACACAGGGATTTAATTTGAGGATCAGGGGTATTTCCTTCTCTTTGAGGAAACGGGAAATCCGAAGGGTGTTAAGACTGTCCGAGTCTGCGGGTTTCCTTCCTATTTAACGAAGGGTGCTTGAGAATGTCTTTGAGACTCAAGGAAGTTAGACTGTCCGTGTCTAGAGTTTTATCTTTTGTACTATGCTTCGAGAAACAGTAGTAGACTCTATGAAAGGACTGTTCTATGAGGACGACTAGGTTATGTTCCTATACCTCTAGGAGGTCGTCGGGACAATTTGTACGAAGCCCAAGAGGAGGCTGGAAACTTTTAAGAAGCCGACGGGTCCTTGTACGAAGCCCAAGAGGAGGCTATCATTCCCAGAGGAAGAGATCATTATACGAAGCCTAAGAGGAGGCTGTGAATACTTCTAAGAAGCCGTAGGGTCCTTGAATAATGCCCAAGAGGAGGCCGGGTTGCTTATAGGAAGCCGGTGGGTACTTGTACGATGCCCAAGAGGAGGCCGATGCTTTTAAGAAGCCCGTGGGTCCCAAACCAAAGAAAAGTTCAGGAAAACTCTTTTAGAGTTAAAACCACTGGTAAACGTGCGAAGTTTACTATCCAGTGACTTTAACTTTTAGAGAGAGTCCTAACCGTTCGGCGGTTTGAAGAAATTCAAGAGAAGTTTCACCGAGAATAATTCATCTCTGGGGGATAGAATTTCTTGACGATTCCTAAGGAGGACAGCCGAAGAGAAGACTGTATCTGGTGCTCCTATTGGGGATCTAGACGTCTATTTCTACGAATAAATGAAACGGTGTCAGTTAGTTCTAGACGTAGTTGCCGGGGAAACTCGAAATATCTATACTATTATTACACAGTAGATATGAGTTTATGAAAGGAGACTTACAGTGAGCAGCCCCACAATACAGTTTATAATATGAAAGCAGTAAATGAAAGCGATAACCACTTACTCGGTTGTAGAGCTTCCATGCTGTTTGGTTAGTTGTTCAACAAAGAAAGATTAAAAACAACAGTATATTCAAAATCAAAGGAGAAAGTGCTTTGAAAAAGAAAGATTTGGGGCTTACAGCTCAAGGAGAGGCCCAGGGTTTTATCAGTGAGCGCACTGTTTGAATTTGTACAGAGGGACTTATACAAGTGACTGGGGCCCAAAAAGGTTTTCTGTACAAAGGGATGGGTCTTACACTCTCTCAAGAGGCCCAAAAAGGTTTAAAGAAAAAGAGTGAGGCTTATAACACGAGGGTAGGCCCAAATGATTTTTTGTTTAAAAATGGCGATCGCGCCGAGGTTTTCTTTTAACGCAGAGGGACTTATACAATAAGTGAGGCCCAAAATGTTTTGGTTAAAAGGGGGATTGGGTCTTACACTCTAATAGAGGCCCAAAAGTTTTGAATGGGTCTTATAGCTCGAGGAGAGGCCCAGATGTTTTTTTTGAAAAGGCGACGATCGCGCCGTTTGTTTTTTGACGGTATCGGGACTTATACAATAAGTGAGGCCCAAAGATGATTTGGTCAAAAAAAGGATTGGGTCTTACACTCTAATAGAGGCCTAAAGTGTTTTGAAAATGATTTATGAGGGTTGAATTAATCCAAAACCCTAATTTGTTTTCAAAAATGTATTTAATTGAATAAAAATTCAATTAAAATGATCAAAAATTGTTTAACACATGGAAAACAAATTGTGATCTTGGATTAATGCTTCAAAAATTAAGTATTGACCTACAAAATAATTAGAAAGCATTAAAAGTTGCAAAATCAATGTAGAAAAACTATTTAAAATGCCAAAAACAATCAAAATATTAATTCTTTACAAAAATATCAATTATATGAAATAAATAATATTTTTGGGATTTTTTTGTGAAAGTAAAATATTTTAACATTTTTGTGAATTATTAAAAAAATAATCAACTCAAAATCATTAAAACTCAGAGAGAAATTAATTTTTGAATCAATAAAACAAAATCACAAAATTCAAATATTCAAATATATGAAAATGGCGCCAAGAACAACACCAAGAACACGCGCGTTTTTCAGTTTGCCCAGATTTGCATTTTCCATCCAATCTCACTGAATACGTAATCATATCATGCAATCCACATATCATTATGCTCGTCTCAACCTCACGATCATGTCTGTGTACTTTAATTTCATTTAAATTAAACATACAACAAGAAATCACGAAGAAATCTCAAGAACCCTAATTTCTGCATGAAGGCTAGGATTTTTGATACACGATTCAAACAATGCAATTAATTGAGGGAAAACATTCCATGCATGATTATGAACATATGGCCAAATTATTGTGCGAGGAAATATGCATAGATTGAGAGATGACCAAGTTTAGACTTACCTCCAAGTCGTGACAGCAAGTTCAGAGTGATTTTTGATTTGGAGGTGTTACAGATGAGTGGTGATGATCTGAACAGCTTCCCTACACCATATGGAGTGTGTTTGAACACTTGGATTGAATTGAAATGGACTGGATCAGTTTATGGCATCTCAGCTGCAACTTCACTTCAAACTTGTGTGGATGGCAAGTGATTTTGAGATTTTGAAGTTTCAGAAGTTATGTGAGTGTTTGATCAGCTCATATGTGATGTATGTGAGGTGTGTGAGTGATTGGTTTGTGCAGAATTGCTCTCAAACTCAAAACCCGATAGCTACCTTGCTAAGAAAGGCATTTTTGCCAAGAGAAAGAGATTTTGAGGAAAGCATATGTTAGATGGTTTTGGTGTACTCAAACTGACCACAATTGAGCTCTATTTATAGTAGAGCAAGTTTGTTTTGCAAGGAATAGTACATGGCAGCTGGTAAGTAGGTTTCCTCAATGTTGGCCAATGGAAATGAAAGTCTCCTCTAGCCATTGACTAGAGGTTAGGGCACAGAGCTTTGGTCTCCTTGGTCTTGGATAAGTCTTGACTGATTTTAGATGAGAATGGCTCAGTCCATGCCACCTTGATGGTTACATTGAATGCCTCATTCCAAATTTGAAGTCTTGTCCCTATTTTGGCCATTCTAGGTTCAACATGTTATTCTTTGTTCCTTGGACCTTGGAGGCTTGGCTCAGTGATTGTCCCCTTTGGATTCAATCCACTGAGGTGTCCAAGTGGATTGGAGCAATTGCAATTGGCTGATTTTGGCAAATCGAGCCAAAATGCAAATTCTGCCTTGCTTTGACAGATTTCAGCAAGGCAACTTGGCAATGTTGTATCTCATGGTGTAGGTTGAATTTGGCAATGTTCTTGGCCATTTTGGAAAGCTCTTACATGATACAACAACTGTTTGAACAAGTTTGGTTTTGATCTCTTTTGATTCCAAGTGAAAAATCCCCCTACATTTGGCAAAAAGTGAAGCAGAATTCTGACTTAGTGAAAATTTCACTAAGTGTTGGAAAAAGTGACATTTTCACTTTTCAGCCACTTTGATCACTCCATAACTCAAAATCCTTAATGAATTGGAATGACTTGTAGTTGAAGTTTTTGTAGGTGATAGTGAGGGCTACAAATCCATCTTTGGATGAGAAAAAATGGCCTTGTGGTTTAGGAGTTATGGTCCTCCAAAGTTGGTACCTTTGCCACTTTGTTTTTAACTTAGAAAAATTTCTAAGTTTTATGGTTACCCCTTTTACAAGTTATCTCACTTTTCTTGATTTTTCTTGATGAATGATGATTCAAATCATACATTAACATCATTTTAGGGTTAAAAATCCATTTTGGTGAAAAATCTCAAAAAGTCAAAGTTGACTTTTGTGCACAGTTGACTTTTTATCAGATGAATTCCAAACTGTGCAATTCTTCACGAAATCATGTCCTTGACCTAAATCAAACTTTATGGACATGTTCCATGGGTGTCATAGGGTATATTCAATCATGTATTAGGGTTTGGGAGCATGCCTTGGTCAAAAGTCAAAGTTACAGTTGACTTTTCCCTTAAAACCCTAATTGTGGTGCAGATGAAAATGAAACTTGTTGCTCAAGCTTCTTGGATCAATCCATTGTTCCAAATGGATCAATATGGTGTATTAGAGACCCTCAAATCATCTCTTGAGGTCTTGGCTCATGGTTTGTCCCAAAAGTCAACTTAGGGGTGAATTAGGTCAAGAAACCCTAATTCCTGATTTTTGATGAATGCATCCCCTGAGGCAAAATTGACTTGATGCATGGGTTCATGAGGTTCCATGAAGTATATTAGGTCATGTTTTGGATCATTGCCTTGTGCCCAGATGAAAATTCCCATCTGGAGGCCCTGGTCGACCAAAACCCTAATTTGGTGACACTGTCGATCTTGAGACTTGATCCACCTAGAAGGGAGCATCCTTGTGCTTAATCCTTGAAGTGGGAGTCCTTTTTTATCCATTGTGGATGTTTGAGAGATTAGACAAGTTGAAGATCATGTCATTTCTTGATTGATCCTTTGTCTAAGCACTCAGAGAGGGCTTGAAACCCTAATTTTGATTGTATTGGATGCTCACCCATCTTTGGGGAGACTGATGAAGCATAAAGGTACATCCATATTGTGATGATGATTTTCACAATGATGGGAAATCTAAGTGGTCAAAATTTGGGGTATTACACATGGTACTTTCATAATTTATTATCCCAAAAAATGGATCATTACTCTTCATAATACCATTTGAGTTATTATAATTATTATTATAGATTTGATCAACATATTGTTCCATTGTGTTTGTAGCATTGATTGCAAATGGTACAACAGAATTATCATTATTGTATATCGGTCTAATGTCACCAACAAAAATAATGTTATTATTGTTGTTAATGTTATTGTTGATCATGTTGATATTGTTGCTCATATTGATGTTGTTGCATGAATTGACACTTGAAATGTTGAATTTGTTGTTGTTGTGGTTATGTTGAACTTGAATTTGTTGGTGTTACATTTGAGGTTTTTGTGATATTGTCACACGGGATGCAGAAGGTGTTTATCAATTGTTTTGATAAGTCATTGCAGTTTCTTGATTCCGAATAGAGTACGGAGTCGGGTTTCATGACCGCGAGGCAGGAAGAGATTTCCTTGAGTGAGAGCCCTCAAATGTTCATGGTGCTCGCATCCTTGATAAGGGAAGTGACATAATGATTATGGATTTACCTGTGGTGTGTGATTTTCCTGAGGTGTTCCTAGATGACATCGGTGATTTACCGCCAAAGCATGAGGTGGAGTTCGCTATAGACTTAATACCTGGTAATATTTTTGTGTTGATGTCTCCATATAGGATGTTTACTTCAGAGATGAGTGAGTTAAATAAACAGTTAGAGGATCTTCTTGAGAATAGGTTTGTTCGATTGAGTTTTTTACCGTAGGGAGCGCTGGTTGTAACACCTTACTCCCTGACTCGATAATTAAATAATAAAACATGTATGAAAATATAATTATTCATCAAGTAGGATATTACTCACACAATCCAAAACATTTTGAATCACTTAATAATGAAAAAACAACTTGTTTATTAACAGAGGAATTGCATAAAACATTTGGTATAAAAGCCTCGTCAGCATTATCAGTTTGAAGAATGGTTCATCGCATAATAAAACAAGACAGAAAGATACGCAACGAAACAAATATAAGACAAACCAATCCCCTCATGTTATGTATCAGAGCGACTCCCACTATTGACTAGAACGATAAGCAACTAAAGGGGCATAACACCGTCCTCATTCTCAGCTCCTACTCAGGTACCTGATTATCTATACTCCAAAGGAGCACAGACGCGACAACATAGAAAAAGTGTGAGAATACATTCAAATAATAAATGATGCATAAACATTCAGGATAGATTCACACATCTACACAATCATCCACATAATCAGAAAACATACAAACACCATGTATTCACATCTCACCCACAACATAATCATTCAATCACAATCATATAATATAATACAAATATGACTTGACTCATGCTCGTCATGATGCCCACTCTAAACCGGACTTACAACTCAACTCTATATGCATGTGGTACTGACCCAAGTTTGGTTCTTCATACGAACTGTGGTCCCAATCTCTGTGAACCCCGAGTCCCCACTCTGAGCTTCAAGCCCCCACTCAAGGCTTGGAACAAATCGTTAGTTCTCACTCTGAACTAACGAACATATTTTTTTCACAATAATAACACATATGATGAATGCCATACAAAATGTAGTACAACCCCACTCTGACTATGCATAATCATTCGGCAATAAAAGATGCAAAACAGCCTCACTCTGACTGCAACTAAAAATATTTTTTCAATGCATCAATGATTGTTCATATCTCAGATCACGCGTCCCATCAATAAAACCAGCATCTCATCATGCTTTCACTTTTATCAAACAAATGTTCAATTACATAATTCACATATATGCATAATATTGCACAATTAATCACATAAGTTTAATTAAATAACTCGTACTCATCACCAAACATATAACAAAATCCAAAACTCAACTGATCGATAAATAACCCTCAAAACAAAATTCAACAGGTCATAACACGCCTTCTGACTCGATGAAGGGTAACGCGTCAACAAAATTCAGCATGTCATCCTTCCTTTTATTCAACACGTCACACTGTGACGACCTGGAAAGACCTCACTTTCCTAGAGGCCACGACGACCTCCCATAATTTTCCTGACGCATGTCAGTGCTTCACAACGCATGACACCTAGGGCATCATATGGTGACGTCTGTCACCCTGCTAACAGAGGCATAATTTTGCTCTACTATGGCAGAACCTGCAAAAATTCACCCAAAACAACTACAAAACTCCTCTAAACAATCCAGAAACAATACTCACATGATTATAACATAATAGCATGTTAATTCCTATCAACCTAACATGTTATTACATTGATTCCACCACAAAACTCATAATTTAATAATGTTCTAAAAACCCCAATTTCACATCTTAACTCATGTTTATGAACAAATAGCATATGGCACAAACAACACAACAACAGTATACAAAATTGCAAACACATCATGGCATAAAAGTATATTTTCAATCAATTGTTCATCACACAACACAAATTAACAAAAGAGAGAAAATCCTATTGGTGGTTAAAGGAAACTTCTCTGCCCTTTCATGAATTAAGCACCCATAGATGAAGAATCCCCTCTTACCGTGTAATTCTAGAAAAATCAGCAAATCAACCTTCAATTGATCTCTTAAGCCCTAACATTCTCCCTTCCAAGTTTTTTTCTCTCATTTTCCCTTGTTTTTCACATACTGCAAAAAATAGTTCTAAAACCCTAAGTTTTGGTCTAACTTAAAATATATACTATTTTATTTTAATTTCTCTAATTTACACTTTTTTCCCAAATAGAGCTCAACCCTTCTCCACTCACCACTAAACTCTCACAATTCCCATAATTGGCCTAACTCTACAAATTCTCACTAATTTATAATTAATTAATTAATTTCCACTAACCCAATTAATTAACACAACACCAAAAATACTGTTATCGGCCAAACATGTCAAATATTCACAAAAATAATTTTTTATATTAAAATACTCAATTAAATTAAATAAAAAATAAGTGAATAATAAAATGGGGGTAGCATGCGACCGTGTGTTGACTATCGATAGCTGAATAAAGTGTTGATCAAGAACAAGTATCCACTTTCGAGGATTGATGATTTGATGGACCATTTGCTATGTGCTTGTGTGTTTAGCAAGAACGATTTACGTTTAGGTTATCGTCAGATTCGTGTAAAGTCCGACGATATTCCGAAGACTGTTTACAGGACGAGGTATGGTCATTACGAGTATTCAGTGAGGCCATTTGGTGTGTCTAATGCACCTGGAGTGTTCGTGGAGTACATGAATAGGATATTCCATCCGTACTTAGATTAGTTTGTGGTTGTGTTCATCGACGATATTCTGATATATTCAAATTCTGATGAAGAACATGTGGCGCATTTGAGAATTGTGCTACAGACCTTGAAGGATAAGAAGTTATATGTGAAGTTGTACAAGTGTGATTTCTGGCTGAAAGAAGTGAGTTTCCTTGATCACATGATTTCTGGTAGTGGTATTGTTATGGATCAATCGAATATCGATGTTGTGTTGCAATGGGAGACTTTGAGGTTAGTTACAAAAATCAGAAGTTTTCTTGGTTTGACTGGTTAATACAGAAGGATAATCAAAGCCTTTTCAAAGTTGGAATTTCCTTTTACTCGGTTAACTCGAAAAGTTCAGGCTTATGTGTGGAGTGTTCAGTGCGAAGAGAGTTTTCAAAAAATCAAGGAGAAATTGATGTCTGCTCTAGTTTTGATTTTACCGAGTCCAAGTGAATCCTTTGTGATATATTGTGATGCTTCAAATATGGGTCTAAGTGGTGTGTTAATGAGAGATGGTCAAGTTGTGGCTTATGCATGATGTAGAATTGGCAGTCGTGGTCTTCGTGTTAAAAATTTAGAGGCATTATCTATTTGGTTCCCGATTTGATGTGTTCAGTGATCACTACAGTTTGAAATATCTTTTCGAGCATAAGAAGTTGAATATGAGATAGAGGAGATGGATAGAATTCCTGAAAGATTATGATTTTGGTTTGAGTTATCATCTCGGTAAAGTCAATTTCGTAGTTGATGCGTTGAGTAGGAAGTCAATGCACATCTCGATGCTGATGGTTTGAGAGTTAGAGCTAATCGAACAATTTAGAAACATGAGCTTGGTATGTGAAGAAACTCCTAATAGTGTGAAGTTGGGTATGTTGAAGATGACTAGTGGTATCCTTGAAGAGACCATAGAGGGTCAGAAAGTTGACTTGGGATTGGTTTACCAGCCTGTGTTAATCAATCAAGGCAAAAGATGTGACTTCAAAATCGACGAGAATGGTGTGATTTGTGTACCAGAGGTGCCAGAGCTTAAGAAGAGTATTCTTGAGAAAAGTCATAGAAGTGGTTTGAGTATTCATCCCGATGCCACAAAGATGTATCAAGACTTGAAGAAAATGTTTTGGTGGCCAGGAATGAAGAAGGAAATAGTTGAGTTTGTTTATGCTTGTTTGACTTATCAGAAGTCAATGATTAAACATCAAAAATCATCGGGATTGATGCAATCGTTGAGTATTCTTGAGTGGAAGTGGGAAAATATTTTCATGGATTTTGTGACAATTTTTCTAAAGAAGACAAAGAGATGTGATTCCATATGGATTATTGTGGACAGGCTAACTAAATCAGCTTATTTCATATCGACTAAGATCAGTTATCCTTTGTAGAAGCTGGATGAGTTGTATATTGAGAAGATTGTTAGCTCGCATGGTATTCCATCAAGTATTGTGTCAGATAGAGATCTAAGGTTTACGTCAAGGTTTTAGTAGAGTTTGCAAGAAGTGATGGGTGAAGCTCAGTTATTCTTATCATCCACAGACAGATGGTTAGAGAGAGAGGACTATTCAGTCTTTGGAGGATTTGCTGAGAGCGTGTGTTTTTGAGCAGGGAGGTAACTGTGGCAGTTACTTGTCGTTGTTTGAGTTCACCTACAACAACAGTTTCCATTCTAGCATTGGAATGGCACCGTTCGAGGAATTGTATGGTAGGAGGTGTAGGACACCTTTGTGTTGGACCTGAAATAGTTTAGCAAAATATCGAGAAGATCAAGACGATCCAAGAGACGATGAAAAGTTCGCAGAGTCGTCAAAAGAGCTATCATGACAAAAGAAGGAATACACTTGAGTTCCAAGAGGGAGATTATGTGTTCCTGAGAGTTACTCCGGTAACTGGTGTTTGACGTGCGTTGAAGTCTAAGAAACTTACGTCGTGTTTCATTAGTTTGTTTCAAATTCTTTAGAGGGTAGGAAAAGTGGCATAGCCAGTGGTGTTGTCACCATATCTTTTGAATCTTCATGATTTATACCATGTGTCTCAGCCGAGGAAGTACATTCCTGATCTATCTCATGTGATCCAGTTGGATGATGTTCAAGTTAAAGAGAACTTGACAGTGGAGACTTTGCTGTTAAGAATTGAGGATCGTGAAGTGAAGAGCTTACGAGGCAAAGAGATCACTTAGATGAAAGTCATCTGGGGAGGTCCTACTGGTGGCTGTGTGATGTGGGAGCTCGAGAGTAGGATGAGAGAGTCTTATCTAAAGGTTTTTCCGTCAGGTAATTTTCGAAGGCGAAAATTCTTTTAAGTGAGGGAGAGTTATAAGACCCCGATCTAAATATTTACTTATTTAATTATTTATTTAATTTAATTGATTAATTTATTTAAATAATTATTTTGTGAAATACGACATGTTTGGCCGTTGACAGTATTTGTGGTGTTTTGTGTTAATTTATTCATTGGAAATTAGAGAGAATATGCAGAATTAGGTCGGTTTTGTGATTTGAAAGAGTTTAGTGGTGAGTGGAGGATAGCTGAATTTGAGTTGGGTTAAAAGTGTAATTTAGAGAAATTAAATAAAATAGTGTATATTTTAAAAGCTAGACAAAAACTAGGTTTTTAGAGTATTTTCTATCAGTACGTGAAAAATAAGGGAAATAGAGAGAAGAGCTTGGAAAACAAGAGTTAAGGCTTGAGAGAGAATATCACTAGAAGCTTGCCTTGCTGAATTTTTCTTGAATTACAAGGTAAGGGGGGATTCTTCATCTATGGATGCTTAATACATGAAAGGGTAGAGAGGTTCTCCTCAACCTCCAATACGATTTTCTCCTTTTTATTGATTGTGTTGCTTGATGAATAATATGATTGCAATTATGTTTTATGCCATGAATTAATCGCAAATTTGTGTACTGTATTGGGTGTGATTGTTGCATATGCTATTTTTTCACAAACATGAGTTTTGACATGAAATTGGGAATTTCAAAGCATGAATTAATTATGCTTTTATGGTTAAATTAATGGAATAACATGTTAGATTAATATGAATTAGCATGCTAATATGTGGTAATCATGTGGGTAACAATTTTGGACTGTTTGGGTGTGTTTAGAGATGTTTTGAGTGAGTTTTGAAGGTTCTGCTATAATTGAACGTGATTTTGCTTCTGTTAGCAGGGTGACAAGCGTCACCGGTATGACGCCCTGTGCGTCATGCGTTGTAAAGCGCTGACGGGCGTCAGGCATATAACGGGGAGACCATCATGGTCTCCAGGAAAGCATGGTCTTGACAAGTCATCACAAGGGTGACGTGTTGGGTGATGTGAAGGATGACAGACTTCATCCCTGCGACGGGTTACCCATCACCGTGTCAGAGAGCGTATTCTGACCTGCTAAGTTGGGTTTTGAGGGTGCTTTTGGCATGCAGTCGACGATTGGCTGACGTTTGGCTGACGTTTGGTGTATTTGGATGAATATGACTTGGTTAATTAAATTACATAATTAATTAAATTATATTATGCATAAATATGAATCATGTGTAATTGTGAATGTGTGTGATCAATGCGCAAATATGATGTGATATAGAGTTTTGCGCATACTTGTTGATGAGTTGATGAGACATGTGATTTGAGATATTAATTACTTTTGATGCAATGAATATATATATATATATATATATATATATATATATATTTGTTTACAGTCAGAGTGAGGTTATATTTGCATCTTTTGTTGATTGAGTGATTATGTATAGTTAGAGTGGGGTTGTACTGCATGAAGAAGGTAAAGTTTGTGGAGAATGCCAATCTCAAGAGCATGAAGAAGATTATTTTAGAAGAAGCTGTGAAGGGACTGCCTAGACTCAAGAATGAAGAAGGTAAAGTATGTGGAGAATGCCAAATAAGCAAGCAGACCGAGACGCCCGACAAGAAGCTTTAGCATCTTGCCACAATAAAAGTTTTTGAACTATTGCATATGGACTTAATAGGGCCTATGCAAGTAGAAAGTCTAAGAGGTAAAAGGTATGTCTTTGTATGTGTGGATGACTTCTCAAGATTCACTTAGGTAAAATTCATTAGAAAAAAGTCAGACATGTTTGAGGTATTTAAAGAACCGTGTCAGCTCCTGCAAAGAGAGAAAGGGATTGGAATTATTAAAATCATAAGTGACAATGCTACTGAGTTTGAGAGTTCAAAATTCTCCGAAGTTTGTGCTTTAGAAGGTATTAGCCATGAGTCCTCTGACCCAATCACACCTCAGCAAAATGGGGTGGTAGAAAGGAAGAACAGAACTCTGCAAGAGTTGGCTAGAGTTATGTTACATGCAAAGAAATTTCCATATTACTTCTGGGCTGAACAGAGCTTGCCACATTCATAACAGAGTACCATCAGATCCGGAACCAAAGAAACCATGTATGAGTTATGGAAAGGGAGAAAGCCAAATTTCAAGTATTTCTATGACTTTGGAAGCAAGTGCTACATTCCGGCAAATAGAGAGCAAAGGAAAAAAAATGGATCCCAAGAGTGAGGAAGGTATATTCCTTGGTTACTCCACAAACATCAGAGCGTATAAAGTGTATAACAAGCGCACCAAGGTTATGATGGAATCCATTAATGTGGTTATTCATGAAACCCTTGAAGATAAGGAAGAAGAAAATGATGAGGTTCCTCCTCACCAAACTAATGTCCCAGCCGAGGTCCCGACAAAGGAGTCTGACATTGTACCTGAGATTACTAATTCTAAAGATCTCCAAATCAACAAGGGACCATCAACTAGAGTTCAGAAAGATCATCCCCTAGAGAACATTATAGGAAATCTGAATGAATGAGTGGTTACAAGATCCACAGAAAGCATTTCCAAATCATGCTTTATCTCTAAGATTGAGACTAAAAACGTCAAAGAAGCATTGACTGATGAATTCAGGATAAATGCCACACAAGAAGAAATGTGCCAGTTTGAAAGAAATAATGTATGGGAGCTAGTTCATAGACCTGAAGATGTGAATGTCATGGGTACCAAATGGATTTATAAGAACAAATATGATTAAAGAGGAAATGTGACAAGGAATAAGACAAGGTTAGTTGCTCAAGGGTATACTCAAATAGAAAGAGTAGACTTTGATGAAACATTTGCCCTAGTGGCCAGACTGGAATCCATAATACTATTACTAGGAATATCTTGCATGCTGAAGTTCATATTGTTTCAAATGGATGTTAAAAGTGTCTTCTTAAACGTGTATCTTCATGAAGCGGTCTATGTGGAGCAACCTAAGGGGTTCAGTGATCCCAACTTTCCAAACCATGTGTTCAAATTAAATAAATCCCTCTATGGATTGAAGTAAGCTCCAAGAGCATGGCATGAAAGACTAGTTAATTTCCTAATCAACCATGGATACAATAGAGGAGGAATAGACAAAACTCTATTCGTAAAGAATGATGGAGAGAAGCTAATGATAGCCCAAACCTATATGGATGACATAGTGTTTGGTTGGATGTCAAACACGGATGTGTAGTGTTTTGTTCAACAAATGCATTAAGAGTTTGAAATGAGTCATGTAGGAGAACTCACTTATTTACTTGGTTTACAAGTTAAGCAAATGGAGGACATTATTTTTGTAACTTAAATCAAGTATACTAAGAGTATAGTAAAGAAGTTTGGTCTTGAAATGTAAGCCATAAGAGAACTCCTACTGCAACTCACTTGAAGCTCTCTAATGATGAAAATGGAGTGGATGTAGATCAAAGTCTCTACAAAAGAATGATAGGAAGTCTACTATATCTCACAATTAGCATACCAGATATTACATATGTTGTAGGTGTATGTGCTAGGTACCAAGCTAATCCTAAGGCTAGCCATATCACTCAAGTAAAGACGATCCTAAAGTACATCAGTGGGACTTATGACTATGGCATATTGTACTCTCATGATACAAATCCTATTCTAGTAGGTTATTATGATGCAGATTGGGCTGGAAGTGCTGATGACAGAAAAAGTGCTTCAGGTGGATGTTTATTTCTTGGCAACAATCTGATTTCTTGGTTCATCATGAAGCATAATTGCATCTCTCTATCTACTTCTGAAGTTGAATACATTGCTGCTGAAATTAGATGTGCTCAATTTCTCTAGATGAAACGAATTCAAAAAGAATACAATGTCGAACAAGATGTCATGACATTGTATTGTGACAACATGAGTGCCATCAATATCTCAAAGAATCATGTCCAACACAGTAGAACCAAACATATTGACATTATCCATCTTTTCATTAGGGGTCTTGTGGAGGATAAAGTGGTTAATTGAGCATATTGCAACTAAAAACAGCTAGCTGTCATATTCACTAAGCCTTTAGATGTTGTCCATTTTGAAAAATTGAGAAGTGCACTTGGTGTGTGCATATGTGAGGTCCTATAGCAGTTAAAGCTAGGGAAACATACAGGGAGACCAAGCCAAAGTCTCTTTGCTATTCTCTATGGTGCACATATATTCACGGTGATTTACTCTTTTTCAATCACTTCTTATATTTTGAGAGGCGTTACAATCCAAATAAAAGTTTTCTCCGACCTACCGGGTACTAAGAAAGTAGTTTTTATTTCTTCCTCCAACCAAGTGTGCTAATTAACATGAGTAAGAACCAGAAGAATTCCAAGAGGACTTCCTCTAAAAAGGGTGTCAACATTGACAAGGCTATTGAGAGGTTTCTTGAGGTTGAGAGGAACAATAACAAGGAAATTGGTTCCTCTACTCAAGTTGGTGGATCATATGTTGGAGCAACTGTATATAAGAAGACTTCAGTTACAATGATGAAGGCTGCAAAGAAAAATATAATGGAAGAAAGGGACTCAGAGGCTGATGACGATTAGATAACCTTCATGGCTTCAATCAGGCATGAAGACTGAAGGGTGTTTTTTATTTCGGTAATGGCTTGTTAGCCTCTTAATATTTTGTAATGTTAAGATAGATCTTACGATTGTGCATCTTTTGATGATGTTCTAGTTGTTTTCCCAGGTTTTTGGCAGTGTATGTGCTAACATACTAACCTATGCATGACTAACTTCCAGATGTCTGGTTAAAGACCTTACCCTTTTCTAAATTATGACAAAAAGAGGGAGAAATGGTGTTGCATAGGCAACATTTTTTTTGTACTAACCCCATATGGGAAAGTGCTAATGATGTGCTCCATATTGGAGCATCGGGTAGGACATTTGGTCCTGGTCCTTGTTTCTGTGAAAACACACACACACACATGTGTGTGTGTATGTGTGTGTGTGTGTGTGTGTGTGTGTGTTAGTAGTATTAATTGATATAATGATATCAACTACTAACTGATTATGTGTGCATGACTAAGTATGTGAATGACTGCATACTGATATATGTTAGTTAGTAGGATTATATGTTACTAACTATGTGATACTAGATTCATGCATGACTAAGTCTGTGAATGATTGCATAATTGTCTGTTTAGTTTGGAGCAATTGAATGGACTACGTGTAAGCATTTGAGTGTTGATGCTTCTAACTTCTTCTGCTGCTGGTGCTTAACTCTGATACATGAAAGTTGTTGTTGTTGAAATGCTCTGAAGATCCAGTATATCTAGTGGTCATCGCTTGTTCTTATGGAAGAAGTGTTATTTATCTTGAGGATTTGTTTTTCCATAATTTTCTAAAGGGGTAGATTGTTGTTTCTAATGAATTAGTCCTTTGGATTAGCTACGTTTTAGCAAAATAACAACTTGGAGAAGTGTCCAAGTATTTAAGATTGGTCTAGCTTGCTAATGTTGTATGAAAGTGTAAAAAAGACACATGTTGGACGCAATACTCTAGCATGTTGGTACGACATCTAGGCCAATAGGTGCTAGAATGTTGCATTTTGAAGTATGTTCTACAGAAGATTTTATTGTTATTGATTTAACAATATGATTAGGTGATTTGTTTGACAAGTGGATGAAGATTAATTCGGATTTAAATGAAGATTTAAATTTGAATTTAAATTATAACAAATCATATCTTGTTGGAGATATTCAAGGAACAAATCAAATATCCAATAGATTCTGTATTAATTTTGGACTAAATTAAAGATATTATCCAAAGAGAAAATCCCAGAGTTATTTTGCTATATAAGAAGCTTAAAACTACATTGGAAAGCAAGCATTTCCATTGAAGATTTTAGACTGCTAGGGTTTACAAGTGTCCTTGTTATTTTTATGTACACTTCTATGTTTAAGTAACTTTGCATATAAGGTTTGTCTAGTTGAGTTGTAAATTCAACATTATTATGTACACCTCTATATTTTAGTAACTTGGTATAGAACGTTTGTCTAGTTGAGATGTAATTTTCAACATTCTTTCATTTTATTACGATTGAAGTTGATCACTATGGTTTAGTGGTTGTTAGCTCCTGTCATTGGTTTTGTGACAAAGAAGAAAGTGAGTGGGTTCTCATGTTTAGGGGGTGGCTCTAAACAGAAAGTCACCGTGTAGTGTTAGAAAATGGCATTAGACAATATAGAGTTTGTTGTTGCTTGTAAGACTAATTGTACTAAACAACTAATAAATGATTTTCCTTTCTTGGGCTGTGGACTCAGCCTCCAGACGTAGGTGTAGTTTCACTGAACTGGCTAAACACTGAAGTGGTGTATCTTGTCAAACTTGTTGTCTGAACATTGTGTTCGACATCTATCCCCCGCGGAACAGAAGTTCAAAGTTACTCATACATTCTGAAAATCAAAATTAACACGAAACTTCTCTGATTTCTTTTATTGTCCGTAGATGAAATGGAGAATCCAGTGAAATTACTTTTGATTAATAGAGATAACAAATGAAATTAGATGTATCGAAGGAGTTATTCGGTTCAAAAAGTATTAAGAGACAAAAAAAATTAAAAGTTCCTATCAGAGTTATATAAAATGGACGGACAAGGTTTCAGTGACTTTGTTTTAAGGTGACTTTGGTAACTTTGGTAAAAAAAAAATTATCCTCTTACATCAATATAATATACATTAGTAATTTATTCATTCATTTTATTAACTAAAATTACAAATGTATGGCTACAGTAGAGTTACTGAAAATATTTATTAAAAAATGACTTGAATCATGAATATTTTCAGTATTTCAAAAATGAATGAAATACTCTGAATCTTCTGTATGGAGTGTGGCTACAGTAAAGTTACTGAAAAGTCATTTATTTTCAGTATTTCATTCATTCATATCTTGAATAGAGAAACAAAGGTGTTGCCACTTGTTACTATCGGAGTGTGTGATATAATGGTAAAATGATGATTTTGTTTGTACAAATGCATAAATAAAAAGACGAATCTACTTGTTCAGTGTGTGTTGACACTTGTAATAATGTGTCTTACAACAAATTCAGGAGTGTATAATACAATAATAAAGAGATGAATGTACTTGTATAAATTAAGAAGAAGAAAAAAAACAATGAATGCACTTGTGCATGAATAAAGAGTGTTGCTGACTAACAAGACAAATTACTTACGGATGTTATTATTAAGCATGATATGACATGTGTTTGCATCTATTTGGACAAACAAAATGACTTTAAAGAAAGTTTTCTCATTTTAACTTTGAAACATGTTGACCATGTTACTCATCATCTTTAAGTTATATTGTTCTTTACCCAAATATACATGCACCTAAAGTCTCTTATGAATCAAACAAACAACCTCTAAATTAATAGAGTATTCTGAAAATATTTAAAAAAAATGACTTGAATGCTCATATTAAAAAAAAAAATTAGCATTGATGGTTAAATGATCCGTGATTGAATATGTTTTTTTTTAATCATCAAGCCAAACATATTACTATATAATGTCCAAATTAGACCAAATATACAAGGACATAGGAAAAGCTATCCCCAACCCTACACTGCACCAAGACTGTATGCATAAAAATAAAAGGTAAAAGGGTTCAAGAAACAAATTGAACCAGAACCCACCAGAACTGCTCCTACCCAACTGCTTTCTATTACAAACCTTCAAGACTGTCAAACAAAAATCAAAAGCACTCTAATGGTGATTTAAACCATTCATACCAGCTGCAAACCGCCATCTTTTTTCCTTTTCTTCTCCTCCAATTCCATGAAAACACCTGGATATCCTGTACAATTCTCTTTGCCTCTACTACTTCTCCTTGGAAAATCACTTTATTCCTTGTTCTCCACACACACCAACATGATACCAGCCATAGAAATGCCATAGAAGAGCCAAGTTTACTATGATCAGCCCAGCTAATAAACATATCAAGACAACTATCCTTTCTAGGTAGTAAAACACCAATCCATTTTCCAGCCCCTTCCACATCAGTTTGGATTTAACACAATCAATGAAAAGATGGTTGGTGTCTTCAAGTACCCTGAAACATAGAACACATGATTCTTGATGAGGATCTGTTATTATCCCCCTCCTGATGAGATTTTTTCGAGTTGGCAACCTGTCCATTATAAGTCTCCAGCCAAAAATCAGTATTTTAAGTGGCAACTTGATTTATTGTCCGTTTAGATTTATTGTCCGTGATTGAATATGTTAGGGTTTGAAATTTACTCAGCATATAATCTTAAAATTATTAACATTCATATAAAATAATATAATATACCACATAAAATAATATAATATAACACATTGTTAATCAAGCCATCATTGTTTAATATATACATTTGGCATTACAAAGATTCACAGTGCTAATAAAACACCATAATCTTTTGGTCAATTTTTAAACAAACATTATTACAATTATTATATTATTATTATTATATATTTGCTACTTATAGTTATACTAAATTGATCTTTCGTTCCTTATCCACATAGCTAAAGCAAGATCAAAAATATAGACACACCATACTATATATACATATATTTTAAAATTATTAATAATGTATATTTTTTAATCATTCATATCATAATAAATGTTTTATACAAGTGTATGTGAATGAAAAGAGCTTTCACTTAAAGGGGAGCATTGTGGAATCTTGAGGGAGAGTGTTAAGTATTACAAGGGGAGTGTTAAGCATTGAGTATTGTGGGTCTTTCCTTTCTAGAGCAACGCCTTTGTGAGTGTCGCGTTCTTTCACTTATAAATACTCAAGTCTCCACATTTCTATTCAATGTGGGACTATTATCCACACTACTCACACTTGTAATACTTACAAATTTCTATCACGCCACGTCACCAGAACTTAACGTTTTTTTTTACAAAAATTGACAGAAAAGACCAAATAGGATAATGGAAGTGAAGTTTAAATACTACTTTATAACGCTTTTTTAGTTATAGAACTAAATCAGAATATCAAATTAAGTTAAGGGACTAAAATATGTATTAAACCTTATTTCATATAAACATGTTTGACCTTGTTATGGATATTATTTTTTATATTAAAGCATAATTAATATAGCATTATAATTTTTTTTATAAAACTAATTACATATAATTAAATTATTAAATTTAATATCAACTCAATTTTAATAGTGAGATGTTACTACTTCAATAATTTAATTCTTTTAACATTAAAATTAATTTAATTTTTATTTAATCTTATTAATTTGAATACATTCAAACCAATTTTATATTGTGTTTTTTTTTTTTTGCATTTTTATTATTATTTTTTATATATATTTTTATGGGTATCTCAAATGCAATTATCCCTATTACTCACATTATTTTTATTCTATAAATAAAAATGAATTCTTGGGTATGGTATAAAAAAACAAGAAAGAGGATTATATTTTGGAGTGAAAAAATTATATTTAAATATTAAAAAATTTATTTGCTAATAAAAGTTTATTGATGTTTTTAACGTTAAAACACTTATTATATTCAAATAAATGGAAATATTAATATCCTTTATTTATTTGCTGATTTGAATTTATATTAAAAATATGTGTTGTAACAAACGATACCAATTAACAAAATCTTGATTGAGAAATGAAGTTTCTTGGGTGAACTATGAAACGGTTAGAAAAAAGAGAGAGAAGAATGAATAAAGAAGAAAGAAGGAGAATAAAATTTTGGGCAAACTATTTTCTATTCACTTTCTCATTTAGGGTTTACAAATGATTACAAATGAATAACATAATTGGCCTCTCTCAACAATCTGAGAGATCTAGCCTATTTATAGACTAACTAGCTAACTTACACAACAAGCTAACTAAACAATTAGATCCATAACACAAGGCCCAATTCGACATAACATTTCGACAATACATATTAAAACAGACTTCGACTATAATATGTAACACTTAGACATCAGCATGTGAACCATCTTCGACTTCATGCTTGTCTCTTGTCGAAACATAAACGTTATCCCTGTCGACAACACTAGAGTTTGATCCAATATCTCACAAATCTCCACCTTGGAACAAACTCTACAATAATAGGGAATAAACTAGCTTTCATCATGCATCTTTATCAACTTCATACAGTGGAAAAAGTTGCGCTCGGCAATGTCTTAGTGATCATATCAGCAGCATTGTCAACAGTCAAAACCTTCAGTACTTGGACTTCCCCACGCTCGATTATCTCACACTTTCACTATCACATTTAATAGTGATAACTCGACCTTGAAGTTTTAACTCCTTTGCAAAACCTTCAAGCCACAATACTTATTTCACAGCTTCAGTGAGGGCAATATATTCTACTTCAGTAGTGGATAAGGCAACAACCTTCTGAAGTGTCGCTTTCCAACTGATTGTTCTGTCGAACATAGTGAACACATATCCAAAAATAAATTTTCTAAAATCCATACAACCTGCATAATCAAAGTTGACATATCCTTCGATTTTGACTTTGCTATCATCACCACAGGCTCCACCATAAATCAGGACTCGACTCAGAGGCCCATTTATGTACCTGAGAATCCACTTCAAATCTTGTCAGTGCGTCTTTCCAGGATTGGCCATATACCTGCTTACAAGGCTCACTCCATACGATATGTCTGGCCTCGTACAGACCATAGCATACATCAAAGAACCTAGTATACTAGCATATAGAATGCTACTCATATATATTCTTTCAGTTTTAGTACTCGGATTTTGAGTAGTACTAAGCTTAAACTAAGGATTTGTTGGAGTCACTACAGGCTTTGAATTTGACATATCAAACTAGTCGAGAACCTTCTGTAGGTACGTCTATTGAGTTAAGCATAATTTTGACTGCTTTCTATCTCTTCGGATGTCAATTCCAAGAATCCTGGTGGCAGCTCCCAAATCCTTCATTTCAAACTCCTTACTGAGTTTAGCCTTCACCTTCATTACATCCTCGACAATATTGCTAGCTATGAGGATACCATCCACATAAAGCAACAAAATAATAAGTGAGTTTCCAGGTCGAAATCTGAAGTAAACACGGTGATCGAGTTGGCTCCTAGGGAAATCAATGTGTGCCATGAACTTGTCGAATCTCCTTTTCCATTGTAAAAGAGATTGTTTCAGGCCATACAAAGACCTATTCAACTTACACATATAATCTTCCTTATCCTTTTCTGCATACCCTTTAGGTTGCCGCATCAGGATCATTTCATCTAGATCACCATATAGGAAGGTTGCCTTCACATCCATTTATTCAAGCTCCTGGTCAAACTTCACCACCATGGCTAACAATATTCTAATGGCTTTATGCTTTACAACAGGTAAGAACACACCATTGAAGTCGACACCTTCTTTCTGACTGAACCCCCTAGCAACCAACTTTGCCTTAAAGCGCTTTGACATCACTCATTTGATTCCTTCCTTAACCTTGAAAATCCATTTACAACTGACTAACCTCGCTCATGTATGTATCTCAATAAGCTCCCAAGTGTTACTATCATGAAGAGATTTCATCTCGTCATCCATGGATTTTCGCCATTCAGTCTTATTTCGACTCCTCATAGCTTTCTTGTAATCTCTAGGTTCTTCCTCAAGTACCTCACTTGCAAAGATTAAGGCAAACGCTATAAGATCTACATAACCAAATATCTGAAGTGGCTTAATGACTCTTCTCGACCTATCTCTTGCCAGTAGGTAGTCATCAATAGTTTCCTCAGTCTCTTCAACATCTTGCTCTTCTTCTTCGACTTCATCTGGGTTATGCACTTTAGCATCACTATGCTCCACCTCAACGGGAATCTCTACCTGTTCCAGCTCCTCTTCAGAGATTTCTGCACTTTCGCTAGCATCACCAGTTTTCTTGAACGCCATCTCGACTTCATTGAAAACTACATCACGAATTGTGATACATCTTCTGTAACCTGGTTCTAGGAACCATAGCCTATAGCCTTTGACCCCCTCAGGATATCCAAGGAACATGCATCTCAGAGCTCTAGGTTCGACCTTATCTTGCCTAATGTGAGCATATGCTAAACAACTAAATACTCTCAGTTTGTCGAGATTTGGTGGTTGACCCGACCAAACTTCTTCAGATGTCTTCATTCCCAAGGCAATCGAAGGACATCTATTTATCAGATAAGCTACTGCCGAAGCAGCCTCCACCCAAAACACCTTCTTCAATCCAGCATTAACCAGCATGCATCTAATCCTTTCAAACATTTTTCGATTGAATCTCTCAGCTAAGCCATTTTTTAGGATTACCTACTACAGTCTTATGTCTTGCAATCCCAGACTCGACACAGAAATTGTCGAAAGCTTCATTGCAAATTTCAAGGTCATTGTCGGTTTTTAACCTCTTAACCTTTCTGCCAGTTTGAGTTTCGACCAGAACCTTCCAACTTTTGAAATTCTCAAAAGTTTCATCCTTAGTCTTCTGAATGAATACCCATAATTTTCTAGAATAGTCATCAACTATGGATAGGAAATACCTTGCACCTGAATGTGAAGGATTCCTTGCAGGCCCCCAAAGATCAGCATGAATGTAATCAAGGGATCCATGTGTTCTTTGTTTACCTTTGTTAAACTTCACCCTACAGGATTAGCCAAATACACAAGGTTCACAAAACTCCAACTTCTCGACTTTGTCACCACCTAGCAGGTTCTGTTTCCCCAGTTCGACCAGGCCTCTTTCGTTGACATAGTACAATCTCATGTGCCATAATTCTGTCTTCGACACCAATTTTGCGAATGCAAAATCTGCTGAACCACTTACAACCTCAACCTCAAGGGTATACAAGCCTTATTTCTTCACGCCTCTCAAGACTTCCTTCGACCCCTTCATGACATTCTGAATACCATGCTCTCCTTTGAAGACACATCCTTTCTTGTCAAATTCACCATGAGAAATCAAATTCCTCTTAAGGTCAGGTACATACCTAACACCAGTCAATAGCCTTATTGACTCATCATTGAGCTTGAATCTCACAGATCTAATACCTGTAATCTTACAAGCTATATTTCTTCCCAACAACACTAATCCACCATTTTGGTCACATAATTCTTCATACACATTCTTGTTTGGAGTCATATGCCAAGTACATCTTGAATCCATAATCCACTCTATGCAAGAGTCACTGCTCGACACCACAAGGACATCAAATGATTCATAATCATCTTGAACAATAGTTACATTTCCATTATCCTTACCTCCATGATTATTCAGGCGCTCAGGACACATCTTTCTTGTGTGGCCCTCCTTCTTACAGTGATAACACTTAATACCATAAATATCACCACCATAAGACTTCTGCTGATTTTTACCTTTCTTCTTTTTGAACCTACCATCTCTTTTCGAGAATTTTCCTTTAACGGACAACCCTTCGCCAACTGATGATGGTTTTTGCTCATTTCTTTCGTTCAAATCCTTAGAATATAAGGTTACTTGAACTTCTTCAAAGGCCAGTGACTCTTTTTCATACAAGAGGGTTTCTTTGAAGTGGGCATGCGACTTAGGTAAATAACACAGCAATAACAACGCTTGATCTTCGTCATTGTTGGTAACATCAATATTTTCAAGATCAAGAATCAGCTTGCTGAACGTATCCAGTTGCTCCGTCAACACTTTATCTTCATTCATCTTGAATAAATACAAAGCTTGCTTCAAGTACAAACTATTCACCAAGGACTTTGTCATATACAATCCTTTGAGTTTCAGTAAATCACCTGTTGTCGTCGTCTCCTTCGAAACCTGTCTGAGAACCTTATCACCAAGACTCAAAACAATGGCACTGTGGGCTTTCTCGATCATCGTTGTCTTATCCTTCTCCGTCAATGCAGCATCCATGGCGTCTTCTCCCTTTAACGCTTCTAGCAAACCCTTTTGAACAAGAAGGGATCGCATCTTCAAGCGATATAAACCGAAATCATTAACTCCGGTGAACTTCCTAATTTCAAACTTTGTTGACGGCATCTTTCTCCACGCTCACCGCACTAATTTATTGTAACAAACGATACCAATTAACAAATTCTTGATTGAGAAACAGAGTTTCTTGGGTGAACAATGAAACGGTTAGAACAAAGAGAGAGAAGAATGAATAAAGAAGAAAGAAGGAGAATAGGATTTTGGACAAACTATTTTCTATTCACTTTCTCATTTAGGGTTTACAAATGATTACAAATGAATAACACAATTAGTCTCTCTTAACAACCTGAAAGATCTATCCTATTTATAAACTAACTAGCTAACTTACACAACAAGTTATCTAAACAATTGGATCCATAACACAAGACTCAATTCGACATAACATTTCGATAATACATATTGGAACTGACTTTGACTACAATATGTAACACTTAGACATCAGCATGTGAACCATCTTCGACTTCATGTTTGTCTCCTGTTGAAACATGAACGCTATCCATGTCAACAACACTAAAGTTCGATCCAATATCTCATAATATAATTAATACATTTAGATTCCAATCATTTTTATTAGTCCTTAATATTATTCTAAAATTTGAATATTTGTATATATAATTGGGAGAAAGCAACATATTGTCAATTGAATTATAAAATGAATTCTAAACAGAATAACAACCAGTTTGTCTCGTAGAAAAATGACATATAACATATAATCATATGAGAAAATAACAAATTAATTTACAGGACCATGTATGTATCTGTATTTTTTTGGAAAATCAGAACGAAATGAGGTCTTAATTGGCCACTAATGAAACTGGTCCTAACATATAGATATAAGATGTCACAAGTATATCAAAAAAATATTGTATCATGCTCTGTATTCCAATTACAGTTACTTTTATAATTTTGATTGAATAAATATTCTAAATATCAAGAAAGGTATATATATATATATATATATATATATATATATATATATATATATATATATATATATATATATATATATATATATATATATATAGTCTTAAATAAAAAAATTCTTAATTTGAGAATTTTTCTCCTCCATTTTATCAAATAATCTAAATTATACTTAAAATGAAGGAGAAAATTGTTATTTGAGACAGTTACAGGTGGCCAACGACGTCCGTTGAGCTCCGGCTCCGGTGAGGTTGAAGTACGGCGGGGGGGTGTACCTGCAAGGTATTCCGACGCTCAAGTTAGGGAGTGCACAGAGTAACAGCAAATACAAAGAGTGAAAAAAGTGACTTAACCTGACCCTCTCAAGTGAGAGAGTATTTATAGAGAGCCCCCAGCGCGGGGCCAACGGTTACTTGCGTTGGGCTGGATTGTCAGGCCCAATCCAAGTAACTCCCAGGGCTTACGTGGCGTATTGAAGACTAGCACGTGGTCTTCGCCCTGGGGTAACCGTTCCTAGATTTCCGGGATCAGGGCAGACCGAATCCTGCGGAAGCGGGAGGTTACTTGGAACGTGTCCATGTGGTACGGACCGTTAGACACTCCTCGCGGGGGAGGAGTCTTCTGTGTCGAGGACCAACAAGCCGTACGACGGACATGGCCTTGCGGGGAGGGACCATGTCTGCCGAGGAGTGGTATGTGGCATTCTCGCGGGGAGAAGCTGGTATGTCGAGGAGGTACCTCTCCGCCGGGGTGCGAGGTCCTCCTGTCCTGTTGACCTAGATGCCCGACACTGCAAAGTGCTCGGGGGGAACGTTGGTCTGCTTGCAGCAGTCAAGGGCCCCGCGGAGGGGTCTTAGTGGGCCTCCCCATGCTATATGGGTTGGGCCTGCTCGACTGTTGGGCAGCCTCGGCCCAGCCCAGAACAATATATATATATATATATATATATATATATATATATATATATATATATATATATATATATATATATATATATATATATATATAGTCTTAAATAAAAAAATTCTTAATTTGAGAATTTTTCTCCTCCATTTTATCAAATAATCTAAATTATACTTAAAATGAAGGAGAAAATTGTTATTTGAGACAAACATTTGATGATCATCAAAACCTTCCGAAAAAAAAAGTAAAACAAATCTAAAATTATGTAGACAATAGTACATTTTACCCAAAATAACTTGCAACAATAATTATTTTAAAATATTATAAAAAAATATTTATTTAAAAAAAAAAGCATTATAAACAAAATATTATAGAAACAAATTGACAAAACAAAATTATTTTTGAAAATATAATAAATAAGATCACAAAATTATTTTTAAAATTTTAACCAATAAATAAAAGAAATAGTAGATAAATTGTTTAGACATTTCAAAGTAAAAATAATAAATAAATTGAAAAGTCATGAATCATAGTGGAGATGTGAAGTTAGCAAGTTTGGATATCTCCATCTCTAAACCTCTTTTATACAATACATCATCTCAAAATAACTAGTTGTTTTCTTCTTGAAAAAAATTCATAAAAAATTATTTTTAATATACTGATAAAATTAGATGTATTAAAGAAGAAGTTACTCATAAATTTTTTAAAACAAAAATATGTGATAGGATTTTAAATTTTAAATTTTAAAAAATTTATCCATGCAAATTGAAATATGAAATTGACACAGGATCTTTCTGATTTCTTTCGATGTTCAAATATGGAGATAAAGAAACCTCTAAATACAAGGATCAAAAAAATTACTTTTAATATACAGGTGAAATTAGATATATTGGAAAAAAGAACACTTTGTTCAGGAAAAATATTGACAGATGAAAAATTAAAGGTCTTGTCTGAATCAGAAAAAGTGGACTTTTTAGCAGGGAATATGAGGAATAGGTGTGGCAAGCGTAATGGGTGAGCTGACATGTATTGTGTACACTATCTTACTAAAGAGATGAATCACAGTATGTTGATATTCTTCACGGAATTCCCGGAACATTTTAGAGCGAAGGATATCTATCTGTTGTTCGAAGATTTTGGGGAGATTGATGAAGTGGTCATCCCTCCTAGGAGGGATAAGAGAGGTCGTAGATACGGATTCGTCAGGTTCTACGAGGTAAGGGATCTGAGGAGTTTGGTGCTGAAGTTAGACAACCTGCTGATAGAAGGTAAAAAGCTTTTCGCGAATATTCCTAGATTTCTCATAACAGTGGAGGATGCATTCTCTAAATGCAAGGTATGTGAGAGAGGTCTTAGAGGAAAAGATTAATTTGGAGATTTTCCTAGGAATAGGATGAATCTTCCAGACATGAAATGAGTTCTGGACCTAACACGAGAGGCAGGTCTTACGCAGAAGTTGTTGGTGCCTCAGGATTTAAGAATGATGGCAAGTTCAACCGTGTTTATTCTGATCAGAAACTCTCCTTCGATGTTGATAAGGAGGTTATTAAGAGATTCGAGAAAGCTTACGTAGCGAAGGTCATGAACCCCAGTTTTATTTATAACATGCAAAGTTTTTTTCAAATAGAGGGTTATTTTGCTCTTAAGGTCGTACCTTTGGGAGCTAACTTTTGTCTTCTGGAGGAGAATGAAGAATGTGAGCTTCATGATTTGGTAGAGGGTGCTAAAGATTGGATCGGGCAATGGTTCTCGGAGGTAAGGTTGTGGAATGAAGAAGATGTTGATAGGGAAAGGATTACATGGTTGCATTATTATGGTATCCCATGCCAAGCTTGGACCGTATCTTTATTCGAGTTCATTGCGTCCAAGGTGGGCAATTATGTATATTGCGAGGATAATTCGTCAGATTTCTTGAGAATAGAGGTAGCGTGCATTATGATCAGGACTACATGTGGAATGTTAATTAACGAGGTCTTTAACATTAGTATAAATGGGATCCTTTTCAAAATTAGAGTGGTGGAAGAAATGCATGGACCGTCAACGCGAGTGGTGAAGAAGGTTGACCAATTTTATTCATCGGATTCTTTATCCTCAACGTCAAATAATTTTTCTCCTTGGGAACATATTAAATAGATGTGCGACAAAAAATCTAGAAGAAATCACACCAGAAGAATATTGGTTTGGTGTTAAGCCTGGCTTAAGTCATATGAAAGTATTTGGATCTATAGCACATAGACATGTGCTTGGTCAGTTGAAAAGAAAACTGGATGACAAGTAGAGTCAAATGATCCTAATAGGATATCATTTGACTGGTGGATACAAGTTGTTCGACCTAGTAAACAAGCAAGTAGTAATCAGAAGGGATGTGATCATAGATGAGCTTAAAGAATAGGATTAGACTGAAAATGTATGGAAGGATTCAGTGACAATCTTATGTGAAGAACCATCAAGTAAAGTCAAAAGAGAAATTTGACAGGAAGAAGTTAGAGGTCAAGCAAGCACAAGCAGACCTCAAATAATAAGACACGTGCATGTAAGGTTGCAGGAATGTGTGATTAGATCAGATGATGTAGTCAATGATGAAGGTGAGCTGGTACACTATGCTTTCTATGCAGATGTTGAACCAGACAATGCAGCTGAGGCATTGAAGGATTCAATGTGGATGAAAGTGATAAATGAGGAACTGAAGTCCATCGAAGTCAACAACACTTGGTCACTTGTCAAATTGCCTCAAGGAAAGAAGGCAATCGATGTGAAGTGGGTATACAAGGTAAAGTTAAATCCAAAAGTAGAAGTAACTCGACACAAGGCAATACTTGTGGCAAAAGGGTTTCTTCGGAGAGAAGGAATCGACTTCGATGGAGTATTTTCACCTGTTGCTAGAATCGAAACAATAAGGTCGGTTATTGGTCTAGCAAACATGAACAACTGACACATGTGTCATATGGATGTGAAATTTGCATTTCTAAATGGCCCATTAGATGAAGAATTTTATTTTGCACAATTAGTTAAGTTTGTGAAATAAGGCAAAGAAAGAAAAGTATATAGGCTGCATAAAGCCCTGTATGGACTCAAACAAGCTCCAAGAGCTTGGAATAAGAAGATAGATAGTTTTCTAAGGGAGAAGGAATTTGTGAAGTGCACAACTGAGCATGGAGTATAAGTAAGAAGAAGCAAGAGTGAATTGCTTATATTGTGTCTTT
This sequence comes from Lathyrus tuberosus, assembly GCA_022829125.1. NCBI lineage: Eukaryota > Viridiplantae > Streptophyta > Magnoliopsida > Fabales > Fabaceae > Lathyrus > Lathyrus tuberosus. Next base: position 726,634 of record JALAZF010000896.1, read on the forward strand.
ATGTCAATGACTTGTTGATAACATGTAGCTACAATAAAGAGATCGAAGACTTCAAAGGTGATCTTAGCAAGGAATTCGAAATGTCTGATGTGGGCAACATTTCATACTTCCTTGGTATCGAATTCTACAAGAATAATAGAGGCTTGATGATGCATCAAAGAAGATATGCAAATGAAATACTCAAAATATTTGAGATGGAAGACTGCAATGCGACTTCAACATCTGCTAAACCAAGACTGCAATTGTCGAAAAACTCAGATGAAGATGATGTCGACCCAACACAGTGCAAAAGACTTATTTGGTCATTAATATAAATTTATCACACAAGGCCTTATCTAGCAAACAATGTAGGTATGATGAGTAGATTAATGCAGAAGCCAGATGTATCACATCTAGCAGTGACGAAAAGGATACTAAGGTATCTCAAAGGAACTCTCGACTATGGGATTTTGTTTCCTGTATCTAATGAAGGAAAAAATGCAAGCTAATGGGATACACCGACTCAAGTTGATGTAGTGATGTTGAGGATAGAAAATCCACAACTAGGTATGTGTTTATGCTATGTGGTGCACCAGTTGCTTAGAGTTCAAGAAAGAAACAAAAAGTAAAACTATATTTGTGGGAATCAAAGTACATAGTTGTTTCCCTTTGTACATGTCAAGCAACGTAGATGGTGAATATGGTCGAAGAAATTAGAGGGAAGAATCATGGAGCAACTATCATGAAGATAAAAAACATGTCTGCTATCAATTTAGAGAAGAATCTAATAGCACATGGAATCATTTTTTCTTTTCTTATTTAATAATCGTTGTGCAGTGGAATCATCTTGCAACCAAGATCTAGTTGATTCACTCGAGTGAAGAGTGAAGAACAAGATGCGGAATCATTTGGAAGAATTTATTCTTGTTCATCTATATTAATTCGGAATTCTCCAAATTTTAGGCGAAATTCCAACATCAGGGATTCGTCGAAATCCCAACTATTGTTCCATTATGTTCCTAGCATGCATTGGAAATGGTACAATAGAATTATCACGGTTGTATATTGGTCCAATGTCACCAACAAAAATAGTGTTGTTGATGCTATTGTTAATGTTATTGTTGCTCATGTTGATATTGTTGCTCATGTTGTTGTCGTTGAAACATGTTGCTCATCATCTTTGAGGTATATTGTCTCTGCTAAAATATACATACACCTAAAGTCTTCTTTTGAATCAACAAACAGTATCCAAATTAATAGAAAAAAATACTAAAAGTATTTACAAAAATAACTTGAATACTCATATTTTTTAATTTTTTTTAACATTGATGGCTAAATTATCTATTATTAAATATGTTATGATTTGAAACTTCCTTGTTAGCATATAACCTAAAAATTATTATCATTCATATAAAATAATATGATATAACATATTGTTAATCATGCTTCATATTCGTTCATAGCCATCATTGTATAATATATACATTTGACGTTACAAACATTCACGACAAAAGTGATAATAAAATTACCATAATTTTTTGGTAAAGTTTTGCACAAACATTATTATTATTATTATTATTATTATTATTATATATTTGCTACTTATAATTATACTATATTGATTTTTCATTTCTTATGTACCTAATTTTTTTTATAAGCAGGAAGAATAATATTAACAATAGGGGTACTAGGGGTACCCTAACTCGAATACAATCTACATCAGTTCAAACTTAAGAACATATTTCATCAGTTATAGGAAATGTCATGGATGTTTGCACCAGTCATAGTAGCTACAATTAAAATATTGGCTATGTCTTTTAGAAAGCCACCACCATGATTTCAGAACAATCCTTTGTGACACACTTTCCGGATCTCTAATTTCCTCATTGAAGAGTATTTGGTTTCTAGAATACCAAATGCTCCAACATACAATAGTCCATAATCCAACCGCATTGGAAATCAACATCTTCAGTCTAACATTGTATATCTAAGCATACAAGTGATCACATGCCCTAGTTGAATTAAACACTTCTACTTCAAACCAGTTGCACATCTTCCTCCATATAATCTTAGTTTTCACACGTCTAAAAAATTCATGGCTAGAATTTTCATCATATCCGAAACAAAAAACGCAAACTCTTTCATGAGGATTGTTGGTGATTCCACGGCGCACCAGATTAATACGAGTTGGAAGCCTATCTAAAATCAATTGCCACACAAAAACTTAAATCTTAACCAGGATTGAGGCATTCCAAGACAGCTTTAAGGCTTGAAATTTTCCGTCTTCAATGTTAATGCTAACTTATGCTTTGGATAGAATGCAATAACAAGAACTAACAGAAAATGTTTTATCACTTGCATATGGCCATAAGATACAATCTGGTACATTCTTGATAGAAGCAATCTCCCTTAATATCATATGAAGCTCCTGAAGCTCGCTTTACAATATCAAGTTATTCCCACATACCAGTTCATTGAGCTTCTATTGCCAAACCTCATCACTCTAACGTCCCAATTGGCTCATAAAACAGAATTTCAGATTGGATGCATTAAACAGATTCGGATATACAGAGAACAATGGTCTATCGCCCAGCTATTTCGATATCCAAAAAAGACTCTTACAACCATCACCAAGTCTATGAGAGAGCTTCTAGATAAAGTTTCCATCACCTTCCTCTCCAAGTAGTGACATAATGTCCTTCCACCATAAGGATGAGGTCTTGCGACAGTTAAGATATGCTTTGGAAATAATAGATTTTATGAATTCATCATACCGTTCTTCAATGATTCCTAGCCAAATAGCCTTTTTGACTGTTAAAAACCTCCATAGCCATTTAGATAGTAAAGCTTTGTTGAAAATATCAATGTCTTTCACACCTAGGCCGCCTTCATCCTTAGGCTTACAAATAGTTTTCCACTTAACCCATGTAATACCATGCGCCTCCTCCAAACCATTCCACAAGAATCGACTCTGAATGGATATAATCAATTATTGCACTTTCATTGGTATTTTAAAGAAAGCAAGGTAATGAATTGGGATACTGGATAAAACTAATTTGATGAGTGTGAGTCTCCCTCTAATGGATAAAAGTTTACCCTTCCATATTGCCAATCTTCTCTTCAGACAATATATCACCGGTTGCCAAAACGAGATTCTACGATGATTGCCTCCCACATAAACACCCAAGAATTTGAATGGTAATGACTCAGTCTTACGACCCAAAAATTGTTCAACCGCATGTAAGTAATTTTCCTCCACACCAATGCTATATAGAGATGATTTCCCAATGTTAATCTTAAGGCCAGAGATCATTTCATATCCTTTTAAGATTGCCTTCAATGCTCAGAGGTTGGACCACAAACCGTCACAAATGATGACCATATCATCCGCGTATTGCAGAATGTTGTATGAAACTGTCACATTCACCTTAAAATCCTACAGCAGATCAGACGTTACAACTCTCTTTACCAATAACGACAAGCCTTCACCCACCATGGAGAATAGGAAAGGGGAGAGTGGATCTCCCTGTCTAAGTCCCCTCGAAGTTTTAAAGTCGTGCATAGGACTGCCATTAATAAGCATAGATACGTAATTATTCATCACGGTGTCCTCCTTCCATTTTATCCAACGCACTCCAAATCCCATAGCAACCATAGTTTTCTTCAAGAATTTCCAATCTACACAATCGTATGCTTTTTCGAAGTCGACCTTCAAAAGAACACAACTCTTCTTGTTTCTCTTTAACAAATCAATGATTTCATTTAGAAGAAAAACATTATCTAGTAGTTATCTTCCTTTAATAAATGCAGTTTGCGTATTAGAAATTATCTTCCCCATAACGCGTTTGAGTCTCGCCGCCAAGAGTTTAGTGAGGATCTTGTATATGCAACCGATAAAGGTTATGGGTCTGTAGTCGTCAAAATGTTGAGGGTTATCCTTCTTGGGGATCAGAGCTAAGAACGAAGATGAAATAACCTTTGGCAGCCAGGCTGAAGCGTGAAATTCTTGAATGCAGTTTATGATCTCAGTACCAACGATATCCCAACATCGTTTGATGAATTCACCGTTAAATCCGTTCGGGCCAGGGCTTTTATTTCCTCCATTTTCAAAGATAATATGTCTAATCTCTTCAACACAGAATTTCTCCTCCAACATGTTAGCATCTTCCAGTGAGATCCTTGACAAACCTGAAAAATCAAATTCTGGTCTAATACAAGTGGCAGCTTGAAATCTGTCATTAAAGTGTGATCTGGCAGCCAGTTTAATTTGTTGAACATCCTCGGCATAATCCGAGTCCATAAGAATGGATAAAATAGTGTTGATTTTGGTTATATGCTTCAACATCGAATAAAAGTATTTGGTATTTTGATCACCATCGTGAATCCGTTTTGCCCACAATTTCTGCTTAATGATGTTATCTCTAATTCGCATATTCTTCCATAAATCGAATTGGGCATGTCTCCTACGTTGTAATTTTGTTTCTGGAATCTCGACAGAAGATACAGATAAACCAAGTTCCACTTCATTAATGATATCAACCTCCTTTTCCAGATTTAGATCCAACCAACCAAAGATGTTAATGTTCCACCATCTAAGTCTTTCTTTGAGCAACTTGAATTTCTTTATAAGGATTTGTGAAGCATTCTCTACTACTACAAAGGAACTCCACTCTGTTTTGACAAACTTGATGAAATCTGGATGTTCAAACCAACAGGTAAACGTTTTAAAGGGCTTGGATCCCTAATTGATGTTCCTTGCCTTGAGCCACACTGGTCTATGATCTAAAATATCTCTATCTTCTACTATTTGACTAGCAGTATTACATCCTTTCATCAGATTGTCAGAAATTAGAAACTTGTCCAAGCAGCTACAACTTCTGCCATGAGATGCAAACCACGTAAACCTGTTGTCGGAGGTAGGAAGATCAACAAGGCCCATTATAATTCAATGAAGGATCTGAAATCTTCCATCTCCGCCTTGCTGTGAGATCGATCACTCTTGCTCTCGTCTCTATTCTTTATAGCGTTAAAATCACCTGAAATTATCCAATCACTAGGTTCAAATTGAGATTTCAGATTCATAATATCAGACCACATACCTCTCTTGTCCGCCAAACAGCAAGATGCATAAATGTTGAGAAGATAACTCTTTTTGTTTTTCCAAAGCGCAGATACACCCAGAAAACTTTGCCCTTAAAACTAGCAATAAGATATATGAAATCCTTTTTCCAAATTGTTAATAGACCTCCTGATAAACCGATTGAATCAGATGCCGACCAATTCAATTCCTTGTCTCCCCATATACTGCGACCTGTGCTTTCCGACATACTTTTACATTTTGGCTCCTGCAAAAAACAAATGTCTGCATTTCCTTTATTTATGATTCTTCTAATTCTGTTACGTTTGGCACTGCCAAGTTAAAGCAAGACCATAAATATAGACACATCATTATATATATATATATATATATATATATATATATATATATGATTCATATCCTATGTAAATGTCATTTTTATGTAAGAACATAAGAATGAATCTGAATCATTAGATTTTAAAATAAATTGTGGAGATTATGTATGGTTTTTGTTTTTCTCTCTCCTCCATTATTAAAATAAATGATGGAGGAGAGAAAAATTATTAATGTTATACATTTTTTTGTTCATTTTTTTGTTAATGTTAATATATAATAAAATTATTAATGTTATACATTTTTTTGTTCATTCACTTGATAATAAATATTTTTATATTTTAAATTATCCTGGTAATAATTACTTTTTTTACAACGAATTTAATAATTTATATCCAGACTATTTTTATGTGCATTTATTTTTACATAAATATGTTAAATTCGTAATTTTTATCAACAATATTAAAAAATAAATAACATATGAATATATTATTTTGTCAATCACTTCTTATGAAGAAATAAAAAATGACAACATATTCGCACAATCTTTCAAACAAATATGTTTGACTTTGTTATACTATTTTTTTTGTATTAAAGCATAACTAATATAGCGTATAATTTTTTTAAAATAATTACATATAATTAAATTATTAAATTTAATATCAAGTTAATTTTAACAGCGAGATGTTACTATTTCAATCATTTAATTCTTTTAACATTAAAAGTAATTTAATTTTCATTTAATCTTATTAATTTGAATACATTCAAATCAAATCTATATTGGTTTTTTTTTTCATTCTTTCTTTTTTATATTTCTATGGGTATATCAAATGCAATTATCCCTATTACTCACATTATTTTTATTCTATAAATAAAAATTAACTCGTGTAGTGTATGGTGTGAAAAATAAGAAAGAGAATTACATTTTGGAGTGAAAAAATTATGTTTAAATATTAAAATATTTATTTGTTTTTTTTACACAAAAATATTTATTTGTTAATAAAAAGTTTATTGATGTTTTGAACGTTAAAACGCTTATTAAATTCAAATAAATAGAGATATTAATATCTTTTATTTATATGTTGTCATTTTTATTAGCCCTAATTTGATGGTGTGTGATAAATTTCCTATTATTCTAAAATTTTAATATTTGTATATATAATTGGGAGAAGCCAACCTATTGTCAATTTAATTATAAAATGAATTCTAAACAGAATAACGACTATTTTGTCTGGTAGAAAAATGACATATAATCATATGACAAAATAACAAATTATTTTACAGGACCACATATTGTATTGTTTGTATCACGCTCTTTATATTCAAATCAAAGGAGAGCAATTCCAATTAGTTTAATAGTTCTTATTGAATAACTATTCTAAAATTCAAGGAAGAAAAGAGATTTAAAAAAATATGAAAAGTATAAATAAATAAATAAAAATATGTTAGATTTTAGTTTTAAAAATAGAATCAAAACCACACAAAAATCTGTATAATTATAACAAAATTGAAAACACCAATACAAAATAGTATTATATTAAAAATCCTTAATCACAAATTTTGCATTAATTATTTTGTAAGTCATGAATCATAGTAGATATGTGCAGTTAGCAAGTTTGGATAATTTCATCTCTAAACCTTTTTTACACAGTATATCATCTCAAAATAATCTAGAAATTTCAAAACCAAAAATATGTTTTTCAAATAATTTATTCATACAACTTGAAAATTAAATAATAAAATCTCTCTAATTTCTTCAGAGATAGGAATTTGAACTTTCAATTTCAAAAAACTTACCATGCAAATTGAAAATTGAAATTGAAATAGAACCTGTCTGATTTCTTTGGATGTTCACATATGGAGATAGACAAACCTTTAAATAGAGTTATTTTCTTTCTGAGAAGAAGTATAAAATATTTTACTTTTATATTTGAGAGATACAAAATTAAAGGTCTGATCAGAGTTAGAAAATTGAATTTTTTTTAACATAAAATCTGATGAATAGGTTGAACTTTTTTGAACAGGGAATCCGAGAAATAGATGAGGAATAGATGTTGACAGCTATTACTATTACATGGCGTGCCAAGAGTAATGGGTGAGTTAAAAAATGAACCCTTTGTCTGAGATATATGAGAAGATTCAGATTCCCTTTGCTCCTTCATACTACTCAGCATTACTTCATTCTTCAATCATTGTTAAACCACATAATTCTTCTATTGATCAAGAAGAAGATTCAATATGTATTTCTTCCCAGAAAGAAGACTGCAATTCTAGGTACTCGGGGGCTCTATTTTATGTTGTGGTTCCTTATCTGATAAGGTTGTAGAAAATGGTAATGAGATGATTAAGAGAAAATATGATGATGTTCCTTGCAAGGTGTGGGCTATTATGAAAGAATTGAGAGTTGATGGAGAAGAAGATGATGAAGCATTAGAGAGTATCATTAGAGGAATGGAGTTGAGGGACAGAACTAGACTTCAGAACTTGAAGGAGACCTCCATAAGAGCGCCATGAATATCACAACTCTTAACATTCGTGGGTGCAATTCCTCTATCAAAAAAAGGAGAGTTAAACATTTAATTGAGAAGGAGAAGATTGAATTATGTCTACTACAATAAACAAAATGCCAATATATTGATGATAAACTTGCCAACAGTATATGGGGAATAGGGGATTTTGATTGGTCTGCATCAGGATCGATTGGTCAATCGGGAGGTATGATATCTTTATGGAACAAGAAATCATTTCAATCTATGTTTAGTTTTTCTGGATCTGGTTTTCTTGGGGTTCATGGAGTTTGCAGAGGTAGGGCAGTTTATATAGTTAATATTTATTCTTCTTGTGTTCTGTGTGAGAAAAGGAGATTATGGGAGGACCTTGTTAGACTGAAATCTAAATTTCCAAGTGGAGATTGGATCCGGGGGGGGGGGGGGGGGGGGGGACTTTAACGCAATCAAAAATAATGGAGAGAGGAAAGGTAAGGGGGATACAAGTCTATTGAGATGGAGGAATTTGGATTGTTTATTGATGATATGGAGTTAGTTGACTTGCCTGTAGTAGGTAATAGATTTACATGGTTCAATTCTAATGGATCCTGTAAGAGCAGACTAGATCGGTTTCTGATTTCGAAGGATCTTTGTAGAAGTTGGAAGGCTGTCAACCAGAAGGTTGGAAATAGGGAGGTATCCGACCATAGACCAGTTTCTCTCCTTTTAAATGATAAGAACTGGGGTCCCAAACCCTTCAAAACTATTAATGCTTGGTTTGACCACCCTGAATTCTTAAAATTTATGAAAGAGGTTTGGGATTCTTGTCAAGTAATAGGTGATGCTTATAGTATTCTTATCCAAAAATTAAAGATTCTTAAAGCAAGATTGAAGTGGTGGAACTATAACGTTTTTGGGATATTGGACCTTAAAGCTGAGGAGGGCATTGAGAAGCTTAATGTACTGGAGGGAGAAATGGTTGAATTGGATTTTGTCATTCCTGACAACATCTTGAAAGAGAGAAGTGAGACTATTGAAGATATTTGGAAGAAACTACGCCTTAAAGAAAGTATGTTATTTCAAAAGGCAAGAACAAAATGGTTAGTAGAAGGAGACAACAATTCAAAATACTTCCATTCTATCATCAATTCAAGGAGGAGAGATAATAACATCTCAGCTATGAACATTGGATTGAATGAGCAAGAGAAGGTTGTGGCAGTAAAACATTCACGACCAATTTGAGGACAAGTACAAGAGTAAGTTAACTAGAGGGTTTAATCTGGATTTAAGAGAATTAGAGAAACTCAATGAGGAGGAGAATAGAATTATGACAGAGCCTTTCACACGTGAGGATATTCAAGAGGTGATAAATTCTTGTGATGGCAACAAAAGCCCTGGGCCAGATGGTTTCAACCTGAAATTCATAAAGAAAGCTTGGGAGATAACTGGAGATGACATCACCAACTGTATTTTTGAATTCCATGACAATGCACTCTTACCAAAATCCTTCTGTTCCTCCTTCTTTGTATTGATTCCAAAGCTGGACAACCCTCAATCTTTGGGAGATTTCAGACCAATTTCTTTGATTGGGTGCATCCACAAGATTCTGTCTAAACTGCTTGCTGCAAGGTTGAGCAGAATTATTGGGAAGCTGGTTTCACACTCTCAAACATCATTTATTCCTAGCAGACAGCTTCTAGATGGTGTGCTGGTGGCTAATGAAGTTTGTGACTTTATGAACAAGAAAAAGAAAAGAGTATTCATGCTCAAGGTTGATTTTGCTCAAGCTTATGACTGTATAGAATGGAGTTTTCTAGTCAAAATCATGGAAGCAATGCACTTTAGTTCTAAATGGATTGGCTGGATTGAAGGATTAATTTGTAATAGCTATGGTTCAGTGTTAGTAAATGGAAGCTCTTCTAAAGACTTCAAATTGAATAGGGGTCTCCTACAAGGACATCCTCTATCTCCTTTCCTTTTTGTTCTGGTTACTGAATGTTTTGCACTATTAGTGAAGAATGCTGAAAACAACAATACACTGAAGGGCTTGAAGATTAACGAGGAAACATCTATAAGCCTTTTACAATTTGCTGATGACACATTAATATTGTGTGATGATTCTTGGTCCAATATTTGGGCAATAAAATCGATTTTGAGAGGTATAGAAATTATCTCAGGGCTGAAGGTCAATTACAACAAGAGTAATATATTTGGCATGGGAATAGAAAACAACAAGGTGGAAGCTGTATCAGACTTCCTGTCTTGCAGAGTTGGAAAATTCCCATTCAAATTCTTAGGCCTAACAGTTGGCGGTAGACACAAGACAACATCTTTTTGGAAACCGGTTGTAGAATCAATTAAAGCTCTCCTGTCATCATGGAGAGGAAAGTTTTTATCCATTGGTGGCCCGGTGACTTTGATAAACTCGGTAATAACTAACATGCCAGTGCATTTCTTATCTTTCTATTTGGCTTCTGTTAAAGTTTTGAAAGATATTAAAGCTATACAATGCAAGTTTCTTTGGGCTGGTGAATGGGACAAGAAGAGTGTTGCGTGGGTGAAGTGGTCTCAAGTTTGTAAACCTAGAAATCAAGGAGGACTTGGAATCAAAGAAGTTTCAATGTTCAATAGAGCTCTAGTTACAAAATGGCTTTGGAGGGTGACCAATGAATATGGAGATTTATGGAGTGGAGTCATAAAGGCTAAATATGGTAGTGATATAAGTAGTCTATTCACAGGTAAGTCTAAGAATAATCCAAGTCAAGGTTCAAGATGGTGGAAGGATCTTACTCAGCTGTGTATGCCTTTAAATATACAGGGAGTATTCAGTATGTTAACATGGAAGGTTGGAAAAGGAGGAAATACACTCTTTTGGCATTCTAGATGGATTGGAGGAAGTTCTAATATCCTGAACTTTTCATTTCTTCCCCAGCACAGAATGTACTAATTAAGGATTATGGTGATTGAAATGATAATGAATGGAAATGGGACTTAGTTTGAAAGAACATCATAATGAATGAAGATGTTGGAGAGGCTGTTGTGAAATTAATTCAGATTATTAAGGAGATGGTTCTCAATCATGAGGAGGATACTATATTGTGGCCAAGAAAGAGTGAAAACAAGTTTAGTATAAAAGCATGCTACTTGGAATTGAATCATAAAATGGAGGAGGAGGATTTAAATCACAAACTGTTGGAAGCTTTGAATATTTTGTGGAAGGTTAAAATTCCTCTCAAGGTTAAAGTGTTTGGTTGGAGATTATTTATCAATAGGCTGCCAACCCATCAAAACCTTGCTAATATAGGCATCATTACTGATCCATATCAACAATCTTGTGTTTTCTATTTTCTGGACATTGAAGAGATATCTCATATCTTTATTTCTTGTGTGAAAATAAAACAGATGTGGAGAGAAATTGAAGTCTGGTTGGGAGTGGAGTTCCCAAGGGAAACTAATTGTATCGATTCATTTTTAAGTTGGGCCAAGCAGCAAGGGAGGGGTAGAACATTATGCTATTTCTGGCTGATAGCATGTTGGAGCATATGGAGGTACAGAAATCAAGTCCTTTTCAAGGACTGCATAGCAGATCCTAAGGAAATTTTTCAATCGATTATCATTAGTTCATGGAATTGGAAGGTGTTGAACAATAAAAACAAATCAAGAGGCAACTTGTATGATTGGCACAAGTTGCTGTTGGAATAGTATAGTCGTAGAAGCTCTTTTTGTTAAGGGTAGAAGCATTTTATATCTGGTGGGAATCATAGGTGTGTCATACCCCATATTTTGACCACCAAGATTTCCCATCATTGTGTAAATCATCACCACAATATGGATGTATCATCGTGCCTCATCAGTCTCCCCAAGGATGGGTGAGCATTCACTACAAACAAGAATTAGGGTTTTGAGCCCTATCAGGACACTTAGGCCAAGGATCAATCAAGAAATGACATGATCTTCCAGTTTTCTAACTTCTAAAACACCTATAGAGGATCAAGAGGACTCCCATATCAAAAATCAAGCACAAGGTTGCAGCATTCCAAGTGGATTAAGCCTTAAGATCGCCAGTGTCGCCAAATTAGGGTTTTGGTCGACTGAGGCCTCCAGATGAAAATTTTCATCTGGGCATGAGCCAATACTTCAAATCACAACTTAAGATGCTCCAAGTGACTTCATGGACCCAAGCATCAAGTCAATTTTGGCTTCAAGGGATGCATACACCAAAAATCAGGAATTAGGGTTTCTTGACCTAATTCATCCCTAAGTTGACTTTTGGGACAAAACATGAGCCAAGACCTCAGGACATGATTTGAGGGTCTCCAACACACTACATTGATCCATTTACAACAATGGATTGATCCAAGAAGCTTGATCAACAAGTTTCAATTTCATCTGAACCACAATTAGGGTTTTGAGCAAAAAGTCAATTGTACCTTTGACTTTTGACCAGGACATGCTCCCAAACCTTGGGACATGATTCAATACACCCTAAAACACCTATGGAATCCATCTATTAAGTTTGATTTAGGTCAAGGACTTGATTTCATAGAGGATCGCACAGTTTGGAATTCATCTGATAAAAAGTCAACTGTGCACAAAAGTCAAAGTTTGACTTTTTGAGATTTTTCACAATTATGGTTCCTTAACCCCAAGATGATGTTAATGTGTGATTGGAATCATCATTCATCAAGAAAAATCAAAGAAAGTGGGATAACTTGTAAAAGGGGTAACCATAAAAACTTAGAATTTTTTCTAAGTTATGGAACAAAGTGGCTAGGGTACCAACTCCCAAGGATCATAACTTGAGATCCAAGCAACCATTTTGAATGATACAAAGATGGATTTGTAGCTCTCATGGCATACTTTAAAAGTGTCAACTACACCTTATTCCAATTCCTCATGGATTTTTAGTTATGGAGTGACCAAAATGACAAAAACATGAAAATGCCACTTTTTCCAACACTTAGTGAAATTTTCACTAAGTCAGAATCTGTTTTACTTTTTTCAAAATGTAGGGGAATTTTTCACTTGGATCCAAAAAGTGTCAAGACAAACTATGATCACACATATGTTGTATCATATGAGAGCTTTCCAAAATGGCCAAGAACTCCATGAAATTCCATCTGAGCTAAGAATTATGACAGCTGTAACATGCCTTGCTGCAACTGTCATGACAACGCAGATTTATGCACATTGGCTCGATTTGATCAATTTGTGCAAATGACAAACAAGTTTATCCATCTGCACACCTCACGGGGAGACCAAGGAGGAACAAACACTGATCCATAAGCCTCCCAAGTCTTTGGAACTACATATAGGTTTGGTACCCCTAAAAGCTAAAGATGCTTCAAGACTCCAATTTTGTTTTGGATCATTCAATGGATGCTTAGAGGTGGCATGTATCAGAGCAAAAATGAACACTTCAGTGAAGCCTTATCCTTGAATCAAAGAACCATAGGCCTATGCTCTAACCTCTAGTCAATGGCTAGAGGAGACTTGAGATTCCATTTGATCACCATTGGCCAACAGCCTACTGCAGCCACCATTCACTATTGCTTGCAAAACAAACTTGCTCTACTATAAATAGAGCTCATTTGTGCTCAGTTTAAGTACACCAAAGCAACCAAACGGATGCTTTCCTCCAAATCACCTTCTCACTTCCAAAATTGCCTTCTAAAGCAAGTCACTATCGGGTTTTGAGTTTGAGAGCAATTACAACCAAACCAATCACACACACACCTCATAAACATAATATAGAAGTGATCTAAAGACTAAACACACAACTGTAACACTGATTTCTCAGAATCACCAGCCAGTTGCCCAAACTTTCAACCAAGTTGCAGTTGAGGTGCCATAATCTGTTCCAGTCCATTTCAAATCACTCAAAGCATTCAAACACATTCTATATGGTGTAGGGAAGCTGTTCAGATCATCACAACTCATCTGTAACACCTCCAACTCAAAAATCAAATTGCTCTTTCTGCCACAACCTTCAAGTAAGCCTAAACTTGGTCATCTCTTAATCTATGCATATTTCCTCGCACAATACTTTTGCCAAATGTTCATAATCATGCATAGAATGCTTCCCCTCAATTAATTGCTTTGAATGAATCGTGTATAGAATTTCTCAGCCTTCAGGCATAATTTAGGGTTCTTGAGGTTTTGTCTTGATTTCTTATTCCATGCTTAAAATAAATGAAATTAAAGACCATAGATATGATCGTGAGGTGAAAACGAGAAGATTGATATGTGGATTGTGTGATTTCATCAAGTATTCAGTGAGATTGGAGAGAAAATGCAAATCAGGCCAAACCCAGAACCCGCGCGTGTTCTTGGTGTGTTCTTGGCGCCTTTTTTCAAATATTTGAATATTTGAATTTTGTGATTTTATTTAATTGATTCAAAAATTAATTTCTCTCTGAATTTTAATGATTTTGAGTTGATTATTTTTTTTAATAATTCACAAAAATGTTAAAATATTTTATTTTACCAAAAATTCCCAAAAATATTATTTATTTCATATATTTGATATTTTTGCAAAGAATTAATGTTTATTTGTTTTTTAACATTTGAAATATTTTTTCCTTCTTGATTTTCCAAGATTAATTGGTTTCCAATCATTTTGTGGATAAAAAAAATGATTTTTGAAACATTGATCTAAGATCACCACCCATTTTTCACATGTTTTCATCAATTTTTATTAATTTTTAAACAAAATTAATTCCTTTTTTAACAAAATTAGGGTTTTGATTAATTCAACCCTCACAAATCTTTTTTCAAACACTTTGGGCCTCTAATAGAGTGTAAGACCCAACCTCTTTTGAAAACCAAAATAATTTGGGCCTCGGTCATCGTATAAGACCCACTGTGTTTTCAAACCTCGACGCGATCGCCATTTTTCAAACAAATAATCATATGGGTCTCTCCTCGAGCTATAAGTCTCATTCCTTGTCTTAAAAATCTTTTGGGCCTCTAATAGAGTGTAAGACCTAACCCCTTTGTAAATAATATCTTTTGGGCCTCACACATTGTATAAGTCCCTCTGTATATTTTCAAACGTTCGGCGAGATCGTCGCCTTTTTAACAAAATCAACTGGACTTCTCCTTGAGCTATAAGACCAATCTTTATTCATTTTAAAACTCTTTGGGCATCTAATAGAGTGTAAGACCCAATCCCCTTTGACCAAAACCATTTTGGGCCTCAGTCGTTGTATAAGTCCCAATACAAAACAATAGTGATATCACTGTTAAAATTTGGGCCTCTCCCTGAGCTGTAAGCCCCGACCTCTGTTCAAAATACTTTCTCCTTTGGTTTTGAATCCAAATGTATAGTTGCTATCAAAACTTTCTTTAATTTCTTTGTTGAACAACTAACAAAACATCATGGAAGCTCTATAACGGGTAAGTGTTTATCCGCTTTCTTATGCTTTCATATACATAACTGTATTGTGGGAAGTTGTGCATGGTTAGTCTTCTTTCATACTCCTTTAAATACTTGTCATATATCAATTGTATATATACTCGTATAGTTATTTAGAGTTTTCCCCGGAAACTACGTCTAGAACTAGGTAAAGCCCTGTTGGTCACTCTTTAAATACAAACAGAACTAGATCCCCATAGGATTTCCAGATACAGTCTTCCCTTCTCTTGGGGTTAATTAATATGGAACAAAGAGAAAGGCAATATTCTCGGTGAACCTTTTCTCAGACTGTCACCCTTAGAAATTGTCAAAGAAATTCTTCTCCCCAGAGTTTATCTATTCTTCGTGAATAGCATCTCTTGAGTTTCTTCCAAATACTCGAACTTTCCTGGAATGATCACTTCTCTGTGAATTGCATTTCTTGAACTTCTCTTGGTTTGGGGACCCCCAGACTTCCTAAAAGCATCCCTGCCTCCTCTTGGACTTTGTACAAGGACCATTCGGCTTCTTAGAAGTTCTCATGCCTTCTCTTGGGCTTAATACAAGGACCCTAACGACCTCTTAAAGGTATAAGACAGAACTTAGGCATCCTTTGGTAGAGCAGTCTTTCCAGTGTCAAACCTCAAGCCACTTTAGGGTTGATTCTCATCCCTTAAGGCCCTTGCCCTCTTTTGGGCATCCTACAAAAGATAAAACTCTTCAACACCAGTAGACTTGGACAGTCTAAAACTCCTTTGAGTCTCAAAGACATTCTCAAGTTCCTTTCAAACATAGGAAAAAACACCGATCACTCTGGATCAATATCCAGCAGAAACCCGGTCTCTCTCATGAGAGTTCCCCATCCTTGGGTCTGCCTATGGATCTAATCCTCAGCAGTAAGATAGCCTCCTCTTAGGCTTTGTATAATGATCATTTCCTTAGGAGAGTCAGCCTCCTCTTGGGCTTTGTACAATGATCCTCCCCCAGCGGAGCTAACCTTTTCAGACTCTCTTGTTGAGTCAATCACTTTTCAGACTCTCTTGTTGAGTCCATCACTTTTCAAGACTCTCTTGTTAGGTCAATTTCCTTTTAGCCTCAATCTCGGGCTTCGTACGAGACCACAAATCACTCTCTTGTTGAGTATAAAAGACTCTCTTGTTGAGTCAACTCCATTAGCCTCCGTCTTGGACTTCGTACAAGACATATAAAAGCACTCTCTTATTGAGACGAACTCATTTCAGCCTCCATCTTGGGCTTTGTACAAGACACATATAAACCTCCCCAACGGAGTCAAAAAACCCTTTTCAGCCTCAATCTTGGGCTTTATACAAGATAGATAAGTACCTCGCCAGTGGAGTTAGCCTCCTCTTAGGCTTCATATAATGATATCCCTAAAGAGTCAGTCTCTTTTAGCCTCCGTCTTGGGCTTTGTTCAAGACACCAATATATCCACTCTCTTGTTGAGTCAGTCTCATATAGCCTCCTCTTAGGCTTTGTATAAAGGACTTCCTTAGTAAAGTCAATCAACCTCTTAGCTTCAACCTTGGGCTTTGATCAAGGTACATAAAAATCAACAATCCCTCTTTAGAGATGACAAATTCTCTTTCAGTCAACCTTTTAGCTTCAATCTTGGGTTTTAAACAAGACACAAATACTCCTTTTAGCCTCTGTCTTGGGCTTTGAATAAGACACCAAAACATATTTTTCCTCCCACAGAATAGGAGGAACTATGATTGCTCTGATTTCCCTGTTTCTTTAAAAGGGAATACGTAGGCATAAGATTAGCGAGCATACCAATCAAAGACTTTAGGTCCAGTACCTTACCAAAAACATCAACAAAAACTCAATCCCACTCTATCATATTTCCCAAGAAACTTTCCCAACCCATTAACGGATAAACACCATCAAGTATAAAGCAAAATCTAAAGCTAATATCCTGTCCACATATAGGATGGGTAATTGACAACTACCCATTGTATAACCTGACCCCGGACCCCCCAAACTCTTTTAAGCGTTTGTTCAGTTAAACATTCGCGTGCAAGGTTAGTTTTAGATACCTTCCATTTCCCTTTCAGCTTTACGAGATAAATAAGAAATCAGAAAGTAGCACCCCCTCCTACCATTGCAGTGAGGAAAACCCAGCGATAATGTGGTCGCGTCACCGACAAAAATCGCTCGCTACAAGGTGATGGAAGTATGAAATGTATGGTTGCCAATGCTTTTGGTGTTAGTTTTAGTTAGTATGTTTGAGAGGTAGTATAGTTGTTGATATTGAGGATTTCCTGTTGTAACTACCACTAGTTTCTAGTTTCCTGCATTTTGTAGGTTTTGTTTCAATGGTTGGACTCAATTGGCCTTTGGAATTGAATGAGATTATTAAAAAAAACATGTATTGTATATTCTATACTATTAAAAAGATTAATCATTGTACAATTGCAGAAAGTATAAGAAATGTATAATACAAAAATAAAAACATATTAAATCTACTTGAATAAGTGCATAAATAAAACTAACATCGCTGGAACAGTAATAGGTATGGTGTACACCTATTACTAGGTATGGTGTACACCTATTACTGTTAAATAATGTCATGGCAACAGTAATAGGTATAGTGTACACCTATTATTGTTTAATAATGTCATGACAAGAGTACAAAGTGTATTGACACTGGTAAAAAAAGTATCTTAAAACAAAATTAAAAGTGTATAATATAATGATAAAAACATTAATCTACTTGCAAAATATAAATAAATTTATAATATAATGAAGTTATTATTGAAATTTTAAATTAACCTATATATATATATATATATATATATATATATATATATATATATATATATATATATATATAGTCTTAAATAAAAATATTCCTTAATTTAAGAAATTTTCTCCTCTAGTTTATCAAAAAAAATCTAAATTATACTTAAAATGGAAGAGAAAATTGTTATTTGAGACAAACTTTTGATGATCATCACAACCTTCTAAAAAAAGTAAAACAAATCTATAATTATGTAGACAATAGTACATTTTATCCAAGATGATTTTGGAGAATTTTTTCCTGCCCTGCCATATATTTGGATGCTAAATGCCACATTGCCCTACTTTTCACACAAAATTCCAGAATGCTATCTTTTCAAAAAAAAAAAATCTTTCAAGGGTGCCGCCCATTCAAAGGGCGGAAGTGTTGAAAATTTAAAGGTGCCGCCCTTCCAATGGGCGGCAGTGTACACGACCTTTTTTTCTAATTTTTGTTTTATTTTAGTGTTTTAGTTAAATATTAAATAATTAAATATTAATTAAATAATTATTTTAATTAAATGAAATTATATAAATTTTAGGTTAATTAAGTTATAATTAAATTTAATTAGTTTAAATAATAATTATGAATATTAATAATAATTAATAATACAAAATAATATTCATAAACAATAATAATAATAAAATAAAATAAAAATTTATTGAAACAATTATTTATTTATTTAAGAAATTAAAAAAAGTACATTAACCCCTAACTACTCTCGATTTGGACCCGGACGACGTAAGCGTTGGTGGGTTCCACAGGCAGGTGCCTGTACATTTCTTGTGGACCTTCTACGATCAACATCAACATTTTGGGGCTGAGTAGAAGGTCCTGCATCATTGCTAGGATTCATGAATTCATCGACCATGTCATCATTTAACTCACCCACATCTGGTATCGCCGCCGCACTGCCATAACTTAGCTTGTTCTCTCATTACTCCAACTTGGTAGGTTGGTAGGTGACAATGTGTTAGTCATGAAGGGGGTGTAGGGGTGTTGGTCTTGAGAGGTATTAAGGTTGTAGGGTTGTGAGGGGTAGAAGGGGACTTGTGGTTTGGGTGTTTGGTAGATGTTATCTTGTGGGGTAGGTTAGGAGAATGAAAATTGGTTATATTGGGTGTATGAAGAAGTTGGGTTTTGTTGTTGGGTGTTGAAGGGAGTTGAAGGGAGTTGGGTTTTGTAGTTGGGTGTTGAAGGGGGTTGGGTTAAATGGTAGGTATGGTTGTTGGTAGTGTTGGCTGGGGGTATAAGGTTGTTATGTTGGGTTGAAAGGTTGTTGTGTGTTAGACGTTTGTTGTTGGGTGTTAAATATTTGTTGTGGGGTGTTAAAAATTTATGGTGGGGTGTTAAAAATTTATTGAGGGGTGTTAAATGTTTGGGGTTGGGTGTTACAAGGTTGTCTGGGTTGTTGGAAGTTTGAAGAAGTTGGTTGGTTACGAGGGTCCCATAAGTATCTATTTTGTGATAGATACAAAATGGTCACAGATCTATACCAATTCATGTATTCCCTACTGGGTTTATATTCGAATTCCATGACGTTTCCTTTTAGGAAAGTTTGGCGACGATTTATACCTCTCCATGCACGTAGGTGGCCAGGAATGTCTTGGTGAATCCCAAATTGAAGTTTCACCCTATCTGTATGATGCATTTTGACATAAGTGAAACAAAAAATGAATGTTTTAGAACTCCACATGTCTTGTTCAGTCGGATCTGCATCATGAAGGTCAAGATATGTCCTCCATAGAAACTGTAATGTAGTTCAAAAAAGGATTAGAATTAAAAAAATATAAAATAATTTTAATGGTAGTAGTATATGCGTTAAAGATAATACGTCGTCTTCCTCGAAATGATCGAAGAAAGTTCGATATCCAGGAGCAGAATGATGAGGTGTTTTTTCATAATTCATCCCATATGCGGACCACCTATAAAATCAAAAAGTATTTAGTAAAAATTATAGGAAAAAAATATATAGAAAGAAATTACGTATATATACTTACTTGGTCGCATATGGAAAGTGGTATGGATTGGGGTTTATTGGTGCCAGTCTGGGCATTCTGGACCATCCCCAAGCTTGAATCAAAACGCCACAACCAGTAAAATAATGCATATTTTTTCTTGCACATCTACACAAATTTCTGTATAGATGCGCTAAGGTAGCAGCGCCCCAACTATAACTACCTATTTGATTAAAATCTTCTAGTAATGGTAAAAATTGAAGATGGATACTATTACCATTAGTATCAGGGAATAAAAAGCATGCAAAAAGCAATAAAATATAAAGTCTAGATTTATAAATTTTCAGATACTCGGGAGAATTCTCGGTCAATACCAAATTGTGGTAAATTGATCTTAGCCATGAAATTCTAATGTTTTGGCCCTTCCTATTAACACCTTCTTCCAAGTTCACCCCAATAGTTCTTCAATTAAAGAGTACCTCACGTTTGTGTTACCAACAACCGTTAAACCATCCACACGCAGACCCAACAACATATGGACATCCTCCAAAGTCACTGTGCATTCACCTGTGGAGAAGTGAAATGTGTGGGTTTCAGGTCGCCATCTTTCGCACAAGGTGAGAAGAAATTTTCAATCAATTCCATATGAAGTTATGTTGATCACGTGACTGAAACCCGCTCATTCCAAATACGGAATAATAATCTCATCGGGTGCTATGTATTTGTGTGAGCGTGGTTTGAACAATTTTTCATCCTATAAAAAAATATAATAATAGCATTATAACAATTTTTATAAATATATAACAATATTTATAATTAATAGCATTATAACAATTTTTATAAATATATAACAATATTTATAATTAATAACAATATTAAATGTATAACAATATTAAATGTATAACAATATATAACATTATAACAAGAATTATAAACATTATAAACTTACATATGATGCAAAGTTTGCAAGAGTTCCTCGATGATCTCTCCTAGTGATCCGGAGTATTCGAACAGGTCCACGTATGCTGGTCGTCAGATGGGCAAGGTGCTCAGAATGTTGATGAGGAGAGGAGGGGGGTGTACCTGCAAGGCACTCCGACGCTCAAGTAAGAAAGGGTCAGAGAAAAGGGGCAAGTACAAAGTGTATTCTTAGGGTGAATATTTGATACCTTACCCTCTCGAATGAGAGGGTTTATATAATGTTCCCCAGCGCGTGGCCAACGGTCCTATTTTCAGGGCGAGATAACTGTTTTCCTGAAGAATAGGTAACTGCCCAAACTAGCCGTTATGACGGGCAGGATGGCCAAACTAGCCGTTATACCAGGCAGGGAGGTAGTTGCAGGCATCTGTTCGTCGGCTGTTGGGGAGTTGTAGCCGTGTGAGACGCGCAATAGTTACGGGCAGACGGGCAATATTTACGGGCAGGACTGGGACGTCCGTGACCGGTTGTAGGGACAAAAGGGGACTTCCCCCCCCCCCCTTAGTGGACTGGATCCAAGCATTTGGGCCGTTACTGTCGCAATCATGGATTGGACCGCGCATGGCCGTTGGCCCAGTCCAGAACACCTAGTATTAACAATGCCATGTTATATGAATGGAAGTAGGAAAGTTTATAAGATTAATGGTAGAGATAAAATGGTAAAAGATAACATTGTGATGAGATAAAATATGAGGTATTATAATTATTATTTAATATTAACTAATATTATTATTATTATTTAATATTAACTAATATTATTGTTATTATTTAATATTAACTAATATTATTATTATTATTAATATTATTCTATATATTATAACATTAAAATAAATAAAACAAAATTTAAAAAAAAAAGGCAAATTGGACAGTGTCTCCCTTTCAATGGGCGGCTGTGTGTAAAATATTTTTGTGCCGTCCTTGTATTGGGCGGCAGTGCCTATATAAAACTTTTTTTTATTATTTTTTTTTTTTTTAAATGAGGATAATATAAATAGAAATAAAAAGGTGGAATACAAAAAAGAGGGGGGACTATACCAAAACCCTCCAAAGTTAAGAGAATCTAAAGAAAGGCAAACCTAGCCTATTCTTTACAAAATCAGCCCGAATACACAAAGGAATATCGGAAAAGAAAGAAGTATCCGTCAAAGTGAGACCTAAGTTAGCAAGGGCATCTGCACAACTATTCCTTTCTCTAAAAACATGAGACACAACAAAATTCCAATTAGACACTAATTTTATACAATTAAGCCACCTATTCCTAATCACTCCAGGCACACAAAAAGGAGGACTGAAGGCTCTAACAACAGCAGTCGAATCCGATTCCAACCAAATGTTACTCCAATTATTCTCATTGGCGAACTCAATTGCTAACATAGCACCCGTAAGTTCGGCAATGAGAGAATTAGCAACACCAATATGAGACGCAAAAGCGCCCAAAAAGGAACCATTGCAATCTCTCGCAAGACCACCACAAGCAGAAATACCCGACGAAACAATAGACACTCAATCGCAATTAAGCTTAATAAAATCCCCTAAAGGGGGTTTCCACAAAACTTCCAATATATTAGGAGCACGTGGCGGCCGAATGGTAACTTTGAAATTTTTAAGAATTTCAAAGTCATGCATAGAGAAATAAGGACCAACCGCAATGGAGTTGGCCGCAATAGCAACGACAACCATAATAGAAGAGAAAACAGAAGAGAGAGAGGTAGAAGTGGCATTAAATCTTACCAAATTTCGGGCCCTCCAAATCAAGTTAAAGGCAAAAATGATAGCCACCGAACACACCGTCCTACTGTGGTCATTGCTAGCTGCCCCAATAATGCGCCAAACATCCGGCAGGCCAATAACAGCAAAAGAGACTTTAAGCATCCGAGAAATCCAACCCCATATGTTTGAGGCAAAAGGGCAAAGAAAGAAGAGGTGAGAATCAGATTCCTCCTCCAAACAACATAAATCACATCTAGACGGAAACGAGAAAGCACGCTTTTTCAGCTGTGCATCCGTAGGTAATCTATTATGAATAAGTCTCCACACCAAAAAAGATTTAGACGGTGGAATCGACTTGCTCCAAATCCACTTCCAATAATCTTTAGAAATCCCTTTACTCCTCTTGAACTCATACGCAAGCTTAAGAGAGAAATCCCCATTTGAAGAATGAGCCCAATATCTCGAATCCGGAAAACTATCAAAAGGAAGATTACCACTAACAATGCGTCTCTGAATAGACGCCGGAATATTGATGGAAGCCCGAGAGAAATCCCACGAGCCATTGACAATGATATCCCCAACCAACTGATTATCCACCAAAAGCGGAGCATCATCATCCAAACACAACGGAGTACCGCACCAATCGTCGAACCATAATCTAATAGATTTGTCGTTGCCAATACACCAAGAAGAGTTATCCAAAACAGTATTCACTTCAAATTTAGCGCTAGACCAAAGAGAGGAGAAAATGTGATGCTTTATGAAACCGTGATTGCGCAAGACACGGCTGCGGAGGAGACTAGCCCAGCTGTTGTTAGAATGGAGCAAAATCCAGGCCAGGTTCAAATTGAAAGCTTCATTCAATCGGCAAAGAAAACGGATGCCCAGCCCGCCTTCAGAACACGGCTGGCAGACAGAAACCCAAGGCACATAAACAATCTTGTTAGTCACAATGTCACCACTCCAAATAAATCTGCGAATCGACTTTTCAAGCTCCCGAAGCAGAGACATCGGCCAATTGTAAACAAACATACTATGATTAAGCATTCCAAAAATGGTGGATTTGACCAGCTCCACCCTCCCAGCAAAAGAAAGAAGCGAGCCTTTCCACGACGACAATTTACTAAGAATCCGATCTGCTATAGGCTGCAAATGAATCCTTTTGGGTCTACCAATAAAAAGAGGAACTCCCAGGTACACAAAAGGCAGGGAGCCCAATTGAAAACCAGTAAAAGCAGCAAGAATATTCAATCTGGAGTAAGACATCGCACCACCAAAAATGAAAGATTTCTGACGATTAACCTCCTGCCCCGACACTGCTGCGTACTCCTGGAAAGTGTTAATAAGCATGTTAATATTAGACACCTTGCCTTTACAGAAAATGAGAACATCATCAACATAAAGAATGTGCGACGGAACCCTTATGCCGTTAGGACCTGCAACCAGATCAAGATTGTTAGAAGAGACAAGCTGCTGAAGCTTCCTGCTGAGGACATCTTCAGCCAAGCAAAAAAGAAGAGGCGACAACGGATCACCCTGACGAACACCACGAGAGCAAGAGAAGTACCCGTGGAGAACACCGTTGACGTTGATAGAAACGGAAGCAGAATGAAGAATCGATTTGATCCACCCACAAAATTTATCACTGAACCCGAAAGTACACAGAACTTTCAGCAGAAAATCCCAATTTATAGTGTCGAAAGCTTTTTTAATATCGGCCTTAAGCGCGATATTACCACACCAAGAATTGGAATCCAAAAGATTAATCTCCTCCGAAGCCAGCCCAATACAATCCTGAATGTGCCTACCATGAATGAAACCACGTTGCTCCTGAGAAATCAGAAAAGGCATAACAGAAGCCAGCCGGTCAGCAAGGATTTTAGTGATGATCTTGAACTTGAAATTGGATAAGGCTATGGGACGAAACAGATCCAGAGCATCAGCCCCATTCACCTTCGGAATTAAGACGATAGAATAAGAATTATAACCGGGCAGAATCCAACCGTTGATAAAAAAATCCATAACTGCATTAGAGATATCCACTCTAACTATATCCCAGTACGATTGGAAAAAGCTAGCTCCAAAACCATCAGGCCCAGGGGCACTATCCTTATTAAGCGCGAAAACGGTAGCAGAGGACGGAAGCTTCGTGAGAATAGAATTCATGTTGTCGTCAACGAGGCGAGGAATCGTATCATCCACCAATTTCATATCCTGCAAAACAGAAATGTTAGCAGAAAACAGATTTTTATAATAGCTAACAGTGTGGTTAGCAATGTCCTGAGAGTCCGTCAACACAACACCATCATGCTTAATCATGGTAATAGCCTTCAGCTTGGATTTAATCTTAGTGACACGGTGGAAATACGCCGTGTTACGATCCCCCTCCAAATGCCAATTGATCCTAGATTTTTCTCTCCAAAAGCACTCTTCCATGTCAAGAGCCAAAGAGAGGGATTTCTGCGCTTCAAGTTCCTGTTGCTTAAGAGAATCATTCAAACCTGCAGATTGGATTTTAAGATGAATAGTTCCTAGTAAATCTTCAGCAACCTTGACATTAGAGGTAACATTCCCAAAAACACTCTTATTCCACTCCTTGAGCTTATGTTTCAACAGTTGCAGCTTACGAGTAAGGATATACATGTGACAACCAATCACCTTCGTAGACCAGACCGAATCAATCAGCTGCCGATAATCCTTGTGTAACGACCAAGCCTTAAGAAATTTGAACTGATATGCCACGCGAGCCGTGTTAATGTGAAATTCAAAAAGCAACGGAGAGTGATCAGAGGTGTGTCTGATAAGAGTAGAGACAGAGGTTTGATTGCAGACATCAATCCAACGAAGATTACCAATGCATCTATCAAGTCTCCTCTCAACAGAGTAAGAAGAAACACGTTTGTTGGACCAAGTGTAGAGATCTCTATTAGTAGGAAAGTGAATAAGACAGTTGCTGTCAGACCAATTCTTAAATTCTGTCATCGGAGTTCTGGCCGGAGAAAGTTTACCACGGTGTTCATGAGCACCGATGATAGCATTGAAGTCACTAACGAAAGACCACGGAAGAGAGTGAGAAGCAAGAAGCTACGTGAGGTCATCCCAAAGCACCATTCTTATAGTGAAATCAGTGGAGGCATAAACTGCAGCACAAGCAAGCAACTTATTATCCAAAACAAAGTGGAATGCGACAAATTGATCAGAAAAAGAAATTATAGCAGGGGAGATATCAGTTAAGCAGAAACACCAAAGAGAAGGCAACTCTTTATTATTGACAGCAAACAAATTGAAACCTAATCTTTGAAACCAGTTGGTAGGGAACTTAGCATAAGTCATTTTAGGCTCAGCTATGAAAATGAAATCAGGATGATGAAGCGTAATAAGACGTTTTAGAGCTAATCTTGAAGGAGCATTAGCAACTCCACGAATGTTCCAGTAGAGACACTTCATGTTGCAGGGCGCTTGAGTCCTGCTTGAGACCTTGTCGAATATTTTAATTTATGCCTAGAAGACTGCTTCTTTTTTAGTTTGTTCAGGGCCAAGGAGAACACACTTGCGTTCAAATTCGGAGCTTCCCCAATATTTTCCAACGCAACCCAAGAATTGTTAAGAAAAACCTCATCTACTGCAGGTGATTCAGGCACATTAACAACCTGAGTAGCATCAACACAAGTGGCTAGCTGAGACTCCGACTCCACCAAAGGTTGCGAGACGAAGTTAATCGGATTAGGCGTGACGAGATTTAGCTCTGAAGAGGGAAAAACCAAGTCAGCCTCTTTGTGGTTCTCCGAATCGTGATCGACATTGTTCAAATTAATTGAATTGGTATCGTCCACAGCAACAGAATCCAAGTGAGGAGGAGCCTCCTGCGAAGGAGGAACCGATTTAGGAACGAAAGTCGCCTTGGGTTTAGGATGTGGTTGGAGTATCGATTTACGAAGATGCTTGCAGTGATTCACATCATGCCCATATTTTTTACAGTGAGAGCAAATGACAGGGAGATTTTCATATTCTATATCAGAGAAAAAAGCAAAACCCTCCCTTTCAACAAGAACATTATGATTTAGAGGCTGTGAGATATCCATGTCAACCAGAACACGAACAAACTGCCCAAAAGTTCTATCAAACCTAGATTTAGACGACGCCGCATCTATGCAAATTGGGGTTCCCACACAACTGGCAATGGCGAAAAGGATACGCGGTCTCCAATATTCCTGAGAAAGACCATAAAAACGGACCCAAACCTGCCCAGAAGAGTTGTGTTGAGAGACTGGGTTGAAATCTTTCGACCAAGCAAAAAGCTTCAAAGAACCTGGATTTAAACTGATTGGCCCCTTTGCTCTGACACGTCTCATATCTTCCACACTTGAAAAAGTGAATTCGTAAAAACCCTTACCAAGAGATAGAACCCCCCAGCTTTTGATATCCAACCAGATTTGAGAGAGTTTTGATTTGAGCCCTGCGACTGTAAGAGGAGAAGAGCCCTTTGGCCAAATGATCCTCCCGTGCAGGTTGTTCTTGCATTCGTTGAGACCTGCTATGTATTCGTCTTCTGGAATCGTTATGGAGGCCCGATCCCCTTTGATGATGGGTTGGGGCAGCTGAGAAACTGGAATGTCACAAACCCCTTTAAGAGCTTGTGCAAACGATTTTGAGGTTGGTGGAACACTAAAAGAATCATCTTGCTCAGAAGAAGTTTGTTGAACCGGAGCTAAAACGGTTTCAGGGAATAGGTCAGAGAAATTCATGGGAGGAATTCAGAAAATCATACTTCGCATGAGAAGAAAAGAAGGTTCGTCGGCGGCGGCGGCAAGTAGGATCCGGGGGTTAGGGTTCGCTCAGCTCCGAATCAATGCTGCTTTGAAAGTGTGGCATTCTAGGATATAGGTAGAAAACTATGGCATTTTGGAATTTTTCTTCTAAAAGTGTGGCAGGAGAGAAAAAAATTCGATTTTGGACACTGATTATTTTAAAATATTATAAGAATACTTTCATTTCAATAAAAACATTTTATACAAAATATTTTAGAAATAAATTTACAAAACAAAATAATTTTTGAAAATATAATAAATAAGATCACCAAATTATTTTAAAAATTTTAATCAATAAATACATGAAATAGTGGATAAATTGTTTAGACATAAAAACAAAATTTGAAAGTCATGAATCATAGTGGAGAAGTGGAGAAGTGAAGTTAGCAAGTTTGGATAACTATATCGCTAAACTTTATTGCACAGAACATCATCTTAAAATAATCTATAAATTTCAAAAACAAAAATATATCTTTTAAATAATTTATCCATACAACTAATTGAAATTAAAACAAAGCCACTTTAATTTCTTCAGATTTTCAAATATGCATATAGAGAATCCTCTAAATAGAGTTATTTTCTTCTTAAAGAAAAAATCATAAAAAATTACTTTTGATGTACAAATGAAGAAGAAGTTACTCATAAATTTTAAAAACAAAAATATGTGATAAGAATTTGAATTTTCAATTTCAAAAAACTTATCATGCAAATTGAAAATTGACATTGACATAGAATCTCTCCGATTTCTTCAAAGGTTCACCTATCTGATGTTCCTATGAAGATAGACAAACCTTTAAGAAGGATAAAAAAAATTACTTTTATTTACAGATGAAGTTATACTCTGAACAAAAAGAAGTTAAAGTTAGTACTTTATTCAAAAAAAATTATTGCGAGATGAAAAATTAAAAGTCTAATCAGAGTCAGGAAAGTGGACATTTTTTTATCAGAGAATCTGAGGACTATTACTATTTAATGGTGGTGTGCCAAGAGTAATGGCTGTGCTAAGATGTATTACAGAGATGAATCATTGTACAGGTGCAGAGGTGCGATTGTATAATACAAGGATAAAAAGATAATGTCGTGGCAAGAGTATAGAATGCATTAACACCTGTAAAAATATCTTAAAACAATATTTAAAGTGTATAATATAA
Source organism: Lathyrus tuberosus (assembly GCA_022829125.1). Lineage (NCBI taxonomy): Eukaryota > Viridiplantae > Streptophyta > Magnoliopsida > Fabales > Fabaceae > Lathyrus > Lathyrus tuberosus. Next base: position 755,311 of record JALAZF010000896.1, read on the forward strand.
TGATAAAGACATTAATCTACTTGCAAAATATAGAATAAATTTATAATATAATAAAGTTATTATTAAAATATTAAATTAACATATATATATATATATATATGAATGTTTATGTTTCGGTTGTATCTTTATTTAAATAAAATTATGATAATTATATTTTAATCATTATAAAAGTTTTTTAAAACAGGTATCACATTCTTTTGTCTTTGATTATCAGGATTTTACTTGTATTTTTTTAAATTTTGAAGTTGTCACAGTAGCCATCTTACTTATCATCTTTAAGTTATATTCATTTTAAAGGTCTACATTCAAATATTCAAATTTTACACAAGATAAAGCTAAATGATTATCTTTTATATTAGACATGAAGAAAAACAATCATTTTTTATATTAAAAACAAAATATTTATTCATTTAAATCCTCAAAAACAATCCAAAATTTATTAGAGGGACGCAATTAAACTGAATATAACGAATCCAATGAATAGTATATAATATTTCATGGTATGTGGAGGCTCCCGGCCAGCGTGGTATCAGAGCCTACTTAAGAAAGAGGGGGTAAATATGGTGTGAACATGAGAACGAGAGTGAGTAAGAGAGAAACCCAGTTTATCATGGAGACAACTGAAACTACAAACACCCAACCTATTGTAACTACCTCATCCCTCTCGCTTCCCAAACTCTGTAAAAAGACTCTCTCAAACAAAATAGAAAACCTTATAGAATATTCTTATGTCCCGGAAGATGCTCAGATCGCTGAGACTATTCCTCCACTTCTGAATCCTTACAATATATTCAGAAGACATAATTCCCTCACGAGATCCATTAGAACCCTCATATCTACAAACAGACCCAACACCGTCAAAGAGTACATCCAGACGTCAAGACTGGATCAGTGTAGCCTCCAGGCTACCAACCAAGAACAATACGTAGATCTGGAGATCTCCCAAGATCTCATCAACGGGTGGAAACGTGAAGGTTACACAACTCTCCACTTTGGAGCTGTCTGACTGATCCTTTCACTACATGGAAGGAAGAACCAACCAGTCTTTGCCAAGATAGCTTTGCTAGACTCTAGCTATCTTAATTATGAGAACGCCGTTATAGGAATTGTGCTAACCTCACTTCATGCTGGAAGTGTTGTCCTTACGGTGTATCCCAACTACAACGTCAGCCTCAGTGACAGTACCTTGTCTACTAGACTAAAAGTTCAGATTCAGATCACTGGATCCGACCAAGTCCCTGAAGCTATGGTGGCTACTCTTCACCACCAGATCATCTACCGTCTGCAGAACCATGCCATAGATCTTCCCACTATAGGATGTTCTTCTGATTCCTTGCTGGTCATGGCCGGCAGAGAAGAAGTGCCCTCAATCGTTCAGATCCCCAGGAAGATTGACAGGAAAGAGTTAGCTCATCTTATTCCCTTAGAATGGATGACTAACTATGAAAGACTCCATGCGGATAGAAGACCAATCCAGTCACAGGAGGTTTCTTTCAAAAGATACCTAGACAAGACGGTTAAGACTATCTTCAAGAAACCTGAGGAAGAATCCAGCTCGTCTTCCCAGATCTTTCAAACAATGATGATCAGACCTGCTCTTAAAGAAACCTGGTGCCCTATTCATGCCGTTACATCAGATGCTAAACCCATCTATACGGACAAGATAAAAGGACACTTCATATGGGATGTTGATCCGTCCAAATGCGACCCTGATTGCGACTGTTGGATGCATGACGATGATATTGACAGAGATATCATTCGGCCAAAGCCTAAGAAGAAAGGAGCATGCAAACCACATCCTCCGCCTCAAAGAAGATCAGACCCTGAAGATGGCCCATGGATTGGCATCCATGAGAAGAAGAAGCCGTTATCTATCTATGAGGAAGGACTCGCAATCCTAAGAAAGGAAGGACTTATGCCTCCTGATGACCCCACTTTAGTATCATGGTCTCCCAAAGACCATTGCAGATCAACAGAACCTCCTCAACAGACACAACCAATCCCTTGCTTTATGTATACAGCCACTACACCAGAGTATGGCCAGCATTTTCCTCCTCTAGAAAGGAAAATAGATCTTATCACCAATAGGACATCAAAGCCGTTCATCAATCCCTCTGAAGTTTAAGCCGATGGGAGAATGAAGCCTTTGACTCAGGCCGAAGAAGTTCTCAACTGGCAATCCGAGAACATGGTGGCACAAAATGAGATGCTCCAGAATCTTGACAAGAAGATGGACAAGATTACCAAAGAAACAGAAGAGTATCTCAAGGGATTTTCCACGAAGTTAAGACGAAGCTATAAATCTCTCAAAGCTCAGGTGGCCTCCTTAGATCAAGAACTCAGCCATATTCATGGTGCAGAAGTCTTCAGTTATGACTTCACAAAAAAGGAGAGAGAAATTAACAATCTGCAAGCTCAGATTAGAGAGATAAAAGAATATGTTAGGAAAACTCACAAACAAGAGGAAAAGCCTTCCCAAGAATCATTCCATGGCATCCCCGCTTATCCTTCTTATTACTCAAGACCAGCCAGACCCTCAGAACCGGATCTATTTGGCTTCCTAACTGCTTCTCCAACCAGGCCAGCCCAGCCTGACTTATCTGGCTTCCTAACTGCTCCACCAAAGAAATATTGGTCAGCAGAAGCTAGAAAGCTAAGGTTTACCAAGCCCCAAGAAACCTCAACTTCGAGATCCAAAAGACATACTACTCGAATGAGCACTTCATCATCAGACTCTCAGGATGTTCCGGAAACACCTCTCACTACATTCCCAAGGAATGAAGAGAATCCTGACAAAACCTATGAAGCCTTGGCCATCACAACAAAGGATGAATCTTCTCCAGACAACCAGTCCGTCGCTGACACCTCAACATCACAAGAAAAAGATCAATTGGCCACAAAACCTTCTACACCCAGAAGTAACAATTGGTTTAGAGACGATGAAGACAAGCTATATCCAAGCACAGACTCTGATGAGACACAACAGACGATGTCCCTAGAAAACGAATCTCTAGGAACTGAACCAGAAAAGGATCTTATTCCGAAGCTCTTCATGGCTAACATAAAGGAGGAAGATACCTTCTTTGAAGAATCCTCGCAGGAAACTCCAGAAGCTGAAAAGACCAAATCCACAGGTGGACCTTGGTTCACCATTGACGATATACCACCCAGTAAATGGAGAAAAAGGATCCTAGACTTTGGTGCTTGGCTCGACACACAGTTGATGAAAACCACTGCTGATCCCTACAAAGTGATCGAAGAATTCTGTTGCCGCATGACAGGAACAATGAAAGAGTGGTACATTAATCTTGGAGCTGTCAAACAGGATGAGTTACACCGCTTACACACTACATCCAATCTCCTCGGTGTTATACATCAAGTATTCATTGGAGATGTTGACATCCACAACAAGAAGTACAGACAAGAGTTCTTTGAGATGAAATGTTGTTCTCTCAAAACCAAGGACATAGATAAGCATTATCATAGGATGCTTCAGAGATTCTATGCTCTAAATGGTTTTAATGATACCAGCCTCAAGAACACTTACGTAGCATCTTTGCCCCAGGAGATTCAACCTGAACTCCACAAAATGATAGCTGCAGCACAGAAAGACATTCCCTCCATGAGTCTTGGACAAATCCATCAGATGACGCTAGAAGCTCTAGATAAACTATGCAGACTTCATCAACAATTCTCAGAAGTCCTTAGTCAAAAGTCCAAGTACAACAAGGCTTGTAAGAAGTCTTATCTGGAGATCAAATGTAAAGACAAAAAGTGTAGTTGTCCCACCAGAAAGAAACATCATAAGCAGAAATACAAATCCTTCAAGGATTACAAAAGAAAGAAGAAAAAAGGGGTCAAGTTCTTCAAGAAGAAACCCTTTCGTGGAAAGGGAAAATCCCAAAGATGTTTTATCTGTGGACAAAAAGGACATTACTCCAAAGAATGTCCTAACAATAAACACAAGGCTGCTAAACTGATCAACTCCCTTCACCCTGTCGAAGGAGATCTGGAATCAGTTTACTCTGAACAAAGCTCAGCTGACGAAGAAACAGTCTTCGCCCTTCAAGACTACTCGTCTGAAGGAACCTCCTTCTCAGATTCAGGAGGTGAAGATTTTGTCCCTGTTTACTCTTACAAGGAAATATGAAGCTCTCTTCCTACTCCTCATTTACCCTGTGTAGAAATCCATGTTCTAGCTGCAAAATTCTCATGACCTAAGAAGGTCATGGCATACATGGATACTGGAGCACAAATTACGATGATGAATCCCGACATCTTGCCAATGGAGTTATGGAAAGATCATAAAGCTTATTTTATGGCGGCAGATGGAGAGACCTTTACCACGAACTTGATAACAAAGAACAAGATAGGAATCAAGTTCTTCCCAGACTGCATTATCTGGACACAGGTCATAGGAACAAAGCTTCCAGCCAAAGACATTGTCATTGGAATGGATGTTTATGTAGCAGCCGAGAGACTCCAAATCCTTGCCACTGGAATCAAGTACAAGAGAGAATTCCGACCATTCTCTCAGATCATGAAGCTGTATTCCTTATCAAATGTTCCTACGGGATATGAAGAGATTAAGTCTAAGCTTCTCAAGCTCTGTGCAGATAGCCATGAGAAGTTCCTTCATCCAGAACCCTTATGGAAGAACAAGGACTTCTTTGTCCAACTTTCATTCAAGCTTAATGAAGATATCAATCCAACAAGGGCCACTCATCCTGGAATGAGTCCCTCTGATTATGCCTTGGCAAGAGAAGAATGTAGCCAGCTGCTCAAACAAGGGCTAATAAAACCCACGAAATCTAAGTGGGCTTGCCAAGCCTTCTATGTTGAAAAAAGATCTGAGAAGGTCAGAGGAAAAAAAAGACTTGTGATTGATTACAAGCCTCTGAACCATTTCCTTCAAGATGACAAGTTCCCTATTCCGAAGACATCATCTCTGAACGTGTTCGTCAAAGACGCCCAGATCTATTCAAAGTTTGACTTAAAGTCAGGTTTTTGGCAATTGGGTATCGACCCAAAGGATCGTCCAAAAACAACCTTTTGTATACCTAATGCCCAGTACCAATGGACTGTTCTACCTTTTGGGCTTAAGGTTGCCCCATCACTATTCCAAAAGGCCATGACAAAGATATTTGAGCCCATTCTCCACAGTGCTCTCATCTACATTGATGATGTGTTACTATTCTCCAAAGATGAGAAGGCTCACAAACAGTTATTGGGCCAGTTTCATAAGTTAGCCCAACAACATGGAATAATGCTTTCTAAAAAAAAGAGTCAATTGGCCCAAACTGAGATTGACTTCTTAGGAATGCATTTCTCTAATGGAAAGTATCGTCCCCAACCTCACATTGCTCAAGAATTATTAAACTTTCCAGACGAAAATCTCACAGTCAAGCAGATTCAGCAATTTCTCGGTATAATCAATTATATCAGAGATTTTATTCCCAGACTTGCCAGATACACCAGTGCTCTGTCTCTATTGCTGAAGAAGAAACCACCACCATGGGGAGGAGAACAAACCGAAGCTGTAAAAGCTTTGAAGGAAATAGCCCAATCTCCTCCTGCTCTCAAAATTCCCGGAGAAGGGAAAAGAGTCCTCCAAACTGATGCTAGTGACCACTACTGGGGAGCTGTTCTAATCGAAGAAATAGGTGGCAAGAAATACTATTGTGGCCATGCCAGTGGCCAATTCAAAGATGCAGAAAAGCATTACCACACCACCTACAAGGAAGCACTTGCAGTAAAGATGGGAATCCAGAAGTTTGACTTCCACCTCAGAGGTTACCACTTCGAGGTCCAGATGGACAATTCATCCTTTCCCAAAATTCTGGAATTCAAAAATAAGATGCCTCCAGATCCTCAGACATTGAGACTTAAGGATTGGTTCTCTAGATATGATTTCACGGTGAAACACATCAAAGGAACCCAAAATGTGATCCCGGATCTATTATCCAGACCCATGAAACCCATCCAAGTCATTACCACCAGGCATACCTTCCCATTAATCTTAATGGTCCTTCCTATTCCATCCAATGCCTCGGTCATCATGAACTTTCCTCCAAGAGTCAACCACTCCTTCTCCGTATCTCAGCTAAAAGAATATGCCAGGAATAACCTTTTTTACTTTCTGTTCAAAATCATTAGAATGAAGCCTCTTCCTGACCATACACCTTTCTTCCCAGATACTCCTTTCCATTTACCATTTTTTATAAACCCTGCTTTCAGATTTACAAAAAATCAACTATGGTATCTTTGGTGCGCTACTAGTTTGTACGCTATGCCAGTCCTTATTCCTACCATTGATATGTATGAACATCTAATGAACCCTAGAAAGCACAGATCTTTGGTATGGACTGCCCTAGAATGGTTCTCTCCATTAAACTGGTGGAGAGAAAATCTCAGCCTAGCCGTTAACGATCTTAAGGAATGGTGCCCAACTGTAGAAGCTCGAAGTAACTGCAAAACAGTGTACATCCTCCATCGTCCTTATCAGACTGATCCTAGAACCCAGCTTCTAGTTTGCAAGAGTTACATTAATGCTTGGGAAACCATTGATGATTATCCCACAAGCCTGGAAGGATTAAAAGCTTTAATGGATTATGTTAATTTAATTAATCTTTATGATCCTGTTAAGAGTCCAGTCAATACAACTTGTATTAGTCATGGAAACCTTCCTCCGCAATGGCAAACTGTGGAACTACCAGAAGATCCTGATCCTCACTGTTGGAAACCTCCATGGACCACTTGGTCAACACATGAAGTTGGAGAAGGCTCAGGAGTCAACAATGAGGCATCCCAGATGAACATTGAAGAAGAACTTGCAGAAATGAGTTTTCGTGAATTTGTTCAAAAGGATGATCAAAGAATCAACGATCAAGATATGACTGAAGACAGCAAGCAGGATGAGTCATCACTCTATCCTCCACTCCCACATGATCTTGACGAGGATACTCTTGAAGACATAGCACTATACTCAGCCCACATTGATCCAGATTACTATGCACAGAATCGGTATGAAGATATGATAAGGGACAGCTGTGAGTATGAGTCATACTACACGACAAACAAACTCTCAGAAGGAGAATACTTTGATCCAAACATGTCACCATCACATGAGCCAATTATCAAGAAATAATGCGACGTGTGGGACCAGAATCTTATCATAATCTGTGATAAGTCAGAAATTTTGTCTTCCACCACCGAAAGTTGCTCCATTATGCTTAATGGCGGGACCAGACAGTTATCTTATCTTTATATTAAGTCAAAAGGTGGCAAAAGTATGTCTGTCACTAGTACTATATTTATCCTTTTCCGTCTTTTAGTCAAAAGGTGGCAATTAGTGTGTCTGCCACTGGCTTGTAACGTGTCCTTGTTTGCTGAGTGCTTGCTTGCTTATTACGCTTCTCCCTCCTATATAAGGGAAGCTCTTGTATCATATTTTCACAAGTTGAAATATAATAAAATGTGTGCTTTCAGTCTAAACATGTTCTAAACACTTCTCTTCTCTCTGAAAGCTTAAACTCTTATGTTCTATCCATAGGTACTCCACAGAGATGAAAGTATGCTCTACACTTGCCTCTTTGAGGATCTTGTGTAACAGAAATCCTCTGATCATTGATCCATGCTACGGTCCTTCCTACTATGAAAAGGTTTCTCTAACCGCTGTGTCCTAGGCTGAACCTAGAACCTAGTAAGTCCACAAGGGTTGGCAGAGATGGTTCGAAAGTTCCTGCTCGACGGATACATGTTAGGGGTATGGTTTCATGGTATGTGGAGGCTCTCGGCCAGCGTGGTATTAGAGCCTGCTCAAGAAAGAGGGGGTAAATATGGTGTGAACATGAGAACGAGAGTGAGTAAGAGAGAAACCCAGTTTATCATGGAGACAACTGAAACTACAAACATATTTTCAAATTTTTAGCGTTGAAATCTAGATTACAGGTAATTGAATATGTGGTGAATTGAAATTTATTTTGTTTGTTTGAAAGAATCAAACACTACAATTATTCTGTTCAAAATTATGTAAGACGTGAAGTATATTTGAAAATGAAAGTGAGTTTGAATCATATATTTTTCTTCACGGAAAATTATTTATATATGAGAATTAGTAAAGGTGTTCAAAATCTAAATTATATATAAAGTTTTTCTTATTGAGCATTTCAAAGCTTAGATAAAAATAATGATGTGGAAAAACGATATCTTTAAGCAAAGTATAAAACGGTTTCTTGATAATCAAGAACCAAAACAAGGTTTAGGGTTTAACGGAAAAGAAAAACAAGAAGAAGAAAGAAGAAACAACAAGGATTTGGCAAATATAAATTCTGTTTACTATTCACTTTCTCATTAAAGTCACAAATGATTACAAGTGAATATCACAATTTGCCACACTCAACAAATTGAGTGTACTAGCCTATTTATAGACTAACTAGGTAACTTGCAGCCCAAGAAACCTAAACAATTGGATCCTTAACACAAGGCCCAATTCGACAGAATAAAATATTTCGACACTACAAACTGGAACAAACTTCGACTACAATTTGTAACAATCAGGCATCAGCATGTGAACAAGCTTCGACTGCATGCTTGCCTCCTGTCGAAATACACATGAAAGCTTCTCCTTCGACACAGCATGAGTTCGACCCAAATCTCACAAATCTCCACCTTAGATCTAACTCAGCAACAAGAGAATCAACTAGCTTTCATCATGCAGCTTTATCAACTGCATACAGTGGAAGAACTTGCAACTTGGCAACGTCTTGGTGATCATATCAGCAGCATTGTCTTCAGTCGAAACCTTCAGCACCTGGACTTCACCACGCTCGATTATCTCTCTGACAAAGTGCAGCCTCACATCGATGTGCTTAGTTCGCTCATGATAGGCTGAATTCTTTGACAGGTGTATTGCACTTTGACTATCACATTTAACAGTGATACTTCGACCTTGAAGTTTCAGCTCCTTTGCGAAACCTTCAAGCCACAATGCTTCCTTCACAGCTTCAGTGAGGGCAATATATTCAGCTTCAGTGGTTGATAAGGCAACAACCTTCTGAAGCACCGCTTTCCAACTGATTGTTGTGCCAAACATTGTGAAAACATATCCATAAATAGACTTTCTGGAATCCATACAACCTGCATAATCAGAGTCAACAAATCCTTCAATTTCGACTATCCTATCACCATCACATGCTCCACCATAAATCAAGACTCTTTTCAGAGACCCATTTATGTACCTGAGAATCCACTTTACAGCTTACCAGTGCGTCTTTCCAGGATTGGCCATATACCTGCTCACAAGGCTCACTCCATATGCTATGTCTGGCCTCGTACAAACCATAGCATACATCAAAGAACCCACTACACTAGCATATGAAATGTTATTCATATAGATTCTTTCAGCTTCAGTACTCGGACTTTAAGTAGTACTAAGCTTAAATTGAGGATTTGTAGGTGTCACAACAGACTTCGAATTCGACATACCAAACTTGTCGAGAAGCTTCCGTAGGTATGTCTCTTGAGATAAACACAACTTCGACTGCTTTCTATCTCTCTGGATGTCAATCCCAAGAATCCTTGTTGCAGCTCCCAGATCCTTCATTTCGAACTCCTTACTGATTTTAGCCTTCACCTTTGTTACATCCTCAATATTGTTGCTAGCTATGAGGATATCATCCACATACAGCAACAACATAACAAGTGAGTTTCCAGGTCGAAATCTGAAGTAAACACAGTGATCGAACTGACTTCTAGTGAAACCAATGTGTGCCATGAACTCGTCGAATCTCCTGTTCCACTATCGAGGAGATTGTTTAAGGCCATATAAAGACCTATTCAGCTTGCACACATAATTTTCTTTACCTTTTTCTGCATACCCTTCAGGTTGACGCATCAGGATCGTTTCATCTAGATCACCATACAAAAATGTTGTCTTCACGTCCATTTGCTCAAGTTTCAAGTCGAACTTTGCCACCAAGGCCATCAGCATTCGAATGGATCTATGCTTTACAACAGGTGAGAACACATCATTGAAGTCGACCCCTTCTTTCTGAGTGAACCCCCTAGCAACCAGCCTCGCCTTAAAGCGCATCGACATCACTCCTTCGATTCCTTCCTTGACCTTGAAAATCCACTTACAACTGACTAACCTTGCTCCTGCATGTTTCTCAATCAGCTCCCAAGTGTTATTATCATGAAGAGATTTCATCTCGTCATCCATGGATTTTCGCCATTTAGTCTTGTTTCGACTCCTTATAGCTTCCTTGATATTTCTAGGTTCTTCGTTAAGTACCTCACTTGCAGAGATTAAGGCAAAAGCTATAAGATCTGCATAACCAAGTCTCTGAGGTGGCTTGATGACTCTTCTCGACCTATCTCTTACAAGTAGGTAGTCATCGACAGTTTCTTCAGCCTCTTCAGCATCTTGCTCTTCGACTTCATCAGGGCTATGCACTTCAGCATCACTATGCTCCACCTCAACAGGCATCTCTACCTGTTCCAGCTCCTCTTCAGAGATTTCTGCACTTCGACCAACATCACCAGTTTTCTTGAAAGCCATTTTGACCTCATTGAAAACTACATCACGACTTGTGATACATCTTCTGTGACCTGGTTCTAGGCACCGCAACCTATAACCCTTGACTCCCTCAGGATATCCAAGGAACATGCATCTCAAAGCTCTAGGTTCGACCTTATCTTGCCTAATGTGAGCATAGGCTAAACAGCCAAATACTCTCTGTTTGTCGAGATCTGGTGGATGACCCGACCAAACTTCTTCAGGTGTCTTCATTTCCAGCGCAGTCGAGGGACATCTATTTATCAGATAAGCTGCTGTCGAAACATCCTCTGCCAAAAACACCTTCTTCAATCCAACACTAACCAACATGCATCTAACCCTTTCAAGGATTGTTCGATTGAATATCTCAGCTAAGTCATTTTGTTGAGGAGTACCTGCTACAGTCTTATGCCTTGCAATCCCAGACTCAACACAGTAACTGTCGAACGCTTCGTTGCAGAACTCAAGGCCATTGTCGATTCTCAACCTCTTAACCTTTCTGCCAGTTTGAGTTTCGACCAGAACCTTCCAACTTTTGAAATTCTCAAAAGTTTCATCCTTCGTCTTCTGAATGAATACCCATAGCTTTCTGGAATAGTCATCAACGATGGATAGAAAATACCTTGCACCTGAGTGTGAAGGATTCCTTGCAGGCCCCCAAAGATCAGCATGAATGTGATCAAGGGATCCATGTGTTCTTTGCTTGCCTTTGTTAAACTTCGCCCTACAGGATTTACCGAATACGCAAGATTCACAAAACTCTAACTTTTCGACTTTGTCACCTCATAGCAGGTTCTGCTTCCCCAATTCGACCAGGCCTCTTTCGCTGACATGGCCCAATCTCATGTGCCATAATTTTGTCTTCGACACAGGTTTCGTGGATATAACATTTGTCGAACCACTTACAACCTCAGCCTCAAGGGTATACAAGCCTTGGTTTTTCACGCCTCTCAAGACTTCCTTCGACCCTTTCATGACTTTCAAGATACCTTGCTCTCCTTTGAAGACATATCCTTTCTTGTCGAATTCACCAAGAGAAATTAAATTCCTCTTAAGATCAGGTACATACCTAACCCCAGTCAATAGCTTTATTGACTCATCATGGAGCTTGAATCTAACAGATCCAATACCTGCAATCTTGCAAGCTTTATTGTTCCCCAGCAGCACTGATCCACCATCTTGGTCACACAATTCTTCAAACACATTCTTGTTTGGAGTCATATGCCAAGTCATCCAGAATCCATAATCCACTCTTCGCAAGAGTTGCAGCTCGACACCACAAGGACATCAGATGATTCATAACCATCTTGCACTATAGCTGCATTCCCATTGTCCTTACCTCCATGATTCTTCAGGCACTCAGGGCACACCTTTCTTGTGTGACCCTCCTTCTTACAATGATAACATTTGATACTAGACATATCACCACCATAAGACTTCTGCAGAGCCTTTCCTTTCTTCTTGTCAAACCTACCATCTTTCTTTGACGATCTTCCTTTCACGGACAACCCTTCACCAACTGATGATGGTTTCTGCTCCTTTCTTTCGTTCAAATCCTTCGAATACAAGGCTGCTTGAACTTCTTCAAAGGTCAGGGACTCTCTTCCATACAAGAGGGTTTCTTTGAAGTAAGCATGTGTTCTTGGCAAAGCACACAACAACTACAATGCTTGATCTTCGTCATCGATCTTCACATCAATATTTTCAAGATCAAGAATCAGCTTGTTGAACATATCCAACTGCTCAGCAAAAGCTTTGTCTTCACTCATCTTGAATGAATACAGAGCTTGCTTTAGGTATAAACGATTTACCAACGATATGGTCATGTACAAGCTTTCAAGCTTTACCCATAATCCTGATGTCGTCGTCTCTTTTGATACCTGCCATAGAACCTTATCACCAAGGCTCAACAATATCGCGATGTGTGCTTTCTCGATCATTGTCGTCTTTTCTCTTTCCGTCAACATAGCATCCATGGCTGCCTGTCCCTTCAACGCTTCCAGACAACCCTGCTGCACCAATAGGGCTTTCATCTTCAAGCGCCACAGACCGAAATCGTTCACTCCGGTGAACTTTTCAATCTCATACTTTGTTGAAGACATCTTCTCCACGCTCACCGCACTAATTTGATGTGGAAAAATGATATCTTTAAGCAAATTATAAAACGGTTTCTTGATAATCAAGAACCAAAACAAGGGTTAGGGTTTAACGGAAAAGAAAAACAAGAAGAAGAAGAAGAAACTGTTGAGAATCAAGTGTGAGGAAGAAGTCTCACATTGATTAGAAAAGGGAAGATTGAACACTATATAAGTGAGAGAACCCACACACCAATCACCTTAAGGTTTTAGGTGAGTATGTGATGTGTCTCTCACAAAGGTGTGTCCCAAATAAGAAATGCTCCCTCGTTGACCCCCTCGATTGTTCCGCTAACAATGGTATCATGAACCTTTGGTTCGAGAAAGGGACCGGCTTACTTGTATCGAAACACTTCCCCCAGGTGTGGGTAGAAAGTGTTCCGTTGAGTTCAACGGTGATACAAGTGTATGTGAAAGAGAGAGCTTCCACATGAGGGGAGCATTGTGTATAAACTCACACTTGAGGGGGAGTGTTGAGAATCAAGTGTGAGGAATAAGTTCCACATTGATTAGAAAAGGGAAGATTGAACACTATATAAGTGAGAGAACCCACACACCAATCACCTTAAGGTTTTAGGTGAGTATGTGGTGTGTCTCTCACAAAGGTGTGTCCCAAATAAGAAATGCTCCCTCGTTGACCCCCTCGATTGTTCCGCTAACAGAAACAACAAGGATTGGGCAAATATAAATTTTGTTTACTATTCACTTTCTCATTAAAGTCACAAATGATTACAAGTGAATATCACAATTTGCCACACTCAACAAACTGAGTGTACTAGCCTATTTATAGACTAACTAGGTAACTTGTAGCCCAAGAAACCTAAACAATTGGATCCTTAACACAAGGTCCAATTCGACAGAATAAAATATTTTGACACTACAAACTAGAACAAACTTCGACTACAATTTGTAACAATCAGGCATCAGCATGTGAACAAGCTTCGACTGCATGCTTGCCTCCTGTCGAAATACACATGAAAGTTTCTCCTTCGACACAGCATGAGTTCGACCCAAATCTCACAAGTAAAAGACTCTTATGTTATTGCATAGCATATCATACAAAATGAAATCTTATAAAAAGTTCTAAACCTTATAAAAAGTTATAAATATTATTAAATCTTCAAATTATTCACATGCATATAATATAATATAATCAAACTTATATGTATTATTCATTCATAATCATCCATTTTTTTAATATTATATACAAAGATTCACGACAAAAGTGTTAACAAAATCACCATGTCATAGTCTTTTAGTCAACTTATTTTTATTAGGGTTAATAGTCATTTACCCCCCTACAATATTGGCGAGTTTTGATTTACCCCCCCTTTAAAAAAAAAATTTTGGATTACCCCCCCTGAAATTTTGGAGTACCCCCCTAAGTGTGTAAAAACTAGGGGGTAAATAAAAAAAAATATTTTACAGGGGGGTAATTTTTCTACCTAGGGGGCAAAAGACTTAGAATTTTAAAATTTCAGGGATGTAATCCAAAATTATTTTTTTAAAGGGGGGGTAAATCAAAAGTCGCCTATATTGCAGGGGGTAAATGACTATTAACCCTTTTTATTATTATCATAACATATTTGCTACTCATACTATACTACACTCCTTATATACCTAACTATACTATATATACACACATATATAGTATATATATAGTATAGCATGCATATACACATATACATACATTATATTATAATTATTATTATTATTATTTCATGATCATTGTTGTTGTTGGCTTGATTTGATTTACATGCACCATGGTGTTTGTAGAGAATCCCAAGTTGAATTATATAATCCATCAGGATCACTGATCATTGGATAATCCATTGAAATTGCAGCATCCAAAAACATATCAGCTTCTCTCCAGATTTAATCATCATCAATCATTGGCATGCTACTTTCATAATTCATTGTTCCAAAAAATGAATCATTTGAAATGTTATTATTGTTGTAGCTTTGATCAACTTGTTGTTCCATTCATTGGATATTATTATTATTGTGTTTGTAGCATCCATTAGAAATGACACAATAGAATTATCATTGTTGTATATTGGTCTAATATCATCAATAAAAACAATGTTGTTGATGTTGATGTTGTTGCTCATGTTGTTCATGTTGATGTTGTTGCATGAATTGACATTTGAAATATTGAAGTTGTTGTTGTTGCTGTTGTTATTGGGGTTAGGTTAAACTTAAATTGGGCAACATTTCATACTTCCTTGGTATCGAATTCTACAAGAATAGTAAAGGCTTAATGATGCATCAAATAAGATATGCAAATGAAATACTCAAAAGATTTGAGATGGAATACTGCAATGCGACTTCAACACGTGCTCAACCAAGACTGCAATTGTCGAAAAACTCAGATGAAGATGATGTCGACCCAACACAGTACAAAAGACTTATTTGGTCATTAAGATATCTTTGTCACACAAGGCCTTATCTATCATACAGTGTAGGTATGGTGAGTAGATTAATGCAGAAGCCAAAGGTATCACATCTAGCAGCGATGAAAAGGATACTAAGGTATCTCAAAGGAACTCTCGACTATGGAATTTTGTTTCCTGCATCTGATGAAGGAAAATAATGCAAGCTAATGGGATACACCGACTCAAGTTATTGTAGTGATGTTGAGGATAGAAAATCCACAACTAGGTATGTGTTTATGCTAAGTGGTGCACCAGTTGCTTGGAGTTCAAGAAAAGAACCGGTAGTAGAGCTATCTTCGTGTGAAGCAGAGTACATAGTTGTTTCTCTTTGTGCATGTCAAGCAACATGGATGGTGAATTTGGTCGAAGAAATTAGAGGAAAGAATTATGGATCAATTATCATGAAGATCGAAAACATTTATGATATCAATCTAGAGAAGAATCTGATAGCACGTGAAAGAAGCAAACACATTGAAATGAGGTTATACTATCTTTGAAAGCAAGTAGCAAATGGGGAAGCTGAACTTGAAACACTGTAAAATTGTGAATCACATTCTGATATCATGACGAAAGGTGTACAGGTCGAAGTGTTCAAAAGACTAAGAACAATAATGAATGTACATAGTTTAGACATAATGAATTAGGTGGTGTGTTGAGAATATAATTCTTTGTCTCAAAACACCATTTCTACAGAATTTGTTATTGTCGAAATGCTATGCATATAAATTTGTATAGTTGTCGAAATGTTGAAGAAGTGTGTCTTCGACATAAACGTAGACTTGGCTTTATTTTGTGTTTTAGCCAAGTTAAGTTAGTTGGAGATTGCTTGGTGTGCAAGCAATCTCAACCTATCAATAGGGAGGTACCATATCACAGTAAAGATGTAGTGGCATAGAGAAAGATTGAATAAACTTCAATTTGAAGGCAGAGAGAAACTCTGCAAAAATATTTTCCTTCTTCCTCTTTTCTCTAAAACTCTAATTCCTTTTTCTTTTCGGATTCAATTTTTCTTTTCTTATTTAATAATCGTTATGCAGCGAGTGAAGAGTGAAGAACAAGAGGTGGAATCAATTGGAGAATTTGTTCTTGTTCATCAAGATTGATTCGGAATTCTCCAAGTTTTGGATGAAATTCCAATATCAAGAATTCGTCGAAATTTCAATTGTTGTTCCATTGTGTTTGTAGCATCTATTGGAAATGGCACAATAAAATTATCATTGTTGTATATTGATCCAATGTCACCAACAAAAATAGTGTTGTTGATGCTATTCGTAATGCTATTGTTGTTCTTGTTGATGTTGTTGCTCATGTTGATATCGTTAAAACGTGTTGACCACGTTGCGCATTATCTTTGAGCTATATTGGTCTCTGTCTAAATATACATGCACCTACCATCTTCTTTTGAATCAACAAACAGTATCCAAATTAATAGAATAAAATACTAAAAATATTTACAAAAATAACTTGAATACTCATATTTTCAAATTTTTTTAACACTCATGGCTAAATTATCCATTATTAAATATGTTATGATTTGAAACTTACTTGTTAGCATATATTCTAAAAAAAATTAACATTCATATAAAATAATATGATATAACATATTGTTAATCGAGCTTAATAGCCATCATTGTATAATATATACGTTACAAAGATTTGTGTTACAAAGATTCATGACAAAAGTGATAATAAAATCACCATAGTCTTTTGGTCTATTATTATTATTATTATTATTATTATTATTATTATTATTATATTTGCTACTTATAATTATACTAAATTGATCTTTCACTCCTTATGTACCTAGTTAAAGCAAGACCATAAATATAGACACATCATACTATATATACATATATTTTAAAATTATTAATGTTATATATCTTTTTTGGCAATTCATTTGATAATAAATATTTTTATATTTTAAATTAACCTTGTAATAATTGCCTTTTTTACGACCAATTTAATAATTTATATTCAAACTATTTTTATGTGCATTTATGTTTACATAAATATATTAAATTCGTAATTTTTATCAACAATATTAAAAAAAATAACATATGGATATATTATTTTGTCATTCACTTCTTATGAAGAAATAAAAATATGACAACATATTCGCACATTATTTCAAACAAATATATTTGACTTTGTTATGCATACTATTTTTTTGTATTAAAGCATAATTAATGTAGCATATAGTAACTTTTTTAAAATAAATACATATAATTAAATTATTTGTTTGTTTTTTTTACACAAAAATATGTATTTGTTAATAAAAAGTTTATTGATGTTTTTAACATTAAAACGATTATTAAATTCAAATGAATAGAGATATTAATATCATTTATTTATATGTTGGGTTGAATTTATATTAAAAATATGATTAATACATTTATATTCCAATCATTTTTATTAGCTCTAATTAAGGGTAGGAATATGCTGCGTCGAGTTAGGCTTTGCCAAGCCTAAGTCTGTCTTGCTAAAAAATTCAAAGCCTATATGTCTGGCCTGTAGCCTATTATAGACTTATTTTTAGGGCTAAGTATGGCATTTTCGAATGTCTGATTAGACTACTAGCCTATTTAAAAGTCTACTTCATTTGAACATTTGTAAATAAGAAATTCAACTAATGTTAAATAGACTAACAAGTTAAAAGATCAATGAGATTAAATGTTTGTTTTCATTGTCTCGTTCAAATTTTCTTATTAGTATAAGTTTGGTGATACTATTTGTTGAAGATAACTTATGAGAAAAACTTATGTCAATAACTTATGATATTGTTTATAATGTTTTTTCAACTTATTTTCATAAGTTCTTCAAGATAGCTAAGTTTTATTTTTGTATTTTAATTCAAAGTACAAAATAGAATATAATAATAATAAATTTATTGATTTTTTCTTAAATAGATCAGTCTGATAGGCTTAAAAATAGACTTATAAAAAAACTTAGGAATTTTCTATTTAAGAAAAAGTCTGACCTGACTTGAGCCTATGTAGACTAGACCGTAAGTCTCTGTTAGTTGTTCTGTTCTATTCCCACCCATAGCTCTAATTTGATGGTGAGTGTTAAGTTTCCTATTATTTTAAAATTTTAATATTTGTATATATAATTGGGAGAAACCAACCTATTGTCAATTGAATTATAAAAATGAATTCTAAACAGAATAACCACTAGTTTGTCTGGTAGAAAAATGACATAATCATATGACAAAACAAACAAATTATTTTACAGGACCACATATCTGTATTGTTTGTATCATGCTTTTGATATTCAAATCAAAGGAGAGCAATTCCGATTACTTTAATAATTCTTATTGAATAACTATTCTAAAAATCAAGGACGAAAAGAGATTAAAAAAATATGAAAAATATAAATAAAAATATGTTAGATTTTTGTTTTAAAAATAGAATCAAACCACACAAAAATCTGTATAATTATAAAAAAATTGAAAACACCAATACACTTAAGAAATAGTATTATATTAAAATTTCTTAATCACAAAATTTGCATTAATTATTTTGTAAAAAAAATTTAAAATCATAAGTGTTATATATATATATATATATATATATATATATATATATATATATATATATATATATATATATATATATATATATATAGAGAATGAATCATATGAGAATGTCATTTTTACGTGAGAATATAAGAATGAATCTGAACCATTCGATTTTAAAATAAATGGTGGAGATTATATGTCGATTTTTTTTCTCTCTCCTCCATCATTTATTTTAATAATGGAGGAGAGAGAAAAATAAAAACCACACATAATCTCCACCATTTATTTTAAAATCTAATGATTCAGATTCATTCTCACGTTGTTACGTAAAAATGACATTCTTATATGATATGAACCCATATATATATATATATATATATATATATATATATATAGTCTTAAATAAAAATATTCCTTAATTTAAGAAATTTTCTCCTCTATTTTATCAAAAAATCTAAATTATACTTAAAATGGAAGAGAAAATTGTTACTTGGGACAAACTTTTGATGATCATCAAAACCTTCTAAAAAAAGTGAAACAAATCTATAATTATGTAGACAATAGTACATTTTACCCAAGATGATTAGGGATTATTTTAAAATATTATAAGAATATTTTAATTTTAATAAAAACGTTTTAAACAAAATATTTTAGAAATAAATTTACAAAACAAATTTATTTTTGAAAATATAATAATTAAAATCACAATTATTTTAAAAATTTTAATCAATAAATAAAAGAAATAGTAGTTAAATTCTTTAGACATTTCAAAGTAAGAAAAAAAATTAAAAAGTCAAGAATCATAGTAAAAATGTGAAGTTAACAAGTTTGGATAACTCCATCCTTAAATTTTTTTTACACAGTACATCATCTCAAAATAATCTAGAAATTTTAAAACCAAAAATATGTCTTTCAAATAATTTATCCATACTACTTGAAAATTAAAATTAAAACAAAATCTCTCAAATTTCTTCAGATTTTTGAATATGCATATAGAGAATCTTCTAAATAAAGTTGTTTTCTTCTTAAGAAAAAAAATCATAAAAAAAAATTTTGACATACATATGAAGAAGTTACTCATAATATGTGATGGGAATTTGAATTTTCAATTTCAAAAAAATTACCATGCACATTGAAAATTGAAATTAACATAGAGGGTGTTCCTTATAAGATTAAGTGGGTGATGAGCCCATCGGAAGGATACTCGGTTAGTTGCTTTTTTAATTCTCTTAATAATTTTTGCATTTCCTTTGGTTCGAGTAACAATTTTGTTGAAATTTTTTTTTTTATTTAGAAAGTGGTTGTTCCTTATAAGATTAAGGCTTTTGGGTGGAGAAGTTTTTTAAATAGGCTTCCCACGAAGGTAGCTCTTTCTAATAGAGGGTGTGTGTTTCCGAATAATAGGTTGGAGTGTGTTTTTTGCTCTTCGGCGGAGGATTCACTCGATCATATCTTTTTGAATTGTTGTGTTGCTAAGGTGGTTTGGAAGGAGTTAGTCGATTGGATTGGAATTGAGGATTGGGGAGCTAATAGTATTAAAGAAAGTTTTCTTAAGTGCTATGCCTTCTTTAAACATTGTAAAGTGAGGAAAGGGAAAGAAAGTTGTGTGTGGTTGGCTACGACTTGGTGTTTGTGGAATTTAAGGAACCAAATTATTTTTAGGAATGAAAGGTGGAATGTGTTGGACTTAGTTTGGAATATTAAGGCGTTGGTGTGGAGATGATCTTTCATCGGGAAAATTACTTGCTTCAATTTTAGCTTTTATGAGTTTAACAAGTTTCCCTTGTACTATCTTGTTTAAGGCTTAATTGAGTTGTAATTTTTTTATATTTCGGAGATCGCCTCGATTTTCTATAAGTGAGTTCGAGAACTCATTATTCTCGCTATCAATGAAATCCTTACTTATTGAAAAAAAAAATAGAATCTCTTTGATTTTTCCAGATGTTCACATATAAAGATTGACAAATCTTTAAATAGAGTTATTTTCTTTCTAAGAAGAAGTATTAAAAAATTTACTTTTATATTTAAGAGATGAAAAATTAAAGGTTTGATCAGAGTCAGAAAAGTGGACCTGAACTTTTTTTGGTTAGAGAATTTGAATAGGTGTTGTTGACCTTTTTTGAATAGGAAATTCAAGGAATAGATGTTGACCGCTATCATTATTTAGGATCACTGTACAATTGCAGAAAGTATAAGAAATGTGAAATGTATAATAAAAGTATAAAAGATATTAAAACTACTCGAATAAGTGCATAAATAAAACTAATATCGCTGGCAATAGTAATAGAAATTGTGTACACCTATTACTATTTAATAATGTCATGGCAAGAGTACATAATATATTAAATCTATTTGAATAAACAATAAATTTATAATATAATAAAGTTATTATTAAAATTTTAAATTAACCTACTGATATATATATATAATATTAAAGAGATGAATCACTGTATAAAAACCGTATAATACAAGAATAAAAAAGATATTAAATCTACTTGAATAAATTCATAAATAAAACTAATATGGCTAGCAACTGTAATAGTATAGTGTACACCTATTACTGTTTAATAATGTTGTGGCAACAAAGTTAAAAGTGTATAATATAATGATAAAAACATTAATCTACTTGCAAAATATACAATAAATTTATGATATAATAAAGTTATTATTAAAATTTTAAATTATATATATATATATATATATATATATATATATATATATATATATATATATATATAGGGTTCATATCTTATGAGAATGCAATTTTTATGTAAGAACATGAGAATGAATCTGAATCATTAGATTTTAAAATAAATGGTGGAGATCAGATGTGGTTTTTGTTTTTCTCTCTCTTCAATTATTAAAATAAATGATGAATGAGAGAGAAAAAAAACTAACACAAAATCACCACCATTTATTTTAAAATCTAATGGTTCAGATTCATTCTCATATTCTCACATAAAAATGACATTCTCATATGATACGTTCCCTATATATATATATATATATATATATATATATATAATAGTCTTAAATAAAAATATTCTTTAATTTAAGAAATTTTCTCCTCTATTTTATAAAAAAAATCTAAATTATACTTAAAATGGAAGAGAAAATTGTTATTTGAGACAAACTTTTGATGATCATCAAAACCTTCTAAAAAAAAGTAAAACAAATCTATAATTATGTATATAATAGTACATTTTACCCAAGATGATTTGGGACACTGATATTTTAAAATATTATAAGAATATTTTCTTTTTAATAAAAACATTTTAAACAAAATATTTAGAAAAAATTTACAAAACAAAATTCTTTTTGAAAATATAATAAATAAGATTACAAAATTATTTTAAAAATTTTAATTAATAAATAAAAGAAATAGTAGATCACTTGTTTAGACATTTCAAAGTAAAAAAACAAATTGATAAGTCATGAATCATAGTGGAGATGTGAAGTTAGCAAGTTTAAATAACTCCATCCCTAAACCTTTTTTACACAGCACATCATCTTAAAATAATCTAAAAATTTCAAAAACAAAAATATGTCTTTCAAATAATTTATCCATACAACTTAAAAATTGAAACTAAAATAAAATCTCTCTAATTTCTTAAATTTTCCGAATATGCATGTAGAGAATCCTCTAAATAAAGTTGTTTTTTTCTTTAAAAAAAATCATAAAAAATTCCTTTTGATATACAAATGAAGAAGAAGATGCTCATAAATTTTAAAAACAAAAATATGTGATAGAAATTTGAATTTTCAATTTCAAAAAACTTACCATGCAAATTGAAAATTGACACAGAACCTCTATGATTTTTTGGGATGTTCACCTCTCGGAGATATTCACATATGGAGATAGACAAATCTTTAAATAAAGTTATTTTCTTCTTGAGAAGAAGGATAAAAAGAAATTACTTTAATTTACAGATGATATTAGTTATACGGAAAAAGAGTTACTTTGTTCAAAAAAGTATTGAGATGAAAAAGTAAAGGTCTGATCAGAGTCAGAAAAGTGGACCTTTTTTGAACAGGGAATCTGAGGAATAAGTGTTGACAGCTATTACTATTTAATGGTGTCGTGGCAAGAGTAATGGGTGTATTGAGAAGTATTGTGTACACTATACTAATAAAGAGATGAATCACTGTACAGATGCAGAAAGTATAAGGACTGTATAATACAAGGATAAAAAGATATTAAATTTACTTGAATAACTGCATAAATAAAATTAACATCGCTAGCAACACTAATAGATATGATGTACAGCTATTACTGTTTAATAATGTCGTGGCAAAAGTATTGAGTGTATTAACACCTGTAAAATGTATCTTAAAACAGTATTAAAAGTGTATAATATAATGATAAAGACATTAATCTACTTGCAAAAATATAAAATAAATTTATAATATAATGAAGTTATTATTAAAATATTAAATTAGCATAATGATATTAATTTTACCGGCTGATCAGAACCTGAAGTGGGTCAGAGACTTCGTCTGCGATGCTTGTTTTCAAAGGATGTGGAGGAAATGTACCTGCAAGGCACTCCGATGCTAAAGTAAGAATCGGGAGAAAAGAAGGCAAGTACAAAATGAGTATGTCTTAGGATGATTTTTGAATAACTGACTCTCTCAAATGAGAGAGTTTTTATAATGCGTCCAGCGCTTGGCCATTGGTCCCTATTTTCAGGGCGAGATATTCGCTCCCAAAGAATAGGTAACGGCCAGAAACTAGCCGTTGGGACGGGCAGAGATGCTCGGAACTAGCCGTTGCCGCGGGCAAGGGCGTGGTCGCAGGCACAGGCATCGTGACTGTTTTTGAATGTTGGAACCGTGCGTGACGGGCAGAAATGTGACGAGGGGCAGCTGATCTTGGGGGTCAGCTAGCCAGCCTTCCTCAACAGAGGGGCAGAGGAAAGAATGTTTCCTTTTGTCCTTAACTGACAATGCTTAAGCAATTGGACCGTTTTGGGAACAGAAGTAAATTGGATCATGCCTAGTCATTAGGTCATTTCAATATATATATATATAGGGTTCATATCCTATGAGAATGTCATTTTTATGTGAGAACATGAGAATGAATCTGAACCATTAGATTTTAAAATAAATGGTGGAGATTATGTGTGCCTTTTGTTTTTCTCTCTCCTCCATTATTAAAATAAATGATGGAGGAGAGAGAAAAAAAATTAACACATAATCTCCACCATTTATTTTAAAATCTAATGATTCAGATTCATTCTCATGTTCTCACATAAAAATGACATTCTCATATGATACGTTTCCTATATATATATATATAGGAAACGTATCATATGAGAATGTCATTTTTATGTGAGAAAATGAGAATAAATCTGAACCATTAAATTTTAAAATAAATGGTGGAGATTTTGTGTCAGTTTTTTTTCTCTCTCCTCCGTCATTTATTTTAATAATGGAGGAGAGAGAAAAATAAAAACCACACATGATCTCCACCATTTATTTTAAAATCTAATGATTCAGATTCATTCTCGTGTTTTTACATAAAAATTGCATTCTCATAGGATATGAACCCTATATATATATATATATATATATATATATATATATATATATATAAATGTTTATGTTTCGGTTTGTCTTTATTTAAATAAAATTATGATAATTATCTTTTAATCATTATAAAAGTCTTTTGAAACAGGTATCACATTCTTTTATCTTTGATTATCAGTTTTTTAATTGTATTTTTTAAAAATTTAAAGTTGTCCTATTAACCATCTTACTTGTCATCTTTAAGTTATATTCATTTTAAAGGTCTCCATCCAAATATTCAAATTTTACACATTTATATTTACGTTTTTTTTAATAAAGATAAAGCTAAATGATAATCTATTATATTAGACTTGAAGAAAAATAATCATTTTTTATATTAAAAACAAAATATTTATTCATTTAAATCATAAAAACAACTCAAAATTTATTTTTCGTTGAAATCTAGATTATAAAAACATCTCAAAATTTATTTTGAGTAGAGGAGCGTTGAAATCTATAATAGGTGATTGAATATGTGGTGAATTGAAACTTATTTTGTTTGTTTGAAAGAATCAAACACTAACATTGTTCTGTTTAAAATTATGTGAGATGAAAATAAATTTCATATATACTTCTTCACATAAAATTATTTATATATGAGAATTAATAAAGGTGTTTAAAATCTAAATCATATACAAAGTTTTTCTTATTGAGCATTTCAAAGCTTAGATAGAAGTAAAAAGACTCTTGATATATGAAATCTTATTAAAAATTCTAAACCTTATAAAAAGTTCTAAATATTATTAAATCTTCAAATTATTCACATGCATATAATATAATATAATCAAACTTATATTTATTATTCATTCATAATCATCCATTTTCTTAATATTATATAATATATACAACATTTGACATTACAAAGATTCACAACAAAAGTGTTATCAAAATCACCATGTCATGATCTTTTAGTCAACTTATTATTATTATCATAACATATTTGCTACCCATACTATATACTACACACCTTATATACCTAGCTATACTATATATACACATATATATTATATATAGTATATATAGTATAGCATGCATATACACATATACACACATTATATTATTATTATTATTTCATGATCATTGTTGTTGTTGGCTTGATTTGATTTACATGCACCAAGGTGTTTGTAGAGAATCCCAAGCTGAATTATATAATCCATCAGGATCACTCATCATTGGATAATCCATTGAAATTGCAGCATCCAAAGACATAGCAGCTTCTCTCCAGATTGAATCATCATCAATCACTGGCATGGTGCTTTCATAATTCATTGTTTCAAAAAATGAATCATTTGAAATATTATTGTTGTTGTAGCTTTGATCAACTTGTTGTTGTTCCATTGTGTTTGTAGCATCCATTGGAAATGGCACAATAGAATTATCATTGTTGTATATTGGTCCAATATCACCAACAAAAACAGTGTTGTTGATGCTGATGTTGTTGCTCATGTTGCTCATGTTGTTGTTCATGTTGTTCATGTTGATGTTGTTGGTCATGTTGCTCATGTTGATGTTGTTGCATGGATTGATATTTGAAATATTGAAGCTGTTGTTGTTGTTGAGGTTGGGTTGAACTTGAATTTGAATTTGCTGATGTTGCATTTCAGGTGTTTGTGATATTGTCTCAGAGGGTGCAGAAGGAGTAGATTGGTCTGGAAGATTGAGTTTTGCTTCAGAACCGTAAAGCTTACGAGCAGCAGCATCATAGGCTAAAGCAGCTTCATGAGAAGTTTCAAAAGTACCGAGCCAAAGACGAGCGCCGCGGTTAGGTTCGCGGATTTCAGCCACCCATTTGCCCCAAGTTCTCTGCCTCACACCTTTGTAAGTGCAACTTGCATTTTCAGGTCCACCTTTGCCTCGCATGCACCCTTTTCTTGAACTAGCCTGTGCTGGTTTTTTCAACTGTTTTTTCTCTTCCTTTCCCAACCCTGATTTCATCATTTTTTTGTCTGATTTTTTTCTGGTTCTGTTTGTGTTGTGTTTTTTCTGTTACACACTCAGGTTTCAGCAGAGAACTGAAATGTGAGTTTGAGTGTGTTAGGTATGAAAACAGGTTTATGTTGTTGAGGGAAAAAAGTAGAAGAATGCACGGTATTTATATGTGAAAACATGTGTTGTAATGTGCTAAATCCATGCATATGAAACGTGGCCCTTAGTGAGTGTGTGCTGCTACTTGTCATCTTGAACAAGGCTAACCGTGTCAACTATGATCCTTACTGTTGATATATCTTGTACACACTTGGCTTAAGCTTTTCTACATAATTTAATTCTCAAGAACAAAATTCTCACTTGATTTCCCTTTTTTTCTTTTTTTGTTTGAAATAATAAATGAAAGTCATGAATTAAATTAATGTAGTTATATACTTTTGTCTTAACCTTGAAACTGAAGTATCAACATTAATAATAATCTCTTAAAAAATTTCATATTCCATGTGATCACGTCTGAACGTGTGTTTATAAATGAGAATAGTCTATAAATGAGGATAGTCTTTATTTTAAAAGTCTGTTTTGTAAATTTGAGTACAATCTAATAATCTTTGTAAAGTTGAGTTCAGCCTAATCAAGACTATAAGATAGTATCAGAAAATATTCAAGATTCATTTTTGTTATCAGGTCATTACTATCGGACCACTTGGATCATGTTCCAAATGTTCAGGTATAAGCATAGAGGGTGTTAATAGTTTTACATCATATGAGATTAAATGTGAATATATATTTATATTTATGAGTAGATATAATCCTCACCTCACAAACTCAGTATGTAAAGTTGAGTTAAACTCAACTCAATTTATAAGATAATGCGATTTCGACTAAGCCGCATGTTAAATCTAACTAAAACTTGAGTTTGATATAACATATAAAAAAAACAATATGGTGAGAAGGAAAGGTAAAAGTAAATAAAGGGATTATTTTTTATTATATATTTATTGTTGTTTTAGTGATGTGGATTTGGATAATGGTCATTTACTACAACAGTGATATTTGGAGGAAACGGTTGAAGATAAGTACGTGCGGGTTTCAAAAAAATAAGACTCACATGAGAAGCCTTTGTACGTGGAAGGAAACAAACCCAGGTGTTTCAAAGTGCTAAGAGAATTACAATCAGTCATCAATGTGGCTAGTAAAAGAGACAAAAACTAGTGAAGTACATTGGAACCAGACATCACTACGACATTATACGAGTTTATCGAAATTGATAATAACCATCATGCATTGCACTAGTGTGTGTTCCTTTTTATTTTCTTATGGTTTAAGATTTAAGAATCTCATCTAGATAAGTACTTACTTTGTGCTACACTACTAGTACTATTTATCTTGTGCCTTTTTTTTTTTTTTTTGTATCTTGGGTTAAAATTAGTAAAACTTGTTCCTCTAAGTTCTGGTTAGGAATATAGACTATAGTATCCTTTAAGAATTGTGCATAACACCTTCCAAGTGAACTATAAATCTATAAATAAATTAAAAACTGAACTTAATGGCTGTTAGTTCTCACTATAGAAGGTTTATTTCTAAGTAATCATAACTTATTTTTGAAAGCATGCTTTTAAATCGCATATTGTTGTCGGAAAGCATTCTTTCAAACCACATAAAATTGACGCATTTATTTCTAAATAATCATAAATTATTTTTGAAAGTATGTTTTCAAATCGTATATTATTGTTGAAAGCATATTTTCAAATCACATAAAATAATGCATTTTTGGATGTACACATCGATTTTAAACCGTATATTGTCGAAAGCATACTTTCAAACCACATAAAACTTACGTATTTTTCGGATGCACGCATCGATTTTAAACCGTATATTATTGTCGAAAGCATACGTTCAAACCACATAAAACTTAAGCATTTTTCGGATGCACGCATCAA
Organism: Lathyrus tuberosus; assembly: GCA_022829125.1. NCBI lineage: Eukaryota > Viridiplantae > Streptophyta > Magnoliopsida > Fabales > Fabaceae > Lathyrus > Lathyrus tuberosus. The sequence goes on from JALAZF010000896.1 coordinate 783,390, forward strand.
TCTGTTCGCTTTTTAAAAATAAGATACATGGATTTGAAGTGATAAGTAGACTTGTATACAATAAGGCCTATCCCATTTGTAAGGAAAGAGTGCATGACACAATACTGTCAAACATAATTTAAAATAGCTTTAAATTGCATAAAAGACTAGCCTTATCTTTATAAAGTCAAACACAATGGATAAGGTGAAGAGTTTTAAACACAAAAACTAATACTATAAACTATACATTTAATAAATGTCAGAAGAGAGAAATAGTAAACAAATACATAAATCATTAAAAAATAAGTGGTGGTTATATTGTATTGTGTGTTCAAGTAGTAACATTTCTTTACGGTGAATGGTATCAACAAGGGGAAAAGAAAACCAATATATTGATCATTTCTCCAAAGTTTATGGGAGTGTTTTATTTCTCATTGAACTTTTGTTCGTTTGCCGGATAAGTTATACATTGATAACTTCAACTTTATCTTAGATCTTTGACCAAATTTTCAAGTTTCACTAAATTCCAAATCTTCTACAACAGCAAGAGTTGGTAAGCTGTAACACGATTTTGTTTCAATAATATTCAAACGAAGTACACAATGTTTCCTTTGTCCCAAGAATATATCAACAACAATAATATTGGCATTACAAATAGAGTACAATATATCCTATATACCTAGTAGTGGAAGTTAGAAGCATCTCTTAAGTTTTACTACAACTGATATAATTTACATGTCAAATTGCCAATCTTAGTTGTAAAAATATATATGAGGTCGAGGAACGTAGACTGTCGTCTCATAATTTGGCCGGCTTCTCACGTCGCGTTAGTAATTTCTCTATAACCAACTGGTGATTTTCTTAATATTTGTTCTCTGATAAAGCCAAATTAACACCAGAACCGATTTATGTGTAGTCTTGGCAGAAAGCCTTGTTGAACTATAAGTGTTTGACAAAGCATAGGACGCAAATCTCACCGCGCGACAGTGGAAGCCAATGCTCCATTGGAATCAATGCAATGCCTTAAAGCAGCCCTTATCTCCTTTAACATCTCCTTAATCCTGATACGTTTTCTGCAATAAGACAACATGAAATTTTGACCTTAGCCGATGGGGTACTATGAAAAGTATATGACATCAAAAAGATTTAAACATTTGGCAGGTGTGTGAAATGCTATGAAGAAAATCACTTTAGAAAAGAAACAATATGAAACAAAACATCAAGAACTTACAGAACACTAACTCCAATAACAGAGTGAGGTCGTGGATAGTCCTCAAGTTTTTTTTCCTTTGTATCACTTTCATCAGACAATAATTGAGCAGGAATTTCAGAACTTGGTTTTTGTTCAGAAGCTGTATCATCGCTGCCAATTCTTAGAATTTCTTGAGTCAACATTGGAAGCTTGTCCTCAACCTGAAATGAAAATTAACAAACATGTTTGTTGCATTACTTATTTTTCATATCACAAGATAAAAATAAGAGTGTGCCAAGTTGGTGCTGGGTTCTAGATATAGATACAGAATCTCCCTTCGCGGGGTCAAAACGTATTACCCTCACTAGCTTCACAGTGATGGGAATTTCATATGCACTGAGCCTACCTTTACAAGATAATAGGAAATTAAAGATACACTCCAACTCACATAGAGGTAACTAGAATGAAACTACATACCTCTGGAAGGTCAATCTTATTCAAAACAACAATGTATGGTCGTTCAAGGTACTCAGGATTATACATGCGCAACTCCTGCATAACATAATAGCATGGAAAGAAAATGAGCAAAATTAAAAACACACCAAAACATGAGGGGGAGATACACATTCCAACAAGAAAAGTTGGACTGGCTACATATTACTTTATGCACATTAAACTGACTAGACTTATTTGCATGAGGAAAGGATAAACAATAAACAGCAGAGTTGTGATTATTAAAATGCAATGTACATACTTCTCTGACAGTTCTGTAGTCATTTACAGGGTTTTCAGTAGATGCATCAACAACATGGACCAGTAGACGTGTTCTTCTTAGGTGCCTCAAAAAATTGCGACCAAGACCCTGAAAGATAAAAACGATTTCATTTTAACTACTTAGCAGCTCAATGGTTTAAAGGAGGGACATTTGACGACATTAATGAAATTATTTATACCTTTCCCAGGTGAGCACCTTCAATAAGACCAGGCAAATCTGCCAATGTAGCTTCAGATGAATACATTCCCGCTCCCAAGTTGGGATCACCACCAAGGCGCCCGAGATTTGGCATTAATGTTGTAAAAGGATAATCAGCAATATCGGGTTTTGCAAGTGTAATGGCTCCCAGAAGCGTTGATTTCCCAGCATTTGGAAGTCCCTACAACAAGATTAACTTGATTTTGAGCAGCTGAAGGAATATATTTGAATGTGTAAAACCTTCACTTACTCTACAGCCAACAAAGTTCACTTGGACAAACCATTATTTTAGTTTCTCAGAAATCTAAAAGTATCATACTTGATAAAGAGATAAGACACAAATCCATCCATCAACATCGCACACAAAGTTATTATGAAGATAAGAGTAAGAAAACCGATAAAGAATTTAAACAGGACATTATGCATAGACAAAATACTTACAACCAAACCAACGTCAGCTACGACTCGTAGGGTCAACTCCAACTTAACTTCCTCCCCAGGTTGACCGTGAACTAAAACCTGTAACAATTTTAAAATGTCAGTATTATCTTTACAAGAATATAGGAATTAGGAGCACAACTAGCTAAATGCAGTGACATCTAATTGCAACTAGTAAATGCAAAATGTTCAAATACTATTTTTCTGGATTCAAGATACATTTTTTAAATCTTTTATAAAACCAAAAATGAAATGATAATTTAATATCACAGTTCCACACCCCAGCAAATGCTTGAGTAAAGAGCATGTATTTTGGATTTAAAAGATTGGTTGACCATTATGGACTGCAAAATTTAAACCAAAATTGACTAAACTGAGAGAGCAAGAGCAAAGCCTTGTTGATTCAATCCTTTAATACATGCACAATGAAGTCTATAATTGTAAGAGGCCACTAATGATATCTTCCAGAGATACAACCAAGTAAATATTTTAGTGAAAACATAAATACTCAATAGACTTTACCTTATCCGAGTCATCTCTCATCATGTTTGTTGTCAAACTCGTCGTCTTTTTCCTATTAGATTTTGACATTTCTAACAAGCTAATCTGGGAAGACAAGAGAAAAAAAGTTGGAATCAGGTGCAAAATACAACAATAGTAACTAACATATGTGTATACCTCAACTAACCCTATATTTTCAGGGAAAGAATATAATGTTAGAACGAAAATTCTCAAAAATAATCCTTACTTACAGAGTAAAGTACCCAAGAAAATGAATTTATTTATTCTATGTCAAATTATTTGATTTTATCACCAATGTGAACTAGTGCAACTTATGTGATACTAGGTTATGTTTAAACAGATTGAATGTGCCCGATTCAATACTCGGTTGCAAAACCAATTAGAATTTTGAAAGTATATCAAATCTGTGTATTGCTATTTACCCCTCCTTGTCCACCCCTCGCAACAAGAACTTCATCACCATGTCGTGCTAGATCAGCTAACATCTTTCCTCGTTTGCTTTTCACAACTGTACCTATAACTCACAATCATAAACACAATACGGGAGGATATCAAATTTAGTTTTCTACGAGTCCTTTTCACCAAAACGTTGCCTCACAATCTTTTTCACAGAAAAATTTAAATGGAAAACAGAATGAAAACAAGGTGACAACTTTTGTAATAATATTGAAAAACATATTGATTCAAAATGAAAACAAGAAAACAAACCACACAGTTCAGGTAGCTTTTTACCAATGCTTTAAAAACCAAGCGGACAATTCAACCAATTGAATTATGAACCAGAACTGTCTACAGTTCAATTACTTGAATGGTTAGATCGGGATTTCGTTTTGATTCGAACTGTTTAAAACAGTTGAACATTGATTCAAATATCACACCAGTTCGTTTTTAAAACAATTCATTTAACTTGGTTTTAGGTGATATTTCTATTCGCAATTACAAAACAACGCCTTAATCTAATCTTTATGCACATTTCCAACCTATAATGGACTACAAGGTAAAAATTAAATTAACTAAATTGTATTTATTTGCCAAATCTCCTTTAAAAATACAACATATAATGGACTACAAGGTAAAATTAAATTAACTAAATCGTATTTATCATCCAAATCCCCTTTAAAAATACAATGTAAATCTTTGCACCATTTGTGATGAATTCAAGAATAACCAATTAAATGTAATATTACTACCATTGCTACTGAACAATAATAACCAAGCCTCATCTTACTAATCAACAAGCGAAGCTATAATGTTCTATCAGGTATTATACTTGTGTCAAACTCATAAATATTGAGATCTTTCTTAATAGTTTCTCTCTAATAGTCTTTTAAAGTCTTCTTCTACCTCTAATGGATTGACTACTCTAAGTTTTTAAAGTCTCTAATAGTCTTTTAAAGTCTAATGGATTGACTACTCTAAGTTTTTTACTACAAAGTTCACATGCCCAATTCGTCTCTCTACTCTCTACATGCCCAAATCATCTCTCTACATGCCCAAATCACCTGAGCAAGGTTTTAAAAAATAGTCTGTTACCGCAAAACAGATGCAACAAAACGGTATCACCAATACTATTTTTACAATAAAGAAAAAGTTGTAGATAATTCACACTGCAACGGCCGTAATCAATGTCGCAATACCTGTACCTATCAAAATCGCAGAAGCCTTTACGTAACCCAACTTCGACCGCGTTTTAAAACCTTGCACCTGAGCCTAGTTTCCACCATATTTTCTACTAAAGTCAGCCTCAACTCTCCCTCTCTCTCTATTATTGTTATTTTCAATCCCACACATTCAATGCATTTTCTTTGGTGTTGCTAATCAAAATATATGAAATCTATCTATAGAGAAGGAGCATATAAATTATGCATAATATCAACAACAAAAACAAAACCAGAATGAAATTTGCAAACCTAGAGGAACAGGAATCCTAACAGTAGGAGCAGCAATTCCATTTCGCAAGTAAGAAGTAAACACACCAACTGCATCAACATTCCCACCGCGCTTCGCGTTAAACCGATTCTTAGTATGAAACTCTAACAAAGTATCTTTCCTCTCATCTGCATAGATAACAACATCACCGCCATGACCGCCCATCGGTAAAATAAGCGATCCATCAAAATCCCTTTTCAACGCCCTTCTCTTATTATTATCAATCGATTTTCCTTTTCCTTTTCCTTTTTCAACTTCCTTTTTAGGTTTCTGGTTCAGAACCGACCCGTGACCTCCGTCGCCGCCGCGAACGGTTATGATTACGTGGTCGAAGTATTTGTGAGGCTCCTTTGATAACGCCGTTGACGGTGGAGGACTTGGATTCGTAACTCTGCATTCTACTGTTTTCCGTTTGTTTTGGAGTTTGATGGTCCTGTATGAATGAATGTAACGAATGAATGGTGTTAATTAACGGAGAAGATGAAAGTGGAAAGAGTGAAATGGTAATGATGATGATACCTTGGTAGAAGATGAAGTGGGAGTTGAAGGAAGTGATGAGTGGAGAAGAAGAGAGCTTGGCGTGAATGAAAGGTGAGAAAAGATGGTGGTGGTGAAGTCAGTGAAGCCATTATCCGAATTTGGATTGAGAAAGAGGAAGAAGAAGATGTCACTGAAGAACGAAAGTTGGGCCGCAAGAGAGTGAATATAAAGCCCAAGAGTATATCTTGGGTTCAAAAGCCTATAACGTTTTTTAAAAATGGGAATTTATTATCTCGCTCTATGGGTGAAAAAACATCATATGAAAAATTCAAAATGACTTCTCAGATTTTGTATGATGTATTTTCAGACGCACTTTGTTAATATCAAAATACATCTCTGGAATATTTGAAAACATACTTCATAAATCTCACTCTAGAAAGCATTTTACATGTTTATTGTTTTGGAAATGCGTCTCTGTTTAAATTTTACGAAGATGCATCTTTGTACCATATCATAACGGTGCAGGTTATATATGTTTTATGGTTACGCATATGAAAGTGATTATTTATAAATGTCAAGAACCATGTTATATGATGAGTTTTAAACCGTACAATCGATGTGCAAAAAATGACATAAATTTAGATGGTCCAAAAATGGCATATATGTACCAACTTCGAAATATATGATAAAGTAGAATGAAGTGAAAATAAAATACAATCCATAATAAATCCAAAGTATAACTACTATATACTACTGCGTATGCCGGACTACAGCTCATCTGGCTCAACGTGCTCTAAGGCGTTCATTACCCCTCGTCCTTTGACATTGTCTCTGATACATCAGTGTCTCCGTCATAATAGTATCTAGGACCTGCCTCGCCTCAGACCCATCAGAGAATATACCTCTGTCAATGCATGTTTACGCAATCTCCACCATGCGACGACATCTAGGCAAGACATTATAAGCATGATCTAACTGTGTCTGATCTTCCTCTAGTATCTCCTGATGAGCCTGGATCAGCCTGCTCCATATACGGATGTGACACCCCGAAGAACCACCTGATGTATCCGTCAACATAGCTTCAATCGCTCTCAGTTATGGTCCTATATGCCTCCTCTGGTACTATATGACAAAGATAATCATCAAATATGACATACATCTCTCTACGGGTCATAGCAGGTGGAGCAGAGACAGTAGGGTGTCTAGGAATAGTATGAGTGTAGCCGAACTGCCACTTGACGCGCTCAAGCAGATGAGGAAATGTGAGACGTGAGCCGCAAGCCAGCCATCCCGAGTATAACACTATATCGTCAAATGGTCGCGTCTCACGGTGATCGACATAACTGTTGTAGTACATATCCTCGACAACTAAGCGGTCAAGATACACTCTGAATGGCTTTATCGCCTGGTTCCCTCTAAGCGAAGGAAATGCAGAAGCACGTGGCATATCCTCAGTGTAAATGAGAGATTTGGTTTGTATGGAAATGAGAGATTTGTAATTTTGGGGTTTTGAAAGCCTTTACAATTGAAACTGATGAAAGAGGAAGGTGGTCATGTGCATATTGATACGCTGAAAGTGTGCTTTTTGAGACAACGTGTCCGAAATACATGGTCAAAGTGGAGAATTTTGGAGGTCCTTGAGAAATAAATTGGGATGAATTGAGAATTTCTCATAATTTTTTTGTAATAGGATTTTATAATACAAATAACTTTGTCTTTCCTTTATTTTTTGTTTTTCCTAATTTGTCCTTTTAAGCTTTTTAGAAGGATTAGCTGTCAAAGTTTTTTAGATTGTAAAAGCAATGATTGGTTGACATGCAACCACTTGCTCTATTTATCCATTATGGCATGTTGAATGAAAGACACTTATTTATGCATCGACTCAAAATCTTCTTCCTCTTTATATATTTCTCTTCTCTGCTTTGATTCATAATCATCAGATAACCTTTCACTTTCAGGTTTTCTTTGGTTTTGGATTCGGATATTAACCGCAACCTCCCTAATATCTAAATAGTAGGTACCAACTTATGAATGAACTTGAAAGGCGTTTCAAAGAACGTTTTTCTCAGCTGTAGCTGCAACGCACCATTGATCTGGAAGAAATTTGTGTGTTATTTTAGGCTCACATAGATCAATGAACCTTTGCAAACATTGTATACCAAGGCTCACATAAATTTGTGCGTGATTAGCTTTACAAGTGTGACCATTTTTTCTTGCTTAATGAAACGCCAGCGCCATCGAGGGTGTGACTTGCTTCAATTCATATGGATGGTTTGGACCTGCAATGGCACCTCAACTACAAGCGTCATAAGTTTAATATTTACCCCTCATGGCAACAATACATTATTGATGTCACGACAAGGTTCGGTGACATCTATGAAGACCCCCTTTCATCGTTGCTTCAGGTGAAACACGCGGGAAAAGTACAAGAATATATCCACCAATTTGAACTCGTGCTAACTCAGGTTACCTTTCTCCCATAACATTCTCTTAGCATTTTCTTACCTGGTCTTGATCACTATATACAAATTCACATTCAAATGTTTAACCCTTATTCTATAGCTCATGCTGCAAATGTATTCAAACTCCATGAAGCCGCTCAACCCTTTTTACAAAACTCTAAACATTGTTTTTCATCTTTACCCAAATATCACGGTTTGATAATGAAACCTAGTACTACATCATCAAAATCTCAATCCATAAATTCCCAACCAAGTACTATAACTTCCACATTTAAACCTAACCTTCAACGTCTTATCCGCACCTACTCTGCTATTGAAATGGTTGATCGACGGGCAAAAGGGTTATGCATGTTCTGTGACGAACAGTTCACCCATGGTCATCAGTCCAAGCATAAAAGATCTCAACTTATGGTATTGGAAGTTAAAGATGATGAATATGTCGTTGAAACTAATGCAGTTGACACCTCTGAACCAGAACCGGAAGCACCTCCTGACTTTCAAACCATTAACTTTCTCTTCAAGCGGTGAAAGGTATAACCAACTTTCATACAATGAGAGTCATGGGATTGTACGACAAGAAATGACTCCATATTATCCTAGACAATGGAAGCACTCATAATTTCTTGGATTTGGAACTTGCAAAGGCAATGGGTTGAAAGTTAGAATTTATCATTCCTTATCAATCATTGGGGGTGAGGGTTTTGTAGAGGATTTAAATGGAAACTCTAACAAATTCAGTTCACTACTAATGTTATTATTTTACCTTTAGGATGTTGAGATTTAATTTTGAGAATTCAATAGTAGAAATCATTGGGACCTATTCTTTGGGACTTTGATAAGTTGCAAATGGAGTTTACTATCAATAGCTCCAAATTTGTCCTTAAAGGAACCAAAACTCCTAGTTTCAAATTGATCAACAATAAATCCTATGCACAAGTGGTTCACAAAGGAGTTGAGTTTTGTTTTCTATCTATTGGTGAGGAGGAATAATCCTTAGAGTTACCAACTTGTCATGTTATTCAAACTCTTGACCTTAATAATACCTTACCAACACCACTCATTCAATTACTTGAGCAATATCATGATGTTTTTGTTGAGCCACTTGTTTTACCCCCAATTATACCCGGTTTTGACCACAAGATTCCATTCAAGGAGGGCTCACAACCTTTTAATTTACGTTGTTATCAATTCTCAGTTGTATAGAAAAATATATCATCGACAACATTATGCAGAACATGTTGAACCGATGTATTGTCCAACATAGCAATAACCCTTATGCTTCTCCCACGATTCTAGTGCGCAAGAAAGATGGATCTTGACGTCTTTGTGTGGATTTTCGCATACTTAATTACCTTACCATTAAAGATTGCTTTCTCATCCCTTTAATTGAAGATTTGATGGATGAACTTCATGGTGCCACAATTTTCTCCAAGATGGACATGAGATTAGGTTACCATCAGCTGCGTATGGCTTAAGGAGATGAACACAAAACAACCTTCAAAACTCACAGTGGCCATTATGAATATTTGGTGATGCTGTTTGGACTCACAAACGCTCATGCATCATTTCAAGCACTCATGAATCAAGTTTTTCAACAATTCTTCAGGAAGTCTGTTATTATCTTTTTTTTATGATTTACTTATTTATATATGATCTTTAGATGATCACATTGCCCACTTACATCTAATATTCCAAACCATTCGAGACAATCACTTGTTTTTGAACAAAAACAAGTGTACCTTTGTTGAGCCAAAAGTTGAGTATTTGGGACATTTCATTACGAAGGAGTGAATTTCTAGAAGGATGAGCTGTCAAAGTTTGTTAGATTGTACTAACAATTATTGGTTGGCATGCAACCACTTGCTCTATTTAGCCACTATGGCATATTGAATGAAGGACACATATTTTTGCATCAACTCAAAATCTTTTTCCTTGTAATATCTTTTTCCGCTCTACTTTGATTCATAATCATCAGATAACCTTTCACTTTCAAGTTTTCTCTAACTTTGGATTCAGATATTAACGACAACCTCCCTAATATTCAAATAATAGGTACCATTTTTGGATCCTAATTAAAACGTGAAGTGTGAAGAAGAAGAATAAAAGGATATGACATATAAATGGTTAAAAAATTTTAAACAAAATGATAATACTCTCTATAAATTCACTTATCAACTTTGATGTCCTGAGTATGAACCCATTTTAATATGTTTTTACTAACAAATATACAAATATGTTTTTCTTCTAACAAAAGAACAACCTGAAACCTTTTTAATGGTTGTATTGTAAAGTTGGAGTTAGGGGTGTTCAAAGTCGAGTCAGCTCAATAGAAAACCGCAAATTAAACCAAACTAAACCGAAATCACAAAAAATCGCATTTGGTTCAGATGTGTTTGGGTCATTTTTTTAACAAAATCGTGCGATTCAGTTTGGTTTGCGGTTTGAATTTTGCAAACCGAACTAAACCAAACCAAACCGAATTATGTTACAACCTAAATTTCACTTATCTCAAATCCAACCCAAAACCTAAACTTATTACTCCCTTCATTCTCTTTTATAAGCAAATTTTGACTTTTTAGATTCATTCAATAAATAATGTATTTAGACTATATATAAGTTAGATGCATTAATTACTTAATAAATCTAAAATATTAAAATTTGCTTATAAATAGGAATGGAGGGAGTATGTCTTAACTTTACAAATATTCTCTTACTCACACTTAGGGTTTTAGTTTCAACCTTCTTAAATATCTCGTAGTAGTATCGCACATTCTTCTCATCTTCATTGTCATGTACATCTCACCTCTTGTACTCTAATCTCTCCTCTCTTATGTTTTTTATTTTTCATCTTTGCATTTTTATATTATTATTTTCTCTTTCAATTACGTTTTAATCGCGCATTTCTTCTCTAATCTCACATCTCTTATGTTCTTTCTTTTTCATCTTCTCCAATCTCTTCTCTCCTCCGTTTTTTTTTTATTATAATATTTTTTTATATTGTTTTATGTTATTATTTTATGTTTTTTATTTCACTTTTGTCTAATTTTTTTTATTGAATGAGAAGTTTTTGTCTAGATATGATACTTTTATTGTAATTTGGTAATGTATAAATGATAAAACACATAGTTGTATTATTCTCTATAGGTGTATGTATGACTCAATAAAAATCTTGTAAAAATCGAACCAACCAAACCAACTCAAACCGCATTGATTTGATTTTTTTTCTAAAAACCAACCAAACCAAACCAAACCGCATGTTTTTTTATCTTGCGGTTCGGATAATTTTTAGCTTAAAAACCACCCAAACCGCACCGCAATGGAGTCTTCCACTTTGAAAATGCCTTAACTCAGAAACAACTTTACTTTGTGGACTGTAGAAGAATTTATAATAATAGATTTTCAGCAAAAACATTACAATAACAAATAAAATATTTGAAAATTTGAACTTCAGACATAACATTGGTCCACACAAAAAAATGTTTCAGGCCATACCCCAAGCGCATATACTTTTACAGATTGCTTGAAAAATATTGGAGACTGAACCACTGACCCTAAACTCGTCATACTCTTCCTCTTACATCAAAAACATGCAGCCAAAAGATGCATATGCATTTCATACCATGAATTTGACTTAACTGCACACTAGATCAACTTCCCCAGGTGGAAATTATTTTCTCCATCGGATATCGATTGTATTTTCCCACATATTCATGAACACTTGTAACTTGTACTATTGCAGTGAGACTAGAAAGATCTAGATAGCCTGATACGAAAAAATTTATACAGGTAGAGCATTCAGACAACAATACACCTATAATCAAATCATACACCAATCCAACAATTGACAACAGAGGTATCAGATGCATGTGCATAAGGTAATTGTGCTTCACTCCACAATTTCTGGCAGATATGCAATTTGCTTTCTCATCGCCTTTTAAGAAATTCTTTCAAAGAAAATGGTCGAGGCCCGTCCTGCAGAGAGTGAATAGGGAATCAGTTTGAACATTAAGTAGTTTGTGGCCAATCTAGTATAGTAATTATATCTCTTGTCAGTTGTTACAGGGTGCACTTGCGCAAGTTTTTTCACTCTATAATGACGGGCAATTAAATGGTTACCCAGTTAGACAGAAATCTCTGTCGGCTTAAATTGCATAACAAGCTATGGCATAAAAAAACTAGCCAACATATGCAGACATCAAAACCTGAAGCTGATGAAAGAGGGAAATCATCAATTGCCTATTACCTTTCCAGATTCCTCGTTTAAGCATTGTCTAACTACTGTCGCCTGCTGTACAAGCCTCTCCATTGCTGTGTAGCTGGGAAGGTTAAAGTATTCTGCCAATCCCCAATATCACCAAAAAAGAAAATGACAATTATACATCATATATCATAGGGGTAAAATAATGTATTGAGATTTGTAATCAAATATGTATTATACAAGGAGTATAGTCACGTTAACCAACCAAGGATAGTTCGATTCAAATTATCTGCAAACTCTTGACGATAATCCAAGCTAAGTAAATGAAACATTGGAGAATTCTCTGGCTCCTTATAAGCAAGAAGGGCCATAAAATCCTGCAATAAGGAAGCATAGCTTTAGAATCACTTAAACCTTGAAACATGCACAAACACACGCAAATATATAATACTGAATCGCTATGCAAAAACCAAACATACTTCAAGTTTTTCCATATATTTTGCCTCCTTTCCAAAAGGGCTCAACTTGGTCTGAGCAAACTCCAAAGCTTCTGTGCTGCCAATAACATGAGATTTTATTAAGGCAAAAAATCCACGTTTTACTAGGAATAAAAAAACTAATCTCCTCTAACCATTTCCTAGAGCGGACAAGCTCTACAAAATGAAGGCTTAAAAGGTCAAATAGCAAGTCCTTATTCTTCTCCAGAATTTCCGGTGTCAGCTGCTCAGTTAGCTCAATAGCCTTAAGTGCATTTCCCTCCATTGTATAGTGAATGATTTCTAAAGACAAATGAAATTTACTGTCAGGGAAGCTTTACAACCTAACATATCCTCCAATTGAAAACAATTAACAGCATATATAGTGGAGGACTGCTCCCGCCATCTTCTGTAACCAAAGTGCAGAGGAGGGCAGCAAATACTTAGTAGTCAAGAGAAAGCTATTTGGTATCTTAACGCCTCACACTATTGTAAAAAACATATTTGTATGCAAAAATGCCTCACACTATTGTAAAAAAGAGGTGTATGTTTCATGTAGCAATAAGAGCAAAAAGTGCTTTAGCATCAATCGCGAATCTTAGTGTGGAATTTTCCTATTTTTACCAGATATATGTACATATTCTAGTATCAATTTATATGTATATGTATATGTATCACGTCCAAATATTACCAATTTACCATGTATTGTATTGGCTTGCTCTTATGTTTCGTAGCATTCGGGTTCCGTGTTCAAGCCTTGAAGAACCCATTTTAAGTATTTTTCTTATTGCATAAATAAATCCCCTTTCACATTTTTATTGGGAAAAAATGTTTAAGATCAGGTTTGAACTCAGTCTGTGTAGGTAGACACTATTTTTAACCGCTTTGCGGCTTCTGCTATTTGCCCACTACACTATCCGATATTTCTCATATCACTTTTTTGGTGAACCACAGTTTTCCGCGATCCGCTATTAAAAACACTGCACTAGACAAATAAACTAATGTTCGAAATAATCGACAATACTATCATATATATTCTTTACACAATTCGATTTCGGCCCCCTCATAAATTTCGAACAAGCTACACCCCTAGTATCCCTCTCATTTAAGGTTGAGTAATCCAACATTAATGTTACAAATTTTGATATTAAGCAAAGTTTTAAGAACTGAAGCAAACAAAAGGTCTTGAACCAACCTTCAAAACAGAAAAACAAGAATAAACATACTTTTTCTTTTCTCCATGTTATCCAGACAATCAGTAGGCCGCATCGTCCCAGCGCCAGCAATGAACGACTCCGCGGATTCTTCATAGCAGTTATGTATAAGGTATGAGAGAACAATGTTGGGGACATCTTTTTCATTTATAGACTGTAAATAAACACAAACATAAAGTCAAAATATTTACAGAACTAAGTTACACTACAAAGTTTGTGAATGTCAAGAGAATAAACACAATAACCAGAAAATCATAGTTGTTGACAGAAACCCAATAAAACCCTAAAATGCTAATATCAACTGGATCCACCATAACAACAAATCTTGATCAGCTTGAGTTTTATAGAAATTCAGAAAAATAACATCTTGGAAACATGATATTTGAAGCACATCATTGCAAAAAGAAGCAAGAATTCATGAATTGAGTAAATTTTAGGGTTTTAAGAGCAAGAAAGCATGAAGTGATTTGAGTGGGGATTGATTCTAGGGCTGGGAAGTAAAATCGGAAAGTGTAATTGGAAGGGTGATAAGTGATAGATAGGATAGAATACATACAATGCCATCGTAGTTGCGAGGATCAAGTTCCATGGTTGAATTGAATCGGCGACGAATTGGGAAGTCTTGGAATATATCAGTGTGACACGACTAAGAACGAGAAGAGAGCATATAATACACGGTACTCAACTCAAAAACTACATTAGTTTTAACTTTAAAATTAAAATAATTTTAGAAACATGTTAGGCTAAAATACAGTTTTGATCCTCCTGTTTGTCAAAATTCATGGTTTTGATCCCCCATTTTATTTTTTAACAGTTTTGGTCCCCCATCCCTCACTGTTCATGTACTATTCATGTACGGACGTGTACTGTTCATGTACGGACATATACTGTTCATGTACGGATCAATTACTGTTCATCATTTTTTTGGGCCAAAATTGGGGTGGGGAACCAAAACTGTTAAAAAATAAAATGGAGGGACCAAAACCGTGAATTTTGACAAACAGGGGAACCAAAACTGTATTTTAACCAAAATGTTATTCATACGCTATAATCTACACCTACACCTTAATTCATTTTTCACCGAAAATGATGAAATATTATAATATTATATATTTAAAAAAAATTATTTTTTTTAATTTTTAAATTAATTAAGAGAAAAGAGGTTATGCACTGTCAGATACGTAGGCACGAGATGCAATGTCTTGGCGAGCACACTTCCACCCTTTCTTTCTTTCTCTCTTTCTTCCTTTCTGTCCCCTGGTTCCATGAACTACGACGCTCTGATTTCCTCATTGCACTATGAGGGTACGTAGGCACGAGGGTCACAACCCTCCGCGAGCACCTTCTTTCTTTCTTTCTTCTCTCCTCTTCTTTTAGCTAGAAGCCTTTAGATAGATAACCCATCCAAGCCTAGAAGCAAGCGAAATGGTTCCCGTCGAGTACGAAGGATGCGTTAGGTGCTAATACCTTCCTTTCGCATAACCGACCCCCCGTTCTCGTTTCTCTTCCCCTTGGGTTTTATCGATATTTCCCTGTCCTTTTGGACTAAATAAAGTTCGGTGGCGACTCTGTTGTATCTCTGAGTGTGCGATTCACTCAGGTAGAAACCAGCCATCTTCAGCTGGCGACTCTGCTGGGGACTGGTTGACCTATTACCGGTCCATCCCTTGAGGGGTCTCGCCTAGTTTTGTTTGCTTTCTTGCTTGCTTGGATGTTTATCTTTAGCGCTTTACTAGCTTTATTTTTCATGCTTTAGCTTTATGTTTATTTATCGCATTTCATTACTGCTTTGAATATTCATATGCTGCATATTCTGGATATCTGTTGTTTTCTGCTGTTGTTGGGATGAGTAGATATTATGAGAGATAAAGGTACTAACACCGGGCCTAGTATACACATAGGCTAGAACGTGGATAGTCGTGAGGCCTACGTTTTGCGCGTTGGGATATCACGAGACCCACATCCTAGATCGTGATTCGTTTGAGAATATCTCCGTCCTGTGAGAATTCACTACGACGGGGGATTTTCATCCTGAGTCCTATGGTTTGGGCGACCTTGCTAGGGACCACCTTGTTGTGTCTAGATCACACCTGTGAGGGGGATGGGTTTTTGCAGGAAAACAGACCACTTCATACCCTTGTTCTCACACACGCCAGATTTCCTCACCGACACATCAGATTATGTTGCACTGACACATATTATATGCAGATATCCGGATTGTTCAGATTTGATTATTCGGACGGTGTTGACTTCTTGTTGTTGTGTTGCATATCATTTCATCATGTAAATTAATTTTTGCATGTGCATTTCCAGGTTTTCAAGGACTTATCTTTTGTTGACATTATCATGAAGATGAGTACTGGTCGTCGTGGCATCTTCAGTTACAAGTTTGTGGAGCCTAAGCTGGGTGTTTTGAGAGGTTTGGCATCTTTGTTGGTTGGAGATCACAGAGGGGTTTTCATAGGTACTTATGGTAATCTGTTGACCATCCTCAACACTGAAGTCAACATCACTGTTATTCATACTCTGGTTCAGTTCTACGACCCGCCATATAGGTGCTTCACATTTCAGGATTATTAGCTAGCACCTACACTTGAGGAGTATGCTTATATTTTGGGGTTGAGATCAAGAAGCGGGTTCCTTATGTTTACACTAGTGGTTGTCCGAAGTTTCATCTTATTGTTGATGCGCTTTGCATTATTAAGAAAGATGTGGAGGATAATCTCAAGACCAAAGGGAAAGGTATTTGAGGGTTTGCTTCGAAGTTCTTGGTTGACAAGGCCACTACTTTTGCTAAGGATGGAAACTGGAAGGCTTTCAACGCCGTTCTCGCTTTGCTGGTATATGGGATTGTCTTGTTTCCGAACATGGAGGATTTCGTAGATCAGGCTGCCATCAGCATTTTCTTGTCCAAAAACCCTGTTCCGACGCTTCTTGTTGATACCTACCATTATATTCATTCTAGGAATGAAAAGAAGAAGGGAACCATTGTCTGTTGTGCTCCTTTGTTGTACCGATGGTTCATGTCTCACCTTCCACAGAAGGGTCCCTTTGTTGAGAATAAGGATAATCTCAAGTGGTCTCAACGAATCATGTCTCTTACCGCTGATGATATTTTTTGGTATTCTCGAGTCTTCGACGACATTCCGATCATTCTTTATTGTGGGAAATTCTCCAATGTGCCTCTCTTGGGTACAAAGGGTGGAATTAACTACAATCCGAGAATGGCTTTCCGAAAGTTGGGATACCCTATGGTTGACAAGCCTGATCCTGAGGTAGTGGAAGAGTTCATCTTTCATGAAGGGGTTGACGACATGGGTTTGCTGAAGAGGTTTAGTGTCGCTTGGACTCAGATTCATCTCGAAGGAAGAGCCGATTTGGGTAAGAAGAATTGTGTGGCCAAGGAAGCTTACACACTTTGGGTCAAGAGCACGTCAAAGAGATTTTGTTGCCATTCTCTCCTGAGCCTTCCATGAATGTCAAGCTTCCTGAACTTGCCATTGTTCCTCCATCTGAAGTCGGTCAACTCAAGCTAATTGTTGAGAAGTTGAAGAAGGAGAATGCTGATCTTCGTCTCAGCCTTGATAGAGTCACTTCCGAGAAGGATAACCTACAGATTGAGCTTCATCAAAAGCGCGAGCGCATGCTCAAAAAGGTGGAGGTTGAACAGAACAAGCGTAGGAAGGTGGGTGATGCTTTGAAGAGCACCTATGAGGGACTTGCTTCAAAGAAGAGACAACTCGCCGATGCTCATTATCGAGCCTACAAAGAGGAGTTGAGCTACAACAAGCAACTTGAAGAGCTTCGAGGGAAGTTATCCGAGTTCAAGGCAAAGTGGCAAAGTGAACAAGACCGTGCTAATCAGTTAGCAAAGGACTTTTCCCAATGTCAAGCTAAGCTCAACAAAGTCTTCGGTGAGATTCAGAAGCTGCAAGATCAAGCACATCAGAGTCAAGAGCAGATTAGTCAGCTCAACACAGAGAGCACTCATTGGGAGCATCAAACCCGTCATCTACAGAACCTCCTGGATCAGAAAGAGACCTTTCTTCAGGACATGCTTCAGGGACCTAATCATTCTTTGGTGCGCAACCTCATGAAGGATGCGAAGTAATGGAATGAGAGGCATGGTCGTCTAGCCAGATTTGCTGAGCATGCATTGGCGGACCTACCAGGGTTGTTGAGGGATGCATACGCTGATGCATTGCCGCACCGGCTTCCTTGGGCAGTTTTTCATTTCTTATCTGTGTGTAGGGTGGTATTTTATAGGATCTGTGCGGATTTTTTTGTAGCCCAAAAGGCAGATATTTGACTTGTATTTTACTTATTGCTTCATTCCTTTATTGAATGAATGAATGAAGATGCTTGCTCACTCTATCTTTTATGCCTTTACTTGTATGCTTTATGATATTGTCAACAAAGATAAGTTTAAGAATTCCTGGAATTTAAAAATTTTATTTTTTGCATGCATATCATACATTCATCTGCACACATATGCATGCCCCTTCATCCGAAACCGTTGCTCATCCTTGTCCGCATTCCTTGTTGCAAGACGACGACTCGACATCGGTACTTTACTCGCTCAAGCAAATCTAGAATCATGGCTGACTTCGAAGCTGAGAACGCTGCGTACAAGGAAACTCTGGCACAACTCCAAGGTCGGATGGATCAGTTCCAGACGAACATGGATGTCATTATGGAGCTCCTTCGTGCCCAGAGGGACGTCGCTGCTGCTTCCACTGTTATTGCAACCCCTACTGATGCAACTGTTGTCACTCCTGTTGTGACCACTCCTCCTGTTGTTACAGCTACTCCTACAGTTGTTGTTCCTTCTCCTGCTAGAGTTGAAGTGCCAGTTGAGCCTGTGAATCAGCCTGCCATTCAACCCAGTTTGAACCAGATGCCCACTGGTTTTCCTTGGGGCATGCCTCCGAATTACACTCCTCAAATTGCAAATAATGGTAGTGCCTTCATGCCATATCAGCCTTTTGTTGCACCCATGCCTAATGGGAATGTTGCCGTCTATCCATGGGTTATGCCTACTCCAGTCCCGCCTCCAGTGGTGAATGATGATCCTGAGAATCTTCAGGCTCAAACTCATCAAACTGCCGGATTGGTCGACACTGAAACTCCTGATGATGAAGGGCATGTGTATAGGGGTCCTCCTATTCATGTTCCGGTTTCGTCTCACGTTGCTCAAACCGTTGTTCCGAATGTTCATCCTGGGATGTTCTACCCTGGGGCCTCTTCCTCAGCTGCTGGGGTACCCCCTCCGAATTATCTGTATGGTGTTCCGATGGGTCAGAATGCTGGTTAGATGGTTAATCCGGGTTTGGTGTATCCTTCTCAGTTTGCTACTCCGCAAGTGAATGCTCATGCCGCTTCTCAGCTGCCAAATCCTCAGATTCTTGTCAGGCCCACTAATCAGAATAGATCGGTTAACTACAAGTTGTTAGAAGACCGTATCAGAGCTATCGAAGGGTTCTCTGCTTTTGGTATGGAAGCCAAAGACTTGTGTCTGGTTCCAAATGTTATGCTGCCGCAGAAATTCAAGATACCTGATTTGCCAAAGTATAAAGGCTTGAGCTGCCCGCGTAGTCACATCACTATGTACTGCAGGAAGATGGCATCCCATATTGATAATGATGAATTACTAGTTCATTGTTTTCAAGATAGTTTGTCTGGTGCTTCATTGGATTGGTACATGGGTCTGGAGCGCAGCAAAATCCGTACTTGGAGGGATTTGTCGAAAGCGTTCGTGAGACAATACAAGTATAACCTTGATCTGGCGCCAACTAGATTGCAATTATAAAATCAATCTCAGCGCTCAGCTGAAACATTCAAGGAGTATGCATAAAGATGGCGTGAGATGGCATCTCGTGTGCGACCGGCTCTCTCTGACAATGAGTTGGTTGACATCTTTATGGTTACATTGCAAGGATCTTACTATGAGAAAATGGTGGGTAGTTATTCATCAAGTTTTGCTGATGTTGTGACGATTGGTGAACGGATTGAAAATGGTTTGAAGACTAGAAAGATTCCTGGAATTGCTTCCCAGCAGCCGGCCACTCGGAAATCTCAGAACAGTCATTCCAAGAAAAAGGAAGGTGAAGCCAACGCTGTGACAGCTCAAGTTTCTCCTAAGTATCAAGCTCCCATGGCTCCCTTGTCGTACTATCTGTATCCATACATTGTTGCTGCACAGTATCAACAACCTTAGTATCAGTATCATCCGCAACAACCAGTTCAGAATCAGCAACAGAATCAACAGAATAAAAATCAGCAGAATCAGAACCGTCAGAACAACAACAGTCAAGGAAACCGTAAGCGTCCAAATTTTGATAGAATTCTGGTGTCATACACGGAAATGTTTCCTTACTTGGTTCACCAAGGGGGAATTGTCCCAAGCAGATTGCACCTGCGATTCCTCCATTTGGCCCGAAGCATAACCCAAATGCATCATGTGCTTATCATGCTGGATACATTGGACATACAACAGAGGATTGCTTTGTTTTCAAAACCAAGGTTCAGGAACTCATTGATAAGAAGGTTCTGACTTTTGCTGAGGAAGGACCCAACATTCAGAGTAATCCGTTGCCGAATCACGGTGGGCCTGCGGTTAACATGGTTGAGGATAATTCAAGGGCTAAATTGATCATGGATGTTGACGAAGTAAAGACTCCGATGTCTGTGGTTTTCAAGAAATTGAAGGAACATGGGCTGTTGAAAGGTTTGCATGGTAAGTGTCAGATTTGTGACGATAATCCCAACCAGTGTCGAAGGCTGAAGGGTTGTGTCCAGATTCTGATAAACCGGGGCGAAGTGCAATTTTCCAGATCTAAACCTGTCGAGGAAGTTGCGGCTATTGAGCCGTTTA
This sequence comes from Lathyrus tuberosus, assembly GCA_022829125.1. NCBI lineage: Eukaryota > Viridiplantae > Streptophyta > Magnoliopsida > Fabales > Fabaceae > Lathyrus > Lathyrus tuberosus. The sequence continues at coordinate 804,127 of JALAZF010000896.1, forward strand.
CCATCGTCTATAGGAAGGTTCCTGTGGAATCCCCTAAACAGAAAAAGGTGCAACCCAACGTGGTTTGTCCGCCGAAGTCGTTTCCGTATCAGAATTCTAAAGAGGTATCGTGGAAGTATGGATCTTCTGTGTTTTCAGGAGGTCAAGAGATAAGATTTTCCGAATCAGAGATCGTGAATGTTACGGCTGGTGGAGGTATGACTCGCAGTGGACGAGTATTTGCTTCGAAGGTCACTACGAAGCCTGTGCAAATTCCAAACTGTTGTTTCTCCTAAAGAAACGCCTGCAGCTGCAACCCCTGTTGTTCAACAAGAGCATATACTGCTATTCCAGTACCGACTATCCCGTCTGAGGATGTTTCAAAGAGCAAGGAGACCCTTGATGATCAAGAGTTCCTTAAGTTGATCAAGAAAAGTGACTTTAAGATTGTGGATCAGCTGGGTCAGACGCCTTCGAGGATCTCAATTTTATCCTTACTCATGAGTTCGCCCGCGCATAGATAAACTTTGTTGAAAGTGTTGAACAGTGCCCACGTTATGCAAGATATATCCGTCGTCCATGATGTAGTGGCCAACATAACTGCAAGTCGGTATTTGGGTTTTAATGAATCAGAATTACCTCCTGAAGGAGCTGCCCACAATAAAGCGCTGTACATATCTGTAACCTGCACAGACATCCTGTTATCTCGTGTTCTAGTGGATACCGGTTCTTCTCTCAATGTGATGCCTATGGGCACGTTGAGTCAATTATCAGTGGAAGGAATCGAGATGAGACCAAGCGCCTTAGTTGTCAGAGCCTTTGATGGTTCTCAGAGGCAGGTCATTGGAGAAGTGGATTTACCCATCAATATTAGGCCGCATTTGTTTACCATTACCTTCCAAGTGATGGATATTAATCCAGTGTACAGTTGCCTACTGAGTCGTCCATGGATCCACACGGCAGGGGCAATTACATCCACTCTACATCAGAAGTTGAAATTCATGTTTGACGATCAGCTTGTCATTGTCTGTGGTGAAGAGGATTTGATTGTAAGTGAGTTATCATCTTTTCGATACGTCGAGACCGAAGAAGGCATAGCTGAGATATTGTTGCAGTGTCTCGAGTTCGAAGATGTCAGCTCTGCTTCAACTAGTCAAAGTAGATCACCACAATTGACTCTAACATCTGCTAAGAGTGCCAAAGAGACCATCGATAGAGGTGCCTTGCCAGGCTGGGGGCACGTGATTGATGTGGTTGAGAAGCATAATCGTTTTGGAGTGGGCTATCGTCCTGGTCGTCAATCTGGTCCCTCTGATTAGAAACAATGCAACTTTGTCAAGTTCCATAACGCGGGTTTCCAGCAGGGTGACATCGTGGCAACTGCTGATGATGCTGGTCCCAGTAATCAGATTTCAAGCTTTGTGCGCAAATGTCTGCCGGGTTTCAAGCTCAACAATTGGACATTTACCGCGATTCCTGTGGTTTTCCCATATAACATGTAATGCATTTTGCTTTCTCGTTCCCTCGTCCTCGCCCGAGACGAGTGAATAGCTTATAAAGGGCCTCGCGCTTTTGCAATATTATGTGATCAATAAATAAAAGTTTTTTGCATTCAAAATCATGCTCTATTTTCTTTCCTTATTTTACTTTTTCACAAAAAAAACAAGTGGCAAAAGTTTCTTTTCTTTTTTACTTTTTAAATGGCTCATTCTAAACATATTCATAAACATGCATAACTAATAAAAGCATTGATAACAACATGGCAAACATCCATTGTAATTCTGGAATTCCAATTAACCAAGCCGAAGAAGATTGTGAATTATCGGCTGAACTGGCAAGGCTCCTTGAGCACGAGCATAGAGAGATTCAGCCACACAAAGAGCCAGTGGAAGTTGTTAATCTTGGTACTGATGAGGTCAGAAGAGAAGTCAAGGTTGGCGCATCCCTCGCAGAGCATGTACACTCCGAGTTGGTCAAGTTATTGAAAGAGTATGTTGATATCTTCGCCTGGTCCTATCAAGATATGCCTGGGTTGGATACTAACATCGTTGAACATCACTTACCACTCAAGCCCGGATGTCCTCCTGTCAAGCAGAAACTCAGGAAGACTAGACCTGACATGGCACTCAAGATCCGAGAAGAGGTAAAGAAGCAGCTTGATGCTGGGTTCCTAGCCACGTCTGAATATCCTGAATGGATTGCCAACATTGTCCCGGTTCCTAAGAAAGACGGCAAAGTCAGAATGTGTGTGGATTATCGAGATCTCAACAAGGCGAGCCCGGAGGATGATTTTCCTTTGCCTCATATTGATGTCTTGGTAGATAACACAGCGCAGTTCTCTGTCTTTTCCTTCATGGACGGTTTCTCAGGATATAATCAGATCAAAATGTCCCCAGCTGATATGGAGAAGACTACATTTATCACGCCTTGGGGTACATATTGTTACAAAGTCATGCTATTCGGTCTAAATAATACAGGGGCAACATACCAGCGTGCCATGACAACCCTCTTTCACGATATGATACATAAAGAGATTGAGGTTTACGTGGACGATATGATTGCCAATTCCAGAACTGAAGATGATCACTTGGTTCATCTGAAGAAGCTGTTTGACAGACTTCAGAAGTTTAGACTGTGGTTGAATCCTGCGAAGTGCACCTTCGGAGTTCGATCTGGTAAATTGTTGGGCTTTATTGTAAGTCAGAAGGGCATTGAAGTTGATCCTGATAAGGTTCGAGCAATTCAGAACATGCCGCCTCCCAAAACAGAAAAAGAAGTCCGTGGCTTTCTGGGCATACTCAATTACATTTCAAGATTCATTTCTCATTTGACGGCTACCCGTGAACCAATGTTCAAATTGCTAAGGAAAAATCAATCGGTTGAATGGAATAATGATTGTCAGGAAGCATTTGGCAAAATCAAACAATACTTGCAAGAACCACCGATCTTAGTACCACCGGTTCCTGGAAGGCATTTAATTATGTATCTCACCATTCTCGATGAATCAATGGGATGTGTAATGGGTCAACATGACGACACTGGCAGAAAAGAACATGAAATTTACTATCTGAGCAAGAAGTTCACTGATTGTGAGACCAGATACTCACTCTTGGAGAAAACTTGTTGTGCTCTGGTCTAGGCTGCTCGACGCCTACGACAATACATGATTTGCCATACTACTTTGTTGATATCCAAAATGGATCCGATAAAGTACATATTTGAGAAGCCTGTTGTCTCTAGAAGGATTGCTCGGTGGCAGATGCTGTTAATTGAGTATGATATCCAGCATGTTACCCAGAAAGCAATAAAAGGGAGCGTCTTGTCTGACTACCTTGCTCATCAACCTGTAGAGGGTTATCAACAAATGAAGTTTGACTTTCCTGATGAGGATGTTCTGTTTATCAGAGATTATGAGACTCCAGATCCTGACATAGGACCCGAACCAGGGGTGCAATGGACGCTCGTGTTCAACGGTGCCTCAAATTCTAAAGGTCGTGGAATCGGGGCTATCCTCATCTCTCCAACGGGTTTTCACATTCCCTTCACTGCTAGATTATGCTTTGCATGCACCAACAATATGGCTGAATACGAAGCATGTATCTACGGTATTGAAGTGACAATTGACATGAGAATCAAGATTCTTGAGGTCTATGGAGATTCTGCTTTAGTCATCGGTCAAGTCAGAGGGAACTTTGTGACTCAGGATTCCAAGTTGGTTCCGTACCAACAACACATAGCGAAGTTGATTCCTTACTTTGATGAGATCACTTTTCATCATATTCCCAGAGAGGAAAATCAACTAGCTGATGCTCTTGCAACTTTAGCCTCCATGTTCAAGGTCAAGTGGAAGAATGAAGCTCCTCATATCCGCATTGATCACTTGAACAAACCAGCACACTGTTTAGAAATCGAGGATGAGTCTGATGACAAGCCTTGGTTCTACGACATCAAAAGATATCTGGAAAAACAGGAATATCCCGAGGGTATCACTATCACTGACAAGAAGGCTCTTAGACGGCTTTGCGCCAAATTCTTCTTAAGTGGTGGTATACTGTACAAGAGGAATTATGATTCCGTGTTGCTCAGATGCGTGGATAGATACGAAGCACACACGATCATAAGGTTCATACATGAGGGTTGCGAGGGTGTACATGCTATAGGTCCTGCTATGGCTAAGAAGATCCTTCGGGCTGGGTATTACTGGACAACGATGGAGGTAGATTGTTACAACTTTGCCAAAAGATGTCACAAGTGCCAAATCTACGGAGACAAGATCCATGTGCCTCCAACTCCATTGAATGTCTTGACTGCACCTTGGCCATTTTCCATGTGGGGTATAGATATGATTGGAATGATCGAGCCGAAGGCTTCCAACGGTCATCGATTTATTCTGGTTGCTATCGATTACTTCACTAAGTGGGTTGAAGCTGCTTCTTATGCAAACGTTACACGACAAGTGGTTGCTAGATTTATCAAGAAAGAGATAATCTGTTGCTATGGCATTCCTAGAAACATTATCACGGACAATGCAAGCAACCTGAACAATAATATGATGAAGAAGTTGTGTCAAGAATTTAAGATCGAGCACCACAACTCTTCACCATATCGGCCCAAGATGAATGGCGCTGTTGAAGCAGCAAACAAAAACATCAAGAGGATTGTCCAGAAAATGGTCAAGACTTACAAGAATTGGCATGAAATGCTTCCCTTTGCACTGCATGGCTACAGAACTGCAGTTCGCACTTCCACTGGGGCAACTCCGTACTCACTTGTGTATGGTATGGAGGCAGTTCTACCCATCGAAGTCGAAATTCCTTTGCTCAGAGTCATCATGGAAGCAGGTCTTGATGAAGCTGAATGGGTTCAATCCAGATACGACCAGCTGAATCTCATCGAAGAGAAGCGCCTTACAGCCGTTTGTCATGGTCAATTATATCAGAGACGCCTCAAACGAGCTTTTGACAAGAAAGTTCTTCCTCGAACATTCTGTGAAGGCGAACTCGTGCTCAAGAGGTATTCACCTGTTCACTCGGATCCACGAGGCAAATGGACTCCCAATTACGAAGGACCTTTTGTTGTCAAGAAAGCCTTCTCAGGCGAAGCCCTGATCCTCACCACAATGGATGGAGAGGAGTTGCCATCGCCCGTGAACTCCGATACAGTAAAAAAATATTATGCCTGAAAAAAAAAGGATAAAAGTCCGCTAGATTGACATCCGCAAGGACAATCTAGGCAAAAATGGACGTCTCAATGGACCAAAAAAAGAAATATCCATGCAAAAGTTAGGGACAATGAAAAAAAAACAATAATTGCCCGCTAAGTTGAAAACCCGAAAGGGCGACTTAGGCAAAAATGGGCATCCCGGTGGACGAAAAAAAATTTGAAAACATGTCCAGGCAAAATTTAGGGATAAAGGCATTGATTGTGAACACTTGAGCCTCTTTTCCTCACAGCTAGACCTTAGACGGTAACAGAACATTCCAATCATCATCGACTGATGCAAGGCGTTGGAATCTAGACTTACTATGGATGGTGGCCAATGTTGTAATCAATTCAAAGCATGATTTCCCTTTGCCATTTACCTTTGTTTTTCAATTTTATTGCAAACTTCCTCATCAAGGATTTTGCATCCTTGTACACACTTTATGTACAAAATTTTTACATTAAATAAAATGCATTTTTTGTTATCTCAATTTGTTTTCATTCCAGTATTTTGTTTGCAAAATAAACAATTATTTGTGATCACATAATACTAAAAAACGTTGAGAACAATAAAAAGCTAAATTCACCGAGAAAGCATTATGCATCGCATGTGTTACTGGTAACTCCTGCATGATAATCGGTAATATCCATTGGTAAGCCTAACGCCTGGCCGACAATGGGATGATTCTATGAAGAAGTTGTTGTCTCCTCAGCAGTTCCTCAGCAGAGTCATCATTCTCCCTAGCAGGTTGCCAAGGTGTCCCCCAGCAAAGACGCTTTGCTCGCTCTTCCCCAGCAAGGGTTATGCATCTTCTCCAATGATTAGGAACTATCTGTCACCAGCAGCAGTGGTTTCTCCTCAGCTGAGTCAACATGATTCGGGAATATCTTTTCCCCACGCAGAGCCAGTCTTGGTAGAAAGGATTGACTTGGTTCTTTCATCCCCAACAGAGTCGCCAACTGAAGATGGTTGGTTTCTACCTGAGTGAATCGCACACTCAGAGATACAACAGAGTCTCCACCGAACTTTATTTAGTCCCAAAGGACAGGGAAAATATCGATAAAACCCAAGGGGAAGAGAAACGGGAACGGGGGGTCGGTTATGCGAAAGGAAGGTATTAGCACCTAACGCATCCGTCGTACTCGACGGGAACCATTTCGCTTGCTTCTAGTCTTGGATGAGTTATCTATCTAAAGGCTTATAGCTAAAAGAAGAGGAGAGAAGAAAGAAAGAAAGAAGGTGCTCGCGGAGGATTGTGGCCCTCATGCCTACGTACCCTCATAGTGCAATGAGGAAATCAGAGCGTCGTAGTTCATGGAACCAGGGGACAGAAAGAAAGAAAGAGAGAAGGAAAGAAAAGGTGGAAGTGTGCTCGCCAAGACATTGCGTCTCGTGCCTACGTATCTGACATTCAGAAGAATGCAGAATCAGAGCTTCCGTAGTTCGGGGAACTGAACGGAAAAGGAAAAGGAAAGGAAAGCGGTGTCAAAACCAAGAGCAAGAGAAAGAAGGAAAATCCACTGAGGATTCCAAAGAAATGGTGTCAAAACCAAGAAAAGAGAAATAAGGAAATATAGTGATTGTACTGAGAATAAAGTGCAATAGTGGCGTCGAAACCAAGAGAATAAGAGAAAAATGGTGTCCAAACCAAGAGAATAAGAGAATAAGAGAAAAATGGTGTCCAAACCAAGGGAATAAGAGATAGAGAAATATCCGCCGGGGATACAAAAGAAATAATGTCATAATCAAGAAGGTGAGAACAAATGGAATAGGAAGGACTCCGTTGGGGATCCAAATAAAGGGATGGTGTCATAACCAAGAGAACAAGGAGACTCGGTATATTAACTGGCTGGCAGTGGTTAACCGAAGAAAGAGAATAGACCCTGGCGGGGAAAAGAAGCTGGTGTCAACAGACGGACTGTGATAAACCAAGAGAGAGAGTGCTGAACCGGGGAAAGGTGTTTGACTCTGAAGGGGCCTCGGTATATTAACTGACTGGCAGTGGTTAACCGGGGAAGAAAAGACTGCAACTCTGTGGGGATAGAGAAACATTGGTTTAAACAGAGAAAACTTTGATTAACTAGAAAAACGGGTGTAGGACTGAATAAAGATCGTGACCCGAAGGACGGGTGTGGGACCAAGCAAAGAGCGTGACCCAAAGGACGGGTGTTGGACCGAGCGAAGGTCGTGACCCAAAGGACGGGTGTAGGACCGAGCGAAGGTCGTGACCCAAAGGACGGGTGTAGGACCGAGCAAAGGTCGTGACCCAAAGGAGTTCGGTACACTGACTGAACAAGCAGTACTCAACCAAAGAAAGGGTATTTGAACCAAAGAAAGGTTACTAACCCAAAGATGCAAGTATTCGAACCAAGAGGAGGTTGCCAACTGCTGGGGATTCGGTGTTTACAGACGGACTGTGATTAACCGAAGAGAAAATCGAGTGATTAACCAAGAGAAGGTGATTAACTCGAAAAATGGTTCAGTATTTTAATAGACGGACTGTGGTTAACTGGAAAAAACAGGTGATTAACCAAGAGAGGGTGATTAACCCAAGAGAAGCTCAGTGATTAACAGACGGACTGTGATTAACCGAAGAGACGGGTGATTAACCAAGAGAAGGTGATTAACCCAAGGGGTGCTCAGTATTAACAGACGGACTGTGATTAACTGAAGAAAAGAGTGATTAACCAAGAGAAGGTGATTAACCCAAGGGGTGCTCAGTGATTAACAGACGGACTGTGATTAACTGAAGAGACGGGTGATTAACCAAGAGAAGGTGATTAACCCAAGAGGTGCTCAGTGATTAACTCAAAAAAGGGTTCAATATTTTAACAGACGAATTGTGGTTAACTGGAAAAAACGGGTGATTAACCAACTTCATAATTTCATTAACCAATTTTCTATATTGTATTAACCAATTTTATTGACGGTTAAAATTAATTTTAATATTTGAACATTTATTAACCAACTTCATAACTTTATTAATCAATTTTTTACATTTTATTAACCAACTTTGATTTACTACTAAAAATTATTTTTAATATTTGTACGTCTATTAACCAACTTAATCACTTCATTAACCAACTTTTTATATTTCATTAATCAACTTTATTTCCTATTTTAAAGTTACAGTTTACGAGTATTGTTCACGTATTGTTCATAAATATATTTTTTTATTTAAAAAAAATATTGTTTACCGTATAAATACGATGAACAGTGTATACGGTGTAAGTATTTAGTATCAAAAAAGGGTATAGGAATAACATTGCTGTTAATTTTAACCTATAAATTGAGTTAAGACAATTCACTTCCTAATTGTGTAAGAATATAAATGTAGTGGAACGATTCTACGACATCTCACTTGTTCACTAAACTAATTAACTAAAAAAATTATCTTGTAAGTAAATTTAACACTAAAAAAATATAACAAGAAGAAATACACAAAAAAGGTTGTATAATTAGTTCAAAACCAAATATCCTCTAAATCTCAATGAAATGTCTATATTGAAATACTACAAGCTCATGGTGTTTCATGGAAAACTTTAATGCAATATTAGGAGTTCATTGAAAGTGCACTCACATTATCATATGGTTATTGGTTACTTGTTTTTGATGTTTTTTTTTTTGCTAATTTAAATATAGTTGTTATAGTTTGTTTACATATTTGTAATTTGCTTATTATTTAATATTTGTGTGTTTGTACTTTATTTGTATTTCAAATGTATTATAATCGCTTCGACTATTGTGTTGTTGTACAATTGAGACCTCTATCTACTCAATAAAATAAGAGTTTTTTATCCTTGATAATGTCCCTTTTTTAGTCTAGTAAGTTTCTTTTTTGTCATTTCATCAAATGTGGCTTGAATCACAAGTTAGAACTCTTAAATCAAAAAGATGAGTTACTTGATTCAAATCAAGTGTTAAATATGATTCGAATCAGGAACCTTGGGAAAATTAACATTTTCCTCTAGGTGAATTGATTTGAATCACCAAATGAACCTGATTCGAATCACAACCTCATGTGACTCGAATCAAGTGTTAATCCTGATTCGAATCAGGTGTCTCCATGAAGCCAAATTTGTGCTCAACTCATATTGACTCGAATCAAGCATATAACTTGATTTGAATTACAAAATCTTGTGATTTAAATCATAATTTCTTCTTGACTTGAATCATAGCTTCACAAATTCAATTTTCCATCTTAGATTTAAATAGTTGTTTCTTTGATAAAAGTAACAAGAGAGTGAAACATGTGAGTGAAACCCATAGAGACAAAAATTTCAATTTGTCTTCGCTTCTTTAGTGTGTCTATACCCAACAACATTAATTTTTCTCTTCTTCTCTAGAACAACTTCTTGAGTGTTAATCCATATCAGATTCACATCTTTTTGTTACATCTTGTTCTTGTGCAATTTGTTGTTGTTTTGAATGAATTAGAGAGAATGAGTTGATTAATCTTGTAGTATTATTCATGATTACTCAAGCTCATGATATCCATCAAGAACCAAGACCCATTCGTCCAGAAGTTTGAGAGAATCTTGTGTGTGTGTGTGTGTGTCTGTGTTCTTCATTCATCTACATCTAATTCCTTGACTAACACCTTGTAAATTAGGATGTTTGTGAGATAGTTTGGTACTGTTCATCATCTTCATACTTAATCTATTTCCATTATTGAGGATCTTCATCTCTAAATATTGAGTGTTGAGGGAGACTAGAGGTACATTAGGGTATCTAATATTTTTTTGTTTGTAACAAGTGCAAGTATCATTTCTTGAATGCAAATTGTTTTTTATTAATATATATCAAGGAGGGAGTTTTAATATACTCCAAGGAAGATTTTAGCGAGATCAAGTATCAATTGTCTATAAGACGGAGTTGGAGGTTATCCATCTTTGGTGGAGTTGGAGAAAGATTGCTCGCAGACAAAGTTGGAGTTCTCCAATCAAAGTTTAGCTAATGGAAATCACTTAGACAAGAAATCGGTGGGATCATGTAGATTGTCACACACGAATACTTGGAGCGGGTTATTGTGGGTAGCAAGGTTATTGGATTACGATCTTTAGAGATCTTATTTTTGTTAGCAGTTTGAGTGTCTGCATCAATGGAGGGAATTATGTTTGACAGTTTGTTATAACCAAAATGCTTGTATCAAACTTATCAAAATAGTGGAATATCGTGATTTTTTCCAATGGTTCTTTAACACCAATTAAAAATGGAGTAGCCAGAGTGAAAATGAACGCCAAACCACTATATATTTTTGTGTATTTTTTTCTTCTTCCCTTATCTCCTTTTAATTTTCTAGTACTCATCAATATTGTCATTATGTTAGTGCATTATTACATTGTTGTATGTCATATAGGTTTGACTATGTTTATAGAGATTTAATGTATAAGCTTAGGTGTGTGGTGCATCAATCTTAATGGATTACCATAAAGACACTTATGTCTTGAATGAACATCTTAGTAAAGACTTTTTAAATCGTCGTGTTTAAAGCGAATTTAGTTGTCTTGTGATTGAATTGCATTAGAAGCAATTAAATTTTTAGTGATATCATGTATTATTTCACTTGGTTTAATTTATTGAGATGCTTCCAAGTTCTTCTAGTATTGTGTTTTACTTATGCACTTATTAAAATCTCTCGTTTCTTTTATGGAACCTAAAATATTTTTTAAATTGTCTTTAAGGAAAAAGGTCTATTCAACCCCCTCCCTTATAGACCTTTTTATGTCCATATTATCACCCAACACTCATGAAAAAAGTTGAAGGCACCTTTACAACAAGGCCTTTTGGGATGAATTTCAAGACTAGTTTGACTCAAATATTTGATCCACTTAAACACCTCTAAAACATTTTTTACTTAGTCCAATGGTAAGAGAGTTTTGACCCATACCTAAGACACCTAAGAGTGACTAGATATAATTATTTGCAATTTGGAATGGCTTAAATCTTGACAGTTTTCAATTGTTGCACTTTACTTAAAAGTCACTCGAATCATCATCTAAATATTTTGACCCTCTCCTACGATAATATATTCCCCCCATATTTCAAATTTTATAGGATGTGAACAACTCATGAAGGTTGCAGGAAAATCATGAGAACCATTGGACTCACTAAATCATTGGTTGTGATATGTTCATTATTTAGCAAAAGCTAAAGACTCTCATGCCAATTCTTAAAAACTGGAACAAAGTTATTCTTGGTGATGTTAACAACAATGTGACCAAGGCTATGGATGATCTTGACATTAGTCAAGCTCAAATAAAAAACATGGGCCACTTTGACCGGCTCAACATTGAGGAAAAGAATGCACAAAATAATCTCGACAAAGCTCTGAGTTATCAACATTAATTTTGGAATGACAAAACTAGAGTTAAGTGGATTATCAATGAAGATAGGAACATCATCTACTTCCGCAAACTTGTAAAGATTAGACAAACTTATCAAGGGATAAATAATATCTTTTGTGAAGACCAAGTTCTAGATAATTTGGATGATATAAATTAGGCATTCCTTTCGTATTACAAAAATACTTTTTCACCTTACTCCACTCACAACACTAGTAACTCTATTATCAGAGACAACATTCCCTCCCTAATCACTGAGGCAGACAACACCATTTTCACCAATGTGACAACCCTCAAGGAAGTTAAAAATAAAGCTTTCTGTAGTTGTATGTTCCTACTTCATTCATGGGGAAACTAGAGAGATTTATAGGCTACCATTTGCAACTCTTTGTGGTATTGGAGAAACAAGAGAGCCCATGATGCGAATTTCATGATGCCGATGGATCTAGCTAATGATATTAGAAATATATTTGTTCAGTACAATACTAGTATGTCCCTCTAGCATTGCATCAGTCCCAAGACAAAGATGGAAACTCAAATTTGATGGATTACGCCTTAAACAAATTGGATGCAAGTCAGCGTAGATGGCAACGTTAAAGCTCACGACAATGCGGGCTATGAAGGTTTGGCTAGGGACAGTTCAGGAAGTTGGCGCAGAGGTTTCACAAAAAATATTGGTGTCTACAACATCATTGTAGCAGAGTTGCGGGCTATATTAGAAGGTATCAAGTTTTCTTTAGGCAAAGGCGATCATAGAATTGAGGTGAAGTCTGATAGTATGACCAATGTTGAAGTTATTATAAGTAATTGTCCAAGATAAAATGGAGGGTAGGTTATATTTCAACAGATAAAGAACTTGATCAATAGAGATCAGGACATTCATCTTACGCATATGTATCGTGAAGCCAATGGTTGTGCTGACGCAGTGACAAACTTGAGCATTAAACATGAGCTTGGTCCGAGGCTTTATGAGGAGTGCCTTGTAGAAATTCTACCCTTAATCTCGCTTGATGTATCAAAGGTTTCTACCCTTAGAATTCTTTCTGTTTAATTGTTGTTTCTTTTGGGCTTCCACCTTCCCTTTCCAAAAAAAACTAAACAAGAAATTAAAAATCATAAAACACGAATATACCATTTATTTTTTAGAACCTGGACCTAATATAATACCAAATCTTCCAAAATTAGAGAATAAAGAAACACATAAAAATATTATATATATATATATATATATATATATATATATATATATATATATATATATATATATATATATATATATATATATATATATATTGGTTTTGCTAGGATACACCCATCTATTTTTATGAAGGTGTGTTTTAGCAACATGCACCTTAGGGTGTATTTAATGAATTTTTAGATATTAATTACTAACACACTCCTTCTAAAAAATAAATAGGTGTATTATGAAAAATGTCTAAAACAAATGATAACTTACACCCACATACTTTTTAGAATGGGTGTTTTAGTAACATGCATCTTATGGTGTATTTAATTATTTTTTAATTAAAGCTTGCTAAAACATACCTTCATAAAAATAGGTGGGTGTATCCTAGCAAAACTCATATATATATATATATATAACACCTTCTAAAAAGTAAGTGGGTATAAGTTATCATTTGTTTTAGGCATTTTCTATAATACACCTATTTATTTTTTAGACGGAGTGTGTTAGTAATTAATATCTAAAAATTCATTAAATACACCATAAGGTGCATGTTGCTAAAACACTCTTTCATGTATATATATATATATATATATATATATATATATATATATATATATATATATATATATATATATAAAACACCTTCTAAAAAGTAAGTGGGTATAAGTTATCATTTGTTTTAGGCATTTTCTATAATACACCTATTTATTTTTTAGACGGAGTGTGTTAGTAATTAATATCTAAAAATTCATTAAATACACCATAAGGTGCATGTTGCTAAAACACTCTTTCATATATATATATATATATATATATATAATCTTAGAAATATTAATTCAAGGATGAATCTAAAAATATATATTATTTAGTAAAAATATCTAATGGGTCAGATTTAGAAATATTTATATAAAAATATATGTTCTGGACTGGGCCAGTGCCTGCCCTACCGTCGGGCAGGCCCAAACTCAATGACCAACGAAGGCCCAACGAGGCCCTACATCACCTCCGTGTCGGGCACGTACAAATTCCCGTTGACGTCGGGCACGCGAGGCAGAGACCGTCGAGCAGAGGTACATAGCCCGCAGGGCACACCTCTCCCCGACACCTACGCGCTTCTCCCTGCGAGGACACGTTCTCTTGTAACTTCCCACTCCCGAAGGAATGGGTCTGCCCTACTTCCGGAGATTTAGGGACCGTTACACTAGGGCGAAGACCACATGCTGGTCTTCACTACGCCACGTAAGCTCTGACAGTTGCTTGTATTGAGCCTTACAATCCAGCCCAGTGCAATTAACCGTTGGCCCCGCGCTGGGGGCTCTCTATAAATACCCTCTCACTTGAGAGGGTCAGGTTACACAACATATTTTAACTCTCACCTGTTTTTCTGTACTTGCTTACTCCACTTTCTTTCTTGAGCGTCGGAGTACCTTACAGGTACACCCCCCCCCCGGCCGTATCATCCTCACCGGAGCTGAAGTCCGTACGACGTTGCTGGCCACTAAACAACTGTCTGATCCAGGTACGATCAGTGGCGCCGTCTGTGGGAAACATTGCTTCCCCGTTTTTCCTTCAACGATAAACCAAAGCAACTCTTTCGTTCATCACCAGCATGACCAATAACCCGTCTGCGAACAAAGCTCTGGACACCGTCATCGCGCAACTCGAGAACGGAAACCACCGTGAGGATGTTGCTTCCCTCAACATCGAAGAAGGCGACGTAAGAGACGGGCAGACCGCCTCCCCAGACTCCCAAGACACGGCTTACGACGCCGCCCGTCAGGACGACCTGTAACACCCCAATTCCCATCTCGAACGAATAATACATAATTAAATCAGAGTAAATAAAAATTTATTTTTCCGACAGAAACAAGGATGCCACAATTAAGGAAAGAAAACACAATCCCTGCTCATAAATTCGATACATAACACAAAATGGAATAACCTCAAAGGGAAACTTTTTCCATATAAAAGGAAAGTTCAATTATGGAATAAAGCGGAAAGATCCATAACTGACTTGTTTTACAACAGAAATTGTTTTATAACGTCAAAATATTCATACAAAAGTAATACAAAATATATTCAACAAATGTATACATATATAACAAAAGCGATCCCCGACTCCCGTGTTACGTATCAGAGCAGACAGACCGACAAAAGGATGGAGAACTAATCTTCACAAAAGCCTCCAAGACTACTAATCTGCAATTGCCTCATAGAGCAACAAACCACAACAGAAGGGTGAGAAATAACAACTAAATCAAGATTGCATAATAATATGCAACACATATAAATTTACATGTATAGTTATTCTCACCACAAGCACCGCATACCAATACATATAACAAGCCACAGATACATAACATATATCAATTATATCAACATATTCACATATTCACCCATAAGGCATACCAAAGTTATAACATATGGAAACACACCACCATATCACACAACATATGTCTATACATAAAACATATCATCCATAACCAATGCATTTATCACATATGCACATCAATTCACCAATCCAACCATAAATCTCAACACATACTCAATCAATTCACAATTTCCCACACATAATCAATCCATTCATGATTTTCCACACATAATCAATCCATTCATGATTTATGCAAATGCAAAGAGACCGACACAACGACTCTATGCAAATGCGGGTACCATCCATCCATCATTCTCATCATTAGTTCACTCAGGAACTATTGGAATCATCGTTTGTTACTTAGTGTAACTCCCCGTCGGGCAAACGATGTTCCCGGTCGCTTTAGGTCCTCTTGGTATAAGGCTCACGATGTTTATGGATCGCTTTAGGTCCTCTTTGTATAAGGCTCACGATCCGATCGCTTTAGGTCCTCTTTGTATAAGGCTCACGATCGTCTATAATCATCGCTTTAGGTCCTCTCGGTATAAGGCTCACGATGTTATAGCGGATTCCCTCTGGAATCTTTTCGTCGCTCACACCCACTAGGGCACACGACATCACAAGAATGCATATCATGATGCTTGGCATACAATGACTCGTGACATTCAAATGCACACATATACACATCCATAATCATGCATATACAATCAAACACAAAACAATGCATCTTCTTGCCCTTAGGCCACAAACCATCATCACAACATTTCATCGCATACATACACATCATATAACATCACACAAGTCATACGATATATATCAAAAGCATATTGCATGATAACACATCAAATACACACCATTAAAACCGTATGAGTCGACAAAACAATATATTTCCAAATTCCCGACATAATTAAATCGGACAACAATCTCAAAACCATTTTAATAAGAAAGAACATCTCAATAGCTTTCCAACGGTACCAAGAACGCCTCGATCCGAGTTACGGCATCGAACGCAAAATCGGATACAATTCTACACCCTCTCTGGTCCTACGCGTATTGCCCTGAGCCATACGCGTATTGCCCAGCTCACTCGCCCATCCATACGCATATTGCCCAAAGTGATACACGTATGAGCAGAGACCAATTCCTTCCCAAAAATCCCACTAAAAACTCCATACGCGTAATGCCTCACACGTTACGCGTATTGCCTTGCCAAATACGCGTACCATTACGCAAATCAGCAGATGGCTGAGAAAAATGGATTTCCATACGAGTATTGCCCTCAATTCCTCTTGCCATACGCGTATTGCCCAAACCAATACGCGTATTACCCTGCGTGTTACGCGTATGGGCAGAGAGAACCCAGGATTTTTCCTGCATAATTCCTGTTACGAATTCTACCCCTAATCCTCTCCAAATCTCATGTAAACACTTCCAAATCACAATCTATTAGCCCAAACATGTCCCACCATAATCAACAAGTATTCTACGCAGTTTATATCGAGTTTCGACAGCGAAAACGTCGATTTCTATCAATTATTCATCAATTTAACAATAATAAAAAGTTGTGAAACAACCAAAACAATTACACAAACAACACATATACATACACAAGGAAGATATAATTGAAACTTCTCACCCTTACCCGATTAATCGCGCTTAAAACGGAGCTATGTCGATTTTCCTCTTCTCCTCTTTTTCCCTTCCCTTCCTTTCTCTCTTCTTTTTTTCTTTCTTTCTATTTTTCTCTCTTTTTTTCTATTTTTATGAAAAACAAAATATCTAACCAAGCCAAAAGACCAAAATACCCCTACTCTCAAATATCTCGCAAACGCTCTCAAAACGCGATAAAACATACTAACGATGAAAAATAATATATTGTCAAATAAAAGTCAAGAATAAAATAATATAAAAACAAAAATAATTAAATCGACTCGATTAAATAAATCTAACAAAAATCGGGGCGTTACACGACCAGCAAGCCGTCTTTCAGCCAGTTGCTCCTCCGCCTAATGCAGATTCGAGCACCGTGGCCCTATTTGCCTTGGTCAATCAGACCAACCAGCTGATCATCCGCCAGAATCTCAGAATTGAAGCACTCGAGCGAGGGCGGGCACGACGATCTTCCCCGCGAAGACATCGTCGCCCACCTTCACCTCGCCGTTCTCCTTCCCCGCGAAGGACTCCCTCTGAAGAATCTCGAACCCCCTCGCCGGTGCGCGAGGGCCGTCGGCCACGCCTCGAACGCTTCCAGCCGGCGATCTCCCAGAAGCGCCATCGCTCCCCGCCTCGAAAGGAACCCAGACCCTCCTCAACTACCAAGAAGACCAAGACCACCGAGGAGAGGCCGAGGAACCGTTCAAGGAATTCCACTCCATGACAAGAACCTGGTCGACATCACCGATCCTCTTCGAGGTCCCCATCCGGAAGCGACGACGACAACCAGAGGACCCCCTATCATGGGAGATCATGGACGAACCAATTCCTGCGGGCATGGAGAAACACCGGCCACTGGGGACCTACGACGGCCTGGCCGACCCCGACAATCACGTCGAAAGTTTTGAAGCCATGCTCGACTTCAGAAACGTCAGGGGGGCCATTAAGTGCAGGATTTTACCCACCACCTTGCGGAAGGGCGCCATGACTTGGTACAAGGGTCTGGCACCCGGGTCGATCACATCCTGGAAGCAACTAAGACAACGCTTCACCAAACACTTCACAGCGTCTCGTCGACACCCGAAGACGGAAGCTGCACTAGAGAGCATCTTCCAGGGGAAGAACGAATCTCTCAGGAACTACATTGAGAGATTCAACAGGGAAGCTGTCGAGGTTCATACGACCGACGACATGAAGAAGTATTTAATCATCCACAGACTACGTTTTGAATCTGATTTTTCCAAGTCCGCGGGCCTCCGCAGACCTCGCCTTCTGGAGGACCTCCTCCAACGAGCTCAGTCGTACATCGAGCTCGAGGAGTCGGAGGCAACGGAGATCGCCCTTGAGTCGAGGCGGAAGGAAGGCCCCCGCGGCCACAAAGAAGAAGACTCTCCTCCCCGACGAGGAGGAGAAAGAAAGAAAGAAAATTGCCTCCGGGATCCTCGTGAACCGCGCGAACCAGTTGGCTGGTTCACGGAATACACCCCGCTCGACGCTCCCCGCGTGCGAATCCTCTCCAAGTGCTCCAACTCAGAATTTCTTAAAGGAGGCGTCCGCTTTCCGAAGCCAACGACCCCCAAATCAAACACGGACAGGTCCAAGTATTGTAGGTTCCACCGGAGCCATGGACATGTCACGGAGGACTGTATCCATCTCAAAGATGCAATTGAGATCCTGATCAAGGAATGACACTTAAAGAAATACGCCCAGAAGAATGACGCTCCTCGTCCTAGTTCCCGGGAAGCCCAAAACGTCGAGGAAACGACACCTCCTCTCGAAGAGAGTCGGCTTCAGGTCGCCCTCAGCGTCACTCGACCCGAAGACTTCTTTGTCCCCGAAGGCATCGAGGGCCAAGAAGCAGTTCGCAGCATGTGGGCAAACTTCCCCCATGAAGACCCCGTCGCTGCCCGCAGCACATGGGAAGGTTTCCCCAAGACTATGGTCATCTCCGGGGGTGGTTACGAGAAGGTGTTTGTCGGGTCGATCAAGCGAAAATTTGACGAACTGGAGTCCGCAACATCGGCGAAGACCACTACTCTCGAGAAGGTGCAAGGGAAATCAAACCCTATCACCTTCTACCTTTAAGAGCTCCCAGGCGGAGCGCCCAACGCCACCATCCCCCTCTTGGTCAGGGCACAGATGGCAAATTTTGACGTTCGAAGGATCCTCGTCGACCAGGGAAGTTCGGTCGACATCATGTATGCCCATCTGATCGGGACTCTCCAGCTCGACGAGAGACATCTAACCCCGCACGTCGGTTCAGATCTGCAGGGGTTCAACGGCACCACCACCAGACCATAGGGCTACGTTGAACTGATGGTCACATTCGGGGCCGAAGACACCGCCCGCCAAGTGAAGACCCGCTTCCTGGTGGTTGAATGCCCATCCCTCTACAACTGCATCCTCGGGAGGACCGCCCTGGCCGAACTCACAACAGTGCCATCAACGGTCCACCTCAAGATGAAGTACTACACGGCCAGGGGACGTATAGTTACGATGCACGGGGACATAGACGCGGCCAAGAGGTGCTTCGAAGCTGTGATCAAAGGCATGAGTTCCATCGGCACCCAGCCCAAGACCGGAACAAAGCCATCCACGGACACCGAACAGAGGCCTCTCCCGCGCGTCAACACGGTCGACCTCGACAGCAGGTTCCTGGGCGAACCTGATGAAAACGGGGCAGCAGACCTCGACCTCCTGGCAGAAAACAACGGGCAACCTTTCCACCCAACGTGCCCCATCCCGGACGGGGACTTCGAGCTCGTCACCCTCGGGGACGATCCAGACCGTAACGTGAAGATTGGAACTGGGATCCCCGACCTGGCGAAGAAGCAGCTGAAGACATGCCTCTGGGAGAATGCTGACCTGTTCGCGTGGAGCGCCTCCGAGATGCCTGGCCTCGACCCCGAGGAGGCCTGCCATCAGCTCGCAGTAGATCTGGCCGCTAGGGCCATAGTTCAACGTAGGCGTAGGCAGTCTCTCGAAAAAGCGGAGGCTGCTGAAAAAGCTGTAAAAGACCTCCTAGAGGCGAATTTTAATTCGGAGGCCAGGTACACGACCTGACTGTCCAACGTTGTACTCGTCAAAAAGAATAATGGAAAATGGAGGATGTGTGTTGACTATACTAATCTTAACCTGGCATGTCCGAAAGACTGTTATCCTTTGCCTAACATCGACCAGCTGGTCGACAATTCTGCAGGTTACAAACTATTATCCTTCATGGACGCCTACTCGGGGTACAACCAAATTCCCATGGATAAGGTCGACAAACAGCACACGGCCTTCATGACCGAGTCGGGCAATTACTACTACAACGTAATGCCTTTCGGCCTCAAGAACGCCGACGCGACCTACCAACGGATGATGAACAAGGTTTTCCTGGGAGAAATCGACGACATGCTCGAGGTCTACATGGACAACATGATCATCAAATCCTAAGAAGAAGTCGACCATGCCGCGCACCTCAAGAAGGTGTTCGCCACAGCGAGGAGATGCCGCATGAGGTTCAATCCCGACAAATGCACCTTCGGTGTTCGAGCAGGTAAGTTACCCCGCTTCTACCTCACAGAGCGAGGAATCGAGGCCAACCCCGACAAGTGTAGGGCTTTCTCCGAGATCCCAACTCCGAACTCAAAGAAGTTAATACAATCACTGAACGGGATACTCACCGCCCTCTCCCGCTTCGTCGCCAAGTCTGCATAATACGCACTCCCGTTTTTCAAACTTCTTCGACAAAAAGCGACGTTTGAATGGAGCGATGAGTTCGAACAGGCGCTCGTCCACCTAAAACAAGTCATATCGTAACCCCTGGTCCTCTCACGGCCCGAGAACGGGGAGACACTGTGCTTGTATCTCGCGATCACGAGTGAAGCGGTCAGCGCCGTCCTCATCTGGGAAACCTTGGACGGGCAGAAACCGATCTACTTCATGAGTAAAGCCCTCCAAGGCTCCGAGCTCAGGTATCAGCAGATAGAGAAAGTCGCCCTGGACCTCGTCACCGCGGCCAGGAGGCTGTGCCATTACTTCCTAGCCCACACTGTCGTCATCAGGACCGAACAACCTATAAGGCAACTCCTTGGACGACCAGATATGGCGGGGAGGATGCCCAGGTGGTCGCTCGAACTCGCCGAATTCGACATCCGATACGAGGGAAGGAAAGCCCTGAAGGCTCAGGTATTGGCCGACTTTGTGGCGGAGATGACCGTCCCAGAGCCTTCGACCAACGGATCCCAAAAGTGAACGATCTATGTCGACGGAGCATCCAGCACGAAGGGAAGAAGAGCGGGCATTATCCTCGAAAACGAGGAAGGCATCCTGATCGAGGTATCCCTCGAACTATCCTTCCCGACGTCGAACAATCAGGCAGAGTACGAGGCTTTCCTCGTCGGGCTTCGATTGGCCGAGGACCTTGGCGCCAAGGAGGTCAAAATCTTCACTGACTCCCAGCTCGTGGCCTCTCAAGTCCGAGGGTAGTATCAGGCTAAGAACGACTGCCTCATCAAATACCTGACCTTGGTAAAAGAAAAGATAAAGAATTTCGCCTCCGCGGAAGTGACCCACATCCCTCGCGAGCACAATACCCGAGCAGATGTCTTGTCCAAACTGGCAAGCACAAAGAAGAAATGCGGAAATAAATCCGTCATACAAGAAGTGCTTTCCCGCCCGAGCATCGACAAACCTGTTCCGGCGGCGGACGTGAACGCCATTGGGGATAGTAATTGCTGGATGGCCCCGGTATACGAGTACCTCATGACGGGCAAACTGCCCGAAGATCCCAAGGAAGCGGGGATGGTCAAGCGGCGGGCGTGCTCGTACACGATAGTCTAGGATAAGCTATACCGTCGAGGGTTTTTAACTCCCCTCCTCAGGTGTGTCGAGGAGGTCAAGGTCCCCGACATACTCCAGGAAATCCATGAGGGAATCAATGCACAACACCTCGGCGGACAATCGTTAGCCCGTAAAGCACTTCGGGCAGGGTACTACTGGCCCACCATGCAACAAGACGCCAAGGAACATGTCAAGAAGTGCGATAGATATCACCGACACGGGGACATGAACCTCGCTCCCCCTAGTGAGCTTAAAACACTGTCCTCCCCATGGTCGTTTGCGTGGTGGGAATGGATATCCTCGGACCTTTCGCCGTGGGATCATACCAAAACAAATACTTCATCGTCGGTGGATTATTTTACGAAGTGGATCTAGGCGGAAGCATTGGCCAAAATCACGGTCTTCAACATACTACGTTTCTACAAGAGGAACATCCTCTCCCGATTCGGCGTGCCCCAAGCCATTGTCACCGACAACGGGACACAGTTCACCAACAGAAACTTTCAAGACTTCGTCACCAAACTGGGCACGAAGCAGCACTTCACGTCGGTCGATCACCCCCAAACGAACGGGCAAGCCGAAGCGGCGAACAGGGTGATCCTCCGAGGATTGAAGCGACGGCTAGGCGACGCCAAACAACGGTGGGTCGAGGAGCTACACAGCGTCCTCTGGGCCTACCGAACAACCCCGTATTCCACGACCGGAGAGACCCCTTTCCGTCTGACCTACGGGACGGAAGCGGTGATCCCCGTGGAGATCAGGGAACCCTCGAGGAGGAATGAAGCCCCCCTCAACGAGGACACGAACAACGAGGCCCTAAGGGAAGAGCTCGACTTCGTCGAGGAGACAAGGACTTGTGCATCCCTCCACGAAGCGTCACTTAAACAGAAAATAACTTTACGTTATAACGACAAAGTTATCAAACACGATTTTCAAGTAGGCACCCTCGTCATACGAAGGAACCAGAAAGACTCGCGAGAGGGTAAACTCGCCGCGATCTGGGAGGGCCCGTACCGCGTTCGCGCGAAAACGGGGACAGGAGCCTACTTCCTCGAAAATCTGCACGGGGAAGAACTTGCTCGACCATGGAACGCTGAGAAGCTTAAACAGTACTACAGTTAAGCACTGCCCGCAACACATTAGCATCACAGTTACGAGGATGCACTAGGGTACAAACGCGACACCCCTATACAAAACACGATGATCAAGGTCTGCGTTGTGTGTGCGCGAGCACTTTGATCCGACGAGGACACCTTGATCGAGTTCTGTCGTCGTCGTACCAATTAGGCAGAACACCCAGCTCGCGATGGGAAGTTCACGCCACGAAGTTAAGACCTCGACCGAGCTCTTAGCCTCGTTGAAGGTTGGAATACACTTCCGACCACTCGACCAGCTCTCCACGCAATCGAGGATTATCGAAGTCGAGCAAGCCCCAAAATCTCTATTACTTAGACAAAAGCAAAAAAAAAAGTATAGCAAATACAATAACATCAAACACAAGCGAAAACATACAAACATCACACGAGGAGATAAACGAAAATGCATTAAGCGGGTAGAATCCTATTGTACAGGTATTACAGATAAATATCAAAAAGCCCCTGGTGTGCAGGCCGGGCGTAGGCATCAAAAAATAAAATGGCTCGCAGGCCAAACAAAACGAGAAAGGAAGGACCTAATCGGCGACGGTCCCCTATGGCTGCCCGTGCTCTTCTGCCCCTCCACCGACCTCGTCCTCTTGCATCGGCTGCACGATCTGACCATCGACCACCTCATAGTCGGGGTCAGTCCCTTCAGTTATCAGGTCGCAGTTGAGAACTCGAAGCTGCTCTGTGGCATTCCGGAAACCTATGTCAGCCGCCACGAGGTTGTCCCGCTCGGCTTCCCTGAGCTTCGCTATCAGCGCTGTCCGCGAGGTCAACAACCTGTCCTCCTCGGTTTCCTCCTCAGCAGGGCGAACAACCTCTTCCAGCTCGGCATTCCTCGCCGAGAGACGTTCCCTCTCCTCCCCAGTCTGGTGAACAGACCCTTCCAGCTCGACGTTCCTCGCCGAGAGACGTTTCCTCTCCTCCTCAGCATTCTTCAACCTCTCCTCCAACTTCCCTCGAAGCTCGATCTGGGCCTGGTTCTGGCTTTTGCAGTCAGCCAGCTCCTTGCCCACCTTCTCCATTTTAGCTGAGATGGACCTGGAACTCTCTCGCAACCTGTTCAGCTCGTCTTCTGGGCACGCCTCGTCGTTCAGAACCAAGGCAGCAGCGCAGACCCGCGTCACCGCGGACACGTCCTCCATCAGCGCCCTTCTCCGAGAAACCCTGTCGACACCCAAGATGGTCTGAGCTTCGGGGGCACCAACGCATATGGAATTGTTCCCCGTGAAGAAGTTCGGCCTCAAGTGACAAGGCGGGAGCACAAATTTCACGGCAGGGGGACTTTCGTTCTCGGTGAGGTCGACGTCCACATGATCAGCAATCCGTTGTCTCTTCGGGGAGGGCTGAGTACTGGGGGAGTCGCTGTCCTGGGGAGAACACGAAGAACCCCCGGTTGTCGGAGTTGGAACGGGGACCTGCGATCGGAGCTGCTCGATACGGCCTTTGCCGCCCTTCTTTGATATGCGGGCAGCTTTCAGCTTCTTGATACGCTCCTCAGCATCCGACATCTTGCCTGCAAAAAGAAAATAAATATGTCAGTAAACCGAAGATCAGGACGCGAAGAAAAAAGTAAGTCGAAGAGGATTTCACCACCTAACAGCTCGAGGGCATCCTCATCGGAAAACGTCTTGAGGAGGGCCCTCATATTGATTAGACGATGCTTCGTCAACACCTTCCCGTCGTCTCCCCGGACGAGTTCCCCGTCCATCGTCACGAGCTTGGCTTTGTTGAAACCGTTGACGAAAGCGACTATTCTCTCATAGGCCAGGCGATCCCCCTCGTCAAGACAGCCAGGGTTGACTTTGTAGTTGTCCGTCCCCTTTTTGAAGTGTTCTTCCATCCAGAACAAGGGGAATCTCGGTTCGAGGACCTCCTCCGTCTGCCCGTCCACTTCGCGGGAAACTCGGCGATACACCGAATTCACGGCTTCAAGCGTGACCGGCCTCACGATGTAATACCGATATTTAAAGTCCCGAACAGAGTCCAGGTAGGTGTGGAAGAGGCTGCTCGTTTGTTTAAAAGACACCAAGCCATGTCTACCGTCGGAGGCCTGTCGCTGGAGGTGGAAGATGCGAAAGAAAAGAGGCACGGTTGCCCCGATTCAGAGATATTTACAAACGAGCTTGAAAGCTCGGATAAAAGCGAGGGAGTTAGGGTGGAGCTGCGAGGGCGCCAGGCGCAACCAAACGAACACCGCTTGTTGGAAATCCGTAAAGGGCAAATGCCACCCCGCCTCGTCGAACATGAACTCATAGAGAGGGAACCTCATCCCTCGATATGTCGAGCAGATGCAATGGTGTGCTTGAGGCCGGAACACCTTCCACGACTTCGAGGAGCCCACCAGCCGGTGCTCGACTGTGCAAAAAATATAGTCTTCATCCCCGTCGACGAACTGGGAAGCCATGTTTAACGACTCGTCGCTAACCCACTCCGCGAGGGGACGTTCCTCGGCACGAGTGATTGGCGCCATTGGAGAGTCGGGCTGGTCGTCAACGTCCAACGATCCCACGACCACAGAAACGGACAAAGCTTCCATATACCTGAAAAATAGAAGGAAATGGCGAATTCGATGGTCC
Source organism: Lathyrus tuberosus (assembly GCA_022829125.1). Lineage (NCBI taxonomy): Eukaryota > Viridiplantae > Streptophyta > Magnoliopsida > Fabales > Fabaceae > Lathyrus > Lathyrus tuberosus. Next base: position 829,411 of record JALAZF010000896.1, read on the forward strand.
ATATCAAATTCACCCCTCCACCGCTATTCAAGTGAAAGGGAGAAGAGGGAGCGTCGAGATCCCGAGACTGTTGCGCTCGCCCACGTCCCCGCTACAACCGACGAGCGTCCCCCGCGACCATCCTCAGCTCACCGTTATGCCGCTTTGGGAGGATTCCCTCACACAGAAGAGATATTGGCGAGGACCCCGAGAGTTTCATCTCGTGTCCTCGGGACATCCTTCGTGTCCCCCGTATATTCATCCCTTCTCCCCGCGAGATGCAACAAGAAACTAAGAAATCCCGCTATTTTCGCCGGAGATTTCGTGATTTCCATGAGAACTTCATCAGTTCACCATAAAACCACCCTATAAACGCAAACGAAAGGAGAAAATAAGAGAGAAACTTACTTGAAATACACTTTCGGTAGGGTTCTGACACGGCAGTTGGCGGCGGCGTACAGTGGCGAAATAGAGAAGGAAAGAAGAGAGAGAGAGTCTGAGCAAAGGGGGAACAAAAGTGCAAATGAGACGAGATGACCCCTATTTATAAGGGCCTCACAGGACTCGAGGATTTCCTAGGCAATCGATTACGCTACCCTAGCGTAGCCGCCCTAGGGAATGATGAGGTGTGACATGTGGCACACGCTTCCCCACGCGCGTCCTTTCATTCCCCAACACGCGTCCTTCCATTCGCCTCGCTTCAGACTTCCCGTATCCCCGCGACGTCGCTCATCCGCGGCCAATCTAACCCGAGCAGAGCGATTTATTTCTTCTTGTTTGACCAACCGCTCCTCGTCTAAAATCCCTTCCCCGACGGGATACGTCCTCGACATAGCACTAGCCCTTAAGTCATTACTCTGACACCTCAGAGCAACGACTTGGGGGGCTCCTGTTCTGGACTGGGCCAGTGCCTGCCCTACCGTCGGGCAGACCCAAACCCAATGGCCAACGAAGGCCCAACGAGGCCCTACATCACCTCCGTGTCGGGCACGTACCAATTCCCGTTGACGTCGGGCACGCGAGGCAGAGACCGTCGAGCAGAGGTACATAGCCCGCAGGGCATACCTCTCCCCGACACCCACGCGCTCCTCCTCGCGAGGACACGTTCTCTTATAACTTCTCACTCCCGAAGGAACCAGTCTGCCCTACTTCCGGAGATTTAGGGACCGTTACACCAGGGCGAAGACCACGTGCTGGTCTTCACTACGCCACGTAAGCCCTGGCAGTTACTTGGATTGGGCCTTACAATCCAGCCCAGTGCAAGTAACCGTTGGCCCCGCGCTGGGGGCTCTCTATAAATACCCTCTCACTTGAGAGGGTCAGGTTACACAACATATTATAACTCTCACATGTTTTTCTGTACTTGCTTATTCCCCTTTCCTACTTGAGCGTCGGAGTACCTTGCAGGTACACTCCCCCCCCCCCCCCCTCCGCCGTATCATCATCGCCGGAGCTGAAGTCCGTACGACGTTGCTGGCCACTGAACAACTGTCTGATCCAGGTACGAATAATATATATTAATATAAAAGTGATGACATAAATATATAATGATCATTAAGTAAAAAAATTTAGACTACATAAACAGTGTCATTTTATATCCAAAAAAAAATTTAAGCATTATAAATTACTTTTAAGTACCTTTATAGTTTGAAATTATTGAATAAATTTTTTTATCTTTTGTTTTTAGTATTGTATAATATAATTTTTATGTATATATATTTGACAAAATAATCTTTCAATAATTTATGCATATTTAATTCTTCAAGTAAGAAAAATACTGAATTTTTTCTTAGGGACAACACTTGTATTTAGTTGGATGAAAAACAAAGTTGTTTAAATTTTGAGAATTTTTTAAATCACTCTATATGTCACCTCACAAATTTTTAAAAATATTTTTCGTTTTTAGAGATGCATCTCCAATTGCATTTAAATACATAAATTTCATTTCTTTTTTAGTTATATTCTAATTTTATAAGTAAATTTATTTCAAAAATATATCTTCGAAAATATTTTTAAAATGTATTTTCGAAACTTGCTAATTCAATAAACCTAGTATACAGTAAAGTATAACCTTAAAGAAATTGAAAATCTGCTATGAAAGAATTCAGAAACAACTCGTAATATTGACATTAACCGATAAAGCAAAACAAACCTGTTGAACAATTGGATTCGTTGAAGTAGTAAATTCACGAGTCATTCCTTCACAAACAACCTTTCCCTTGTGTAAAAACAACAGCCTGTGTTTATGCAATATCTTTTCAAATTAAAGTATATCAAATTGTTAACAAATTAATAGGTAATGTATAACCCAAAAATATTACATCTTATGTAATTGTTATACTCACCAACACAGTACCATTAAAAAAAAGTTATTGACAGATTAGACCTGAATTAGTATATTTCGAAAATATATTTTCTGAAATTTTTCAGAGATATATTTTTGAAATAAATTTATTCATAAAATTTTGGTCGGACTAAAGGACGAATAATATATATATACTATATATTAGAATGTGTTTAGAGAAGTATCTTAAAAAATTAAAGATATTTTTAAAATTTCACAATATCCTAAGAAATTGCCTAGACTTTTTTTTTAACATCTTAAGCATCTTAGTGAGAAAAAAAAAACTTAGTGGGGCACATGCTCCAATACCACTAGTGTGAATTCTTTTTGAGATTATTGCGCGGAAGCAAAATTGGCAACGGGGCGGGGCGGGGGCGGGTTTAATTATACCTGCATCCGCACCCGCTTCCATGTAACACATCCGCCCCCGCCCCCAAACTTAATTGGGTGTAAAAATTTACCACTCAGATCCGCCCCCAATAGTGAACGGGTGCACCCGCACCCGCCCCGCCCCCACCCGCAAAAAATTTTTTTTTTTTTAATTGCAATAAAAATTAATAATTTTAATTAAAAAATTGATTATTTTAATAAATTAATTAATTATTTAATTAAAATTTTAATTAGTAAATAAATATTAACTTGATAAATTTGATTATTTTAATTGCAATAGAGGTATTAATAATTTAATTAAAAATATAATTAATAAATGAATATTAAAATAAGTAAAATAAGGGAATTAAAATAAAATGCATTATCCGGGGGCGGGTGCGGGCGTGTCTTAGTGTCTACCTGCCCCCGCATCCGCACCCGTAGTTAAGAACTGGGTTTCACCCGCACCCGCACCCGCACCCAATTAAATCGAGTTTTTCCCATTAATTTCGAGGCGGGTGCTGACGGGTCCGGGTTTGTTTGTCATTCCTAAGCAAAAGGATTGGAACTTGGAAGACTCATACCTTACATGAGCTCAAATGAATTTATAATTTAGCATCAATTCGCTCATTACAATTTTACGAAGACACTCTCGAGTAATTTTGACTTAATCTCCAAGTGAAAAAAATTAGGGGTGTAATCGATTCTATTTGAATAAATTTTTAGTGAAAAAAATTGACTATATCTTTAACAGTTTGGTTTGGTTATGAGATCAAACCAAATAATATATTCGATTTGATTTGTTTTAGTTTGATTTATAATTTTTTTTACAAATATTATACTCATTTTTATATATTATATATTTAAATATATAAAAATTATGTATTTTTTACTATTCTTAAAATTAATAAGTTTTATATAATTTATTTCATCCATTTTATTCGTTACTTTTCAATAACTTATAAGTTGTATTTAATTCATACAAAGCAGTAACAAATAAAATACATAAATAACAAATAAAAATTGCAATACACATAAATAATATATTTCACACTTTAATTACACATTAAAACTATTTTGTAACACGACTCAAAAAAATTTCGTTAAAGAAGAAGCAAATAAAAACTAACCAAGAGAATTTAAAATACAAAGAAGGTGGTCGGAATAAAGCAAAACGACATTGACACAAACCACCAATTGTGATGGTCAATGAGAGGAAAAATTCGATAAAAATATGTTTTTGTGAGTTAGAGTTTCTACTTTTTATGTTTGAAGTTTGGTTGTTGCCCGTGTATTTTACAAAGAAATTTAAACAAAGATCGAAAAGGGTTGGATAATATTTTAGCCTAATAATTGAATGATAAAAAATCAATCGGTAACCGGATGAAATTTCAGCAATTAGGATATTAAAAAAGAATTTAATTGGTATGCATTGACAATTTACACTGTCAGTTAATGGAAATATATTAATTTGTTATGTCATACAGTTAACTTAAATTTTACAGTCTGATATGGCAGAATATATGAGGATGATTGATTGATAATGTAAAATAATTTTATACTGTAAGTGCATATCAATTAAATTCATTAGAAAAAAAAAAAGTTTAAATTGACGTTATTAACTAGACAAAAGTATGATTAACTTTACAAAATAAGAATATAATTAACTTCGTGCAATATGAAATATTATAAAACAGAGAGATCGTGCCCAGTAGTGCATATGCTTTCTCGTGCAAAGCTAAGCAACCAAAATTCAAAGCAAGAGAAACAACAAAAAATGGCAGCAGAAAATGAGGTGATCGGTGTTCATTCCGTTGAATCATGGAAGGAACAGATCCAGAAAGGAACCGAAGCCAAAAAACTGGTAACTACTCATCAAAATACTATCAAACTTTACCTTATTCTTCAATTATATATCTGCTTTATTATATGTGGTTTGCAAAACTATAGATGAGTGTTCATGAACTTGTTCAATCTTCTTTTCTGAAAGTATTTACATATCTTGGTTATTTTTTGTTTGTTTGAAGAGTTAACATCAACGTCTTAATTGCATTACACTGTATAATAATAGATTGTGGTGGATTTTACTGCTTCGTGGTGCGGTCCGTGCCGTTTTATTGCTCCAATTCTAGCAGAGATCGCTAAGAAGACACCTGACGTCATCTTCCTCAAGGTGGACATCGACGAATTAAAGGTATAATAATAAGCATATCTTAATCTATGTTCTCTTTTTTAAGTTTGCATGTTTGGAATCGCGTTGAGTTTTATAAAATCATCGTGCCAACGTGATTCTGTTAAACTAAATCATGTTAAAATCATATCAGCACGTCGTGATTCTGTCAAACTCACGGCTAGTCAGGGATAATAGAGTCAAATTTTATCATATTTTGGCTTGTTATGATGATCATACTATATTAACTTTATTTGAAACGTGTACTATTTTAGAGTGTTGCCGAGGAATGGTCCATCGAGGCGATGCCAACCTTCTTGTTCTTGAAAGTAGGCAAGCAAGTGGACAAGGTAGTTGGTGCTAAGAAGGAAGAGCTGCAGCTGGCAATAACCAAGCATGCAACAACTGTTGCTACTGCTTGAAGTATATCATATCAAGATCATCAATAACACGGTCAACATTTTCGTGTCGGTTTGTGTGTTATCGTTATGCTTGCTTGAAAATAAATTTAGGCATTATTGGCCTACTTCAAATGACTATTATTGACTAAAAGATATTTGTGAAAAAAGCCATAATTGGTTGATGGTTGGCACTTAATACATGTTGATGAAAATGGTCCCTTCTGGTTGATGATAACAACTAAGAAAATAGATATAATTGATTATTGAATAAACCAACCACCTAAATAATTGCTAAATAGGTTCATCGATATTAGATACAAACAAATGAGTGCATGGAAAGCACTAACATTTCTGAATTTTGTAGTTTTTTCTCTTTCAAGTAAAAAAATTGACACTCAAGTTCAAAGAATAGATTAAGAATGAACTTGGTCACACACCTTTTGTATAATGACAATAGAAGCTATATAGAAATTCCACACCTGCATTTGTTTTTATTCTTCATAAATATGGTCCTTTTATATGTAGTCCTGTCGATCGGCCATCGTCGTTTGGCGTCTCATACTCGTGTCGTATTAGTCATTAAATTTGATTCACTAGTTCTTGGAGTATGTATTATCCTCTTTACCAGAGATATTTTCCAAGGATTTCCACCTAATTCCTCGAAAACTACCATCAAATTCTTTGTCGGCTTTAACCATGACCTCGGAACATGGTACCTGCAAAATCGTAGTAGTGAGTTGCATTTTCGTAGAGATAACAAAGTAATGTAGAAGTTTAGAGAAAATTAGTATCAAACCATCGTTGAGTAGGTTGTCCGCAACCAAGTTGACATTTCGCCTGACGATACGTTCCGGCATAGTTGCAAGAATTGCAGTTACCTTTTGCATAAACCATCCAATATCTTCCTATGCTTTGGCCATTGATCCATACTTGACCTTTTCCCATACTACTCATGTCTAATGCCAATGGTTCATTTCCATTAGGTGCATTGAAATAGGCCTGAAAATTTCAAATTAGAATAGAAGCTTTTCGTCGTAGATTTCAATAGATGTTATAGTAATGTAAACCAGTAACTAACTGTTATTACCTTGTGCCATTTCAACTGCGGCTGGTTTTGAGAAGCTAATGACTCACTCACCCAATCAACAGATGATACACCATTGGGAGACACCAAATTCATCGCTTCGCCTTTTAGACCGACCTGGTATGACCATTTCTGCCCTGTCAAATCTTTTTGTCCGTGGTCGAGACCTTTGAGCAAAACTGGACCGGTGATTCCTGTCTTCCATGATTCAAAATGGATTCCACCATTCTACGGAAAAAGAAAAAGCAAATGAAATGAATAACTAGCAAAGAAACGATCAAGTTCAAGTTGGAGTAACAAGCAAGGTACTAACAGGTAATCCAACAGCTACACTGAGAAGTGCTATTTTATTAGTTCCAGCTCGTAGGTCGATAGGGCCGTCAAACGTGCAACTTCTCTGTTCTCTTGTCCCGAAAGCCGATCCTGCAAAAGGAAACAAGAATCTGTCGATTATTTGAAATTGATTGAATGAGAAAAGTTGATTACAACAAGTATAAGATACTACTATACATGCCTGAAAATTTTCCATTGATAAACACATGAACGGCATCGCCAGAGGAATGAACACTAATGCTAGGCTTGTTCCTTCCGCGAAGAAACGATTCCGATGAACTTATGTCAACACTGTTGCATGAAAACCAGAAACCGTGAGATTTCAACTGCATCGAACTAAAAAGGTAAAAGAAAAAAGCTCGATAACGAAGAAATTCACTTACCTGGTTATGTACCAAAGATAGTCACTAGTGTCTCTGGTAGCACTTATCTGATCTAGAAGTCCAGAAGCTGTAATTCTAGCACTTTCCGCTAGCGACGATACATCTTCATCATAGGTCTCCCATGATAACAACTTAGAATTGCTAGGGAACATTTGTATTTGTGAAGGTCGAAACCTCACCTTCATGAAACCATAACAATCCAATCATCAATAACTTGACGCGAAAGACAATGCTAATAATAACAAATATTTCGATATTCTTACTCTTGCAGTGTTAAATACATCTGTTCTACAATCAGGGAGGATGCTTATGGACCAAGGAGGCAAATCATAGTGCCGATTATTGAACGTCACTCGCGCAGCCGAATTTGAATGATAGTTTGCTAGAAAAGCCGCACACGTCGTTCCTGAAGAGAATACATGTGCCTGTTCATATGTTCCTAATGATGTCACAGTAGGATCTGAAGAAACCAAAGCATGTTCACATTGCTTGATAGCTTGATGAAGATCCTTCAAATGACCGTATTTAGGTTCCCTTAACAAACCTGAAATCAGTTTTAAGCACTCGATCACGATTTGCTAATAACCATATTTAAGTTGTTATGAAAGTGTAATTAATTATCTAACCGTATTCGTCAATTGGAGCATCATAGTCATAGCTCGTAGTTATGAATGGTCCTCCAGCTGATCGTCCGAAATTAGTTCCTCCGTGATACTATCGTTATCATTAATCACGATTAATACTCGTATTTAGTAAACTAACAAAGCATGTGTTTTGTTTAACAAGAAAAAAAATCAGGTAACTTACCATGTAATAATTAAAAAATGAACCGCCCGATTGTAAGAAACGAGCAACCGCGAACGCTAGATCCTCAACCGGGCGCTGAGGAACAGGTCCACCGAATTCCGAAAACCTGAGAAAAGAAGAACAAAAGAGTAAAAATTTAAGACAAATGTGTCCAATTTTTTGCAACCGAATTTCTAAACATGAACAAAGTTATATATTCTTACCAGCCAGTCCAAGACTCAGTCCATAGTTTAGGCTTGTATGGTTTATTGGGAGAGAAATAATCACAGTAAAAACCATTGCAAGTATTTATCTGTAAGAAAGTATCGGATGAATCATACTCGACTCTTAACTAAAAAGGTAACCATAATCAACGGTGAGTTTGACAGAATCACGATGACTTCACTTCATCAAAAGTTAAACTTATAAATTTCAACAAAATCGCATCGTCACTGTGATTTTGTCAAACTCATCGTAAATCAGACAAAGATCACGAAAAAGGTCACTCACCACGGGATCTGGAGCATCATCTTCCTTACACATCACCCAAGGGACACCTGTACCTAATCCAACAGCCATCTTTGCAGCCCAATTTGAGTATGCATGACCAGAAGCTCCGAGTTCTCTTCCTTGTGGTCCATACTCATTCTCAATCTACGAAGTTAAGATATTATCATCAACTCGATCGCGTTAGATCCATTCTTTCTTGATCTTTCACAACATGGTAGAGACAATTTTTGAACCAAAATGTCAAACATGAAAGTAACAACTTACCTGCGAAAGAATAATTGGTCCACCTTGAGATTGAAACAACTTTTCATTCTTCATCATCTCAACAATCTTCTGAGTAAAACCTTGCATTGCAGCCTAAAAAAAAGTTCTTTTTAAGCAACAAAGTTTCAATATTTCTTTAGTAGAAGAAACTATTCAAAATTGAACTCAACCTTAAAAGGACCATTGTCTGTTCTGAAACTGATCCCAGGAACATACTTCAACCAAACAGGAAAACCTCTACACAAACCAAAAAACAAAACATCATTGTAAATCACAAACAAGACAAAAAAACTACATTTAAAAACCAAACATTAAATGGTTGAAGTTGCATTATTGCATATTTGCATACCCAAAGTTCCATTCAGCACATACGTAAGGACCAATCCTAAGATGTACATAGAGACCCACTTTCTGAACAGTCTTAATGAACTGTACCAGATCGTACCTTCCCTCAAAATTGTACTGCAACACAAAACCTCATTAAAACAACAAACAAAAAATGTAACAAGAATTAAGGAAAAAAAAAATCCTTTAAGAGAATATTCAAACTTAATCAAAACAAGATCCAGATTCCAGAATAGTACATTACTAGGAGAAGGTTCATGAACATTCCAAAACACATAAGTATCAATAACATCCAACCCTCCATCTTTTGCTTTCTGAATCAGATCCTCCCACATCTATACACAAAACACAACAACACACATTACAAAAAAGACTCTTTTTTTTCTCAAGAAAGTAGAGAGAGAAAGAGAGATAAAGAGAGATAGAGAGAGAGTATATACTTGAGGGGTGCTTCTTGGGTAGTGAATGGAACCAGAAATAAGGATTCTTCTTTGTCCATTAATGATGATAGCTTTTCTATCATATGTAACACTAGAATGAACAAAGTGATAACCAAGAAAGAAGAGAGAGAAGAAAAGTAAAAGAAGAAACTTGGAAACTGAGATGGTTTCCATAGCTTTCAACAATGGAGGGAAAGTTTTGAAAAGATGTAAGAAGTTTAGTTTAGCAGAAGAAATAAATAGAGAGAAAAAGAAACATAATGGGGTATGAACGTGTTCTGTTTTGTTCTGTTTTGCTCTGTTTTGTTCTGTTATTTTTGTGAATGTGACTTTGAATCTGATCTAAGAAGAAAAAAAAAACACTGTACCTACGACGATGTTGTTGTATTAATGTTTTGTCTGTGATTTAATTTATTTGTTCTAGGAGTAGTAATATTAACTAATGGAAATTCCTTACATGTAGGGTAATTTGAAATTTATTACTATATTTGTTTTGTTTTGTTTTGGTATTTGAGAAGTGTTTTGAATACGTGGGAATGAGGGTGAGAAAGTACTATGCTAAAAGGTTCTTGTTTTTGCTTCTTTTTTTTTTTTTAATTAAAAAGTAGTATTTATTGCTTTAATGTCTTCAACTTTACTACAACCATATTTATGTTTAATTTAACTTTGGTCAAAAAATATGAAAAAGAAGTTGAAAGTGGTGTTGTGGAAATGATCATAATTGTTGTGTTATGTGGTTTGCTTGCTGTGCTTTCACTTCAAGTGTAAGTAGTGAGAATTTTCAAATTTGAACTCTTTGATTTTTGTTTTTGATAAAGTAGGATGTGAAAATTTTGAACTTTTTATTTTTTTGAGAAATTTAATTTATGTGATATTTCGACAGTGTGTACTTTAATTGCATTTTTTTTGAAAAATTCTCCCACCTGCCATACTTTTGGAAACTATATATGCCATACTTTTGGAAACGATATACCAAATTGCCACATGTTTTGGCATATATCCTAAAATGCCATAGTTCTAAACAAAAAAAATTGAAAGTAAAGGACTGTCGTCCATTAAAAGGACGGAACAATGTAAAAAAACACTATGCCGCTCCTTGAAAGAGCGGCACTGTTTAAGTTACATTTTTTTTATTTTTTTATTTCGTTTAAAATATGTTAATATTAATTAATATATAATAATATGAATAATAATAATAATTTTATTAATTAATATTAATTAATATATATTAATATTACTAATATTAATAATATTAATATTTATAATAAAATTAATTTTTTTTATTTAGATATATTAATTAATATTATATAAAAAAAATTAACTAATATATTATTTTATTATTGTAGTATACTGCCGACACTGCAATGGGTGACGCCTTTTAATATTTTATTATTTTTGTATGGTGCCGGCACTGCAATAGGCGACAACTTTTAATATTCTATTATTTCTGTACAGTGTCGGCACTGCAATGGGCGACACCTTTTAATATTTTATTATTTCTGTACAGTGCCGACACTGCAATGGGCGACACCTTTTAATATTTTTATATTTTTATACAGTGCAGACACTGATATAAATAGAAGTGTGGTGTGATCAATTTTTCACATCCATTTGAAATTCCTTTTAGTATTTTCAAGATGTATCTTCGCCGCTGGGAAAAGTAATTTTTTTCAAGAGAAAACCCGGCTATGGATATGCTTTTCTGGAACATCTGTAGTTTAGAGCAACTACAGAGGGAGTTGAAGTGTTGGTTAGAAGGAGACATACCAGAAGGGAAAAAAAATCAAAAGTATTGAGAGGTACGATGTCCGACGTGGGTGGGTGCGAGTCAAGAATGATAAGGAAGCCGGGGAAATGATGTTTGGGCATAATGAAATCAGACTGCTAATTGTAATCAATAGTTAGAGAAGTTGTACCAAATGTTGTGTTAAATGTTTCTTGTTAGTATTTTTATATTTGTTGATTTATGTTGTGTTATTTATGTATGTGGTGTGTCATTTAATGAAGCATAATGTTATTTGGTTTGTGATATTTGATTTGTTGTTATTGATATTTGGTACTCAATGATCAATGGTCCAAAAAAGGGAGAAGTTTGATATTAATATGAAAACAATACATGATAATAAGATAAAACACTAACGATTACTTGTTCCCACATTAGGACACCTGGTTCGGTTGTGACCAATTTGACGACACACAGAACATTTTCTCTCAAGCTTATCAAAGTTATCCATTTCCGTTGTAACACGTGTGCTCACTGGGCGGTCTTTCTTGTTCCTCCGCATTCTTGGATTATGGCAAATTTGATCTCCTTCATAAACGGGTTAATATTCATCGTAAGGCAGCACTGGAAAGCTTGTGTTGTAAACCCCAAAAAGGGTTGCAACCCTGTAAACGTCAAACAAAAGAGCGTAAGCGTCGTGGCGCACATGAGAACATGCAGCGATAACATGTGAGCAAGAGACACAGTATGCAAGATGCAAAACCTCTGATGCATGGTTGGAATGCCCAGAATAGTCGGTGGAAGACGTGTTTCCCTTTAACAATTGTTCCGTCGTCTGTATACATGGGTAGTGTTTCTATTTCCAGTACCGTACCCGAAATAAATTTTTTAAGTGCTAACAGGAAATATGGAAGTTCATTGTATGAGTTCTCCCAGTTACCATATACCTGTTCGATTGCTTTGTTCCTTGCATTCCATGTCTTTCTGTAAGAAGGAATAAAATTGTATTCAGAAATAATTTTACTGATGCATACACTCACCTTTATAGAAGGATTCTTCTCTACAAATGGCATTAATAGTTGAGACATTAATTGAGAGCTAAGTTTTTGATGATCCTGGTTAAACATGGTTGTTGAACAACTATGTGGTGGGTTCATAATTCCTATCTCCCACAAGTCACTTCTTTTTCTGTAGGACGCCAATAGACGAAACTTGCAGGAATCGTTTTTGCAACAAATTATGTATCTCTTCTTGTCGGAATCCGTCACCTTAAAATCCACGCAATGTTTCATGTGATATTGCTTTATGGCACGCACACAGTCGGCTTTATTTTTAAATTGGTTATCGGCTTCTATGTCACCCTCCATTGGAATATGAGGGTTCTGTGGCCATTCAAATGATGTCTCTTCTACATTCAGGGGCAGTTTTGTCATATAAGCAGGTGGGCAGAAAACATTCCTAATTGGAATGTGTTGTTCATCATTGTTGACTTTGTTAACACTGGTTCCTTCCTCAAATAAAGTAGTATATAAATCATCAACATGTTCCTCATTTTCTTCTTTGACGTCTTCTTCTTCAACATCTTCGTGTGGAATTATGGCTGCCATTTCTTCTATGGATGCATTGATAACCTGAGAATTTCGGGTTTGTTGACATTGTTCAAATGTTATGTATAACTCAATGTACGGAAACCCAGAACATTCATGGTTCGAGAACATCGTTTCAAAATCCTCGTCGTCGCGAACCTTTAATGGAACAAATTTAAATTGGTTGTTCCCGAAATGGACGGCATTTCTGTAAGTAATATGTGTAATCGAACCTCCTTGGACTTTCATCTCTACACTTTCTTTAAAATGTTGGAATGACGACCTTCTATTAATACTGAAACGACTAATGTCAGTATTTTCAAAGATCAAACCCATTTCATCAGATACAATAACACTCCCATTGTAATGGGCATTAACAATATATTTAGGAATGTTAAACATTAAAACAAGGTTGGTAGATTTTATATGAAAAAATTATGAGAAATATTTAGGAATGTTTGAAGATGATGAAAAAATTATGAAACAAGTGCTAGTTATAAAGGAAAGGATATAGTTTTTGGTATTTTCCTCACACGTGCATGCTGGGTTTACGTGGAATATTTGGTCAAACTGGATTAACAGGGTGCCACCCATTGAAAGGGCGGAAGAGAATAAAACTTAACACAGTGTCGCCCATTCAGGGCACGACATGCCTGACACGGGGATAAGACTGCCACCCATTCAGGGCACGGCAGTCAGAGAATATTCCAGACAGTGCCGCCCATCCAGGGTGTAACGCCCCGATTTTGATTATTTCCCAATTATGTGGAGTCTTTTATTTTAATTGGATGATAAATTATTTTAATTGTGAATTTGGTGTGTTAAATGTTATTTTACCGTTTTGAGAGTTTTCGGGGAAATTAGAATGAAGAGTATTTTAGACTTTTCTCAATTAATGATAAATTAGAAATTAAGTGGAATTAGAATTGGTGAGAAAAATGATTTAATTGATTGTTTGGAAAATGAGAGAAAGAAATAGAAAAGAAAGAAATAGAAAGAAAAGAGATAGAAAGGAAAAATAGTAAGAAAAGGGAATTAGAGAAAAGAAGAAGAGAAAGAAAGAGGAGGAAGAGAAAATAAGAGGAAAAGAGGAAAACTAGGAAAATTCATCAAGATCAATCACATAGCAAGTTGGAATCCGGGTAAGGGTGTGAAATCTTGTTATCTTAGCAATGTGTATGATTATGTATGATTGTATTGTTGATTTTGTTGATTTTCATGAGTTTTGGGTATAAACCCATTGGTGTAGAAAATGGTAGAAATCGATGTTTTCGCGGATAGAAATCGATATAATTTGTGTTGTATAATCTCCATATGTTTATGAATCATTGCTATGAATTGTTTTGCTGTTGGAAGTGATTTGGGGGAGAAAATGGAGATTTTGGGGGTTTTGGAACAGTGAAAGCGAAGCAGAATTTCTGCTTCTGGTGCAGAGCGCCGGGCGAAAGGCCTAGAGCGCCGGGCGGTTCGAGCCTTCGCCGGGCGAAATTGAGAGGCGCGAGGGTGCCAAGCTACTGGTTTGGTTCAGGTTTGGGGGAATTTCCTTCGCCCCTTCTTCGCCGGGCGAAGCGAAGGCGAAAAGGAAGCGTCGCCGGGCGAAACATTCCTGTCGCCAGGCGCTTTCGTTTTTTTTTATAATTTCCATTTCTTTTAAAAATTCATAATTCTCGAACCGTAATTCCGATTTAGGCGTTCTTTATCTCGTTGGAAAGCTATTGAGCTGTACTATATGTTCATGATGATTGGAAATTGTTAGCCGATTAAATAAGTCAGAAAAGTCGGGAATAGTGTTATTTAACGACTTTTACCATTTTGACTGTGTGTTTGAATGCGAATCATACAATAGTGCATCGATGTGAATGTCTATAGATTGTATGTGATTGTATGAGATGAATGCATGAATATATTGTGAATATGTATGCATTTCAAGAATGTCTTGTGTCATTTTGCATGTGAGGCATCATGAAATACATTCTTGTGTTGAGCGATTCTAATGAGGATCCGTGGTAACATCGTGTGCCTATGTGAGGTGTGAGCGATGATTACGAACGATTGTGTGCCTATGTGAGGTGTGAGCAATCGGATTGTGTGCCTAGGTGAGGCGTGAGCAATCAGATCGTGTGCCCGCGTGTGGGGTGTGAGCGATCGGGTCGTGTGCCCAGGTGGGGTGTGAGCGATCCATAAACATTGTGTGCCCATGTGGGGTGTGAGCAATGGGTGAACATCGTAGGCCCGACGGGGAGTTACTTTGGTAACGAGCGATGGTTCCAGCAGAAGTTCCTGAGTGAACTTGAGATGATTGAGTCGGTACCGCATTGCATTTGCATAGAGTCGTGAGTCGGTCTCTATGATTTGCATTTATCATCTTTATAATGATGTGTTGTTGAGTAAACATAATTGTGTATGTTTATGTGGAATGATTGGGAATTGTGAAATTATGCATGATGAATATGCTTGGTTGATATATATATATACATTGTGATGTATACGGGTGAGTTTGGGTGAATTGTGGTGAGAATGTGGAATATGTGTATTTTTATGCTAAGATATATATATATATATAATTCTAGGCATTGTTATTATGATAATATTTCTCACCCTTCTGCTGTTTTATAATGCTCTATGAGGCATTGCAGAGTAGGTATGCTGGAGGTCTTTTGTGGAGCGTGTCTTCATTCTTTTGGTCGGTTGGCTCTGATATGTAGCACCGGGTAGCTAGGATGTATATTATTCTTTTGTGATACATTTGTACATGTATCTTGTGGATAAATGTTGATGTAAACATGAATTATGTTGGTGGATAATACTTGGTGAAGTATATATCTCTGTATATATGTTTGAATGCGGTTCAATGTTTAGATTTTCCGCTTTTATTCTAAATATTGAAATGTGGGTGTAAGGACAAAGTTCCTCTGTTGCAAAGTTACCCCACTGTTGCATATCAATGTTTTGAGCAGGTGTTGTATGTTGTAAAATTGTGTATGATGTGACATGCCTCTTTTATGCCATGTTATAATTATACTCTGACGAAATTTTTAATATGTGCCTAAATGATTATTTGATTATTTGGGGGTATAGAAAGAGGGTGTTACATTAAGTGGTATCAGAGCCAGAGTTGAGTCAGTTGTGTCTGTCTTGTTGTCGTATTGTTTGAATTGTTGTTTAACTTTGTTGTTATTTTTGGGAATGATTAGAATATGGCTGGTAGAAACGACAATGCGATGGCTGCTGCTTTGGAAGCAATGGCTAGGGCGGTGCAAGGTGCGCCGAATGTGAATGCTAATGACGAGTTCAGGAAGAATCAACCACCGGTTTTCAAAGGAAGATTTGATCCCGATGGTGCTCAACTTTGGTTGAAAGAGATTGAAAGGATCTTCAGAGTCATGGACTGTGCGGAAGAGAATAGGGTGAGGCTTGGGTCTCACATGCTTAAAGAAGAGGCGGATGATTGGTGGGTCGGTATGCGTCAAATTCTTGAGGTGGATGATAAAGAAGTAACTTGGGATTTATTTCGTACTGAGTTCTTAAGGAAGTATTACCCTGAAAGTGTGAAAGGGAAGAAGGAGATGGAGTTCCTTGAATTGAAACAAGGTAGTATGTCCGTGGTGGACTATACTGCTAAGTTCGTGGAGTTGGTTCAATTCCATCCTCATTATGCTGCGATTACTGCTGAGTTCTCAAAGTGTATTAAATATGAGAATGGTTTGCGTCCTGAGATTAAACGAGCTGTGGGATATCAAAGGATAAGAAGGTTTTCGGATTTGACGGAATGCTGTAGAATCTTCGAGGAAGATAGTAAGGCTCGTTCTACACATTACAAAAGTTTGAATGAGAGGAAAGGAAAGCAACAAGCTAGAAGTGGACCTTATGTGACACCTGTTGATAAGGGCAAGCATAGGGGAAACTTTGAGAAGAGATCTGGAGGAGGAGGTTCCGGTCCCATTAAGTGTTATAAGTGTGGTGAATTAGGTCATAAATCATTTGAGTGTGGGAAGACTGTGTTGAAATGCTCTAACTGTGGAGGCCTTGGGCATGCTGCTACAGATTGTAGAAGGAACACGGTGAAGTGCTATAATTGTGGAGAAGTTGGTCACATTAGTACTAAGCCGAAACAAGCTCAAGCGGGCGGAAAGGTGTTTGCATTGGCGGGGACTCAAACTACTAGTGCAGACCGTTTGATTAAAGGTACATGCTTTATTAATAGTACGCTTTTAGTTGCTATTATTGATACGGGAGCGACTCATTCGTTTGTTTCGTCTGAGTGCGCGAAGCGTTTGAATCTTGTGTTGTCTCTGATGGATGGTAAGATGGTTATTGATACTCCAGCAATGGGGTCAGTAACTACTTCGTTGGTTTGTTTAAGTTGTCCTTTGACCATTTATGGTAAAGACTTCGAGATGGATTTAGTGTGTTTGCCGTTGGAAGGTTTAGACGTAATCTTGGGTATGAACTGGTTGCGATTTAATCGAGTTCATATAGATTGCTATCACAAGTTAGTAAGGTTTCCTTCTTTGGAAGATGATGAATTTGAGAGTTTCCTCTCCACTAAAGAGTTGAAGAAACTTTTAGCGGACGAAGCTCAATTGTTTGGTTTGTTTGCATCATTGTCGGTGGAGAGTAAAGTTGAACTGGATGTGTTCCCAGTGGTGTGTGAATTTCCAGAAGTGTTTCCGGAGGATATTACGGATGTGCCGCCGGAAAGAGAAGTTGAGTTTTCTATTGATCTAGTTCCGGGTACTAGACCGATTTCGATGGCACCGTATCGTATGTCGGCATCGGAGTTGGTAGAATTGAAGAAGCAATTGAATGACTTGTTGGACAAGAGATTTGTAAGGCCAAGTGTTTCTCCTTGGGGTGCTCCGGTATTGTTGGTAAAGAAAAAGGATGGGAGTATGCGGTTATGCATTGATTATCGCCAATTGAACAAGGTGACAATTAAGAACAAGTATCCGCTTCCAAGGATCGATAATTTGATTGACCAATTGGTTGGTGCGCGTGTTTTTAGCAAGATTGATTTGAGATCAGGATATCACCAGATTCGTGTGAAAGAAGAGGATATTCAAAAGACGGCCTTTAGGACACGGTATGGCCATTACGAATATTCCGTGATGCCATTCGGGGTTTCAAATGCGCCGGGTGTGTTCATGGAATACATGAATCGTATCTTTCATGAACAGTTAGATCGTTTTGTGGTTGTGTTCATCGATGATATTTTGATTTATTCTAAGTCTCAAGAGGAGCATGAAGAGCATTTGAGAATTGTGTTGCAAATCTTGAAAAAGAAACAATTGTATGCTAAGTTGTCAAAATGTGAATTTTGGTTGTCGGAAGTAAGTTTCCTCGGACATGTTATTTCCGGTAGTGGTATTAGTGTTGATCCATCCAAGATTGATGCGGTGACGCAATGGGAGGCTCCTAGATCGGTTACGGAGATTCGAAGCTTTTTAGGATTGGCGGGTTATTATCGGAGGTTTATTGAGGGATTTTCGAAGTTGGCACTTCCGTTAACGCAATTGACTTGTAAGGAAAAGACTTTCATTTGGGATATTCATTGTGAAGAGAGTTTCAATGAGTTAAAAAGAAGATTGACAACGGCTCCGATCTTGATTTTGCCTAATCCTAATGAACCATTTGATGTGTATTGTGATGCTTCCTTGGTTGGGTTAGGTGGTTTTTTGATGCAAGATGGAAAAGTTGTGGCTTATTCTTCAAGACAATTGAGAGTGCATGAAAAGAATTATCCTACGCATGACTTGGAGTTGGCGGCCGTGGTGTTCGTTTTGAAAATTTGGAGGCATTATCTTTATGGAGCGAGATTTGAAGTTTTTAGCGATCACAAGAGCTTGAAATATTTATTTGATCAAAAAGAATTGAACATGAGACAAAGAAGGTGGTTAGAGCTTTTGAAGGATTATGATTTTGGTTTGAATTACCATCCGGGTAAGGCAAACGTGGTGGCCGATGCTTTGAGTCGGAAGTCGTTACATATGTCCTCATTGATGGTGAGAGAATGGGAACTTTTGGAGAATTTTAGAGACTTGAGTTTGGTTTGTGAAATGACGCCGAGAAGTGTGAGACTTGGTATGCTACATGTTACAAATGATTTTCTTGCAACCGTGTGTGAAAAGCAAAAGTTGGATTTGAAGTTTGTTGATTTGATAATGAATGAAAATGAGGATTTCAAGGTTGATAACTTTGGAGTTTTGAGATTCCGTGGTCGTATCTGTATTCCCGATGATGCGGAGTTGAAAAAGATGATATTGGAAGAAGGACACCGAAGTAACTTAAGTATCCATCCGGGAGCGAATAAAATGTATCAAGATTTGAAGAAAATCTTTTGGTGGTCCGGGTTAAAGAGAGATGTGGCTCAATTTGTGTATGCGTGCTTAACTTGTCAAAAGTCGAAGGTAGAACATCAAAAGCCTAGTGGATTGATGCAACCGTTGGACATTCCGGAGTGGAAATGGGATAGTATATCGATGGATTTTGTCACGGGATTGCCGAATACGCAAAGAGGACATAATGCTATTTGGGTAATTGTTGATAGGCTTACTAAATCTGCTCATTTTATTCCAATTGATATTAGTTATCCTTTAGAGAGGTTAACCGAGATTTATGTTCTTGTGGTTGTGAAGCTACATGGAGTTCCTAAGAGTATTGTATCGGATAGAGATCCTAGATTCACATCGAGGTTTTGGGAGAGTTTACAAAAGGCTTTGGGTTCTAAGCTAAGATTGAGTTCGGCTTATCATCCGCAAACGGATGGTCAAACCGAGAGGACAATTCAATCGTTGGAGGATTTGTTGCGTGCTTGTGTGCTCGAGCAAGGTGGTGCTTGGGATAGTTATTTGGCGTTGATTGAATTCACTTACAATAATAGTTTTCATTCAAGTATAGGTATGGCACCATTTGAGGCTTTATATGGTCGGAGATGTCGAACACCTTTGTGTTGGCATGAAACAGGTGAGAGGACGGTAGTTGGACCGGAGATGGTACAACAAACGACGGAGAAAGTGAAGTTTATTCGTGAAAAGATGAAAGCTTCTCAAAGTAGACAAAAGAGTTATCATGACAAGAGGAGAAAAGATCTTGAGTTTCAAGAGGGCGACCATGTGTTTTTGAGAGTTACGCCGATTACGGGTGTGGGTCGTGCTTTGAAATCGAAGAAGTTGACTTCTCGTTTTATTGGTCCGTATCAGATTTCTGCACGAGTTAGTGTTGTGGCTTATCGTGTGGCATTGCCTCCGAATCTTTCCAATTTGCATGATGTATTCCATGTTTCGCAACTTCGGAAGTATGTTCCGGATCCGTCACATGTTATTCCTATGGACGAGATTGAAGTGAGAGATAACCTTACGGTTGAAGCTTTACCGATTAGGATTCTGGATTGTGAAGTTAAGAAGCTAAGAGGCAAGAATATTGCGCTTGTGAAAGTAGCGTGGGGAGGCACTGCGGAAGGCGATATGACTTGGGAGCTAGTGAGTAGGATGCGAGAGTCGTATCCGGAGTTGTTTGAATCAGGTATTATTTTCGAGGACGAAAATTTCTAAAGTGGGGGAGAGTTGTAACGCCCCGATTTTGATTATTTCCCAATTATGTGGAGTCTTTTATTTTAATTGGATGATAAATTATTTTAATTGTGAATTTGGTGTGTTAAATGTTATTTTACCGTTTTGAGAGTTTTCGGGGAAATTAGAATGGAGAGTATTTTAGACTTTTCTCAATTAATGATAAATTAGAAATTAAGTGGAATTAGAATTGGTGAGAAAAATGATTTAATTGATTGTTTGGAAAATGAGAGAAAGAAATAGAAAAGAAAGAAATAGAAAGAAAAGAGATAGAAAGGAAAAATAGTAAGAAAAGGGAATTAGAGAAAAGAAGAAGAGAAAGAAAGAGGAGGAAGAGAAAAGAAGAGGAAAAGAGGAAAACTAGGAAAATTCATCAAGATCAATCACATAGCAAGTTGGAATCCGGGTAAGGGTGTGAAATCTTGTTATCTTAGCAATGTGTATGATTATGTATGATTGTATTGTTGATTTTGTTGATTTTCATGAGTTTTGGGTATAAACCCATTGGTGTAGAAAATGGTAGAAATCAATGTTTTCGCGGATAGAAATCGATATAATTTTTGTTGTATAATCTCCATATGTTTATGAATCATTGCTATGAATTGTTTTGCTGTTGGAAGTGATTTGGGGGAGAAAATGGAGATTTTGGGGGTTTTGGAACAGTGAAAACGAAGCAGAATTTCTGCTTCTGGTGCAGAGCGCCGGGCGAAAGGCCCAGAGCGCCGGGCGGTTCGAGCCTTCGCCGGGCGAAATTGAGAGGCGTGAGGGTGCCAAGCTACTGGTTTGGTTCAGGTTTGGGGGAATTTCCTTCGCCCCTTCTTCGCCGAGCGAAGCGAAGGCTAAAAGGAAGCGTCGCCGGGCGAAACATTCCTGTCGCCAGGCGCTTTCGTTTTTTTTTATAATTTCCATTTCTTTTAAAAATTCATAATTCTCGAACCGTAATTCCGATTTAGGCGTTCTTTATCTCGTTGGAAAGCTATTGAGCTGTACTATATGTTCATGATGATTGGAAATTGTTAGCCGATTAAATAAGTCGGAAAAGTCGGGAATAGTGTTATTTAACGACTTTTACCGTTTTGACTGTGTGTTTGAATGCGAATCATACAATAGTGCATCGATGTGAATGTATATAGATTGTATGTGATTGTATGAGATGAATGCATGAATATATTGTGAATATGTATGCATTTCAAGAATGTCTTGTGTCATTTTGCATGTGAGGCATCATGAAATACATTCTTGTGTTGAGCGATTCTAATGAGGATCAGTGGTAACATCGTGTGCCTATGTGAGGTGTGAGCAATGATTACGAACGATTGTGTGCCTATGTGAGGTGTGAGCAATCGGATTGTGTGCCTAGGTGAGGCGTGAGCAATCAGATCGTGTGCCCGCGTGTGGGGTGTGAGCGATCGGGTCGTGTGCCCAGGTGGGGTGTGAGCGATCCATAAACATTGTGTGCCCATGTGGGGTGTGAGCAATGGGTGAACATCGTAGGCCCGACGGGGAGTTACTTTGGTAACGAGCGATGGTTCCAGCAGAAGTTCCTGAGTGAACTTGAGATGATTGAGTCGGTACCGCATTGCATTTGCATAGAGTCGTGAGTCGGTCTCTATGATTTGCATTTATCATCTTTATAATGATGTGTTGTTGAGTAAACATAATTGTGTATGTTTATGTGGAATGATTGGGAATTGTGAAATTATGCATGATGAATATGCTTGGTTGATATATATATATACATTGTGATGTATACGGGTGAGTTTGGGTGAATTGTGGTGAGAATGTGGAATATGTGTATTTTTATGCTAAGATATATATATATATATAATTCTAGGCATTGTTATTATGATAATATTTCTCACCCTTCTGCTGTTTTATAATGCTCTATGAGGCATTGCAGAGTAGGTATGCTGGAGGTCTTTTGTGGAGCGTGTCTTCATTCTTTTGGTCGGTTGGCTCTGATATGTAGCACCGGGTAGCTAGGATGTATATTATTCTTTTGTGATACATTTGTACATGTATCTTGTGGATAAATGTTGATGTAAACATGAATTATGTTGGTGGATAATACTTGGTGAAGTATATATCTCTGTATATATGTTTGAATGCGGTTCAATGTTTAGATTTTCCGCTTTTATTCTAAATATTGAAATGTGGGTGTAAGGACAAAGTTCCTCTGTTGCAAAGTTACCCCACTGTTGCATATCAATGTTTTGAGCAGGTGTTGTATGTTGTAAAATTGTGTATGATGTGACATGCCTCTTTTATGCCATGTTATAATTATACTCTGACGAAATTTTTAATATGTGCCTAAATGATTATTTGATTATTTGGGGGTATAGAAAGAGGGTGTTACATTAAGTGGTATCAGAGCCAGAGTTGAGTCAGTTGTGTCTGTCTTGTTGTCGTATTGTTTGAATTGTTGTTTAACTTTGTTGTTATTTTTGGGAATGATTAGAATATGGCTGGTAGAAACGACAATGCGATGGCTGCTGCTTTGGAAGCAATGGCTAGGGCGGTGCAAGGTGCGCCGAATGTGAATGCTAATGACGAGTTCAGGAAGAATCAACCACCGGTTTTCAAAGGAAGATTTGATCCCGATGGTGCTCAACTTTGGTTGAAAGAGATTGAAAGGATCTTCAGAGTCATGGACTGTGCGGAAGAGAATAGGGTGAGGCTTGGGTCTCACATGCTTAAAGAAGAGGCGGATGATTGGTGGGTCGGTATGCGTCAAATTCTTGAGGTGGATGATAAAGAAGTAACTTGGGATTTATTTCGTACTGAGTTCTTAAGGAAGTATTACCCTGAAAGTGTGAAAGGGAAGAAGGAGATGGAGTTCCTTGAATTGAAACAAGGTAGTATGTCCGTGGTGGACTATACTGCTAAGTTCGTGGAGTTGGTTCAATTCCATCCTCACTATGCTGCGATTACTGCTGAGTTCTCAAAGTGTATTAAATATGAGAATGGTTTGCGTCCTGAGATTAAACGAGCTGTGGGATATCAAAGGATAAGAAGGTTTTCGGATTTGACGGAATGCTGTAGAATCTTCGAGGAAGATAGTAAGGCTCGTTCTACACATTACAAAAGTTTGAATGAGAGGAAAGGAAAGCAACAAGCTAGAAGTGGACCTTATGTGACACCTGTTGATAAGGGCAAGCATAGGGGAAACTTTGAGAAGAGATCTGGAGGAGGAGGTTCCGGTCCCATTAAGTGTTATAAGTGTGGTGAATTAGGTCATAAATCATTTGAGTGTGGGAAGACTGTGTTGAAATGCTCTAACTGTGGAGGCCTTGGGCATGCTGCTACAGATTGTAGAAGGAACACGGTGAAGTGCTATAATTGTGGAGAAGTTGGTCACATTAGTACTAAGCCGAAACAAGCTCAAGCGGGCGGAAAGGTGTTTGCATTGGCGGGGACTCAAACTACTAGTGCAGACCGTTTGATTAAAGGTACATGCTTTATTAATAGTACGCTTTTAGTTGCTATTATTGATACGGGAGCGACTCATTCGTTTGTTTCGTCTGAGTGCGCGAAGCGTTTGAATCTTGTGTTGTCTCTGATGGATGGTAAGATGGTTATTGATACTCCAGCAATGGGGTCAGTAACTACTTCGTTGGTTTGTTTAAGTTGTCCTTTGACCATTTATGGTAAAGACTTCGAGATGGATTTAGTGTGTTTGCCGTTGGAAGGTTTAGACGTAATCTTGGGTATGAACTGGTTGCGATTTAATCGAGTTCATATAGATTGCTATCACAAGTTAGTAAGGTTTCCTTCTTTGGAAGATGATGAATTTGAGAGTTTCCTCTCCACTAAAGAGTTGAAGAAACTTTTAGCGGACGAAGCTCAATTGTTTGGTTTGTTTGCATCATTGTCGGTGGAGAGTAAAGTTGAACTGGATGTGTTCCCAGTGGTGTGTGAATTTCCAGAAGTGTTTCCGGAGGATATTACGGATGTGCCGCCGGAAAGAGAAGTTGAGTTTTCTATTGATCTAGTTCCGGGTACTAGACCGATTTCGATGGCACCGTATCGTATGTCGGCATCGGAGTTGGTAGAATTGAAGAAGCAATTGAATGACTTGTTGGACAAGAGATTTGTAAGGCCAAGTGTTTCTCCTTGGGGTGCTCCGGTATTGTTGGTAAAGAAAAAGGATGGGAGTATGCGGTTATGCATTGATTATCGCCAATTGAACAAGGTGACAATTAAGAACAAGTATCCGCTTCCAAGGATCGATGATTTGATTGACCAATTGGTTGGTGCGCGTGTTTTTAGCAAGATTGATTTGAGATCAGGATATCACCAGATTCGTGTGAAAGAAGAGGATATTCAAAAGACGGCCTTTAGGACACGGTATGGCCATTACGAATATTCCGTGATGCCATTCGGGGTTTCAAATGCGCCGGGTGTGTTCATGGAATACATGAATCGTATCTTTCATGAACAGTTAGATCGTTTTGTGGTTGTGTTCATCGATGATATTTTGATTTATTCTAAGTCTCAAGAGGAGCATGAAGAGCATTTGAGAATTGTGTTGCAAATCTTGAAAAAGAAACAATTGTATGCTAAGTTGTCAAAATGTGAATTTTGGTTGTCGGAAGTAAGTTTCCTCGGACATGTTATTTCCGGTAGTGGTATTAGTGTTGATCCATCCAAGATTGATGCGGTGACGCAATGGGAGGCTCCTAGATCGGTTACGGAGATTCGAAGCTTTTTAGGATTGGCGGGTTATTATCGGAGGTTTATTGAGGGATTTTCGAAGTTGGCACTTCCGTTAACGCAATTGACTTGTAAGGAAAAGACTTTCATTTGGGATATTCATTGTGAAGAGAGTTTCAATGAGTTAAAAAGAAGATTGACAACGGCTCCGATCTTGATTTTGCCTAATCCTAATGAACCATTTGATGTGTATTGTGATGCTTCCTTGGTTGGGTTAGGTGGTTTTTTGATGCAAGATGGAAAAGTTGTGGCTTATTCTTCAAGACAATTGAGAGTGCATGAAAAGAATTATCCTACGCATGACTTGGAGTTGGCGGCCGTGGTGTTCGTTTTGAAAATTTGGAGGCATTATCTTTATGGAGCGAGATTTGAAGTTTTTAGCGATCACAAGAGCTTGAAATATTTATTTGATCAAAAAGAATTGAACATGAGACAAAGAAGGTGGTTAGAGCTTTTGAAGGATTATGATTTTGGTTTGAATTACCATCCGGGTAAGGCAAACGTGGTGGCCGATGCTTTGAGTCGGAAGTCGTTACATATGTCCTCATTGATGGTGAGAGAATGGGAACTTTTGGAGAATTTTAGAGACTTGAGTTTGGTTTGTGAAATGACGCCGAGAAGTGTGAGACTTGGTATGCTACATGTTACAAATGATTTTCTTGCAACCGTGTGTGAAAAGCAAAAGTTGGATTTGAAGTTTGTTGATTTGATAATGAATGAAAATGAGGATTTCAAGGTTGATAACTTTGGAGTTTTGAGATTCCGTGGTCGTATCTGTATTCCCGATGATGCGGAGTTGAAAAAGATGATATTGGAAGAAGGACACCGAAGTAACTTAAGTATCCATCCGGGAGCGAATAAAATGTATCAAGATTTGAAGAAAATCTTTTGGTGGTCCGGGTTAAAGAGAGATGTGGCTCAATTTGTGTATGCGTGCTTAACTTGTCAAAAGTCGAAGGTAGAACATCAAAAGCCTAGTGGATTGATGCAACCGTTGGACATTCCGGAGTGGAAATGGGATAGTATATCGATGGATTTTGTCACGGGATTGCCGAATACGCAAAGAGGACATAATGCTATTTGGGTAATTGTTGATAGGCTTACTAAATCTGCTCATTTTATTCCAATTGATATTAGTTATCCTTTAGAGAGGTTAACCGAGATTTATGTTCTTGTGGTTGTGAAGCTACATGGAGTTCCTAAGAGTATTGTATCGGATAGAGATCCTAGATTCACATCGAGGTTTTGGGAGAGTTTACAAAAGGCTTTGGGTTCTAAGCTAAGATTGAGTTCGGCTTATCATCCGCAAACGGATGGTCAAACCGAGAGGACAATTCAATCGTTGGAGGATTTGTTGCGTGCTTGTGTGCTCGAGCAAGGTGGTGCTTGGGATAGTTATTTGGCGTTGATTGAATTCACTTACAATAATAGTTTTCATTCAAGTATAGGTATGGCACCATTTGAGGCTTTATATGGTCGGAGATGTCGAACACCTTTGTGTTGGCATGAAACAGGTGAGAGGACGGTAGTTGGACCGGAGATGGTACAACAAACGACGGAGAAAGTGAAGTTTATTCGTGAAAAGATGAAAGCTTCTCAAAGTAGACAAAAGAGTTATCATGACAAGAGGAGAAAAGATCTTGAGTTTCAAGAGGGCGACCATGTGTTTTTGAGAGTTACGCCGATTACGGGTGTGGGTCGTGCTTTGAAATCGAAGAAGTTGACTTCTCGTTTTATTAGTCCGTATCAGATTTCTGCACGAGTTAGTGTTGTGGCTTATCGTGTGGCATTGCCTCCGAATCTTTCCAATTTGCATGATGTATTCCATGTTTCGCAACTTCGGAAGTATGTTCCGGATCCGTCACATGTTATTCCTATGGACGAGATTGAAGTGAGAGATAACCTTACGGTTGAAGCTTTACCGATTAGGATTCTGGATTGTGAAGTTAAGAAGCTAAGAGGCAAGAATATTGCGCTTGTGAAAGTAGCGTGGGGAGGCACTGCGGAAGGCGATATGACTTGGGAGCTAGTGAGTAGGATGCGAGAGTCGTATCCGGAGTTGTTTGAATCAGGTATTATTTTCGAGGACGAAAATTTCTAAAGTGGGGGAGAGTTGTAACGCCCCGATTTTGATTATTTCCCAATTATGTGGAGTCTTTTATTTTAATTGGATGATAAATTATTTTAATTGTGAATTTGGTGTGTTAAATGTTATTTTACCGTTTTGAGAGTTTTCGGGGAAATTAGAATGGAGAGTATTTTAGACTTTTCTCAATTAATGATAAATTAGAAATTAAGTGGAATTAGAATTGGTGAGAAAAATGATTTAATTGATTGTTTGGAAAATGAGAGAAAGAAATAGAAAAGAAAGAAATAGAAAGAAAAGAGATAGAAAGGAAAAATAGTAAGAAAAGGGAATTAGAGAAAAGAAGAAGAGAAAGAAAGAGGAGGAAGAGAAAAGAAGAGGAAAAGAGGAAAACTAGGAAAATTCATCAAGATCAATCACATAGCAAGTTGGAATCCGGGTAAGGGTGTGAAATCTTGTTATCTTAGCAATGTGTATGATTATGTATGATTGTATTGTTGATTTTGTTGATTTTCATGAGTTTTGGGTATAAACCCATTGGTGTAGAAAATGGTAGAAATCAATGTTTTCGCGGATAGAAATCGATATAATTTTTGTTGTATAATCTCCATATGTTTATGAATCATTGCTATGAATTGTTTTGCTGTTGGAAGTGATTTGGGGGAGAAAATGGAGATTTTGGGGGTTTTGGAACAGTGAAAACGAAGCAGAATTTCTGCTTCTGGTGCAGAGCGCCGGGCGAAAGGCCCAGAGCGCCGGGCGGTTCGAGCCTTCGCCGGGCGAAATTGAGAGGCGTGAGGGTGCCAAGCTACTGGTTTGGTTCAGGTTTGGGGGAATTTCCTTCGCCCCTTCTTCGCCGAGCGAAGCGAAGGCTAAAAGGAAGCGTCGCCGGGCGAAACATTCCTGTCGCCAGGCGCTTTCGTTTTTTTTTATAATTTCCATTTCTTTTAAAAATTCATAATTCTCGAACCGTAATTCCGATTTAGGCGTTCTTTATCTCGTTGGAAAGCTATTGAGCTGTACTATATGTTCATGATGATTGGAAATTGTTAGCCGATTAAATAAGTCGGAAAAGTCGGGAATAGTGTTATTTAACGACTTTTACCGTTTTGACTGTGTGTTTGAATGCGAATCATACAATAGTGCATCGATGTGAATGTATATAGATTGTATGTGATTGTATGAGATGAATGCATGAATATATTGTGAATATGTATGCATTTCAAGAATGTCTTGTGTCATTTTGCATGTGAGGCATCATGAAATACATTCTTGTGTTGAGCGATTCTAATGAGGATCAGTGGTAACATCGTGTGCCTATGTGAGGTGTGAGCAATGATTACGAACGATTGTGTGCCTATGTGAGGTGTGAGCAATCGGATTGTGTGCCTAGGTGAGGCGTGAGCAATCAGATCGTGTGCCCGCGTGTGGGGTGTGAGCGATCGGGTCGTGTGCCCAGGTGGGGTGTGAGCGATCCATAAACATTGTGTGCCCATGTGGGGTGTGAGCAATGGGTGAACATCGTAGGCCCGACGGGGAGTTACTTTGGTAACGAGCGATGGTTCCAGCAGAAGTTCCTGAGTGAACTTGAGATGATTGAGTCGGTACCCGCATTGCATTTGCATAGAGTCGTGAGTCGGTCTCTATGATTTGCATTTATCATCTTTATAATGATGTGTTGTTGAGTAAACATAATTGTGTATGTTTATGTGGAATGATTGGGAATTGTGAAATTATGCATGATGAATATGCTTGGTTGATATATATATATATATATATATATATATATATATATATATATATATATATATATATATATATATATATATATATATATATATATATATATATATATACATTGTGATGTATACGGGTGAGTTTGGGTGAATTGTGGTGAGAATGTGGAATATGTGTATTTTTATGCTAAGATATATATATAATTCTAGGCATTGTTATTATGATAATATTTCTCACCCTTCTGCTGTTTTATAATGCTCTATGAGGCATTGCAGAGTAGGTATGCTGGAGGTCTTTTGTGGAGCGTGTCTTCATTCTTTTGGTCGGTTGGCTCTGATATGTAGCACCGGGTAGCTAGGATGTATATTATTCTTTTGTGATACATTTGTACATGTATCTTGTGGATAAATGTTGATGTAAACATGAATTATGTTGGTGGATAATACTTGGTGAAGTATATATCTCTGTATATATGTTTGAATGCGGTTCAATGTTTAAATTTTCCGCTTTTATTCTAAATATTGAAATGTGGGTGTAAGGACAAAGTTCCTCTGTTGCAAAGTTACCCCACTGTTGCATATCAATGTTTTGAGCAGGTGTTGTATGTTGTAAAATTGTGTATGATGTGACATGCCTCTTTTATGCCATGTTATAATTATACTCTGACGAAATTTTTAATATGTGCCTAAATGATTATTTGATTATTTTGGGGTATAGAAAGGGGGTGTTACACAGGGCACGGCTGTCAGACACGTAGGCTGGTGCCGCCCATTGAAAGGGCGGAAGTCAACAACACTTAATTCATTTCTGCATGCAGGGAAACACGTACCAGCATGCATTTATCAACACCAATAATTTTTTTACCAATAATTTTTTCACATTTATCATGTTTTATCTCCTATAAATACCTTATCCTTTCATCATAATATTCATCTCATCACAATATCATCTTTTATCATTTTATCTCTACTACTAATCTTATAAACTTCTCTACTTCCATTCATATAACATGGCGTTGTTAATACTAGGAGAAGATCATTGAGGAACTCTTGCAAACATTGCATCATATGTAAGTTTATAATGTTTATAATTCTTGTTATAATGTTATATATTGTTATCTATTTTTTTATAACGTTATATATTTTTTTATAATGCTATTTATTTTTTTATAATGTTATATTTTTTTATAATGTCATAATGATATATATCGTATTTTTCATAGGATGAAAAATTGTTCAAACCACGCTCACACAAATACATAGAACCCGATGAGATTATCCGACCGTATTTGAAACAAGCAGGTTTCGGTCATGTGATCAACATAACTTTATATGGAATTGATCGAAAATTTCTTCTTGCCTTGTGCGAAAGATGGCGACCTGAAACCCACACATTTCACTTCCCCACATGTGAATGCACAATGACTTTGGAGGATGTCTATATGTTGTTGGGTCTGCGTGTGGAAGGTTTAGCGGTTGTTGGTAACACAAACGTGAGGTACTCTTTAGTGGAAGAACTATTGGGGATGGCCTTGGATGAAGGTGTTAATAGGAAGGGCCAAAACATTAGAATTACATGGCTAAGATCAATTTACCATGGTTTGGTATTGACCGAGGATTCTCCTGAGTATCTGAAAATTTATAAATCTAGAATTTATATTTTATTGCTTTTTGCATGCTTTTTATTTCCTGATACTAATGGTAATAGTATCCATCTTTAATTTTTACCATTATTAGAAGATTTTAGTCAAATAAGTAGTTATAGTTGGGGCGCTGCTACCTTAGCGCATCTATACAGAAATTTGTGTAGATGCGCAAGAAAAAATGTGCATAATTTTGCAGCTTGTGGCGTTTTGATTCAAGCTTGGGAATGGTCCAGAATGCCCAGACTGGCACCAATAAACCCCAATCCATACCACTTTCCATATGCGACCAAGTAAGTATACGTAATTTCTTTCTATATATTTTTTGCCTATAATTTTTACTAAATACTTATTTATTTTATAGGTGGTCCGCATATGGGATGAATTACGAAAAAACACCTCATCATTGTGCACCTGGATATCGACGTTCTTCGATCATTTCGAGGAAGACGACGTATTATCTCTAACGCTTATACTACTATCATTAAATTTTTTTTTTTTTAACTCTAATCCTTTTTTAACTACATTACAGTTTCTATGGAGGCCATATATTGATCTTCATGATGAGGATCCGACTGAACAAGACATGTGGAGTTCTAAAACATTCATTTTTTGTTTCACTTATGTCGAAATGCATCATACGGATAGGGTGAAACTCCAATTTGGGATTCACCAAGACTTTCCTGGTCCACCTACGTGCATGGAGAAGTACTACAATAGTACCACAAACGAGGCATGGAAATTCCCTAATTGGAGAGACCATAACAGAGAAGAACAACAATAATGGATAAATCGTCGCCAAACTGTCCTATAAGGAAATGTCATGGAAACCGAATGTAAACGCAGTAGGGAATACATGAATTGGTATAGATCTGTGACTATTTTGTATCTATCACAAAATAGATACTTATGGGACCCTCGTAACTAACCAAATTCTTCAAACTTCCAACAACCCAGACAACCTTGTAACACCCAACCACAAACATTTAACACCCTTCAACAAATATTTAACACCCCACCACAAATTTTTAACACCCCACAACAAATATTTAACACCCAACAACAAACGTTTAACACTCAACAACCTTTCAACCCAACACAACAACCTTATACCCCAAGCCAACATTACCAACAACCATACCTACTATTTAACCCAACCCCCTTCAACACCCAACTACAAAACCCAACTCCCTTCAACACCCAACAACAAAACCCAACTTCTTCATACACCCAATATAACCAATATTCATTCTCCCAACCTACCCCACAAGAACACATCTACCAAACACCCCAACCACAAGTCCCCTTCTACCCCTCACAACCCTACAACCTTAATTCATCTCAAGACCAACACCTATACACCCCCTACATGACTAACACATTGCCACCTACCAACCTACCAAGTTGGAGTAATGAGGGAACAAGATTAAATTATGGCAGTGCGGCGGCAATACCAGATGTGGACGATTTAAATAATGACATGGTCGCTGAATTCATGAATCCTAGCAATGAGCAGGACCTTCTACTCGGCCCCAAATGTTAATGTTGATCGTAGAAGGTCCACCAGAAATGTACAGGCACCTGGCTGTGGAATCCACCAACGCTTACGTCGACCAGGTCCAAATCGAGGGTAGTTAGGGGTTTAATGTACTTTTTTAATTTCTTGAATAAATAAATATTTATTTCAATTAATTTTTATTTTATTTCATTATTATTATTTATGATTATTATTTAGTATTATTAATTATTATTAATATTCATAATTATTATTTAAAATAATTAAATTTAATTATAACTTAATTAACATAAATAAATATAATTAAATTTAATTAAAATAATTATTTAATTAATACTTAATTACACAAATAAATATAACAAAAAAAATTAAATAACATAAATTCAATCAAATTAACACACTAAAATAAAAAATAAAATAAAATAATACTCGTGTACACTGCCGCCCATTGAAAGGGCGACACCTTTTATTTTTCCACACTTCCGCCCATTCAAAGGGCGGCATCCTTGATAAAAAAATAATAAGTTTTTTAAAAAAAATGACATTCTAATATTTAGCTTGAAAAGTATGGTATTTTAGAAAATACCCTCCAATAATATGGCAGGGCAGAAATTTTTTCCCATTTTTTCTTTTAGGAAATGATTTGATATTGTCCTTTCCATTATCTCCTAAAATATAAAGTCATTTTAGATATTTCTTTCAATAACACATGAAAAAATATTTAAAACTATTAAAATTAAAATCTAATCATGTCTAAATAGATGATGAGAAATGGATACAGACGGGAATGCGTTAATTTTGCAAATCTCAAGTTTAGTATCATAAAATTTTTTATGGTATTAATTAATAAAATATCTGTGCGTATCAATATGTATGCACATTTATTTTTACAATGTATTAAAAATAAAATAAATGAAAAAAATATTGTTTAATAATTTTTTTTGTTATTTTTAAAATAGATAGTAAACTCGTGTCTATAATTTTTCATCTATAAAAATATTTTAAACAATAATATTTTTTTCATATATAAATATTATTTTTATTTTATTATTATTTATAAAAAAAAATTGTTTATAAAAATATTGTCGTTTATAAGAACATTTGAATTAACAATATATTTTTTACCTATATAAAAACATTTGAATCAACAATATTTTTTTTTTCTGTATTTGTAATTGTATGTCATATCAAATAAATAAATGTTCTTATTAAAGAATATGGATTAAAATATTAAAAAATATTTATAAATACACAATAATTAAATATAATTAGAATCAATTATACAACGTAATTAGATATAATTAAATAATAGTTAAATAAGTGATAATAAATTATAAAAAAAACATATTAATGAGCTGCATAAATTTAAGATCAATACATTAATTACGAAAAATAGCTCTAATATTATATAGAATTACAAAATGTATTTGTGATAAAATATTTATCAAATATACACTATACATAAATTATTGAAACAAACCATATATTTTGTGTATTTGAATCAACCCTACACTTTTTTTGTATAATAGTATAGACATGTTTATCTAACGGAAAAAATGCATTATTTAGTGTATTTGAATTAATAACTTACCTTTTCCATCAATTTTTATTTGAGGACGAAAAATCGTATTTAATTTTAAAAGTTATACGTTTTAATTTAAAATTCTTTTTTTTTTTTAGAGATTTAGTCAAATCTGTTTTTTTTTTTAAATTAAACACATTAAAATTAATTGTACACCTTTAAAATTATTTTTGATTCTTTTAAAATAGAAATTAAATATACACATATCAAAATTTTAAAATATACATATTTTATAAAATATTAAAATAATTATATATTAGCATTAAAATAAATTATACATAATAGAATAAATAAGTATTGTTACTAATAAAATTTATTTAATAGTATAAAGTATGGATAGGATACATAAGAGAGGATATGATTTATCAATTTTAGGAAGAAACATTTTTAGGTAATTGAACATCTGTTACGGCATAAAAACTACTCTTCTTAGTTAAATAGTTTATTTCTCCTTTGCCTAAGATTTGTTTGACGGATCTCGTAATTTTATTTTATAGTAAAAATACATGTTCCATTATTTTTTATTTATCTGTAGTAACTTTGTATTGGCTGGAAGATTTCGACAGAGAAGAGTTGATGGAAAGGCCAACATGTAGGTCGACTTTAGAAGGAAAAGATGGTGAGGAGGCCAAAGCGCAGGTCGACACCCATAGAAGATGCGTCGGAGGTCGACCCAAAGGCTATGTTGTCGAAGGGTTTCGACTGATGGACAACGAAACCGACAAAAGCTGGGGAGTCTTTGGGCGAGAAGAAATTTGAAATGCTGAGAATGTGGGGAAGTTACGAATATGGTAGGGCGACACGTGTCACAACCAGGGCCAACATTAAGAGAAAACAGTTATTTTCTTTCTCTATTTAAAGCAATGTCCATTTTCATTTTAGACGTCGCATTTTGTAACATTGTAAAAGGAATACACTCGAAGTACCAAGCGTTAAGAGAAAAGAGTTCATTCCTGCAAGATGTATGATAGCGTCCACATTTCTTTTTAAAGCAATTTACATTACCAAATTTTAAGATATCTTGCCGTTTACTTATTTGCTTGTTTATTTATCAATTCGCATACACTTTTTCTTCAAGTTAGTTCCAACTTCCTCTAAATCAGAATCATCCTACCAACATCACGTATACTCCAACCATCTGTCCTGGGATTTCGTGGCATGTCCCGCAAGTAAACTTGCGACAGGAGACCAGAGGTTGTTCGCGTGAAAACCGCTGCGAACAATTGGCACGCCCAGTGGGACCCATTGAGTTGAGTGTATGCATTTACGTAGTGGTAAGATGGTGACTCCACGTACGAACGAAGAACCGTCTTCGGCAAAAAGTACAGTTGTGACGCAAACAACTGATGTTGGCTCTGACACTGTGTCTGCGATTTCGACCGTCCATAGTGGGCCAGCCACAACACCACGTGAGTTTGAACCTAAGCCGACAATGACAGGGACTGCGGGGCAGCATGTGCCTAGTTTCACAATACCCATGCCTCGAGCCTTTGGGATGCCAACAGAGTTCATGTCGAGTCTACATTCTAGTGGTTCGGTGTTTGGGGAAAGTTCGTCGCCAGTTTTCTCACTGTACCATGGATTAGACTTTTGAAAGCGCGATGCTTCACCCAAGTCCCCGAACATGAGCTAGTCGAGATGGTTGCGGGCGGCCTAGATTATTCAATCAGGAAAAAGTTGGACACACAATATCTCAGAGATATGGCGTAATTAGTCGATAGGGTTCGACAGGTCGAACTTTTGAGAGTTGAAAAAACCAAAACTAGCAGATACCATAAGAAAGAGAAAGTTTCGTATGTAGCCGCTGACGAATACTCTTCTGGCGATGAAGAGCTCGTCGACGAAAGCGAGGTTAACGTGGCTGAACTCAAGCCAGGGCCTCCGTACACGTGTAAATTATTAAAACCATCAAACGGGAAAAAACCCATCGAAACTTAAAAAACAGATAAATACGTTGCTAAAACTTATACTTTTAATGTATCTAAGTGTGACGAAATATTTGATTTATTAGTTAAAGATGGTCAGATTATTGTTCCTCCTGGTTTGAAAGATCCCCCACTAGAGTAAAAGAAGAAAAGGGGATTTTGTAAGTTTCATAATTTCATTGGTCATAAAACAGCTCAATGTGTTCTTTTTAGGGATCTGGTGCAGAAAGCTTTGAAGGAAGACCGACTTCAATTTGGCGAAAGGCCGAAGATGCAAGTTGACACGGACCTTCTGAAGGTCGAAGAAGCCTTGTACTCTGAGCTTTATGATTGCATGATGGTCGAGGCTACTGAAGGTCTCATCAAACCTTTAACAACTGAATCTTTTGAATGCATGATGGTCGAAACTACTGATGGTTCCGACAAAAAAAACTGAAGAAGGATACCTAGAGGCAATATACCCTCAAGCTGGCGAAAGCCTGACAGATTTCCAGGAGAAATTCAAGGTGAGTGGGTCTAAGGTTGTGTTATGCCCAAGGTGCAATGTCGTTTTTGACGGAAAAGCTACTGAGAAATACGAAGCTGGCAAGAAAGAGACACTGCGAAATGATAAGCCGCTTGTCCCAAGATTCATGTTCGACCAGAGCGGTGCCCCTCGACGAAATGAGGAGTACAGGAAGTTGTTCCAGCAAGCACGGCCCAAGACCTTTGTGTCACCATCAGACACTCCTCAAGAAAAGTGGGTGGAACTAGTGAGTCAAAAAGGGAGCAAGAGGCCGAAATGGAAGATGTTGGATCTCGAGAAGGAAGCTAGAACTTATGACAAAAGGGCCGAACCCAGAGGCTATGTGGTATCTCCCAATCACAAAGGAAAGAATCCTATGACAAGGACTCAATAGAGGCCTTATCAGCGAAATAAAAAGGCTGAGAAAGAGGCTTCAAATTCACAGTTGAATCCTGTCGGAACTTATGGGCAGAAAAGGCAATACCCAAAAGGAAGGTGGGTCGAGAAGGACAAAATCACGACGAATCAGACAATGGCAGTGACTATTGAAGCTTTAGGAGGGAAGGGGGTGGTATCAACCCAGTGCTCAAAGTGCACATCTCTGGTCGAGAGCAAGAAAGAGTCGGAGTACACTCCTTAGTCAGATGAGGAAGAACCAAAATATTCTCCTAAGTCAGATGAAGAATATACCCCGTCACCAGAAGGCGACTTCGATGAAGATATGTATGATGATACCAATGATGATATGTACGGTGAAGATTTCTTCGTAAACTGTGGTATCGTATCAATATTACCAGCGGAGTATGATATGGTGTCGAAAGTCTCTGAAACAGACGAAGAGTTCGTGCCAAATGAAACTGCGGAAGACAAACCGCTATGTTACTACATTATAAGCAGTGGTGTGGTAAAAGAGCAGCGTGTCGTGTTTGAGAGACCTAGTCCCGGAATGATGTACCATTTAAAACCATTATTCATAAAAGCAAAGGCCGATGGAGCGGCAGTCAACAAAGTGTTCGTGGATGGAGGGGCAGCTGTCATTTTAATGCCTCATACTTTATTTAAGAAGATTGGAAAAACTGAGGCTAACCTCCGACAACATAATATGGTTTTATCCAATTACGAAGGGAAAACTAGCAACATTCTTGGGGTTGTCCAAGTCGACCTAGCCTTAGGTACCACTACTAGATCAACGCTCTTCACGGTTATAAACTCGAAGGCCAATTTCAACTTGCTGTTGGGTCGATAATGGATCCATGGGATAGGGGCGGTGCCTTCGACTTTACATCATAGATTGAGTATCTGGAGGAAGGATGGCATCGTCGAGAATATTGAGGCCGATCAGAGTTATTACAAGATTGACGAAGCGAAGGGTACGAAGAAATCTTTTGATCAGCACTTGGCTAATGTGGCACCTTGTGACGATGGATCGGGGTCTTACACCTCTGCCGATATGGGTCGCATCTTGAATTTGGATCCTGATTATGGATTTATTTAGGATGCTGCTGACGAAATAATGGAGCCTACAGAAGAAAATCCACCTGCTGGGTGGCCAGTGGTCAATGAAAATGACTACTGAGTCAGAAAGTTTGACTCGAATTTCAGCCTATTTGGCTGAAAACAAAATAAAGTCGACACTAGAAGCAGAGAAGCAACAAAATTTAGCTGGTGAGGCCGACAGCAATACACAAGTAAATGGCCAACAAGACCAAACAACAACTTCAGAAAGCCGGATGCTTGATTGCATCTACAATAATGAGCCTTTGGGGTTTGAGAAAGACCCATCCAATGAGCTGCAGAGAATGCAAACGCAAGACCCACTCGAGGAGATAGACCTAGGAGATGAGATTACAAAAATACCCACTTAAGTAAGCACTAAGATTGGGTCGAAGATGAAGACCAAGCTGATCGAGGTACCTAGTTTGAGTCGAAGCGTAGTAGATCATCGACTGCCAATTCAGCCATGGAAAATGCTAGTAAAGCTGCAGCCTCAACGATTCGCTCTAGAAATTACTCTAAAGATTAAGCAGGAGATTGAGAGACTACTCAAAAGTTGGTTCATCAGAACTGCAAGGAGACTTCCTAGGATTTGTGGTCCACAAGAAAGGTATTGAGATAAACCAAAACAAGACAAAATCGATTTTGGATCTCAAGCCTCATTCGACAAAGAAACATCTCCAATCTTTATTGGGGAAGATAAACTTCTTGAGAAGGTTTATATTAAATCTAAGTGGCAAGACGAAGGTGTTCTCGCCATTGCTCAAGGCCAAGAAGGAAAGTGATTTTCATTGGGAACGAGAGCAGTAGAAGGCTTTCGACGCCATCAAAGAATACCTCACAAAGCCTCCCATTTAATTGCCACCTAGTATGAATAAGAACATGAAGTTGTACATTGATCCGTTGGATACGACCATAGGAGCATGTTAGCACAAGAGGATAATAGTGGTGTCGAAAGACCCATTTATTACCTTAGTCGAATGTTAATAGATGCTGAAACTAGGTACACTGTGATTGAAAAGTTGTGCCTATGCTTGTACTTCTCGTGTATGAAATTAAAGCAATATATCAAACTAGTTGATATTTATGTTTCGTCGTATTTTAATGTTGTTAAGCATATGTTGTCTAAAACCATTCTGCATAGTCGAATTGGGAAATGGGCACTAGCGTCAACTAAATTTTCCTTGACGTATATCCCTCTAAGGGCTATGAAAGGTCAAATAGTGGCAGACTTTATTGTCGATCACGCAGTGGTCGAACCGTCGCTATGTATAGTCGACGTTAACCCTTGGAAGTTATACTTCGATGGGTTGAGCCATAAAAGTGGGACAGGTATTGGAATCTTAATAATGTCCCCGCAGGGCATTCCGACCAAATTCAAATGTAAGGTCGACGGAAATGTTCTAATAATGAAGCAGAATATGAAGCCTTAATCATTGGCCTCAAAATACTCAAGGATTTGGGGGCCAAGAAAAATGAAATAAAGGGCGATTCTGAACTGGTGATTAAGCAGATCACGAGAGAATAAGTGCGTCAAAGAACATCTTTTGATGTACTTCGCAATAGTGAAGCGACTGTTGGAATGTTTCGAGGTTGTTAGCATTACGCACGTACCCAGAATAGACAATCAAGAGGCAAACAATTTAGCGCAGATTGCCTCCGGGTACAAAGTGTCGGAAGGGAAGTTGAAAGGATTCATTGAGATTAAGGATAAGTTGGTGTCAAACATACTACCATCACCAAGCTTATCAACCCCAAAAACTGGAGGGGCAAACGTCTCGACAGAGGGTTTGATCGAAAGTTTGGGAGATTCTGAAGATTTTGCTATCAGCGATCTGTCACTGTCAGATTGGAGAAGACCAATCATCGAGTATTTGGAGAATCCGGTTGGGAGTAGGCCTGTTTTCGGTCCGGTCCGAATAGGTTATCTAAGGAACCAGATGTTGGACCGATACCCCTATCGGGTAAAACCGGATCGGACCCAAACAGTGATGGATCAAAATTGGAACCGTTACTGGTCCAGCATTTTTGGGTAAACCGAAACCGAACCGGTTAACCGGTTATTAGAAACTGAGATCCAGAACCGAACCAGTTGTGTCGGTTCGGGTACCCGGCCCATCCAATAAAAAGGCATATTTTGTATTTTTTTTTGCCAAAAAAACATAAAAAAATTTAACAAAACAACATCAGATTACAAAATTTAACAAATGTCATCATACAATACAACATGCTTGTTCAAAGTGCTTGTTCAAAATGCTACTAGTATTACAAAATACATTTGTGAATGATATGCCTCAGAACAATTTCATCATTGGCAATTTGGCATTGAAGTTATAATTACAAAACAACAAAACAACATCATAAAGAAGCGACACCCGGATCCTATTCCTGACCAAAATCATATGTTAGAGGTTCATCTTGAGGTTATTCAAGCTACAAAATAAAAAATATAAGTTAGACAAGGCAACTTAAATGTAATAATAAATATAAATACAACATAAACCAGGAGATACTTACAATACTTGCAATGCAACCCTTTTAATACCATATTTCTCCTTCACCCAATCACCCCCACAAAGTACCATTTCAACTGTCTTAGTTTTCATAGAAGATCGTTTCGGATCAATAACCTTTTTACCAGCACTAAAAGTTGCTTCTGAAGCAACAGTTGTAACTGGAACAGTTAGTATATCCTTTGCTAATTTACTAAGAACAGGATACTTGGCTTCATTCCCCATCCACCAAGTTAAAACATCAAACTTAGTGTTTGGGGGAACCTTCAAGGGAGACTCCTCAAGATATAATTCAAGATCAGATTTTGAATTAGAACTAGCAACAACAGTTTCTAAAAACATCTCAAAACTCCTCCTTCCCAACCCATAACTAGTTCCTATTTCAGGAGTTTCAGATACAGGGGTATCATTAACTCCATAGGTATCTTGATACATTTGGAATAGAGTTTTTAAGTTGGTTGCCAACTCTTGTTCATAGGCAGTGGCTTGAGTAGCATTTGGATACAAGAAGGGATATGCCCATTTGATGAAGATCATTTTATACCTATTTGAACAAGAAGAGTTGTCAACCAACTAAAGTATTTTCAAGGTATTTTTAGCCTCAGAATCTGAGACAAGTAATGTCACACAAAGAGGTAACATAATTGGACTCAGAGACAACAACTAATGTCACACTCAAACAAAGAGGTAACAAAATGCAGACTCAGAGACAGCTAATGTCACACAAAGAGGCAACATAATTGGACTCAGACAGATTCATCATAGGCTAAATATAAACCAGATAGATACAAGCCTTACAAGCCTCAAATTCATCATAGGCAGATAACTATCAACTGAGGCAACAACATGATAACATATAAACCAGACAGATACAAGCTTTACAAACCTCAAATTCATCATAGGCAGGTAACTATCAACTGAGGCAACAGCAGGATAACATATAAACCAGACAAATACAAGCCTTACAAGCCTCAAATTCATCATAGGTAGGTAACTATCAACTGAGGAAACAACATGATAACATATAAACCAGACAGATACAAGCCTTACAAGCCTCAAATTCATCATAGACAGGTAACTATCAACTAAGGCAACAGCAGGATAACATATAAACCAGACAGATACAAGCCTTACAAGCCTCAAATTCATCATAGGCAGGTAACTATCAATTGAGGCAACACCAATTAATCACAAGGCAACACCAATTAATCAAAAGGCAACACCAATTAATCACAAGGAAACACCAATTAATCACAAGGCAACACCAAGCAGAATAGTAGCTACCTAAAGTATAAACAATGGCAACTTATTTAACTATCAACTTGGAAGATGTACATACCTTGGATCAAGAACTGCACCAATAGAAATCAATGTATTAGACTCTGACCAATACTTGTCATACTTCAACTTCATTTCATTAGCAAGGGCCTGCAACTGAGGATTATTTGAGACGCTTGAGGGTTTATCAAGTAAAACCTTCACCCTGTAAAGCTCATCCAAAAACAAATTAGCAGTAGAGTAAGATGTGCCACTGATAATTGATGTCACGTCAGCAAAAACCTCCAAAAATTTGCAAATATCATGAACATCTTCCCAATCATTTGCATCAGGCAAATAACTGAGAAATACTCCATTTTCTTCAGCATATCTAGGTCATACTTCTCTGTAATGGTAAACAGTGGACAACATCAACCAAGTTGAGTGCCATCTTGTCTTAGTATCCAACACTTGCATTCTGCCCTCAAGTTGCATCTCATCAACAAATTTCTTGAATGCTTTCCACTTAGTTTCAGAATTCAACGAATATTTGACACCATTCCTAATCTTATCAACATTCACCTTAATCATATCAAGGCCATCCTGAACCAACAAATTTAAGATGTGTGCACAACATCTAACATGAAACACTTTACCATCCAATGGTAGATTTCTCCTACCAGAATAATCCCTCTTCAATCTAGAGATGCAGTTATCATTGGCACTAGCATTGTCAACTGAAATAGAAACAACCTTATCCCTTTTGCCCCAATCATCCATCACCTTAATCAATTCCCTACACAAAACTTCACCAGAATGTGGTGGTGGCACATTCTTAAAAGATAAAACTCTTTTGTGAAGCTGCCATTTTGAATCAATGAAATGGCAAGTCACAGTCATATAACCAATTTTCTGTTCACCAGACCACCACAGGTCAGTTGTAAGACTGATCCTGTTAATCATAGACATAGACATTTTCATCTTAACTCTCTCAGCCTCATAAAATGTCTCACAATCCAACTTAACCTGTTGTCTACTAATCTCTTTGTACCATGGATAAATTTCTTTAAGAAAATCATTAAAAATAACACCTTCCATAACAGAAAAAGGAAATTCATGACCTAGAATCATATGAGCTGCAACTTCTCTAACCCTAGCATGGTTATATGTCCAAGTTGCCAAACTAGGAGTACTATCAGCACCTACATTTAACCTAGAATGTGCAACTTCTTTGTCAATATTACCTCTCAACCTCAGCTTTCTTTGAATGCAATTTTCTAAATGTTTTTTACTATTAGAAGTATTTTTCCATTTCACATCATAAGTATAAAGCTTACCACACCATTTGCATTTCCATTTCTTGGCACCATTAGGCATCTCAATAAGTAT
Source organism: Lathyrus tuberosus (assembly GCA_022829125.1). Taxonomy (NCBI): domain Eukaryota; kingdom Viridiplantae; phylum Streptophyta; class Magnoliopsida; order Fabales; family Fabaceae; genus Lathyrus; species Lathyrus tuberosus. The sequence continues at coordinate 872,055 of JALAZF010000896.1, forward strand.
CATCTCAGTATGAACAACAGATTTCTTGGGACGAGGAGCTTTACCAAAGGCATTAATTTGGCTCTGTGAACTCTGAGCTGGGTCAACTGGAGGGGTTGGCTCATCAACAGTAGTTGAATTTTGAGTTGTAGTTGTATTTTGTGTAGTAGATGTATTTTGAGTGGTTACATCAGTTGGAATTGAAACTGGAACTCCCAAGTCAATCATCTCACCAATCTCTATATTTCCTCCATCCATTGTCTCCTCTTCCCCATCAAGCAACATGTTGATATCAATCAGATCAGCCATGGTTGGAATCAATGAAGAATCTTGAAAAGACATTATAAAAAAAAATCAATCAAACAATAATAGAATATGAAACAAAACAAAACTGAGTCACTTAATACAACCTCAGCAACAATCACAACACAACACAACAGAATGATGATCAGACTTAAAGCCCTAGGAGAGAGAGACGAACGGAAGAGGATTAACAGAGTGGTAGCATGTGAGGTGAGAGAGAGAGAGAGAGAGTGAGAGACGAGAGAGAGAGACTGAGAGCGACTGGGAAAAGAGAGAGGAAAAAATGAGCAAAAACCTAAAATTTTAGAATTTATATGCACACTCATACCGGTTACTCATTGGATACATGGATACGGATATTTCTGCTAGATACGGATACAAATTATATCCAATACCATACCAAAGGCTATTTTGGCCGGTTCTTTGGGGCGGCTCTATCGGACCGGTTCTCGGTTCTAGAGGCCCATTTAAGCCCTAGTTGGGAGTACTGATAGGAAGACTAAATACAGATTTCTAAGTTACGTTCTAATGGGAAATGAGTTGCTAAAAAAGACTCCAGAAGAAGTGTTGCTTAAGTGTCTGGGAGATACAGATGCATACCTAACAATTTCTGAAGTCCATAGTGGGACATGTGGAGCTCACCAAGCTGACCATAAGATGAAATGGTTGTTATTTCGACAAGGTGTCTATTGGCCAAGCATGCTCAAGGATTGCATGGACTTTGCTAAAGGATGCCAAGACTGTTAAAAACATGCTAACATTCAGCATGTACCAGCCAGCGAATTACATGCAATTATCAAGCTATGGCCCTTTCGAGGGTGGGCGTTGGATGTCATAGGCGAAATTCGACCAACCTCGTCGAAACAACAGAAATTCATCCTTGTGGGTATAAACTACTTCACAAAGTGGATAAAGGTTGTACCTTTAGTAAAAGTGGACCAGAAAGCTGTGATTGAATTCATCCAGAATCATATTTTATATAGGTTCGGGATCCCTGAAATCATCACTAGAGATCAAGGTTCTGTATTTGTTGGCCAAAAAATGCAAGAATTTGCAGCCGAAACAGGTTTCAAGTTAGTTACTTCGACGCCATATTATGCTCAAGCAAACGGGCAGGTCGAATCAGCCAACAAAGTAGTGATTGGACTCATCAAGAAACACGTTGCCAGGAAACCTAAAAATTGGCACAGGACATTAGATCAAATTTGATGGGCTTGTCGAACACCCCCTAAGGAGTCGACCAACTCGACTCTGTTTCGTTTGACATTCAGTCACGACGCCGTACTTCCTGTAGAGATTTGTCTACAGTCAATTAGGGTGCAACGTCAACATGAGATTCTATCGGAGCAATACTGGAGCATGATGCTAGACGAAACTGTGGACTTAGACGAAGAAAGGATGGCAGAGTTAAATGTATTATTACAATAGAAGGCACGAGTTGCCAAGGCATATAATAAGAAGGTTAGAGAGAAGACCTTTGAAGTTAATGATTATGTGTGGAAAGCAATGTTGCCTATGGATCGATGGGATCGAACGCTAGGGAAATGGTTACCAAATTGGGAGGGACCATTCTAACTAATCCAAGTGTTCAGCAACAATGCATATGAGATTCAAGAAATAGGTATGGACCAACGAATCTTAAGAGTAAATGAGAAATATTTGAAAAAATATAAACCTATGTTACAAGAGATTCGAATCAAAAGGTAACTTTCCATTAATAATTAGCCAAAATGGACTAAGGGCCAATATGGCTTACAAAAGTCTCCAAACAAAGTTACAAAAGTTCGACGATTTAAAAGGTAAATTAAAACTAAACAGGGAATCGGGATTTGAAGTCTTCAAAAAGGGTCCTTTCATAAGCAACCTTACTGTCGAGAAGGGTCTTCCTTTTTTGCATTTGGCTAATCGTGTCCTTTAGTGCAAGGGCCGTTTCGACGTGAGCAATTCCTTGGGTGACCTCTCGATCAATCACTTCTTAAGCAGGCAGAGGTTCGGTGGAATCCAAAGAGGCTTTTTGTTTCTCGACCTCAACAATTTTCCTTGTAAGTTCAGCTATCTGAGCCTGATAGTCAGAGATCTGCTGTTCGAAGACATGGTGCTTATCAGAACGCTCCTATTTTTTGGACTCGAAATCCCCAAGCTTCTTTTCGCAAAGTGAACTGAGGTACCACTCACGCTTCATCTCATTGGTCTTTATCCTGATCTGAGCGTTGACCTGTTGACAAATGGTCAGATCCTTAGCCAGTTGGGTAAAGAAGGCCTCGAATTCGATCAGGTATTTGGCCACGGGAGCAGGAGTTTGAAACTGGGAAAGTTCATCCAATATCTTGAAAACATCACAAGCTACAATGACCTCCTCTGTGACGGCAGCCAGAAATTCGTCCTCAAATAGGTACGTTTTCAACTGTTGGAGCTTGAGGGTGAAGGAAGCATCCATTTCTGGGTTAGGAATGGTCGTTGAACTAGCAGGTTGAACGTCCATGGACTCCTGTCGGAGCTTGTGTGATGCCTTAAAGGTTTTTGCTGGATTCGTCTGCTTCGTCGCCAAGATCTCCTCCCGAGTGAGAGTTTTATTAGCATTTGGCATAAGCGTGTTGGGGCCATCTTCAGTAGAGGTTTAAGGATTTAGGTTTCCCTTAGCAGTTCTGATACCAGTAGCAACAGTCAAAAGGTTTTCACCGCCACTGGTGGCTGCACCATCCTTGTCAGCCTCAGTTGAAGTATGTTGAATTTGAGGCATTTTCGCCGCTGGATCATCTTCTGTCGACGCTCCTTGGAACTCATCAACTTTTTGGGGACTGAAAAGGGCTGTCGTCTCAGGATTGTTTTCAGTGTTAGCCGTTACATTATTATAATTCTCAGCAATGGTCGAATCAACCGCAGTTTCCTGCAAGAGGGGTTTCAGTGAGAAAATACTCAAGTAATATATGAGCCAAGAGAACAAGGACGATGAATACCTCAGCAGTATGTTTTGGGAGAGGTGCTTCAGAGCCGACAGGTTTGAAGACCTCAGCAAGATTTCTAGGAATAATGGGTTTCACGGTCGAAGTGACCGTTTTAGAGGGCGTCTTCTTGACTGAGATTTTTCTTTTCTTTACCAACGGAGTAGCCGGAGGGGATGCTGAGACTTCGGAGGGAAAGATCCGAGATTGGGTGCTTTCATCCGACACGTCACCCTCAGGAGACGGTGGTTTCTCATAGGCCTAACAAACAACAGAGTAAGATAACAATAGGAATAAATGCAAAGGGACATTGAAACATATCATACATGTGGTTTCAGGACTTTCTGCTTCTTTGCAATCCTTGTTGAGGTCGACGCAGCAGCTGGCTCCCGTTTTCGACTCTAGGAAACAAGCACAAACAATTAGCTAATAACAACTGATGAAATAAAAGTGAAGGGTTTAAGAGTTACCTTCTTTGGTGGGTCTTTTGTGGCATCAGCCCCCTGGGTGTTCTCGACCGACACAACAACTGTCGAAGTAGGAGCTTTGCCAGCAAGGGCAACAAAAGCATCGACCATGTTCTCCAAAAAGAGGGTTCGCTGAAAACATTGACTTTGATATTTTGACCACCAGACCTCAAAGTCTTATGTAGTGAAGAAGGATGGTTGGAACGAAAAACAGGCAACTCGAGGCGTTGAGTCGACCTAGAAAATTTGAGGCAATTTTTGTGGCCTGTCAGGTTCATTCGCCGACCAGCCCAAACAATATCAGAAGAATGCCGCACTAAGGACTTAGGCAGCATTTGGCTCAGGACAAATTGACGGGCCACCGAGTTGGGTTGGTAGTTCATAAACCTGTATCTTGTACTCCCCGTCTCAATTCGGAAAGATAACATAGTGGGAGTTAGAAACGCCCTCCATATAGAATTCGACTGCACTGCTGCTTTGGGGGAAACACCAGGGAACGGATTTCTGAACCACGTCGGACAAAACTTTCGATCCACGAAGGGTGTCATACCTTGGACGAATGATGTAGCTTCCACGAACATGTTGAGGTACTTCATGAAGAGAGTCTTGTTGGGAGTTTCCTGAGTAGTCATCAGGGCAAGTCGAACACCTTCTATGGGACGTTCTTCGTTTAGGCGTGTATTATTGCAGATGCAGGATAACTTTGCTGGTATTCGAATGTGGTATTAAGCCAATGTTGCAACAGCCACATAGGGCCTAAAATATTCAAGGCCTTGGGAGTCTCATGGAGGAGTTCCAGTCTCAAGGCTGATAACCCTAAGAGAGTGGTAGAGGGAGGCTAACAAGAGCTTACCCAAAGATACCTGTCGACCCTCATGAATTTGGATCGCCAGGTTGATGTAGCTTTTGGTTATTTGCAGAGAGCCAGGACAGAAGAGATAGTATGACAGCCAAAGAGTCAGAAAAGCGATGTGTTCTTCGTCCGACACTTCGTCGAAGACCTTATCATGATGGTCTTCGATATAATTTTGAAATCCGACCCGGTCGACGTCGAAAGAGTTGGTTGTGTCAAGAGTTGGGTCAAAAATTTTGCCCAAAGGTGAGACGCCGATAATAGTCGCCACGTCGAAGAGTGTCGACGTCAACATACCACAGGGGAAGTGGAATGTGTTGGTCGACCCCTCCCAGAAATACATTGACGCCAGCATAAACAGGGCTTAACCCTGTTAGTGTTCCTAGAGAGTTGGATGGCGTCGAAGATGCCAGCTATTTTCCATTGCTCCTGACGTTTGCCTTGGACTTTGTTAAGCCAAGCGATGTAGTCCTTGTTGCCAAGCGTAGGCATCGACCGAAAGACCATGGCCTTAGGCCCCATGAACTTGAGGTTGAGAGTGCCACCTTTCTTGAAAGCAGATGGTATGGTGGGAGCGTAACAAGGAAAGAACGACTGGAATTCTTGGTGATTCGGTTTCTTATCAGGATATGGCCCATGGAAAACATGCAGTTTGCCAGCCACCGTGAAAGGAATGATCATCTGGCGTTGCCAGGTTGCTATCACTGCATCATCAGCAGATGTCGGTTGAGGAAGGGGTCTGAGAGATTCACTTTCAGAAAGGACATAGGCAATTGGGTTGTTTCCAATTGTGTGAGTAGCGGAAGCGGTGAAAGTTGCAGAAGAAGTCATTGCAATGGAAGCAAAGGTCAAGAGAACTTTTGGAGCAAGAAAATTTGGGAAGAAGAGGAAAGTGTGAGAGAACGTGGAAAAGAAAACCAAATGCAGGTGAAGAGTATTTATAGGCAAATTGCATGCAACTGAAAGGTCAAGAAAAACAACTGTTCTGATTCTGCAGTTAGTGGGAGTAGTTTCAAGCCCATAACTTAGGACGAGACTAGCCATAATGACACTTCTTGGAAATCGTGGCGCAGAAAGGTGTCGTCATTACGTCAGACATCGTGTGACGCGTGGTTGATTCGACGGAAGGAAAAATGATTGAGTTACTGGTTCGAAACCAAGGTACAATCGAAATCTCACAGGAAATCAAAATGCCAAGTTTCTCGGTCGACATAGTGCTCAGTCGAAACTGGCCTTTTGGGGGGCAACTTGTTGGCTGGAAGATTTCGATTGAGAAGAGTTGATGGAAAGGCCAACATGTAAGTAGACTTCAGAAGGAAAAGATGGTGAGGAGGCCAAAGCGCAGGTCGACACCCATAGAAGATGCGTCTGAGGTCGACCCAAAGGCTATGTTGTCGAAGGGTTTCAACTGATGGCCAACGAAACCGACAAAACCTGGGGAGTCTTTGGGCGGGAAGAAATTTGAAATACTGAGAACGTGGGGAAGTTGCGAATATGGTGGGGCGACACGTGTCACAACCAGGGCCAACATTGAGAGAAAAACAGTTATTTTCTTTCCCTATTTAAAGCAATGTCCATTTTCATTTTAGAGGTCACATTTTGTAACATTGTAAAAGAAATACACTCGAAGTACCAAGCGTTAAGAGAAAAGAGTTCATTCCTGCAAGATGTATGATAACGTCCACATTTCTTTTTAAAGCAATTTACATTACCAAATTTTAAGATATCTTGTCGTTTACTTATTTGCTTGTTTATTTATCAATTCGCATACACTTTTTCTTCAAGTTAGTTCCAACTTCCTCTAAATCAAAACCATTCTACCAACATCACGTATGCTCCAACCATCTGTCCTGGGATTTTGTGGCTGGTCCCGCAAGTAAACCTGCGACAGAAGGCCAGAGGTTGTTCGCGCGAAAACCGTTGCGAACACTTTGTTTTATGTTTTTTTAGTATTTTTTTAAAATATTTATCAATGATTAATATTTATTCTGTTATTTTTGTATTTTTCAAATACAAATAAATAAATTTTATAAAAAGTAATAAATTTTATCAATATTGTAATAATGATTCTATTTTTCAATTACTTTTTTTCCTATCTCGTTAATTAACAAATGTAAATTATCTATCATTTATAGTGATAATAATAAAGTTTTATTTTTCATTAAAATATAATAATTATTAATGAATTAATTTTATATTTAAAAATGTATAAATAAAATAATAAATTAATTTAAACTACTATAAATAAAATGTAACAAAAAATACTATAAATAAAAATTATATAGAAGAGAAAGAAACCGAAAATCAATACACTATAAAGTATTTAATTTAATCATCATAGTTGATTTTTATAAAACAAAAATGATGAATGTCATTATCTATTATTATATAATACATACGAAAACTCAAGTGTATTTTTATTAGGGGGGTTCGCGGGCCGGTTTGGTTCGGTTTTGAGAGAATCCGATACCCGAACCAATGAAAAATAAATGGATTGGTTTGAATTGGATTTCTATATTTTTGCATTAAAGCCCAAACCAAACCGATCCGAAAAATAATAGATTGGTTTGGATTGGATTGATCGGATATATTAAAAATAAATATATAAAAATATTTTTTTAAAATTATTTGTTTACACATTAAAATATGAAAAATAAATATTGAAGACATCACACACATATTTTTAAACAGGTTATGAACACCATAGTCATGTAGTTGTTGTATTTCAGTTAAATATTCAATAAATTAAAACAATTTTACTGCATACTCATACTTTATTCCATATCATAAAATTGAAGTTTTGTAGTTTGTAGCTACTTGTGAGTTGAGGTTTTGCGATTGGGAAGAAGGTTGTGGCTTGCGGATACTTGTAGTTTGCACTTTGTGAGTTTGATTTATAATGGTTGTGATGTTTGGTTTCTCTATATTTCATCATTGATTGATATGTTTGTGATAATTTGAAAGATGTCATTTCGTTTTTCATTGGAATGTCCATAGACTATGCCTCTTTGTTTCTTTCATTATGGTTTGTACTTGGTAATTGTTATAATAATTATTCTCTTCATTTAAATAAATAAGTAATAACTCAATTAAAATTAATAATTTATTATATGAATTAATTATTTTGATTGATATTGGTTTGGTTCGGGTTTACGGGTAGCAATTTAGAAATCCGTTACCAGAACCAATTAACATCGATTTTAATTGGTTCGATTCGGTTTTTGCCCGAACTGGAAAAATGCCCAATCCAAACACATTGGTTTGGTTTGGATTTCGGTTTGGTTTGGATTTGCCCGAACCAATGAACACCCCTAATTTTTATGTTCTGAGAACATGATAATGAATCTGAACCATTAGATTTAAATAAATGAATAATGTTTAAGATTCATTCTTATACTCTCACATAAAAATAGTATTCTCAAAAGATACGTTATATATATATATATATATATATATATATATATATAATATTATTGTCTAAAAATATTAATAATTAAACACATATAAATTTGAAATCCTTAACTATATAATCAAGGCATTGGTATTTATTTATGTTTTTTTAAAAGTTTATTATATGTTCATTTGGAATATTTAATAAAATTTTATAAAACTTTATGTGGAGTAGATTTATTCAATTAAAAAATATTTGATGGTTGAATTAAGGTTTAGGATTTATATCTTAAATAAGTAAATGGTCATGTTAATATCAATAGTTTTGATTTTAATGTCTTTAAATTGTATTTTTCTACCTTGAAAGTATACCTGTTTTTTTGTCTATATTGTTTTATTTTAGTTCTTGTAAAGTTTATTCATATTAAGACTTAAAATAATATATTACAGAGAATAATTTGATTATAAACTTATATTTTTCAAATGCTAAAATAAAATACAAAGAATCAAAATAGAAAAATAATATATTTATAAGACTTAAAAATAAAGATATATTTTACACCGACCAAACACAAAAATTCTGTATTTGCCTAAATAAAAACTCTATTTTTCTTTTAAATATTTAACTATTTATAATCATTTTTTATGAGTTGTGTTTGGAAGGTCACCGATAAAATAAAATGGTAACATATGTAACATATGTAAGGACCTACTTATAATCAACCACCAACTAGATTTCAGATTTGTTGTGAAATTTGATAACACATGCTTGTGCAATAATCAAATCTTTATTAATTTGGCCATGAACTTGAGCTGTATTTCTTAGCTAATTAATAATTGAGAGACAAATAAATAGAATTATCTAAAATCTATTTAAGGAGTTAATCTCATTCAACAAATATTTTTTATACATATTAATTAGAATTGAAATGCTTGACTAAATAATTAAAAGATGAACTCTATAAACGCCTCCAGAAATATTTGCTGATTTTTCACTAAAGAGATCAAGTTGATCCCAAAATTTTTGAAAACACAATTTAACTCTCTAATGTTTTTAAATGATAAGGTTAGTATAATATTTATATATTTTGTCAGATGTTAAATCGTGAACCTCAAATTTCTTTTAATCTTTAATTCAATTCATTTAAGTTGCTTGAGTTATCTCTCCCGTCCACAAGTTAACTATTTTTTTTTTAATACTCAACTTTCATTCATTAAGTCATAATAATGACCAAAAGGCAAATGATAAATTCTACAATCATTTGAACCAAACATAATTACAACGGTTATATGAAAACAGAATGAAAAGAAGTTTCCAAATAGAAATTAAACCCCAAATTAACAGAAGAAAAAGAAGAGGAGAATGGTTACTCCACTGAGGCATGAAACTTAAACTCCTTATAGCAGGCAGCCCCTACAACCCTTCCTCAATTCAGGTGTTTGATTATTTGTATAGATCCAAGGGCAAATTATGCCAATCGTAAAAACTGTCTGCACAATCTTTCTTGGTCTTCATCTTTTTCCACCTTCAAGAGAATATCTTTATATCTTCACAGATTGAGGTAGGATTTGCTACTGCATCATTAAACAAAACTTGATTTCTTGTCTTCCATACACACCAACATGATATCAACCAAATATAGATTAAAGATGATCCCGTTTTCACAGTTTTGGACCAGTTTATAATCATATCAATGCAGCAAGTTCCTGCAGGCAAATAAATTCCCAACCAATTTTCCAATACCTTCCACTCATTTTTTATCTTGTCACATCCAAGTACAATATGATTAACTTCTTCTAACTCCTTAAAGCAAAAAACACAAGACATTTGGTGAGGATCAGTAATAACTCCTCTTCTGCTCAGGTTTCCTCTAGTGGGCAGCCTATTTAACAACAGACGCCAGCCAAAAATCAAGACTTTCAAAGGGACCTTTATCTTCCTCATGATTTCCAAGGCCTCTGTTAAATTGCTATCCAAGTTCTCCTCAACCCTACTTTGGTTCCACTTCCTGTAGCATTCCTTGACACTGAAGATATTGTCCACTTTCCTTGGCTATAAAACCTCATCTTCCATCTGCCAGTTCTGCCTGATTTCATCAATGACCAGCTGCAATTCACCAACTAGGTCACCATCTTCATCATCCAGAATTACATTTTTACCAATGATATCCCAACTCTATAAACCTTATAGCCAGGTTCCACATTCGTTTACCAGAATATTCTGATTTGGAGAAGAGTTGTAGAGCAATGCATTATTTTGATTAACCGGTATGATATTGTTGATGTTATATATGTTGGAAAAGTTGAAAAATAAAAATAAATATTTACGCATGCGGAATTAAATCCACAAGAGAATTTTTTTACGAATAACACTACTACGTAGAAGTCATTTTACAATAGTTAAAAAAGAAATATCACAACGTCTGACCAACCGTTGAGGTAAGGGGTGGTTGTATGTATGTTCGTTTTTATGTAGTGTGCTATTTATTACAACGATTACTTGAAACAACAGTTGTGATATTCTTTAATGCATAACATTTAATAATGATTGTTCTAAACAACTGTTGTGATATATACATTGAATTTATTATAAATTATGTGAAATCCTTATTTCGTCAATGCTCATTAAACATATAACATTTCAATATGATCTAGAACATTATAATATGACAAATTAAATTACATTAGAAGAATGAGTTACACGTCCAATAGTAGACAAGAATTCTTCAGTCCATTATCTGCATTTCGCTCTTTAACTGTTAGAACTTAGTTTAATGCTCCTAACTCTTCAACTTCTCATTCTTTCACCTCTAGTTCATTTTGTAAAATATTATTTACTTTGCAAACAAAATTAAAGGTGGAGAAAGGGGTATTGCCCATTATCTGCATTTCGCTCTTTAAATGTTAGAACTTAGTTTAATGCTCATAGCTTTTCAACCTCTCATTCTTTCACCTCTAGTTCATTTTGTAAAATATTATTTGCTTTGCAAACAAAATTAGAGGTGGAGAAAGGGCGAAATGTAGATAACAACCTAAATTTTTTGCTTTGAAGAACTAGAAGCATTAAACCAAATTCTAACGGTTAAAGAGCGAAATGCAGATAACAACCTAAATTTTTTTTGCCTAGAATTGAACATGTAACTTGTTTTCTAATATAACTTTATCTATCATATTAAAATTTTCTAATGCAATATGAAAAGTTATATATTCGGTAAGGGGTTGGAAAATACTCAAACCATATAAGATATAATAAAATCATCTTTTAAACAAACATTAAAAACAACATTCATCAACAACATTAATCAACAACATACAAGAAACAGCAAACAACTCTTATTAAAAACAACAAAATCATCAACACATAGCATAAACTACATACAACATATAATTTTTATTAATAACAATAACATATCAACCCATTGAATGTTTCAGAAACGTACTTGTCGCATAATGACATCCAAATGAAAGGAGGATGAAACTCAAGTGAGAGCTGCAAACTTGTGTTAATTTTGAATGGATGTCATTATGGGCCTTTCACACATGTTTGCAGCGCTCCCTTTAGCTTTATCCTCATTAATTTTTTTCATTCACCATCCCTACCTACAAGTCAAAACAAGTAGAAAGTTCAAACATTGTGAAACAAGCTATTGAAACGTAAACAATAATACATAAACAAATTTTGAAACATAAACTATTGTGAAGATGAACCTGTAAGGTAGCCATTTGTTGAAATTTTATGCAACAAAAGTAACCTTTCGAATAAGACGAGCTCGCTGCATAAGTTTGGGGTTTCCATATGAGCGAAACGAGTGACAGAGATGTTAGGGTTTTGTTTTGAGAGAGATGTTAGAGTTTTGTTTTGAGAGAGATAACTATTATTTACTAAAGCAATAGATAATTTCGCTTATATATAAATATGTAACACATTTCACCACGATTGATAATACGAACCGTGATGAAATGATTACACCTTACACCACGGTAGATTATAAGAACTACGGTGATATACAAGGTCAATCCCATTATGTCACGATAAATACAAAATTGTTGGTGCTAGGATTCGAACCCTTTCACTCCATGTATATTTCACTACGATTGTTAACTATAACCGTAGAGAAATGTATTCTAGTAAATACAAAAAAATCCCCCAAAAAAGATTTATTACCACGATTAACAGGAATGCCGCTGTAATATGGTGTTACGAAAGGTCTATTTTGTAGTAGTGGTATGCGGTTTCTCTTGACAAGTTTCATCCTTTTAAACTCTTCTCCTCCGTTCATGTTGATTTTCTCTAGTTCATGGATGATGCGGTCTTTTTCGGTGAAGATGGTTAGGATAATATTTGGGCCCTAAACTCTACTTTGCGTGGCTTTGAGGTAGTGTCAGGTTTAAGTGTGAATTTCCACAAAAGCAAGATTCTAGATCTTAATTTGGTTCTTGGTTTTCTAACAGCAACCTTAGATTTTTTAACTTGTTCAATCACTCATTTTCCTTTCTCCTATCTCGGTATCCCCATTGGTGCAAATCCTCGAAGGAAATCTACTTGGATTCATATCCTCTCTAAATTGCAGAGTAGGCTCAATTCGTGGCGCAGAAAATTTGTTTCTTACGGTGGGAGAGTGACTCTCTTAAACTCTGTCTTAAATTCCATACCTTTGCTCCTCTTTTCCTTCTACTGGCCCCCAAAGCTTGTGATCGTTGAGATAATTCAAATTTAACGTGCGTTCCTTTGGAAGGGCGAGAAAAACAAATGAAGAATAATTTTGGTTTATTGGGAGACTATTTGTAAATTTAAGCTTAAAGGTGGATTGAGAATCAACCATTGCGAGCATTTCAACTTAGCGTTGTTATCCATGTGGACTTGGAGAATCCTCAATGAACATAATTCTCTTTGGAGCTTTGTCCTTGCGTTTAGATACAGAAACATTAAAGCTCTCTGCCTTGACCATCTTGCTTCCTCTAATAATAGGCACACTTCCTTATGGTGGAAATATTTGAGGATTGATTTAGTCAATGGTGGTGGTATAACTAGCTAGTTCATTAATTCAATTTCCTACAAACTTGGAGTCGGTATTGAGATTGACTTCTGGCGGCACATGTGGCTTGGTCCTCATCCATTCAAAGCTCTTTATCCTACTCTATTTGAATTTGTTGCAGGTCCTAGAACTTTGATTCACTCCTTAGGCGACGGTTCAATGATTATTGAAATTGGGACTTAAATTTTGATGTAGATTCTTTATCAGCTCTAGCCAATATCGATTTAGAATAAATTCTCCCTGTGATTAGTCTTGTTTCTCCCAATCTTGATGTGTTGGATTCCTTTTTCTAGTGGCCTGGTCCGAAGGAGTTTTCTGTCAAATCCAGTAACTCTTCTGCAGTGTCGGGTCTTTCATCTACCCTCTCTAAGACTTTGCAGCTTATTTGGAAATCTGGTATCCCAAGCAACATTAAATTTTTTATTTGACATCTATTGTTAGATAAGTTTCCTACTTGTTCGGAGCTGCATAAACGTGGTGTGGTTAATGGGACTCATAAATTTAGTGTGTCCTTTTTGCTTCCTCTCTGAAGAAACTTCTCATCATCTGCTTTTTAATTGTTTTGTATCTGCTCGCATTTGGTGTGAGGTCTTGGCTTGAATTGGAATTGGTGGTTCTCTAGTTGAGCTATCTCCTATCGATCACTATTGGTTCTTCACAAATCACGTCAATTTCAAGCTTATTAACAATTGTAGAATTCTTTTATGGACCTCTGTATTATGGAAACTATGGATTACCAAAAACACAATTCTGATTAAGGGTGATTTTTTTAGTTGATATGGATATAGTTAGGAAGGTGAAAGTCTCCACTTGGGACTGATTTGGTGTTTCTTGTAAGGGTATTTTTCTCTTTAGTCTTTAAGACTGGTTTTCAAACCTTTTAAGGTGTATTATTGCTATTTGAGTTGGGTTGTTTTATTTTGTTTTTTTGTTAAATATGTAATTCATTGTTTTAGAAAGATTAGATTTGATTTGATTTAGAAATATCAGACTTGATTTAGAAAGATTAGATTAGATATTTTTGGACTTTTATAGTTTGGGCTTTAGCTTGAGATGCAAGTTAACCTAAATCTATAAATAGGGAGGAACCATTATCATTGTAATAATCAAGTTTGATAATCATGGTTTTGCAGTTGCAAAGTGATAATAAAATTCTACAATTGCGGGCAGAGAGTTACTCTGCAGTTCATACTTATCTTCTTTAAACATGTTCTTGTTTTTGTTCATTCTCATTACATAACAATATTGAGATCAAGATTGAGAAGAATTCACCATAGATCGTGGTTGAATTCCAACATCTGGTATCTAGAGCTCCGGTTACGATTCAAGGAAGCAAAACTGCGATGGCGATGAATCATCCAAACGGGCACTTTCCGACGAACCTTCCGATTCTCAAGAAAGATAATTATGAGAATTGGTGCAAGCAGATTAAGGTGGTTTTCTGTTACCAAGATCTTTGGGATCTTGTGAAGGAGGTATTATCACCGCTTACAGAAACTGCGACAGATCAGGAGAAAGCAACATATAAAGAATTGAAGAAGAAAGATTATAAAGCTCTCTTTATAATCCATCAATATGTTGATCCAGATAATTTTGAAAAGGTTAGTGATGTAGAATTAGCAAAAGAAGCTTGGGAGATTCTTGAAAAATCGTTTGGAGGCGCAGAGAAGGTGAAAGAGGTGAGGTTACAAACTCACAAAAGGACTTATAAAATGCTTCAGATGGAAGACAATGAAAGTATAACAGATTTCTTCACCAGAGTTACAAATTTGGTGAATCAAATCAAGGTATGTGGATAAGTGTTGACATCAAGACCAGTTATGTCAAAAATCTTGATGTCATTGGCTCCAAAATTCGACCACGTGGTAGTAGCCATAGAAGAGTCGAAAGACTTTTCAGTATTGACGAAGGAAGAGCTTCAAGGAACGCTTGGGTCTCATGAATAAAGTATGGCTAAAAGAGCTGCAGGAAAGTTGAAGAGTGATATGGCTTTGCAGGCACAGTCAGAAAAAAAAAGGAAAGGCAAAGGAAGCTGGAATGGCAACAAAGGTAGAGGAGGCTACAACAATTCGACTGGTCGAAATCAACATGAAGGAAACAGGTTGAATCAGAGAAAACCCTATAACCAAGGCAACCAAAGAGGTGGTGTTGCAGGTAGAGGAAGGGGTGTTGGTCGAAAGCCTGACAAAAGTCACATTCAATGTTTCAATTGTCAGAAATATGGTCATTATTTTAGTGATTGTCCAAAAAAGAAGAAGAATCAAGAAACTAATGTAAAACAGGCAAAACATGAAGAATAAGAGATGTTGCTGATGGTCACAACAAAAGACGAAGAGAGATTCCAGGACCAGTGGTACTTGGACTCAGGATGCTCATCACATATGACTGGAAGAAAAGATTGGTTTGTCAACATGAATCCCTCGTCGAAGAACACAATGAAGTTTGCAAATGACAACACTCTAGCAGCTGAAGGTGTTAGTGATGTTCAGATCGTGAGGAAGGATGACAAGAAATTAATAATTTCCAATGTGTTATTCATACCAGTCATGAAAAGTAACCTGCTCAGTATATGACAGCTTGTCGAAAAGAACTACAAGGTAGCTGTCGAAGACAAGATGATGAGAGTTCTCGACGCAGGTGGTAGGTTGATCGTGAAGGCTCTAATGTCTCAAATATGACCTTTAAGATTGAACTCAATGTGATGGAGCACAAGTGCCTAACAACTGCAGTCGACAAAGATGAATGGTTATGGCATTTTCGACTAGGCCATCTCAACTTCAATGACATCAGAGAGCTAAAGAGAAGAAATATGGCTTCAGGATTACCTAAAATCAACATTCCAAGTGAAGTCTGTGAAGAGTGTGTTCAGTCGAAACAACACAAGAATAGCTTCAGCAAGGATGCAGGAAGGAAGTCGAAGGAAATTCTGGAAGTCATATACTCCTATGTATGTGGTCCAATCCAGGTAGATTCGATTGCAGGCAACATATACTTTGTCACGTTCATAGATGATTACAGTCAAAAGTTGTGGACTTACCTCATCAAGAAGAAAAGTGATGTGATAAAGGTATTTGCCAGATTCAAATCTATGGTCGGAAGACAGAGTGGTCGAAATCCAAAAATTCTGAGGACTGATGGTGGTGGAAAGTATGTGTCAAAAGTGTTCGATGCATTATGTGAAAAAGAAGGGATTGTGCATGAGGTGGTGTCACCCTACATTCCAAAGCAAATGGGAATTGCAGAAAGAAAGAACATAACCATTATAAACATAGTGAAAAGTATGTTAAATGGAAAGCATCTACCCAAAGAATTATGGGGAGAAGCGGTTTCGACAGCAACATGCATATTAAACAGATGTCCGACGAAGAAGCTTGAAGGAATCACACCAGAAGAATGTTGGTCTGGTGTCAAGCCTAGCCTCAGTCAGTTGAAGGTGTTTGGATCTATAGCACATAGACATGTGTCAGATCAGTTGAGAAGGAAACTTGATGACAAGTCGAATCAGACGATCTTAATTGGATATCATTCGACTGAAGGATACAAGTTGTTCGACCCAGTGAACAAGCAAGTAGTGATCAGCAGGGACGTGATCATAGATGAGCTGAAAGAATATGATTGGACTGAGAATGTCAAGAGGGATTCAGTGAGAATATTTGTGAAGAACCAATCACTGAAGTCGAAAGAAAAGTTCGACAGGAAAAAGTCAGAGATGAAGCAGGCCCAAGCAGACCTTGACGAACAAGACACATTCCTGCAAGGTTGCAAGAATTTGTGATTACATCATATGATGTGGTCAATGAAGAGGGTGAGCTGGTACATTATGCTTTCTACGCAGATGTTGAACCAGTCAATGCAGCTGAGGCATTGAAAGATTTGAAGTGGGTGAAAGTAATGAATGAGAAGTTAGACTCCGTCGAAGTCAACAACACTTAGTCACTTGTCGAATTGCCTCAAGGAAAGAAGGCAATTGATGTGAAATGGGTTTACAAGGTGGAAGTGAATCCTAAAGGAGAGATAACTCGACACAAGGCGGGACTTGTGGCGAAAGGATTTCTACAGAAGGAAGGAATCGACTTCGACGACGTTTTTGCACTTGTTGCTTGGATCAAAACTATTAGATTGGTTGTTGGTCTAGAAAACATGAATAATTGGCACACATGTCAGATGGATGTGAAATGTTCATTCCTGAATGACCTCTTAGATGAAGAGGTTTATGTCGCACAACCAGCTGGGTATGTGAAATGAGGCGAAGAAAAAAAGGTGTACAGGTTGCATAAAGCTCTGTATGGACTTAAGCAAGCTCCAAGAGCTTGGAATAAGAGAAACGACAGCTTCTTAAGGGAGAAGAAATTTGTGAAGCGTACGACTGAGCATGGAGTGTATGTAAGAAGAAGCATTAGTGAATTACTTATATTATGCCTCTATGTCGATGACTTGTTGATAACAAGAAGTCACAAGAAGGAGATCGAAGACTTCAAACATAACCTGAGTGAGGAGTTTGAAATGTCAGACTTGGGAGACCTCTCATATTTCCTTGGCATCAAATTCTACAAGACTAGTAGAGGTTTGATGATGCACTAAAGAAGATATGCAGGCAAAATACTCAAGAGATTCGAGATGCAAGATTGCAACCCAACTTCGACTCCAACTGAGACCAGATTGTAACTATCGAAAGATTCAGATGAAGATTGTGTCGACCCAACCCAATACAGAAGACTTATTGGGTCACTTCAATACCTTTGTCACACAAGGCCTAACTTAACATACAATGTGGGTGTGGTAAGTAGATTCATGCAAAAGCCAAAGGTATCACACCTAGCAGCGACGAAGAGGATACTGAGGTATCTAAAAGGAACTTTCGACTACGAAATTTTGTTTCCTGCAGCTGATGAAGAAAAAGAATGCAAGTTAGTGGGATACACTGGCTCAAGTTGGTGTAGTGATGTTGAGGATAGAAAATTCACAGCTGGCTATGTGTTTATGTTAGGTGGTGCACCAGTTGCTTGGAGTTCGAGAAAGGAGCCAGTAGTGGCATTGTCATCATGTGAAGCAGAATATATAGATGCTTCTCTTTATGCATGTCAAGCAACCTGGATGGTGAACCTGGTCGAAGAGATCATAGCGAAGAGTCATGGAGCAATTACCACGAAGATCGACAACATGTCAGCTATCAACTTGGCGAAGAATCCAATAGCACAGGTCGAAGCAAGCACATCGAAATGAGGTTCCATTATCTTCGAGAACAAGTAGCGGAAGGGAAGATGAACTTAGAACACTACAGAACTGAGAATCAGATTGCCGACATCATGACGAAGGAAGTGCCAATCGAAGTGTTCAAGAAGCTAAGGTCTATGATGAATGTAGATAGTTCAGATACAATGAATTAGAAGGTGTGTTAAATATGTAATTAATTGTTTTAGAAAGATTAGATTTGATTTAGAAAGATCATATTTGATTTAGAAACATTAGATTAGATATTTTTGGGCTTTTATAGTTTGAGTTTTAGCTTGAGATGCAAGTTAACCTAAATGTATAAATATGGAGGAACCTTTATCATTGTAATAATCAAGTTTGATAATAACAATTTTGTAGTTGCAAAGTGAGAATAAAATTTCACAGTTGTGGGCAGAGAGTTACTCTGCAGTTCATACTCATCTTCATAACAATCTTGAGATTAAGATTGAGAATAATTCACCATAAATCGTAGTTGAATTCCAACAGTTTCCCCCCTTCTCCTCTTTTCGTTGTATTGGAATGAGCATCCATAATCCTCTTTTCAATACATCTCTTTGCTTAGAAAAAAAATTATTATTCAAAATTTCTAATTTTTACAATAACAAAACTGATCGTGAAGGCTGGATCAGATCCTGTTGAAGTGGGCCACCAAGTACGTCTGAGGTGCTGGGCGTATGAAGAGGAGGAGGGGGTGTACCTGCAAGGCACTCCGACGCACAAATAAGAAAGGGTCAGAGAAAAGGGGCAAGTACAAAGCATGAGTTTCAAGGGTGATTTTTTTTGGATACCTGACCCTCTCAAGTGAGAGGGTTTATATAGTGCCCCCAGTGCGTGGCCAACGGTCCTATTTTCGGGGCGAAATAACCGTTTTCCCGAAGAAATAGGTAACTGCCCAAACTAGCCGTTATGTCGGGCAGGGTGCCCAAAACTAGCCATTATGTCGGGCATAGGCATAGTTTCGGGCACCTACCCATAGCTGCTCGGGGAGTGTATGAGCCGTGCGGAACGGGCAGCAGTTCTGGGGAGGACTGTGCAGTCCTTGTCCGGCTGGAGGGGCAGAAAGGTAACTTTCTCCCTTTGGTGGATTGGACCTAGGCATTTGGGCCGTTACTGCAGCAGAAATGGATTGGGCCATGCCTGGCCATTGGCCCAGTCCAGAACAGGAGCCCCCCAAGTCGTTGCTCCCAAGCATGGGAGTGGTGACTTAAGGACAGCTCGCGGCTCCGGGGAGCTAACATAAGGTCGCCGCTTAGCGACGTAGGAAGTTTGTCACGTGGTGCCCGTTGCCTTTGGTGTCCGTGATGTTCCTGACCGTGATAGACCTGCCCGTCGTACGGGGAGAGTAACGGTTAAAAGGAATTGGAAAAGTTAGGGCGCCACGTGTGCATAGAGTTCTGTGCAGCAGTTGCTAGGCAATGATGGCTAGTTAATAACCATCATGACCTACGAGGGCGTGCCATCGCACGTGCCCCTCTGTATAAAAAGGGGAGACCCGTCAACTTTTCCGGCCACCGTCTCAACTCCGGGCAACCACTTTTCATCCCTTTAACCCAAGTAAGTTCGTTGATTTTGCTCTGATTTACTCTTTTTGATGATCAATGGTAGATTGCATGCGGTTAGGACTAGGTTTAGAGGACGATTATCTTCGTTTCTGGCGGTTGTTGGTGGTGGACGGTGGTTATGCCATTTTCCACCTCTGATGCGTCGCTGGGCTTTTTAGGATGTTTTAGTGAGGAGGGCAGTTCACGGCGTCGTTGCGACGACGATGCATGTGTAACCGCCGTGATCTTTCATCTTCTGGGTTGATGATGAATTATCCGGTCGAATACTCCCAGATTCCGGTGAAGCTTTGCAGTTTCCGGTGGAGCTTCAAACGGAAACTGGGTATGAGCACGGGGAAGTTCCTCGCCTGGGAGTAATTTGTCTCGAGCATCTCCTCACGGGGAGGTTTCTGAATTTTTCTTTTGATGTTAGGGCTTAGTCCAGGGACGCCGTCCTCAGCCCTTTGCGCGCCCTTTCACTTAACTAGCGGTGGAAGGGTGGATTTGATCTATCGTCGAATTCACTTTTTCTCTGCTTTTAAGGTGATCAATATGGCGATGGGGCCAGATGGAGAAATTATCCTGGATTCGTCCGAGGAAGAAGCAAGTTCCTCGGACAGAAGTAGTTCGACAACTTCAAGTATTCCCAGCGAGGTCGGGGAGGAAGAGGAATTGGAATATAGGGAAGAGGATGTCGTCGAGGAATCCACAGAGGAGTGGGAGGCGGATGAACCATACGAGCATGTGTCCGAGTTTGCTTCGTATTTTGGGGATGTTTTCTTGGTAGTCGGGCCAGAGGGGGAGTGGAAGGTGCACTTTCCCATCGAGGATGAAAGGGTCTGTACGAATTATGGGGAGCGCTTCACTATGTATGAATACGCGTTCAAGGAGCTGGGAATGAGGCTTTCGTTCACTGATTTTCAGCAGTCTGTGTTCGTACACTTGAATTTGGCCCCGACACAGTTGCATCCGAACTCGTTGGCCTTTATACGGGCGTTTGAGCTGACCTGTAATTTCTTGAAGATAGGGGCTACTCTTCCCTTGTTCTTCACTGCCTTCCACCTTCAACGGCAGCCGACGGGGAAGAAGTACGGTTAGGTCTCGTTGAAGCAGCCTTGTAAGTTGTTCAAGCCCTTCTCGGAATCGATACAGACATTCAAGGAGAGGTATTATATTATAGAGCCCGTGTCAGAAGCTTCCCAGGACAACACTTATGTATGGGAGATCGAGGTCGATGAGGATGGTAACGACCTATGCGACGAGGATGGGAAGTATATCGGGGAGAGACTGCGGAAGTTCCCCTTCCACTAGGGGCCCGCCCATTTTACCAAGAAGCCAAACGAGTATGTCTTCCAGCCGCACAACTTGGAACAACAGGATGCTGCCTCCTACGAAAAGCTGGTAAAGTACGTTAGCTCGTTTCGTCTCGCAGAGTGCGTCATGAAGAAGGGGGAGCCGATCCTCGAGGATTATGGCAGCAGACGCGTGGAGTATCATTTTATCAACACCAAGGCGCTTCTGGAGTGCAAGACTCTCGCAGACGCTCATAAATTGCTCAGTAGTCTTAGTGATTCTGACATGCCCGACGTATTTTGTCTTCGCTATCTAATGTTTTTTATTTTGTTTGTGCAGGTGAGATGCCTTCTGCTCACGAGAGAATGGTGAAGAATGCTACCGCGAGGAACAAGTTTGGAACGGTCATCCCCAAACCTCGATTCACTCAGCGTGCCCCTACTTCTTCTCAGCCAGCTTCGGGGAGTGCATCGCATATCCCTGCTCAAAGCTCTCCCTTGCCGTTGGCCTCCAAGTTTAAACGGGCTAGGCCCAGTGAAGCGGTGGATCTCAGCCGGGCACCGGAGAAGGTAAAGTTTGAGCTTCCTCCGTGCATCCTTGACAGGAAGTTCTTCGAAGAGACTTCTTTGGTCATGCCTCGGGCGGATTCTTTACAACTGCAGGGTTTGGATCGTCCAAGTAAGAAGGCGCTAGTGGCCCAGGATACTTCTGTGAGAGCAAGAATTGTCTCTACAAGTCAATCTATGTTTTGATGATAACAATAAGTATTTGTGAAAGAACCATTTTATGGTCTAACATGTGTTGTGTGCAGATCATAAGAACTAAAGACATCAGAACCAACATACACCAGCTAGATGTACTATGATTGAATATATACATATGCAAAGTTACTATGTGTGACTAAAGTCGCGAGAAGCAAGAACGCTTCTTTATTTAGTCATGATCAGCCAGATCCAAGGATGCCAAGATTCCTGTTGCAATGCTCTTGTGGATGCACTCTGAAAGTGATTGAGATTCTGAAGATATCGAAGCTTCTGAAGAAGTACACTCTGAAAGAACCAAAGTACGGAAGACTCCTATGACATGAAGTTCTGATGGTTGAAGGCACTGAAGACCAAGTGCAGAAAGAATCTAAAGACTGATGAGTTCAGAAGATCAAGGTTTCAAATAAGAAGTTCTGAAGACTCTGAAGACAGGCTTTGAAGATTCGAAAGACTTGAAGCAGAAAAGGATAACGTTCTTAAAGACCAAGTGCTGAAGTTCTGAAGACTAATTCCTAATGGACTTCTTCAATCGACTGAAGACTTGAAGCATCAGATATTCTACTATGAAGACTCTACTCATGCTTCATCAAATTAACATCAGAAGCCACTGATGTTTTGAAGTCTAAATATTACCGTTGTGAGTTAAATGTACACACTGCCCAAGAAAAGATGTCCGGTCACTTCTTCCTCTGCAAAAAGAAGATGTGTCAGTACAACTCATTATATCACAACGTCTCATTTCCAAACAGCCAACAGTATTCTCTAACGGCTATATTTCTACTGGCTATTTAATGGAAAGAGTTTTTGCTTCTGATGTGTCGATCACTTGTAGAAACATGAACCGAATGTTCATCTAGAAAACTGACCAAGTCATTGTGAAGATAGCAACAACGATGAGTTCTCGTTGTAACACTTAACATATTCAGAGCTATCATTATTTCACTAATGGCGATTGTTGTTGAAACTCAAGAAGACAAATCAACACAACAACAACAATCAAACAGAAGCTGTTGATGAAGAAGACAACATTGAAGATCTGTCAAGTCATCAACCTACCTTCTCGTCAAGACTACATTGAAGATCTGAAGCAAGGAGTTGAAGCTTGCTCAACCAGAAGACAAAGAAGAAGAAGATCTACAAGATGTCGACAATTGTAATATCTAAATACATCTTTGTAGTTTCTTAGGAAAGCAAGGAGCTGATTGCTCAAAACTTGCTTGAACACATGTGTGTGTTCTTTGTACTTAAACTTAGGAGAAATTTGTTTATTAAGAAGCACAATTTGTAATCTCCAGTTTTCCAATTCAACTAAATGAATTGAGACTCCTCAAGTGAACGTTATATCCTGATGGGATCCCTGAACGGTTCAGCTGTGAGTTGAGGCCCTTGAGTAGATCACGTGGTGATTAGATACTTGAGATGACAATGGTCGGGTGTCATTGTGGAAAATCCTGAAATAGGGTCAGTAGCGTTATATTCACTAAGTTGAATCCCTGAACGTCTAGCTACGAAAGCCTAGCAGTCGATCTTAAAGAGATTGGAACCTACAGGTCAATGTTCGTTATATTCATTAAGTTGAATCCCTGAACGGTTCATTGTGTTGTTAGTCACAATGCGGTTGTGCAAGTTGTTAGTCACCGGCGTGGCCTGTGCAAGTGTAATCATGATTTGATTATAGTGGATTAAGTACTTGTGTTCAAGGCGAAATCACCTGAGGAGGGTGGACTGGATTAGCCCGCGTGGTGAACCAGGATATATGGTGTGCCCTTTACTCTCTTGCTTAACATCTCTATTTATGTTTCTGCATTGTCTATCAGAACCTCATGTTAAGCAAAGTCAGAAACTTGCAGCCTATCTCTGATAAGCTTCCGCACTGCAAGTTCTGAGTATCGTATCTTATGATCAGAACCTATATGGTTCTCATGCTCTATAGTTAAGAGTTCAGAATCTCTCAACGAACATTAAAGGTTCTTGAGTGTCTCTTTAACAAGATGCAAAAAGTTACAAAAAGAGTAAATACACAATTCAACCCCCCCTTTCTTATGTCTTTCTCGCACCTTCAACTTCTGCTTTGGTCAGAATGCTGGAGATGGCGGCTGTATATGCCGAAGGGGACTTTGTAACTGAGTCTGAATTAAGAACTGCCCGGGCCACCATAATGTCTCTCAAGGAAAAGAAGAAAAAGGCCTCGGAGTTGGCGAGGAGTTCTGATGAAGCCCGAAAGAAGGCAAATGAGGAGGTGAACAGGCTGAAGGAAGAGAATTCGACGCTGGATGCGGATGAGGAGCTGGTCGAGCAACTGAGGTTGGCCAATGCTCCTGGCGAAGATGAGCCTGACGATGTGAAGGAGTTAAAGACAAGGTCTGAGTTGGTTGCCCGTATGTTGGCGGCCGAGGATGACAATATCGTCATTGCGGACGAATCCTTCAAGAACGCCGTGTCTCAACTGCGAGTGGTGAATCCTGAGCTTGATTTTACCACTGAGGGTACCCACTATCTGGCGCATGTTGACGGTGGTCGTATCGTTAGGCCGGATACCCTCCTCGAAGAGCATGTCGAGAGTCAGCCCGTGGAAAGCCAAGAGCCTCAGCCAACCTCCGAGCATGTCGACCAAGTGGACGAGTGAAGGTTTTTTCTGTTGTCGTTGTAATTTGTCTGGCCTGCGTGCCGTGTATTTGTTGTAACCTATTTTGGGGGGCATGGCCCCCGGTTTATGTAATCCAGTACAATCATGGTCCTAGTGGCCATTTATCACATTTAAATTATGTGTCCGGTCCTGGTGGCCGGTTTTGCTATTTACATGGTTTTACTTGCTTTTATTTTCTGCTAAGTGTTGTACTCATGCTCGTTGTGAATGTATGTCTGCCTGTGCTAGGGAGTATTTGACTTATGTGAAGTTTCAGGGGATTGCTCGTTGTAGATGTGTTTGGAAGTGAAGGGTACTAGTCGAACGACTAGGGAATATCCTGGCGGGGATGCGGAGCTCAGGTCGCGTTTGAGGCCTGAGTTTGCGGCGTGAACGTCCCATCGCGAGCTGGGGTTCTGCCAGTCATGATACTTTGACGATGGTGATGCTCGATTGAGGACCGCTGTCGAGCAGATACTCGGCTCGTTACTGAGCGGGGTTCTGCTTTATTGGTATGCGACGCTTGTACCTAGGCGTGTATAATGGTCGGTAACTGACTTTCGTCATCACGACGCGTCGAACCGAGAATTAGGGCCTTAGCTATAGTATTGTTTTGGATTTTCGGCGTTCCATGGTCGAGCAAGTTCTTCCCCATTGAGATGTTCTAGGTAGTAGGCCCCGTTCTCCGTTTTTTCTCGGATGCGATAATGTCCTTCCCAGTTGGCGGCTAGCTTGCCTTCACGAGAGTCCTTATGGTTTCTTCTTAGGATGAGGCCGCGCACATCGAACTCTCGTCGTATGACTTTGGCATTGTGCATGATGGAAATTTTTTGTTTTAAGGAGGCTTCACGGAGAGTCGCCCCTGTTCGAATTTCCTCAACGAGGTCGAGTTCCTCCCTTAATGCTTCATCATTCATTTCCTCTTCTAGGGGTGACTCTGTTCGCCTAGAGGGTATGTGAACTTCGACGGGGATTACAGCCTCGGTCCCGTATGCTAGACCAAAAGGTGTTTCCCTGGTTGTAGAGTGTGGAGTTGTGCGGTATGCCCATAAGACACTGTGCAGCTCCTCGACCCAAGCCTTCTTTGTTTCGTCCAACCTTCGTTTGAGGCCTCGAAGGATGACCCGGTTAGCTGTTTTAGCCTGCCTGTTTGTTTGAGGATGCTCGACGGACGCGGAGTGTTGCTTCGTGCCCAGTTGGGCGACGAAGTCCTGGAACTTCCTGTCCGTGAATTGTGTCCCATTGTCCGTTACTATCGCTTGGGGGATACCGAAACGTGCAAGGATCTTTCGTTTGTAGAAACGTAGTATATTGAGGGCAGTTATTTTGGCTAGAGCCTCCGCTTCTATCCATTTTGTGAAGTAGTCTACGCCCACTATTAGGTATATGTTCTGATTTGATCCTACCACGAAAGGTCCTAGGATGTCTAGGCCCCACCAGGAAAATGGCCACGGGGAGGACATAGCCTTGAGCTCGTTAGGTGGAGCTAGGTGCATGTCCCCGTGCCGTTGGCATTTATCGCATTTCTTCACGTGTTTTTTAGCGTCGTGCTGCATGGTCGGCCAGTAATATCCTGCTCGGAGGGCCTTTCGGGCAAGGGACCTTCCACTGAGATGCTGGGCATTGATTCCTTCATGGATTTCATGCAAGATGTGAGCGACCATTTCTTCCTAGCCGCATTTGAGCAGCGGAATAGAAAATCCTCGCCGGTAGAGTTTATCTTCGACTACGACATAAGAGCAGGCTCTTCGCCTAACCACACTGGCCTCCTTGGTGTCGGATGGGAGTTCGTCCTTGGCGAGGTAGTTGTAAACGGGGTCATCCAACAATTGTTGTCGCCGATCATGTGTACGTCGAGGGTCGGGGAAGCCTTCTCGATGCTGGGTCGAGGTAGAACCTCCTGTATAATGGACTTGTTTCCGCCTTTCCTCTTTTTACTAGTCAGTTTGAACAAAACATCTGATCGGACATTGTGTTTGCGGGGAACATGTTTCACTTCTACCGTTGTGAACTTCGCCATTTCCTTTTTGACCAGGGCTAAGTATTCGGTTAGGTTGTCCTTTTTTGCTTGATATTCTCTTCGGACCTGAAGGACCACGAGTTGTGAATCTGTGCAAATGACGACTTCTTCTGCGCCTAGGTCCTCGGCTAGATGTAGTCCAGCGAGGAAGGATTCGTACTCAGCCAGGTTGTTAGAGGTGGGGAAGGACAGGGTGAGCGACACTTCAACGATGATTTCTTCGTTGCTTTCCAGTATGATGCCCGCACCGCTTCCTGCCGAGCTGGAGGCACCGTCCACGTAAATGGTCCATTTGCGCGCTTCGCTCGCGGGGGAGTCTGCGATGAAGTCGGCCAGAGCCTGGGCCTTGAGGGCTTTCCTGCTTTCATACTGGATGTCAAATTCGGACAGTTCAAGCGACCATTTGAGCATTTTACCGGCCATGTCTGGCCGTCCCAGCAGCTGCTTTATGGGTTGATCTGTTCGAACTACGATCGTGTGGGCTAGGAAGTAGTATCTTAATCTTCTGGCTGCATTGATGAGGGCCAGAGCCACTTTCTTTATCTGTTGGTATCTTAACTCTGGTCCTTGCAGTGCTTTGCTCGTGAAATATATGGGCTTCTGCCCGTTAGGTGTCTCGCGGATGAGAGCGGCGCTTACTGGTTCGGTTGCTACGGCGAGGTACAGGTACAAAGTTTCGCCATTGTCCGGGAGAGAGAGGACTGATGGCTCTGAGAGCTCCCGTTTCAGATGGAGATGAGCCTTGTCACATTCCTCGGTCCATTCGAACACTGCCTCCCTGCAGAGGAGTTTGAAGAACGGTAAGGCGTGCTGGGCAGATTTGGCCACAAAACGAGATAATGACGCGAGCATCCCGTTGAGGGATTGGATGGATTTCTTTGACTTGGGCGTTGGAAACTCGGAAAATGCTCGACATTTATCGGGATTGGCTTCGATTCCTTGTTCTGTTAAATAGAAGCCAAGGAATTTTCCTGCTCGGACACCGAACGTGCACTTCTCCGGGTTAAAAAGCATTTTGTATTTTCTGGCCTGTTCGAAGACCTTTCTCAAATGGGAGGTGTGATCGGTTTCCTCGTGGAATTTTACGATCATGTCGTCCATATAGACTTCAAGCATGTCACCTATTTTTCCCCGGAAGACCTTGTTCATCATTCTTTGATAGGTCGCTCCGGCGTTCTTCAGGCCGAAGGGCATTACGTTGTAGTAATAGTTGCCCGATTCAGTCATGAAGGCCGTGTACTTTTTGTTGGCCATCGCCATTGGAATTTGATTATAGCCTGAGTAGGCGTCCATGAACGATAAAAGTTTAAAATTGGCAGAATTATCAATAAGTTTATCAATATTGGGGAGGGGATAGGCATCCTTCGGGCATGCCTTATTAAGGTCGGTGTAGTCAATGCACATTTCCCATTTGCCATTAGATTTCTTTACAAGTACAACGTTGGACAGCCAAGTGGTATACTTGGCCTCCGATATAAATTTTGCCTCGAGGAGGTCTTTTACAGCTTTTTCTGTAGCCTCCGTTTTCTCCGGAGACTGCTTTCTCCTACGTTGTGCTATGGCCTTGACGACGGGGTCAATTGTCAGTTAGTGGCAGGCGAAGGACGGGTCCAAGCCGGGCATCTCGGCGGTGCTCCAAGCGAAGAGGTCGGCGTTCTCACGGAGGCATATTTTGAGCTGCTTCCTCGCGATGTCGGGCAGGCCTGCTCCAATCTTCACTCCCCGCTGAGGGTCATCGCCGAACAAAACAAGCTCGAAGTTGCCATCCGGGCTCTGACGAGCAAAGGTATGCTCGAGTTTGGAGATCCCCCGAGGAGCTCTTCCCGATAGAATGAGATGGGGATAGAGCCCTTCTGGGCTTGATCGAGCGTGGTCATCTTATTGGAGCTTGTGTTGATTAAATGCTCGAATTTTCATTTCACGGAGCCCACCGTGACTTTATTGAAGCCTCCGCCAGAGATGACCATAGCGGAGGGAAACGTCTCCCACGGGCTGTGGACCGCGAAATAGGCAGGGGCACTGAGCATGTCCGGGACGTAGAAGTTCTATGGTCGCGATACGGACATATCGACCTGGATGTTGGCCTCTTCCGAAGAAGGCACCTCTTCCTCTATTTTCTTGGACTCCTGGGCGTCCTGCCGAGGAGTGTCTTTCTTCTTCGCGAACTGTTTCAGGTGGCCGTCCCTGATCAGTATCTCGATAGCATCCTTTAAATGGATGCAGTCTTTGGTAGTGTGGCTGTGACTCTTATAGAAATAACAGTACTTCGATTTGTCGGCGTTGGGTTTGGCCGACAGTTGTTTGGGGAAGCGGACCCCTGCTTGTTTAAATTCCGAATTTGCGCATTCAGACAGTATCTTCTCCCTTGAGACAGTGAGGGGGGTGTAATCGTGGAATCTCCCAGAGGGTCCCTAGCTGTCGCGGGAGTCCCGAGGACGGTCTTCGCGTCTTCTTTCGCCTCGACGAGATGTCGAGGCTTCTTTGCCTCTGGAGGCCCGAACGTTCTCCTGATGGCGTGACGCTCGGACGTTGCTGGCCGCAACCTTCTCTTCGTACTGAATGTGCGATTGGGCTTTGAAGAGGAGGGCATCTAGGTTCCTCGGGGGTGCGAGGCCGACGAACTTAGAAAACTCTGAGCCCGGGCGGAGTCCTTGCTCGAGCATAAACCTTTTCATCTCGTCTGTTGTAGGGACCCGTACTGCTTCATTGTTGAACCTCTCGATGTATGCGCGGAGAGGTTCGTCCTTTCCTTGGATTATGGCCCCAAGGGAGGCCTTAGTCTTGGGGTGACGGCGGGAAGTTGTGAAATGCCGTGAGAACATTCTGCCTAGTTGTCACCATGAGGTAATGGATTCTTCAGGCAACTGCTTGTACCACGTCATCGCCCCTTTTCCGAGTGTGGTCGGAAATAGCCGGCACTTGATGGCGCCCTGGACGCCGCGATAGTCTAGAAGTGCATCGATATTCTCGATGTGTTCGTCAGGGTCCGTCGTACCGTCGTACGTGCCTAGTGACGGGGGCTTCTCCAGGCCCTTAGGGAGACGGGTTGCCAAGATTTCCTGGGACAATGGGCCGCGAGACTCATCATCGCTGCTGGAACTGGTGAATGACGGGGACCGAAGGGTACGCTCGCGGCGGCGGTTCCTTCGGGGAGAAGGTGAGCGGTTCTTTCGGGGAAAAGGTGACCGAGCCCGGCCTTTAGACCTGACCGGGGGTGACTGCTCGTCCATTTGGGTCCTCTTGTGACCGGGAGAGTGCTGGTTACGCGAGGAAACTTGGTCACGCTTCCGGACGGCGCTAGAGTCAGGTTCTTGGCGCAGTCTTCGGTCGATATCACGTCGGGGCTGCGGGTTCCTTGATCGTCGTTGGTTCCTCCTCGGAGGAGGGGATCTTGGACGGGTGGATTCTTCTAGCACCCAGATCCTTTTGTTCTGCTACCGGATCAGGGTGTTGGTTTTGTTGATTGCCTCCAGGAGGGCTACCACGACCGGGTCGGCGTTGGGTGGGAGAAGAACGAGCTGGATGTCCAGCGAAGGCTGGTTGTTGTTGCGATCAGCGGGAGTGGGGAAGGAGAAGCTGGGGCCCCGTCTCTCAGAAAACGGGCATCTCCGAGGAGAGATGATGAACCGTCGATGTCAGTTTTGCTGATGGGGGGACAACGGATTGAAGAACACCTTTGGCGTGATCTTGAGAGGCCATGATGATGATCTTGGAAGTTTGCTTTGATCTTTGATTTCCAGGGAAAGAAAGAAGGGGATAACAAGATTTCCCACAGACGGCGACACTGATCGTGAAGGCTGGATCAGATCCTGTTGAAGTGGGCCACCAAGTACGTCTGAGGTGTTGGGCGTATGAAGAGGAGGAGGTGTGGTGTACCTGCAAGGCACTCCGACGCTCAAGTAAGAAAAGGTCAGAGAAAAGGGGCAAGTACAAAGTATGAGTTTCAAGGGTGATTTGTTTTGGATACTTGACCCTCTCAAGTGAGAGGGTTTATATAGTGCCCCCAGCGCGTGGCCAACGGTCCTATTTTCGGGGCGAAATAACCGTTTTCCCGAAGAAATATGTAACTGCCCAAACTAGCCGTTATGTCAGGCAGGGTGCCCAAAACTAGCCGTTATGTCGGGCATAAGCATAGTTTCGGGCACCTGCCCATAGCTGCTCGGGGAGTGTATGAGCCGTGCGGAACGGGCAGCAGTTCCGGGGAGGACTGTGCAGTCCTTGCCCGGTTAGAGGGGCAGAAAGGTAACTTTCTCCCTTTGGTGGATTGGACCTAGGCATTTGGGTCGTTACTGCAGCAGAAATGGATTGGGCCGTGCCTGGCCATTGGTCCATTCCAAAACAAAAGCTATAAATTTTCACATACAATTGTAATTTTTCAACAAAAAAAAATGGCTAAAATACAGTTTTGGTCCCCCTGTTTGTCAAAATTCACGGTTTTGGTTCCCCTGTTTTTTTTTTAACAGTTTTGGTCCCCCACCTCTCACTGTTCATGTACGGACGTGTACTGTTCATGTACGGACATGTTACTGTTCATCATTTTTTTTTGGTCAAAATTGGGGTGGGGGACCAAAACTGTTAAAAAAAAAATAGGAGGACCAAAACCGTGAATTTTGACAAACAAGGGGAGCAAAACTGTATTTTAGCCAAAAAAAAAATTGCAAAACTCTTTGAATTATAATTTTGGAATGAAAAAGTTACAAACTCTTCCGACTATTATTTTTAGAGAGAAAAATTGTAAATTTTTTCTAAACCATCACATGACACACAACTACTTGCATTACCCTCACAAAACTAAAGATACTGTAGTAAAGAAAATCAAACTAAATCTTTTTATTTATATTAATATTTAATTTGTTTTCTTTTTATCCCTATCCCATATAAAACTTGAATGAATACTATACACTCTTTCTCATCCAACAAAATCTATTATAATAAATCTTTGATTCGTACGCCATTGTGCATCACACATGTGTGTTTGTTTGCATTGCATGTGCTGTTGACCCATATTTTCTCACTCGTGTTGCATATGTCCATTCCATCCCATTACCCTAATGCTTACTTCTCTTTTTTTATTATTCCCACACGACAAACTTTATCTTCTATGTGTGTCTCTTCCATTCTAGCTTCGTGATGCCCTTCTCTTGTAGGGTATCCTTCCATGTGCTTCATCATATGCCATTTTTGTGCTATATCCTTATTTTGCTTCTTTCTTTTTCCTAAACAGAAGAAAAATATTAGGTAAATGTGTACACATTGTAGCTTTCATAGAGTAGTAGCTACTAGCTATAGTATATTTAGACTTAAATATGTCCATGATGATCTGTACACTAGATGTATATTTTTGCCTTTTTTTTCTTAAGAAAGAAAAGAATAATATATAAGCATGTTAGCTTTTACGAGTAACTTGATAAGAAGGAAAAAAAAAACTTGTATGAGTAATTAATGAAATAATTGAAATAGTTATAAAGTTAAAAATATAATTTTTAAATATTAAAGAAAGTGAGGTGGGTAGATCTATATATATTTATAATATTATTGGGGGAAGATACAATTTTAAATAAAATATAATAATATATTAGTTGATAAGCCTCCACTAGCAAGTTATCTTCTAAGTTCATCATATTGTAATGGGTCCAATCTAAAAGGACAATTTGATAGTCTCATGATCACTACTACTCATACCCCAACATATATATCACTTTTTAGTTTTAATTTTTTCATATTATTTATTTAGTTTTGGTTCTAATAAATATTTGTTAGTTTATTTTATTTTAAAAAAATTAATTTAAACTTAAATGCATTTTTAGACTCATATTTTCATTTTTTTTTTCTTCTTTTGATCTCATTTAAAAATCATATCTGATCTATTTATTTTTATTTTATTTTATTTTGGAATTTTAGTCCTCCAATTCTATACGACTCTCATTTAAAATGATATGTCAATTCATTTGATGATGTATCTAGTATTAAGTGAAAAACTAAAATTACACGCTATTATTTAATAATTTTTATAACATTGTTATTTATTTTATTTAACCTTTTATTTCATCAAACCTTTTATTTCATCAGTTTCTTTCCATCTTTTCTCATTTTTCTTCCTTTTGATTCGCATTTTACCTTTTCCATTATAATTGGTCCTTTTTTTTTAAAGGCAATGGAATTAATAAACAACGAGTATAAGGGGTACTCGAACCCTTACAACAGAGCCATCAAGAGATACAAGCTACCGGATTTGATAACCAAACCGACCAATTACAAGTAAAAGATAATTTAAGGCCCTTACCCAACCATAACCAAGCTGAGGCTTTAATAGATTTCACTACTGCTTCAATCGATACTCAGTCATTGTTAAAAATAACTTCGTTTCGACAAAGCCACAAGTGCCAAAGAGCAGCACTCCACACAAACATTCCGTAATTATTACTACACATACGCTTGAGGAGAGACATAGCAGTAGAGAAGTTGTTGGAACAAGTGTGTCCAGTAGGAAGATTAATCCTAAGCCAAGAACTTAATGACTCCCAAACAGATACAACAACATAACAACTACAGAAAATATGATCTACCTCTTCTAAACTTAATCTACAAAAGGAACACTTAACTTGGTCTGCATCAAAACTCATACCTCTCTTTCTCAGCTGTTCCTTTGTAGGGAGCCTATTCTGAAGAAGACGCCAGAGGAAGCACTGAATCCTTGAAGGGATGCCAATCTTCCATACTGAACAAAGCTCCTCCAAGGCCAACTGCTCACCTTGATTAACTGCTACAGCCTTCGACAGAGCTACGTATCCGCTAGCAACTGTGTACTTACCATCTTCCGACCAAGGCCACGAAATAACGTCTTCGACGTTCTCCTTCAATGCATAGGACTCCAGCAAAGCAGCACACGACTGCACTTCTCTTCTTCTGCTACTGCCAGACTCTAAAACAATGCCATGGAAAAAGGACAACCAAGCCTCGAAATCATTAGATCGAAGTAGACCTTCAGTCGCACTAGCATATTGAAAATTACACAAAGGGTACAACAAAGGAAAGATGTGTTTGATAGAAGAACCATTAAACCACTTACAATACCAGAAAGACAAACGATTCCCATCTCCCAAAACTCACTTTATATTTTCTACTAACCAATCCGATAAAGAGTCATGATCAAACGTAATAAGGGAAATGTCTCTCCACCAAAGAGACCCTTTCCTAGAACCAATTTGACCTGGATTATTAAAAACTGCCAAAGGATTGCAATGGTTCATATATCTAAATCTGATAATCCGTTTCCACAGCTCGTCCGTGTCCGACAACAAACTCCACTTCCACTTAAGCAGCAGGGCCTTATTAAACAGAAAAAGATTCTTTACCCCAAGACCGCCGTCTTCCTTAGCTCTGCAAGCTGAACTCCACTTCACCCAATGAATCTTCCTAACGCTTTCCGAACCTCCCCAAAGGAAGTTACTCTGAATACTAATGATCTCCTTCAAAACTCTAACCGGCGCTTTATAGAAAGATAAGGCATAAATGGGGAGAGAGTTCAGAACCGAATTAATCAAAACGACACGCCCACCTAATGAAAGGTATTTCCCTCTCCAAACCGTCAACCGCTTCCTAATATTGCCAATAACATGACTCCACATCGAATATCTTCTAGGGTTAAAACCTACTACCAAACCCAAAAATTTAAAAGGAATGCTTCCCATTCTACAACTTAGGAAATCAATGGCAGCCTGAAGAAAACCTGCAGGAACATTAACACCTAACAAACAGCTCTTAAAAAAATTGACCTTCAATCCGGAAACCATCTCGAACCCACAAAGAATACCTTTGATACACCACAAGTTATCCCAACTACAATCTCCCAAGAACATCGTGTCGTCCGCAAATTAGACAATGCTAAAACTAAAATCGTCGGAAAGCTTAAAACTGTGGTAAGCTTCAATAGTTACCGCCCTCTTCATAAGTTAGGTTAGGCCCCCCATCACAAGCAAAAAAAGGAAAGGTGATAGTGGGTCACCTTGACGTAACCCACGGGAAACTTTGAAATCTTTAGAAGCACTTCCATTAACCAAAACAGAGCAGGATCCTTTGAACACCAAAGCCTCCATCCACCGCGCCCAATTCGAACCAAAATTCATCTTAGAAAAGAGAAACCGCAAATAACTCCACGAGACACAATCGTAAGCTCTTTCAAAATCCACTTTAAACACCAAACAATCTTTCTTCTCTCTTTTGGCAAAATCTAAAATCTCATTAACTATAAGAACTCCTTCCCCAATACTTCTACCCCTCATAAACGCGGTCTGCTCTGCGAAAATTAACGATCCAATAACCTTCTTTAAACAGTTAGCCATCATCTTAGACAGAATTTTTTGCACGCAACCGACCAAGCAAATAGGCCTATAATCAGTAAGGGATTAGGGGCACTGAACCTTTGGGACCAATGTTAAAAAAGTTGTCGTAGCAGCTTTGGTCAGGGTTGGGTTAACTGAAAAATCTTTCACCATCTTAATTATGTCATATTTAACCACCTCCTAACATTCCTGCAAGAATAAGAAAGAGACCCCGTTAGGCCCAGGGCTCTTGCTGCCATTCCACTCCCAGACTGCGTCCTTAATTTCCTTTATGGAGAAATCCGCATCCAAGGTTCTTTTCTCCAAAACCGACAGGGAAGCGAAGACAAGCCCATCAAGGTCTGGTCTGACTAACTTAGGTCCAGTGAAATTCTGCTTAAAATGATCGTGAATTGCGAGTTTGATCTCTTGCACCTCTTCTTTCCTACCGTCCACCGTAAGAACCGACGAAATAAAGTTTTTCCTTTGCCTCCCCTTCATTACCCTATGGAAGAACCTTGAATTATAATCTCATTCTTTTATCCACAACTGCCTCGATTTTTGCCTAAGAATACTCTCCTTAAGCCTCAAGTTATTCCAAATTTCCTCTGCAGTTCTAACTCTTTTGAAATGCACAACTTCAAGTTCCTGCCCTAAAACCTTATTCATGCTTACGAACTTATCAAGATCATGGAGCATTTCCTCCTGATTTTCCACTCTAAGGTCAATCCACCCATACACTTCAACACTCCAATTGCGCAAACTCTTCTTTAGTAAGTTCATCTTTTCCTTCAAAACATAATCGCCTATACCCGTGTAGACATATATTTTCGACACCATGTCTTGGTAGGCAAAATGATGTTCTTCAACTAAAGAAAATGGCTACAGATGAGGAAGAAAGAAAATGAAGATATTCAAAAGAAGTTTTCGACACTTCGACAAGAACAGAGTTTCGAAATTTCGACAGAAACATAAGGAAGTTTTCGTCAGACAAGGTTTAAGGGACATTTGTTACTTTTCGACAATTCGACAAAGTGAAGAGGCGCAACGCTTCGACACAAAGGGAAAATTCAAATTCAAAAGATATGACGTTTGGCAGAAGACGCGTGGAAGCTTTAGAAGAAAAGAAGACATGCAGAAGGCCAAGTGTCAAAGATTTAGAATTTTTCCGTTACTAAACAGTTATTGTATTTTTCTATAAATAGGATAGTTGTTGTAGAATTTTAAGGGGTGAAAAACTTGTACTAAATTCTTGTAAATACTCAAAGTACCCATGCGAGAGAAAAGAGTTTATTATCTGGAAATGTACGTGTGAAACACCATCTTTTAAGTTTATAAAAATTCAAAGTCTTTTATAATTGCCTTTACTTTTCCCAGTCATTTATCCTTTGTCATTTACTTTATGCAAGTTTTACTTTCATTCAACTTATTTTTCGCCAGAAGTTGTTAGTTAGTTCTTTAACCAAACCATTCATACATAAAAGATATAACAAAACAAACCATCAAAACACCATTATCCTAAGAGTTAGACAAATTTGCACATGTATCCCAGGATTTGTGTGGTTGGTCCTGCAAGTAACCCAATTTTATAAGAGATTGGTAAACCAGAGGTTGTTCGCCAAAATCAACAGCGAACAAATTGGCACGCCCAGTGGGACCGGTGCAACAAAATTTTAGAATTTTTTACAGAATAACTCTTAGCCAAATAGTTTCTACTTCGTTGTATGATTTTGAGAAGCGGTAAATTAGCCGTAACCGACGTAGAAAGACCTAAAAGAACAAGAGTAAGAAGAATGGCGAATCGGCCAAATAATCCAAATCCAAATGAAACCATTCCAGTTTCCAACCCTATCCCTTCAACAGGGGGAAATGTAGATTCAAACCCTGTTCTAGAAGAGGCTATGCCTTCATCAACAGGATCTATACCAGCGGTTTCACTCTCCCAAAATATGTCTAGTTCTTCCACAATGGGACATTCAATGCCCATGGGGACGCCTCCTCCTGGGGGACATAATTATAGGCCATTTCAGACAAATTTTTCCATGCCTATGTTGGGTAGAGAACAACCATATGGAATGCCAACTTCAGTAATGGCAAACTTGCAAAATGCATCATCCTTGTATTCTGATGCCATGGTCCACGTGTCTTCACCACTACAAGGGTCGAGATATGGTGGAAGTATGAGTAGATTAAACCAACCCCTACCAAATTTCCAAATGCCAACAATTACAAATAATTCTGCGCAAGTAATTCGACAACAAATGGACGAAAGTAATCATGATATGGTCCAAATGTTGACACAACAAATGGGAGCAGTGTTTAATCCTTTAATACAAAATACTACCCAAACCAACCAATTGTTGGCTGCGCAAATGACACGCATTGCTGACTTTTTTGGTGTTCCTCAAACGCGACAAAGAGAACAAGTAATTCAAAACCCAGTAGTGAATGTCGAAGAGGAACCCACAATAAATCAAAGGCCTTTAGAGAATCCTCAGGCAAACCCTAGAAACCAAGAGGCAGTGGTCGAACAGCCTCGTGTCGAAATACCCGTTCAACAAGAACCTAGGAGGGTAATCGTCCAGAGGGGCGAAGATGCTGATGATGTGTTGCGACAGCGAATACGATATAACAATCTGCCTGCCGAAAACAATTTAGCAGCCATGGTCGAAAGGATAATGGCGCAAAACGGGGTAAATGTAGGATTACAAAGGCCTAGTTATGCCTCCCTATTATCTGAATATGTTCTGCAACAGGAATTACCCCCAAGGTGGAAAGTCCCTAAATTTACCAAATTTTCAGGGGACACTAGCGAATCCACCATAGAACATATAGCGCGTTATTTGATCGAAGCAGGAGAAATAGCCCATAATGAAAATTTGAAGATGAAATACTTCCCAAGTTCTTTGACAAAAAATGCGTTTACCTGGTTTACATCCTTGCCTGCGAACTCTATATTCACATGGACCCAATTAGAAAGATTGTTCCATGAACAATTTTAAATGGGTCAGACTAAGATAAGTTTGAAGGAATTAGCCAGTGTTAAGAGGAAATTTTCAGAGCCTATAGATGATTACCTAAATAGGTTCAGGTTGCTTAAGGCAAGATGTTTCACACAAGTGCCAGAGCAAGAGTTAGTCGAAATGGCTGCAGGGGGTCTAGATTATTCTATAAGAAAGAAATTAGACACTCAATATTTGAGAGATATGGCACAATTAACAGATAGGGTAAGACAGATTGAAAGGCTAAAAGCTGAGAAATTTAGATCAAATAAAAATAAAAAGGAAAGAGTGGCCTATGTAGGAGTATGCCAGGATGATGATGGTGACGAAAATGAACTAATTTTGTTCGACGAACAAGAAATTGATCTGGCAGAACTAAAGTCAGGCCCACCATACGCCTGTAAAGTACTAACCCCGTCGAATGGGAAAAATCCAGTCGAACCTGAAAAGAATGATAGGTTTCCTAAAAGAACTTATACGTTCGACGTCACCAAGTGTGACAAAATTTTTGACTTATTAGTCAAAGATGGTCAATTAATAAAACCAGCAGGCGCTAAAGAGCCTCCTGTGGACCAACAGAAAAAGAGAGGTTTTTGCAAATACCATAACTTTTTGGGTCATAAAACTTCTCAATGTTTCCTTTTCAGGGATCTTGTTCAGAATGCAATCCGTGATGGAAGACTGAAGTTTGGAGACAAATCAAAACAACAGATGAGGATTGACTCAAACCCCATGCAGGTGGTCGAAGCCAATTATGCTGAACCTTCCACTGTGAATATGGTGGAAGTCGAAGTAGCCTCTGATTGTAGTTTTGAAATGGTGGAAGCTGCTGAGGGCTTCGACAATAATATCAACATGGTGGAGGTTGCTGATGATCTCCTAAACAAGCCTGAGGAGGAAAAAGTATCCAAGGACTTTGTAGACCAGCCAGTGTTGATCAAGATTACTGAAAATCTTGATGTAGAAAATTTGAATGACTATATCAACAAAGTTGAGACTACTGAAGGTTTCGACAGTAAGAATAAAGTTGGAGATACTGAAGTCTTCGACAGTCAGAAGAAGGAGGAAACTACTGAAGGTTTCAACAACCAAAATGCAGTTGGAATTACTGAAGGTTTCGACGAAGAGAATAACAACAAAATTGTTGAAGATGGAGTAATTTGGGATACTTTAGGGGAGCCCAGTGGAAAATTCGACTATCTCGTGAAATACTCTGCACCCCCGAGTTCTCGTATTGACATCAACAAAATCCAGCCAACTGGATGGGGATATGTCTTTGAAGATACTGATGAAGGAGCAAATGGTAATGCCCCTATCATCAAAGAGGAGGCTACTGAAGGCCTTAATCATGACAAAATGGAGACAATGAGAGTTGCTGACAAGTTCGACACTATGGAACCAGTCAACAAGGATGTTGCCAGAATCAAGGCAGAGGCTGCTGATGGCCTTGTGAAACCCGCTCCTTATGGGATTTTGCGTAGAACAATGGAAGACCCTAAAGGAAACTCAGTCGAGCAATGCTGCAAATTCATCTCCAGGAACATACCCTCAGGGGGAAGTTTCGACCAGGCGAAAGGGAATGCTGAAGAAGAGGCAAGACTTATTGAAAGAATGAATAAATTAAGTCTCACTGATGACCAGAATGTGGATATCAACATGGTGGAAATTTCTCAGAAGAAACAAACAGAAACTGACGAAGAACGCCGTCGAGAAGAGTATCAGAGGTTGGCTTACCCTAAGAAGGAGGAGAGCTTAGTCGAATTCATCCAAAGGTGCCAGAGAAAGAAGGCTGAAGTCATGTTGTGCCCATGTTGTAGTGCGGTGTTCGACAAGAAAGCAGCAAGCAATCATGAGGGGGTGGAGAAAGCCAAAAGAAGAGGAAACTGGGGGGCAATCCCAGCAGCCAGAAATGGAAGGTTCGATCCAAGGAGGAGTGAGCATCACAACCAAAGGTTTGGCGAAGGACGTCATAAGACTTACAAGCCATCTGTCAAAACTGAGGATGACAAGTGGGTCCAACCAATCAGAGGTGCTCAAGGGCAGAAAAGATGGAAGAACTTTGAAATGCAGAGAGGTTCCTCCATGGAAGGAAAAAGGGAGGTCGAAAAACAGAAACCAAGACCATACCCATCAGAGAACTATAAAGGAAAGAATCCAATGTCAAGGTCTCAGTATAGAAGGTTCCAAAGGCAGAAAAGAGCAGAAAAGGAGGCTGCAGAGAAGAATAAAATCAAAGAAAACACTCTTGATGAAAATAAAGCTGAGTCAAGCAAAAACATGCAGACAATGAACCAAGAGTCTGCTCTAAAAAACGAGCCCTCTCAAAAGGATAAACCAAGCAACATGGTGGAGATGTCGAAGCCTAACAACAAGGTGCCAGAAGACGATGAAGTGACTGATGATTTTAGGTCAGACTCAGAAGCATCTTTCGATGTCACATGCAATGTGGTTTCAGTGCTGCCTAGAGACTATGATAGAGTGATGGAAATCGAAGACGAAGAAGATGATGTCGAAGATGACAGCATGGGGCTCAGGCCTGTGTGTTATTATATAATGAACAATGGTTGTGTCGAAGAGCAGAACGCTTTCTTTGAGAGACCAGATGATGCAATGAAGGCACACTTGAAGCCTTTGTTCATAAAAGGAAAAGTGGAGAACGTTGGTGTCAACAAGATATTAGTAGATGGTGGTGCTGCTGTGAATTTGATGCCCCATTTCATGGTAAAAAAGATTGGAAAGGATGACTCAGACATAAAGCCCCACAACATGGTTTTGTTAAATTATGAGGGAAAAGTAGGAAGTACCATGGGAGTGATCCAAGTGAACCTAACTGTTGGAACCATAACAAGACCAACGATGTTTATAGTGATAGCTTCAAGGGCGAATTATAACTTGTTGCTTGGAAGAGAGTGGATTCATGGGATAGGAGCTGTACCATCATCCATGCACCAACGAATAGCCATCTGGAGGCCAGATGGGATTGTTGAGAATATTGAAGCAGATCAAAGCTATTTTATGACTGAAGTTAACAATGTGAATAGTCGAAGTTTCGACAAGAATCTGGCTCACATACCCCCTTGCAACCCAGCAGAATTCGACTTGAAGGCAACTGACAACGCCTATTATTCCATGTACCTTCACCCAACACGTGGTTTCCAATGGGACAAAGAAGTAATTGGCGAACCAAGTCATGTATGGGGAACTTCTCAGATTGAGCCAACAGGTTGGGGAAGTGAATTTGATGATTATGATGAGTGAAGCCTCAGCGATCGAAAGAATTACGGCTTATATAGCCGAAAATAAACTTAAAGCGGCCCTAGAGGCCGAAGTAAAATACATGGCTGTCGAAGCCAACAAAGAAGGTTTTGAAGAGCAATGTCCCCAAAGGGATATTGGAAAAGGTTATGACAACAATCAGACTGGCGGATGGCAGAATCAGAGGCTTGACGCCATCTATGACGACGAACCCTTGGGGTTCGAAAAGGATCCAGCATCGACTAACATGAAGATGGTGGCACAGGATCCATTAGTAGAAATCAATTTAGGACTGGGGGCAGAAAGAAGGCCAACTTACATCAGCGCCAAGATGGATCCTCAGTTCAAAGTCGAAATAGTCCAATTGCTAAACGAGTACAAAGACTGTTTTGCATGGGACTACGACGATATGCCAGGATTAGACAGGAGTTTGGTCGAATTGAAGCTGCCAATAATGGAAGGAAAGAAGCCAGTAAAGCAGACTCCCAGACGCTTCGCACCAGAAATCTTGTCGAAAATAAAAGAAGAGGTCGAAAGACTTCTAAGATGCAGATTCATCCGCACCACCAGGTATGTCGAATGGATTGCAAACATAGTTCCTGTAATTAAGAAAAATGGCAAGCTGAGGGTATGCATTGATTTTAGAGATTTAAATTCAGCTACCCCTAAGGATGAATATCCTATGCCAGTGCCAGAAATGCTCATAGATTCCGCAGCAGGCCATGAGTATTTGAGTATGCTTGATGGATACTCTGGCTATAATCAAATTTTTATTGCTGAAGAAGATGTTCCTAAAACAGCTTTTCGTTGCCCTGGAGCAATAGGAACCTATGAATGGGTAGTAATGCCCTTTGGTTTAAAAAATGCTGGAGCAACTTATCAAAGAGCCATGAATTCAATTTTTCATGACTTTATCGACACTTTTATGCAAGTATACATTGATGATATTGTGGTTAAGTCCGTTTTAGGAACAAGTCATATAGACCATCTTCGACAGTCCTTTGAAAGGATGAGAAAGTTTGGTTTAAAAATGAATCCCCTTAAATGTGCTTTTGGTGTGCAGGCGGGTGATTTCTTAGGTTTTGTGGTCCACAAGAAAGGGATCGAAATAAATGAAAACAAAGCCAAAGCCATAATGGAAGCGAAAGCGCCATCGACAAAGAAGGGATTGCAGTCTCTACTAGGGAAAATCAACTTTCTCAGAAGGTTTATTTCCAACCTTAGTGGGAAGACATAAGCCTTCTCACCTCTACTTCGACTAAAGAAGGAAGATTTCACATGGGGGCAAGAACAACAAGATGCCTTCGACAAGATCAAAGAGTATCTGGCTAGTCCTCCAGTTTTGACGTCTCCTTGTAGAAAAAGAAGTATGAGGTTATACATTTCGGCATCCGACAAAACTTTGGGAAGCATGTTGTGTCAAGAAGATGAAAATGGCGTCGAAAGGGCCATCTATTATCTCAGCAGAGTCCTAAGTGATGCTGAAACTAGATATAGTGTGATAGAAAAATTATGTTTGTGTGTATATTTCTCATGTACAAAGTTAAAGCACTATATAAAACCTGTTGATGTATATGTTTCTTCTCATTTCGACGTAATAAAGTATATGTTATCTAAATCCATTTTACATAGTCGAATTGGGAAATGGGCTTTGGCATTGACAGAATATTCCTTAAAATATCTGCCTTTAAAGGCTGTTAAGGGGCAAGTGGTTGCTGATTTCATAGCTGACCATTCCATAAATGAAAATGAAGTAAAATATGTCGAATTAGAGCCATGGAAGTTATATTTCGACGGTTCCAGTCATAAGAATGGAACTGGTGTTGGAATGCTAATTATTTCTCCTGACAAAATTCCAACAAAATTCAAGTACAAAGTCGAAGGCTTATGTTCAAATAATGAAGCAGAATATGAAGCTTTGATTGCCGGACTTGAAATATTGTTGGAATTGGGGGCAACAAGAGTCGAAATAATGGGTGACTCTGAGTTGGTGATAAAACAATTGACAAGAGAATATAAATGTGTCAAAGAGAATTTGATTATGTACTTCGTAATAGCTAACAGACTTCTCAAAAAATTCGACAATGTGGCCATCAGACACATTCCTAGATTGAAGAATCAAGAAGCGAATGATTTGGCTCAACTTGCGTCAGGCTACAAAGTGTCGAAAGAAAACTTGGAGAAAGCTATTGAAGTAAGAGGAAGAGTCATATCCACCAAATTGGCTCCTTCAGATTTGGAGACAATAAGATTAGGTTATGGGGATGAGGAAAATTTTGAAATTTTCAATGTGGATGATTCAGAAATTGAAGATTGGAGAAAACCTATCAAGGATTATCTACAAGACCCAAATCAGAAAGTCGAAAGAA
Source organism: Lathyrus tuberosus (assembly GCA_022829125.1). Lineage (NCBI taxonomy): Eukaryota > Viridiplantae > Streptophyta > Magnoliopsida > Fabales > Fabaceae > Lathyrus > Lathyrus tuberosus. Next base: position 915,451 of record JALAZF010000896.1, read on the forward strand.
AAGTAAAGTACAGAGCTTTAAGTTATGTACTTTTTGGAAATGAATTATTTAAAAAGACTGCAGAAGGAGTCTTGCTGAAATGTTTGGGTGAAGATGAAGCTTACATAGCTTTGTCGAATGTGCACAGTGGTGCATGTGGCGCACACCAAGCAGGCCACAAAATGAAATGGTTATTATTTCGACAAGGAATGTATTGGCCAACAATGTTGAAAGACTGCGTCGAATTTGCAAAAGGTTGTCAGGAATGCCAAGTGCATACAGGTATACCACATGTTCCTGCAAATGAGTTGCATTCAATTATAAAACCTTGGCCATTCAGAGGTTGGGCGTTGGATTTAATTGGCGAAATTCGACCAGCTTCTTCAAAAGGGCAGAAGTACATTTTAGTTGGAATAGATTATTTCACTAAGTGGATCGAAGCTATATCACTGGTAAATGTGGATCAAGAGGCAGTTATAGAGTTTATCCAGAAACATATAATTTACAGATTTGGGATACCAGAAACGATAACTACTGATCAGGGACCCGTGTTTACTGGGAAAAACATGCAAATGTTTGCAAAAGACACAGGTTTTAAGCTCTTAACTTCTACACCTTATTACGCCCAGGCAAATGGACAAGTTGAAGCAGCAAATAAGGTTGTGATAAATTTGATCAAAAAGCACGTGGGTAGAAAACCTAAAAACTGGCATAAGACTTTGGATCAGGTTTTATGGGCTTGTCGAACGTCTCCTAAAGAAGCAACAAATTCTACTCCATTCAAATTGACTTATGGACACGATGCAGTGCTACCGGTCGAAATTTATTTACAGTCGATACGAGTTCAAAGGCATCATGAAATTCCATCAGAAATGTATTGGAGCATGATGATGGATGAACTAGTTGATTTGGATGAAGAGAGATTGCGTGCGTTAGACCTGATAAAGAGACAAAAAGAAAGAGTCGAAAAGTTTTACAATAAGAAAGTGAAATTTAAGACCCTTTCAGTGGGGGATCTTGTTTGGAAAGTAATTCTTTCTATGGATCGAAAAGATAGATTAATGGGAAAATGGTCTCCTAAGTGGGAAGGACCTTTCCAAATTTTAAAAGTTTTTTCAAATGGCGCATATGAGGTCGAAGAGATAGATAAAGATAAAAGAATACTGAAGATAAATGGCAAGTATTTGAAAAGATATAAGCCAACATTGCAAGAAATTAAAATAGCAGTCGAATAATTGTAAAAAGAAAAGCAATATGGCGGACTAAAAATCTTCTCGCCAAATAATACAGATCCATTGTCATTACAAAAAGGGCTTTAAAAGCCAAACAAAAATTACAAGTGTTCAAACGGGAAAAGATGCTTTCAGCTTCTCAAATTTCGACTTCTGAATTTGAAGGCGTCGCTCACAAAGTGTCTTGTTCTTAGAAATCTCCTCAATCTCCTCGCCAAGCTTACGGGCCCTGTCGACATGGTGCACACCAACTTCTAGCTCTTTGTGGATTTCTTCCTGGTTATTCTTCTGCAGTTCTGCTTGACTTTTTTCGCCTGTGAAACTTTGCCTTGGAGGACAGCAATTTGTTTTTCCCATTTTAGAATGTTTTCGCCACACAAAGCTGCTTCCCGCTTATTTTGCTCAGACACTTGCTCCATTTCAGTTACCTTGTTGGACGAGTTCGACGCAGCTTCCCACTCAGCAAGTTGGGTCTCTGTTTTGTTTTCAAGCTTCTTGGAGCACTCTCGAAGTCGATTAAAGTCAGTTACCACAAGGTCTATCAAAGTAGTGAGGTCCAGCACCACATCAGTGACTTCAGGAGGAGCCTCCAAGACATTGACTTGCTTCAGGATTTTCTTCAAGTCGAAGTGAGAAGAGGAGTCATTCTCTAGAAGTTAAAACAAGTCAATATCAAGGACCTTCTGTCGAATGTTTGCCAGCGATTCGTCCATTGACTTGGCATCAGAAGTAGTCCCTGAGGTAGTCGAGCTACTGATAGTAGTGTCAGCGAAATTGTAGCGGGAACTGAGCATGGTCTTCAGGTATTCGAAAGGTCTTTGTACCTTCATACTTTCTAGCTCCTCATGAGAGAACTGGGTTGAAGCTGTCCCGGTCGAAGCAGCTTTAGTTGTTTTACCAAGACTTTCTTCGACGTTTTCTGTCTCTTCGTCAGTATCAGCAGCAGGAGTTGGTGGACTTTCATGTTCTTTTTCTTTTTCTTTTTCGACATCACTTGCAGCCTCCTTGTCTCTCTCTTCGTCAGCAAATTCTGAATGGGGGGGGAGATTGATCTTCAGCTTCATTTCTAGTGGCAGCCATCACGGTATCCCCATCAGTTTCGACGAAGTCTTCAGTATCGGGACCAGTCTTTTCTTCCACTACTTTTGGAATTCGTATAGAAATGGCAATGGGTTGATCTACTTCAGTGGCTGATTCCTTCGCTGAACTCTTAGGGGAGGATTTGGAGGCGCTGGCTGGGTTATAAGTAGGATCATTGCTGGTCTTGGGAAGAACTTGGATCATAGGGTGTCCGTGAATATCGACAGGTACCTGAAGGATAAGTAGGTCAAAGAAGCGAATACAAGTAAGGCAGCTTGTTAGCATCGAGAGGAAAAGAAAAAATCATACCTTTAGAAATTTGGTCTTTAGACTAGAACTTTCACTTTCCGCTGGAGCAGGGGTGATTTCCTCACCTGGTTCCTTTGATGGAATTTTCTCTAAAACTTTGGGAGTAGGAGGTTTCTGTGAGAGAGGTTTGGTTGCCTTCTTCCTCTTTTTGGTGGGTTTTTCCTGATCTGGTGACTCATCACCATCCTTTTCAGTATTTAATGCTGGAAGAACAGGAGAATCATCAGAATGCTCTTCCATGTCAGTGTCGAATTCATCATTGGTTTGCCTTTCATAGCTACCAACATCAGGGTTGACTCCATCTTGGAGTCTCTCAGCTAAAGTCTTTTCAGAATCAAGATCAATTGTGTCCTGCTCTTTTTCCTTTGTTGAGTTCTTTGTCGAAGCTTTTGAAGAGGTAGGCATTGAGCTAGCTGCTTTAAAGGTAGGACCACCTGTCAATGTTGGCATTTCTTTTGCTATGGGGTGTCCTTCGACATCAACTTGGATCTGAGAACAAGCAAAAAGTCAAGGAAAAGAAAATGCAAGTAAAAGTGAATATCATCAGTCGAAATAAAGGTTTACCTGAGGGATCTCAGTATTAAAGCTAGAATTCCCACTCTCTGTATCTTTGATAAAAACTTTTGTAACTGGACTGGTGGGGGGAGTTTTCTTGGTCGAGCGGACAATGGACCTTTGGGAGGCAACTGTCTTGATCTTCAGGACCTTCTTTCTCTTGAGAGGTTGTTGGTCTGGAGATTCATCCCCAGATTCTTCATCGATTATCTTTACCTCCTCTTGTTTTCTTTTCTTGGGGGGTGGCGGGTCTTGACTCACCTAAAAACATAGGAGAAAATTGTTTTAGTTCGAGTTAAACAGAATTTATTACATGGAAGAATGTTGACATTCCCTGATGAAACCTTTTCGACTGTAGAGGTTGGTTGTTCGACCACCTTTCCAGAACTACTTCCGACAGGAGCTTTTTTAGGAGTAATCTTGACAGCTGAAAGAAAGAAAGAAAAATAAAGAAATGAATACAAAAGAAAAAAAAAACATAAGAAGGAAGTTAGAATAAAGTAAAGAAAAATTGTGTTTCATTAAACACCTTCAAGAATGGGAGATTCCACGCGAACATGTTCTATTCCAATATGAAGGTGTCCTGGAAAATTGTCCAAATGATACTTAGTCGGAACCACACACTCAGCAGGTTTTTTAGAAGATTCACGGAGCAGTTTCAGGTGTGATCCACAAATAAACCAATCTGGGAATGGAGGGCTTAATGCCACACCAAATTCAGCAGATGGTAGAGGGGGGAAACTTTGGTGGATAATAGCTGTATGCCAAATCATAACGTGTTTCTGGACGAACATATGGAGGCAACTCCAGCTTATCCAATTTTGCTGTAAATTTGTGTTTCAAAGTCACTGCTGCTTCGCTTATGGTTCGACTAAGATCACCGGGCCTGTAAATAGTTTCAAAATACTTATGAAACTTTTGGATTTCTTTAATATGTCTTTCAGTACCTTTCTTTGTTCGATCCTGCACAAAAGTGAAAGCATTCGTCAGATGAGTCGTAAAGGCCGTCACGTCGAAGAATCTAGTGAGGTAGTAGTCTTTCCACCAAACATCAAATTCTTGAGTGAATTGTGAAAGATAATACAACCTTTCTTTGGATAAACGGGTTTTGTTTTTATTTGGATTAACCCAAATTGTCGAGCCACTAGGTTGGGTTGATAAACAATGAGGGAAATTTTTGTGTTATTTGTGTTGTGATGAGAGAAAAGGTGTCTTGGTGTTAGGAACGATTCCTAGATAACCAAAAATGTGTCTACTTCTTTCTGCATCTCAAAAGGAAGTTGTTTGGTAAACCATTTGGGACCAATAATTCTGTTGGCAAAGGGTGCCATAGACGGAGTGAAGTTGTAGCGTTTGGCAAACATCATTACATAACTGGTGAAGGCTTGTCGAAGGCTAATCCCTTCGTCAGATGGAGTTAGTTTTACCAACCTAGGCCATTCGACGTTTCTGTCCTTCACTTCTTCCTCATTTACATTATTCTTGACAGGGAGAGAAGCCTCGAAGGTGGCATTTAGCCATAACTGTAGAAGCCAGAAAGGCCCTGCCAAGCTTAGTTTTCCTTTCTCTTTGACAGTCTTCAAAAACTCCACACTCTCGCTAATGGATTCATAAAGGTTCGCCAAAACCATTTCGCTTAAACAAAGTTTTTTCCCAGCATGAAGTTGGTTGGCTATGGTAAGGTATTTTTTGGCAACCTGGAGAGAACGAGAGCAAAAGACAAATTTCGACAACCAGAGGGTCAAAAAGGCTATGTGCTCTACATCAGAGACTTCTGTAGTTGTTTTGTCATAGTAATGAGCAATAAACAAGGAATAGGAGGCATGTTTGGTGTTGAAACCTATAGTATCTTCATCTAAATCAGTAAGGTCGAAGTCTAATCCTATAGGGCTAAGGCCAACTATGGCAGCTATGTCGAAGAAGGTTGGAGTGACCATTCCACAAGGAAGATGGAAGTTGTTGTAGGTGCTATCCCAAAAGTAAAGGGAAACCAGGAGCATGTTTGGGCAATAACTAGGGCCCACCTTCGACAGTTGGATCAAGTCGAAAATGCCAGTTTGCTTCCAGAAATCCCCTTTAGTTTTTTCGACCTTAGTCAGCCAGGCCAAATAGTCTGAAGGATCTTTTGTCAAAGGGCAACTTCTAAAGATCCTAGCTTGGTTCAAATATGCTAAATCTATTTCTTCAGAAGCTGAGGAGCTCTCAGGATTTTTTGGGGACGTTTCACTAGGTTTGGGTTTTATTCCAGCACCTATGGGTTTTGAATAAGAATACGTAGGGAAAAAATCCTTTAAACGATCAACGTTAGCATTGGGGTCAGGGAGTGGACCCAACATTGCATGGCAAGTGCCAGAAATAAGATCCGGAATGAGTACCTGGGATTGATAAATGTTTGCTTTCTCTCTTTCATTTAGAGGCTCTGGAATGTATTGTTGATTGCTCACAATCACTGGTCCAGGCAACTCGTGCGCATAAGGGAGAACAGTAGTGTTCTTGGTCTTCTTGGTTTTCTTGTCAGTAGGAGCTTTGCGAGGAGCCATTGATGAGGGAAGCAAAGAAATTTCAGAAGAAAGTATGAAGGTTTGAAATGGGTTTGTGAAGAAGAAGAAAGTCAGGAACGTAAAAGTGTTAAAAGATTTGGAAAATAAGTATTTATAGAGGGAAAGATGAGAAAAACGTTCCAGTTTTTATATTGATCATGGGACACGTGTCAAGATTTCAACGGTAATGATCAAAGAGTATGGAAAGTTGAGAAAAGCATGACTAGCTAGTTTTTAGGGTTATACAGATCATGTCTAAACGTGGGATTAGTTGGGACGTTTAAAGAAAAGTGTAATGATGGATTTTCTTGGGACTTAACAAAAGGTCACGTCTTGAAAACCAACATCATTAATGCAGGTAACATGGCGTCGAAATATTTTCGACAGCAAATGATGGTTTCTCCAGAAATAAGTCGAAACATCTTTGCTGGGGGGCAATTTGTAGACATATATTTTCGACACCATGTTTTGGTAGGCAAAATGATGTTCTTCAACTAAAGAAAATGGCTACAGATGAGGAAGAAAGAAAATGAAGATATTCAAAAGAAGTTTTCGACACTTCGACAAGAACAGAGTTTCGACATTTCGACAGAAACATAAGGAAGTTTTCGTCAGACAAGGTTTAAGGGACATTTGTTACTTTTCGACAATTCGACAAAGTGAAGAGGCGCAACGCTTCGACACAAAGGGAAAATTCAAATTCAAAAGATATGACGTTTGGCAGAAGACGCGTGGAAGCTTTAGAAGAAAAGAAGACATGCAGAAGGCCAAGTGTCAAAGATTTAGAATTTTTCCGTTACTAAACAGTTATTGTATTTTTCTATAAATAGGATAGTTGTTGTAGAATTTTAAGGGGTGAAAAACTTGTACTAAATTCCTGTAAATACTCAAAGTACCCATGCGAGAGAAAAGAGTTTATTATCTGGAAATGTACGTGTGAAACACCATCTTTTAAGTTTATAAAAATTCAAAGTCTTTTATAATTACCTTTACTTTTCCCAGTCATTTATCCTTTGTCATTTACTTTATGCAAGTTTTACTTTCATTCAACTTATTTTTCGCCAGAAGTTGTTAGTTAGTTCTTTAACCAAACCATTCATACATAAAAGATATAACAAAACAAACCATCAAAACACCATTATCCTAAGAGTTAGACAAATTTGCACATGTATCCCAGGATTTGTGTGGTTGGTCCTGCAAGTAACCCAATTTTATAAGAGATTGGTAAACCAGAGGTTGTTCGCCAAAATCAACAGCGAACAACCCGATACCACGAACGATTTCCATTCCCTGGAAACAAACTCCAAAAATTGAGGATGTTTAAGCCAACCGTTGAAGAACTTAAAAGGCTTCGGACCCCAGTTATCACGGTTCGACTTCAACCATATAGGGCAATGGTCAGAAATTTCTCTCTTTCCAATAGATTGACCCACAACATTCCACTCTTCCATAATGTCATAAGAAACAAGGAAATGATCCAACCTGCTCATAGCTGAACCATTATTGTTATACCAGGTAAAACTCCCATCAATACACGGAGTGTCCACGCAACCCAAGTCGTCTACGAATTTTCCGAAACTCTGGATTTCAGAATTTCTTCTACCACCAGACAAACCTTTCCTCTCAGTCTCCCTTAAAACTGCGTTAAAGTCTCCTCCCACTATCCATCTACTACTAGAAAAGTGAGCTTTAACTTCAAGAAGACCGCTCCAAAACCTTCTCTTAAGGACTGTCTTGCAAGGGGAATAAACATTGACAAAGAAGAACTCTTTACTCTTCCAGTTTGCACATACTCCCACATACCCCAAACCTCTAAAACTAAAAAGAATTATTATTTTATGGATTATAATTGGTCCTAATCATACTTTTGTGAACACTAGTCTAAGACGAAAATAAATAGATGTTGGAGTTATATTGAGTAATCAATTATGACATCATGAACCTACGAGAACTTTAGAAGAAGGTTTAATAATTGTCGTCGTTTTAAGCTACGATTCTTGATGGCTATAGTATTTGTAATCATCCCTCTCTAATTATTAGAGTATTTGAGAAGAGTTGGTTGAGAGAACTAGTTGAGGCAATTAAAAAATAGATAAGTTAGTTATAAAGAGTAACTAACATCTTCGTGTTGTGTTATGATGATGATAATAAAACTTCGTAACAAGAAGATTTTGCACCATTCAATCTCTCTCATTTTCATCCTCTCAAAAGTGACGGAACTAGGATACTTTTATTGAGGGGGCCATAAAATTTGTTGAAATAATATCAATACTTTCATGTAAATTGGGGAAGTTTTTTCGTAGTGCAGTGGAAAGTGCTTATTTAATTTTAAGCAATTATTTGGGCTCAATTCTCAGTAGAGACATTTTTTGAAATGAAATAATAAAATAACAAAAATGTGTCTACTAAGGATCGAACTTCGGTCCTTATATTAGCAAAACAAATTGGTTACCGCTACGTCACAATTAATCAATTAATATTTATCGAAACAAAATATTTATATCGTATACTTTGTTAAAATTTATATTCCTCCACCTAAATTTTTTGATATTCTTGAAATGTTTGGGGTGGCCATGACCACCCCTGTCCAGCTATAGGCCTGCCCCTGCTCAAACTCTCATCTCAAGCTTTTCTTATTCATTATGAGCTTCTCTCATTTTCATTAATGTTGTTTGAGTATTTATACATCATATAAGTGCTACGAAAAAATTATAACTATTTTGAATGGTTTGATGATGGGATGAGTAGTTGTGCAAAAGACGTTACTAGATCGTTGAAAAACAAAAATAATAAGGTGATGTAGAATATGTGTTGATAAAATGACTTCAAACACAAGAGAGATGTAAATTATAATAAAGATATTTTTTCAAATTTCTTATAAAAAACAATTGATTTTATTTGATCAATTTTTAGAAAATAGATGAAACAAATATTAGGTGTTTTTCTTTGTGGCACTTTTGTCATTACATTTGTTTTCCTTGAAAAATGTTAGCTAGGAGTGGTTACTATTGGCATATATTATGGTGACATGCAAACAAATATACATATGCAAATAGCATCATTCTGCATTTGTTTTCTTTTACTTTTAGGCATCGTGGCCAAATAAGAAACAAACAAAATCTTTATAACAAGAATAAACATAATTGGTGCTAATGTTTGGTGTACCTCATTTATACATTAAATGTTCACTCTTGTTTTCTTGCAAAATTGATATCCATCTTTTATCAAAATAGGGTTTCTTTAATTTTATAGAGTTAGGTGGCACCATTTTTTTGTCTAACTAATTTAGAGTTTATAGTTTATAGTTTTTACTTTTTAAATGTAATTTCATATATTTATAAATTAGTTTTGAGCTTTTTGAACACAATACATTTAATTTAATAATTTATCTGCTACCAACTAATTTATTATTTATTATAAATTAAATTATCATTCACCTATTATTTTTTCTTTATCAAATAGAGTGTGCTGACGAAACAAAATCAAAAGAAAACATTGGTAGCTATAAAATTAAAATAGCATCAACTATAAATGATTGCCATTTACTTTGGTCATCCTTTCCATTAGCTATCTGCATATTATAAAGTAGCATCAACTACTCTATCGGTTGAGTATGTTTCATTATTATTATTATTTGACTAACTAGTACTCCATCTCTTTCAAAGTAAGAGTGTTTTTTTTTTATTTTAAATCGTGGTATCCGGTCTTGCGACCGATTAATTCAAAAGGGATCAATCTCACCGTCCACTAGCGGAGACTCTGTTTAAAATCGAAGCAAAGCTCCGTATGGACTGACCCACACAAGAGTTGATTGTACCTAGTAGAATTCAAACCTAAAACTTTAAGAGGAATACACTCTTAAGACCCAAGTCTCCACGACTAGGCCAATCCTTGGGAGCTTCAAAGTAAGAGTCTATTAATTTCTCCTTTCCCATAAATTAATAAAGGTAATACATAAATGATATGATAATTTTATAAAATTATCTATATTATGTATGAGTATGTTTCGGATCTAAATTAGAATTATGCTTAGATTATAGTGATAGAATTTTGATGTGGTAGTGTGAATTTCCGATGCGGTAGTTCAATGAAAATGAATATGCAAAATTAACATTCTACCGCATAAATCAGTTAACGAGTAAAAAAAAGATAGATTAGAGTTGGAACGATGATGTCTCCTCTCACCCCTACAATATGACCTAACACTCCATACAAGTAGTGTTTTTGTCTTAATACCCTTTGTGAATTTTATGTTTTCTAGAAATTTTTCATATATATTGGATTTTTTGAAATTTTACAGAAATTTTCAAAAATCTCTGATTTTTTAAACCATACTTTTAACACCAAAATTTTCAAATATACGGTATAAAATCATAATTTTCTAGAATTTCTTTTTCACCGGTTTTTTCAAATATGCCGAAAAACTACAAAACATACAAGATTTTTTCAAAAAATCCAGTATTGTTTTTTTTTTTTTTGCATATCGAATATTGAGTACCGAATTTTTCAAAAATTTGGAAAACTACAAAAGATATCGAATTTATTAAAAAAAATTGGTACGTTAAATTCATTTTTTAAAACACCGATAAAAATGCATTTTGATTTTTTTTAAATACACTATCGAATTTCTCAATTTTTACCAAAAATTTCATTTGTTCTACCGGATTTTTCGTGCGCACATTTTAGCCAATTTTGTCAAGGATAATATGGGTATTTACAAAAATTATGGCGGTGCTGGGTCAAATTTTGGGGGTGACAAGATAAATCTTTAGTTGAAAAGTTGGAAAATATGAATGTACCTTGTACCTTATGCGCGCAGAAGTATTTATATTTGTTGGTCTAGCTTGTTGTTGCCTTGTTGGGCCTCGCTTGAAGTACTAAACGAGTCTTTTCTTAGTAGAATTTTGGCTAATCTAGAACACGTATTAACAATTGTTATACTAATATAGTAAAATATAATAAATTAAAAGTAAAATTAAAACATATTGAAACATTTTTCCACTCAATCTAATTTAATTTTATTATTGGTCTAGTGGTAAATATGTACTAAAAAAAATATTTATAGAGAAAAAAATGTGTTGACCTTAATTCTTCAAACTTATGAAAGGCATTGTGTAAGAAGTTGAAATTGATTTCAATTGAGTCGTGAGTTCGTTTAAAGGATTCTATTTAACCGTAAATTAATCGTGAAATATGTGTATGAATGCTCTTTTTGTTATAACTAAACAATGAAAAAGTGTGACACCATGTGTTGTAGACCGCCTTGCACACCCTTAAAGAAAGTCACAGGCTATAAATGGGTTTTCAAACTGATATACCTAACTAATGAATCCATAGAAAGGTATAAGGCTCACCTTGTTTCCAAAGGCTACACTCAAACATAAGCTTTGGATCACCATGAAACTTTTAGTCTAGTCATTATAATGACTACCATTAGGCTCATCCTTTCTATTCTCGCATCTAAAATCTGGTTTTTACATCAACTTAACATTAATATCGCTTTTCTTCATAGCAATTTAGATGATGAGGTCTATATGAAATGTCTTTCTAGATTATAAGTTTCATCTAAAAATATTGTTTGTAAATTAAAAAAGTTCATATATGGCCTCAAACAGGCTAGCCGATAATGGAATAATAAATTATTTACTTCTCTTATTTCCGTTGGTTTTACCTAATCAAGATCTGACTATTTATTGTTTGTCAAACATCAAAATCCAGATTTCACTTGTATTCTCGTATATGTCGATGATTTGCTGATTGCAAGTATTAATATTTATGAAATCAATAAGGTTAAAAACTTCTCAGATTCATATTTCATAATCAAAGACCTTGGTAACCTCAAATATTTTCTCGAATTTGAAATTACTCGCTCATTTTTGTTAAGGGAGTTTCACTAGGGAGCATTGAATATTAGGCTAAGAGCAACACAAGTGAGAGAGACACCACATATTCACCCAAAACCTTAAGGTGATGGTGAGTGAGTTCTTCCACTTATAACTGCTCAAGTCACCACATTCCTATCCAATGTGAGACTATTTCCCCACTTACTCACATTTGCTTATATTATTCCAATACTAGCCCTCAAGTGTGAGTCCACAATGTTCCCCATTTTTTATACATGTACCGTCGTTGACACCTTTTTTAAGGGCCTTTCAAGGGCATTTCGATACATCTCTTCCTAGGTGTCAATTTCAACGGAACACCACTTCCTGGGTATTTCGATACAAGTAAGCCGATCCCTTTCTCGAACCAAAGGCCCATGACACCATTTGTTGGAGGGAGTTCACTAGGGAGCATTGATACATAGTGTAGGACTAGGCGCTTTTGTGAGAGAGACACCACTTGTCCACCTAAGATTTTAGGTGGACAAGTGGTGTGTCTCTCACAAAGGTGCCTAGTCCTACACTATGTATCAATGTTCCCTAGTAAATCCCCCAACAAATGGTATCAGAGTCTGGTTCCTTTCTCGAACCAAAGGCTCATGATACCATTTGTTAGGGGGAGTTCACTAGGGAGCATTGATACATAGTGTAGGACTAGGCACCTTTGTGAGAGACACACAACTTGTCCACCTAAAACCTTAAGGTTTTAGGTGGACAAGTGGTGTGTCTCTCACAAAGGTGTCTAATCTTACACTATGTATCAATGCTCCCTAGTAAACTCCCCCCAACAATTTCAAGGCATTTCCTTATGTCAAAAAAAGTACACTCTTAATCTCCTACAAGAATATAATCTCCTTGCCTCTAAACCATCATCAACACCTATGGATCCAAGCCATGATCTTCATTCTACCAATGCTAAACAGCTCACTAATCACTTTGTGTTTTGAAGTTTAATAGGTAACTTCTGTACTTAATGCATTCAAGACCTGATATCTATTTTCTGTATACAGTTTGAGCCAACATCTATCCAGCCCTACTGAATAACACATCCACACCGCTTTTCGCATTCTAAAATATCTTAAAACAACTCATGCGCTTGGACTTTTATTCCAAAAGGAATCCAATCTCATCATCGCAAGATTTAGTGACTTTGATTTGGGGCTTGCAAGGAAACTGGAAGATCTACATCCTGTTTTTTCTTTTACTTGGGATCTTCCCTCATTAGCTAGAAAAGTAAGAAACAACATGTTGTTTCACGACCGTCCTCAGAAGCTGAATACATGACAGTTGCTAATTTATCGTGTGAGGCACAACAACTGCTGTATTTAACGATAGACCTTGGAATCCCACATCACCAACCTATTTCAATCTTCTCTAACAATAGCAACACTATTCACATCACAATTTATTCGGTATTTTATGAACGCACCAAGCATATTGGAATATATATCACCTTGTTCGCGACGAAATTAAAAAAAAAAATCTTCACCTAATTCCTATCAAAACAAAGGATCAAGTTGATGGCATTTTAACCAAACCACTTTATAATGGTCTTTTCTCTTCTCAGGTGTCTAAATTGAGAGCTCATTATGTATTTTTCCTAAGTTTTAGTAATAAAGAATTTTTTTCTATGGTGTATTTTTCTTCCATGCTAATACTCAAAGAGACTATTAGTTTCACAAAGTGATCAAAATAAAAAAGTTAATACTTATAACTTTAAAATTCAAAAAATAAAATTTAATAGAAATATAGTTACAATTAAGATGCACGGACACAATAATTTGTTTTTTGGTTTTTGCATTAATTATTATTTTGCATTAAGTTGAAAAAACCAAATTTTGATTCTCTTTTTTTCAAAATAGAAAACTAAAAAAAAACAATAATGTATTCATGTCCATTTTTAACTAAACCATTTTTTAAAGTCATGCTCACTAATTTAAAATTGTTATATTGCTAAAGTACTCACTGAATTATACATTGGCCATTACATTATGCGCATTAGGTTTACGTTAGGTCAAGCCATGCCTGTTTATAGAAATTAGGTCAAAATTGCATTAAAGCATGTCTAGTTAAAAAAAGCACTTGGTTTAAAACAAGTTAAAAAGTCTTCTAAACTTTTTGTTTTTTATAAAGCAACATATAACCTAAATAAGTATAAATAATATAGTGATATTGTGACTATCATTATTTATATAATGGATTAGATAATATGTTCATTGATTATTTTTGTAGGAATAAAATATTCAACTAGCTAATAATCCGATAAGTAATCATATTTCAAAACATGTTATGATTTATTTAAAAAATGATTAAGAGTATATGAAAGACCTAGTTCAACTCGTATTATTAATATTATTGGTTGAATATTTTAGTCAAATTTAAATTTAAAATTAGGCTTGACAACAAAAATATATGGATCCAATCGGATCGATTTCGAATCAAATAGGAAAAATCTGATTTAATTGGAGAAGTGAGGGAGGACACTCAATTTTTAATTGCGGAAACTGAGGCGAATGATGGTCCCGCACCTTCCCTTGCCTCACCATTGCCTATTAATTTTAAGGTTTAATACCTTTTTGATATTTGTATGTTAGTATCGAGGTTTAATCTCCAAAGATTGACTTAGTGGTGGAGACTTGAGTCTTAAGATTGTGATACTCTCAAAGTCTCATGTTTAAATCTTACTAGGTGCTAACAATTCTTGTGTTGGACTAACTCATACAGAACTTTGCGTTAATTTTAAACGGAATCCCTGTATATATATGGGATATGATAACATACACCCAAAATTGGTGGATCCACACAAAAATACACTACATCTATTTTCTTTCTATTTTTTTCTTCATTTTTCTAATGTGGATTCCACCCAAAATTGGTGGGCCCCATACAAAAATACACTAAGGTGTATGTTGCTAATAAACACCTACATGAGTGTGCATTAGGATAACCCTATATATATATATATATATATATATATATATATATATATATATATATATATATATATATATATATATCAATTGAAGAAAAAATATATAATAATATATATCAAGTGTAAAATCAATTGAAGAAAATATAATATTAATATGTGGAGTTTGGACTTTTGGTATGAGTTAAGAGTCACGGAGTTACTCAATTAGTTGCAACTGACATGAGTACATACCTGACACATTTTTGGCCCATTTAAGTTAGAAGTACTGTCCATTTAGTTTCAAAAGTAGACGGGCCATATGGATCATATTTTAAGACTGTTGGGTTGATCTCTTACAAACGTTCATATTTAATGTGTCAGAACTTCTAAGAGTTGAATGATGTATTTTATTTTAATTAAATACTATAATTTTATAATTTTTTAAATGTTATATACAATGTATCAATATGATACATCTCTTTACACTCATTTAATTCAATTAATACATATCAATTGATCTATTTCGTCGTTGAGCTATCTAGTACAATTTTTTTTCAATACTTTTATTGCAAATATATTTTATGTACAGCACTGATTAAAACCATAAGAATAAATTATTCTGATAAATTTATTTCTTTATTTTATAACAGTAAGATTATTAAATTATATTCCACAAGAAATAAAATTTTGAAGGGTCTTTAAAGCAATGGATTGACTTCAATCTTGGTAATGACCCTATATGGATGCCGAATGGTAGCTGGCTTTTACAGTTTCTAAAAGTTCTTAGGGTGTTATAATGTGTTTGTTGATGAACTCTGGGGAGTTTTGAAGGGTTTAAGTTAGCTATATATAAATGATTAATGTAGTTAACTATGAGGAAAGTGTGTTATTATTGTTTTTAAAGTATGACATAAATATTAAATTTGTTTATTTATTAAAGTCATGTGAGCAAAGTCGACACTAAAATTGAGTAAAAGATTAAGATTTAGGAAAATATGAATAAAATGAGCATTAGTATATTTAACTATTCACTATTCAAATTATATCAGTGCTCCCTTTCTACGTTAAAATTGAACTATTCAAATTATGATAGTTGAGCTTCCAACGTAAAATTATGGATGCATGGTCAAGAATATGATGCACGTCTTACTACAAAAAATGTGAAGTAGGTTTAAAGTAATGCTAAGAAAGTCTATACTAATGACACGCAATGTCTCTAAGGAGTTTGCTATTGATTGATAACTATCATTAATTTGAAGAAGATAAATGGCTCTATTTTTACATATATTGGTAACATTCATAATACACTTCATGATTCTAATGAGATCATCCTTTCTACCACAAATGATTCAGTTGAACAATAGAAGGAAAGTGAGCAAGGCAATTTCTTCATGCTTCTTGCCTCATGATTACTTTTCCAACCATGACTAAATTTTGGGGCCTGTTACTGTTCCATATAAGGACACAACCTTATCCTTCTTCGGGTGCAAACTAAATACTCAATTTAGGAGGAATCTTTTTTGTCACCCCTTCAATTTTACTTGTCACCCCCACATCTTCTAAGCTTTTACATTAATGTCCTTTGTGGTTTTTTTTTTTATGTTTTTGAAATTGTGTGTTTTATCGTATTTTTGATTTTTTTTAGTTTGTATCGTATTTTTGAAGAATTTTGTAGCCTCCATCACCGATAGAACGCCTATAAGATACTTCGTAGATGGTGGATTTCTTGTAACAACTTTTAACCCAACGTAGTCGAGCAATTAAATCTCCGTAAATCGGATCTAAATACATACGATGGAGGAGATCCATTGACCTTTGACAATTCAATATCTTGACCTCGTAGAATAATAAATCTCGCACCCTCAATAGAGAAGAACAGACAGGAGGAAGGTGCCCCGGATTTTTGGTAATTTTGTGTGTGGACACCATCAAAGACGTCTTCATTAGGCCCGTCTTAGAAAGCTAAACGCCCCGGATTCGCCAATTCACTTGGAGATAGTATAGCTGGGAAGAAAAACCAGACTCAATCAATGTTGACCATAAATGGACGTATTGGAGAAGTATTCAAGAAATCTAATCCCTTATGCATGCAATAGTGATTTCGGAGTAAGCCAAATCAAGGTTAGTCTGTCCGGATGCATGAGGATAGTATTCGCTAGAGACCAATGTCAAACCCAAAGTAAAGAAACGAAAGGGATAAAAAACTCAGCCGACCGTTCATAAGAGACAACTGAGGGCAGTCACCCAAAGATGGCCTGACCTCTACGGTTATGGATAAGTAAGATAGCTACAGAGACATTGGTCGCCCTATATCGCCCCTCAACAAAAGTGCTCGGATGGAACCTATGAGAGACAAGTGCATCCGTCGAGCATCTAAAGAGAAGGATCACATTTGTGGCACCAAAGAAACATGTCCTTGTAAAGCGAAGCTAACCGATAGATGTTTCTACTATGACAACCCCCAACTGTGCACTCATCCGAAAGGTGAGTAAATAAAAGTAAAATATACTTATGTTACGACTTTCTCAACGAGATAAGTATTCGGTAAAATTTTGTGCAATTTGAATAATTAATTTGCTAACTAAGAGAAAAATTGTGAACACAAAGGTTCTTGTAACCCTTTGCACAATGGTGTAAGCCGCTCTTTTAAGGAAGATTCCACACTTGGTGAGCACGCTTCAAACGTCGTTGACGTACCCCCGTCTTAGGAACTAGCCACTCCAAGAACGTAGGTGGTGGAGCTCAGAGATGTCAGCCTCGAACCAGTACAAACCCGGGGTCAGGGATAAGAATTTTACCTTTGATCAAAGACCATTCTTAGTGACTCTAAAGAACGACACTAAACCTTCCCGATCAGAGATAGTAACGAGGAAACTCTGATTAAGATCACAAAGTTTGATAGACACGCCAGATGCCGGTAACACACATGAAATGAACAAATTCAAAGGTACATGCACAATGAGCAAGTCCTGTTGCGACAAGAACTCCCCAATCGATCAAAAACATGGAGACCAATAACACATATAGTGGGCTAGAGGACCATAAAGAAGAAATAAAATATATCAAGCACATAAATCTAAATAAAGGCACCAAGTGGAAAGATAAATATACAAATATTGTTATCTTTTCAATGGTATAAAACCTATCTAAGATTACAGAAAAAGATAAAAAAGCAAATAAAGTTTCCTCGCTCTGAGACTTCGTTCCCCGCTTATCCACCAAAGCCCCATCTTGAACAACCTTAAATGGGTCCAATTCCGTGTTAGGAATATGGATGTTCTGGAGGAAACCTTTCGCCTTATCAAAATCCTGGTACGCATAGACAAAGTTTGTTGAAAAGACTCTCAAACTCTGTCCTTTAGCTTAGCCACATGGCCATTACGAGCCCTCTGATCCTCAACATGGGACTCCTTCTCCTAGTGAAGGGTTTTTCGAGCCTTATCAAAGTAAAAGTTAGCCTATGTAATGGTAGAGTATGCCTCCTAAAAATGCTTTCTATCTGATTCTAAGGAAGACTCCTACTCAGCGACTTGGGAAGCCAAAGTTGAAGGAGATCCATGTACCTTCGCCTCCTCCTGGAAATCCTTAACACATCAAACCTTTTCCTAAAGAGTAGATGTCTCCTCCTGAAACTTAGAGCATTTTCTCTCCAAGGTTTCACAATTCCCCTTCAAGGTATCCATTTTTTTGGAAGGATTACCCATGACCAAGACGTCACCCCGACCAGGAGCAACTAATGAAAACAGAGAAGCCACCCGGTAAATGAAGAATGTAGCCTCATAAAAATATCCATATTGTCCGCCTCAGGAATATTTTTGAGGTAGGTCAGATCCTCCTCGAACATAACAATATCAACTTCCTCGGGAGTGCGGGGAGTCCGGGCAAAAAGGATGGCAGTCAGTTTGAGAAAAAGGAGTAGTCGGTCTTTAAGCGACACTATGGAAAGACGAGTCCGTTTAGGGGAATCTTCCTCCAAAAGGGGACTCTGGTCCAGATCCTAGCCTCTATTTGCCGGGGCAGTAAAATAATATGATTGATCCTCCATAATTAGAGCAACAACGACAAGAATAAGCTGGTTAACTCCAAGGGCACATGAGATAGTATTGACAGTAGAGAATGTGATAAGAGTTGTAGGAGGAGGCATAACAACCTGAGTCTGGGGACCAGGGTTAACACTCTTAGCAGTGTTAATGGCGTAAACATTGTATAACAAAAAGGAGTCCACCCAACCATATTTGATTGTGTCGGCCTGTTCCACCAATGTGGTGTTTCTCAAGGACAACTCCTTGACCTTGAAGATCTCGAAAGGTTTAAGAAAACTGACTCTATTCGGTCAGGCCCCACGCTCTAGATTATCCTTGAAGGCATCTACACTTGAGACACGATTGTAGGCTTTTTGATAGGACTTAGCATAGTCTTTGGTACCTTTCCTATTTAAGATATCAGCCTTCATCTCCGAAGTCGTTAGAAAATGCGAAGCTGAAATTCTTATAGGATGAGAAGAAAGGGGCATGGAAGTGGCCACATGATCATATTCAATGTCGTCATTAGAGAAGGGAGCATCGGAAGAATAATCCCTAAGGGAAGCTCTTTCATTCGGAGAAACCTTAGAGAGCCTCTCTAAATCATAATCATTGGTTATATATATAACCTCATGGGTCAGTTGGTCAGTGATTAAGGGGGGAAGAGTTTGAACCAGAAGATACTCCCTCCTTAACTATGGTAGATTCATCAGTCTCAAAAATTGAAAGGAAAACTAACGAGAATATCGCTCATGTTTTCTAAGATAAAGGAAATGCTAAAGATAAGAAAAGCTTGAGGTAAATAGGGTACCTAATAAAGCAAAAAATGATGAGAAAACGAAGTTTAATGGGGAAGAGTGGAAGTTTTGTTCAAGGGAAAATGATCACTTTGGTAAATACTCCTAGAAAAGAAGAGGTAAATGCACTCATAAATAGAAACTGACTCTCAAAAATTATGAAAAGTTCCCTCAACACTAGAAAACCCTTAAATATATATGAAGGCAAACAACATACCAGATCAACGAAATCAAGAGGATACATGATTTATGGTTGGCTTCTTTCTAGGAAATGTAAACAAACTCAAGTGAACTCAAGTGAAATATAAGAAAGCAACATGCCCTAAACTTGTCATCTCAAGCCACGCGTCAGGGAAGATCAGCGAAACGTTTCAATGATGGGAAATCATTTAACGCACATATTTCCCACTACTTTTGCAACTGATCCAAGGCGTTTCCAATTCTATCCAAGAACGAACATCATTCCTAGAGGCCGGCCATGACTTTGAAGACTTCTTCAACTAATCTTTGCCCATTAAGCCTTTGGAGGAAATTGTTTTGGGCCAGCCAAAGGCCCAAAGAAAAGTACCAACTGATGCAAGTCTAATCCTATCTATTAACAAGATTATAACCTAGGAAAAGAAAGCTGGAAGTGAGGAAGAATATGAAAATGCAAGTGAGGATGAAGAAGAACATTATGTTGAAGTATTGAAGTATAATGAAATTATGAAGCTTCTTAGTGAAGTTTAGTTATTGAAGATAATGTTGAATGTTGGATTTGGTTATTCTAAATTGATATAGGAAGTTGTGGGTAAGAATGAAATTATTCCCCATGGGTTGTTGAATTTCAGGAACATGATGTTTGTTGGGAAAAAAGTCCAAGACATTATGCCTCCCAATGTTTGTGTTATTAATGTATCTGGTTTTGGTAATATGTTAAGTCTACAATCAAAAGCAACGTATTACTGCATCACTGGTTTTCTATACCAGGTAGGAACTCACGCTACCTTGGAGTATGGATGTTGTCTTTGTCAATTTGTTAAACATATTGAGCCTCATGACATCCAGCCTATTTTTGGTGTTCCCTCTCTAATTTGTAATTTTTGAGTGTTCAAAATAAATACATTGTTATTTGTGATGATGAGATTGGTGTTGCCCCAAGTGCTTTGACTTTGAGTTACATACTGAATGTTGGGAAAGATATGGCAGACATTGTGTCCAACACCTGTGCAACTATTGATAAACCTTATTTGGTTTATATGAAGAAATGTTGGAGATTTTTCACCTCAAATTGTTGTTGATGCTACATATGTATATTGTCATACACATTGTGCCATACATTGTATTTAACATCTATCAGTCTAAAGAGCAAAATTATTGCTACTACAATTTTGTGGTATATGCTCTTGTGTTCTTGTTATATAGTACTTGTTCCCATTCTCAATTGGATTTTTCTTTTACCCCTTGTCCATTTTGAGAAAATGAGGGGGGATGATGATATGATGGGATTCAATAAAGGATGTTGCATCTATTTGATGTTCATAAGAAGTTGTTGGTTGTTGTTCTGATCCTAGCTTGGAAATATTGCTCTTGTTTTTATATCCATGCCTTTTCCGAATTATGGAAAAAAAAGGGAGTGGTTGATGTGTGCGTATGATATGTGTAGATGAGAAGGTCTTAGCTTGTCTTGATTTGTTTTCTATGTATAACAACCACCACCTTACATGATCTCGGATACTTTCGCTGCTCTTGTATGTTCTGATGTGTTGTGTTATTTTTTGAAGATTTACTTCTACATATCTTGTAAGTTGTTTTAGCCAAAATTTATTAAATGGGGAGATTGTCATTCCTTTTGATTGGCTACATCTGGTAAGTATACATGGGTAGTACAAGATGTATTTTGGTGAATATGTAACATGTGGGACAAGATGTTACAACATGTGTTCTGGCCTCCCGCCTTTAACTATGAGCTGAATGTGTGGGAACTTTGATGTTTGTGAATTGATCTCTCTATTGATGTTTGATAAGTAGTGGTAGTTTTGAGTGACTTGTCTAACCTGACTGACTACTAACCACTAACTTTGATTGTGCGCATGCATGTTTTATTGTGTGCCTGACTGTTGGTTGATAACACTATTTTAGTGTGTTACTCTTACCCAATATTTGTGACAATTCTAGTTCATGATTTCATTTTTATAGCATGATTTTAAGATGTTTTTGTACTATTAAAGCTTTAAGCACTTTGTGTGCGTCTTTTACGTTTTCATTTTGTTTGTACTTTAAAAGGAAGATAGATGATGATGAGAAAAGGCATGACCCCAGTTGCCAGAGTCTGGGGCAGCATAAGGAGCTATTTGGAGAGCTGATGGTTTAATCAACCATTTCACCAAGAGAGTTAGAGATTGATGATAAAAGAAGCCAAGAATGACTAGGGCTCACGTGGCAGCACTATGAAGAGCAATGGAGCAAAAGGAAGGGATAAGATCAAGAAAGCTAGAGGACAAAAGGTAGTACGGTCGGGACCACTCAGTAGAGGACGCCCAACACCAACACCACCAACCGTCTGCTCTGCTCCGCCAGCCTGCACCAGCCGTCTGCTCTGCTCCACCAGCCTGCTCCAGCCGCCTGCTAAAAGCAAATTTGTCTCCCACCAACATATGTACCAGATTACTTGCAAAGAAAGGATTGATGGACAGCTGTCCCACATGAAGGATTTGATTTGGGCCTAACCTTATTTTCCTCAAGAGACCCACGATCTAAGAAAGGAGGAACCACCACTTCCACTCATCACTATTTAAAGAGAGCTTGTGCATTGAAGAAAGGAGAGACAATAAATCCCACACACAACAATATTTTATTTGCAGTTTTTAACGTTATTTTCAGTTCTAGAGTTTAAGTATTAGTATAGAGTATTCTTTTTCTCTCCAGACTTGTACACTCTGCTGGGAACTGTCGTGACTGAAGAGAGCTGTTGCTGTTTATCCAACGCAAGATATCTCCAAGTTATTAGTAGGTTGCATTTCTTTACCACACTTTATAAGATGATGTTTCCTCCTAATTTCATTCTAGTAGTTTGTACTCAGCTCTTTGTTTGATGAGACTAATGAAGTTAGTATAAAAGTGTTTTTTATGTTGATATGATGTGTTGGCTAGTGTCTTATTTTGTTATGTGTTTTTATGCTATAAACTTGGTTCTTAGAGTGATCAACTAGGTAAAAAGTACAAGCTTGTTGTTGAGAGAGATCCAATAAACAAGTGGATTTCATAACGAAAGTGGTTAATATAGTAGGATAGAGATATTCACTTAATTCAACTTGCTTAGAGATAAGAAGTTGAGACCACAAAAACTTTAGTTTTAAGTTATTTAAGTTATTTGTGTATGCTCTTGTTTCTTATTCTCATATTTCTGTTACCTTGCTCATACTTTTCTTAAACGAAGAAAGCTAACATTAGTAGTTCAAATACTTTACACTTCCCTGTGGGTTCGATCTTTATTTTATCACTTGCTACATTACCAAGCATGTATACTTGCATGTGACACCTTTGCCATATTATTCAAAAGAAACACATTATAAAACAATTAGAGTAGAGTTGTTTGGGTAACCAAACAATTTTTTGGCGCCGTTTCGCGATATTGTATCGATCCTACTCATGCTACCCATGCTACTTAATCAACACAATACAACAAAAGATAAAATGAATATCAACTTGCAAAACCATGTCAAAAGCTAGCTTATTGATAGATGAAAATCTAAGATCAAAGATTTGTAAAGGTTTTGTCAAGACCACAAATAATTAACCAAAGACAACAACAATAGAAAATCAGAATTCTATTCACAAACATACATTAGAGGAAATACAATAGGTATCAAAAGATTACATCCCTCTCCAACAAGAAATCAAAGATCCTACCTTTTCTCCCTTGGAAATGAAGAAATGCAAAGTTCTGATCTTTACTACAAGTTTCTCTATCCAAAATTACAACAACATAACCTAAAAAGTGTGAAAATTCTATTTATACAAGTTCAGAAATTTCAAGGTTCGCACTGCGAACCATTCATTCGCACAGCGAATGGCTAAAAACAGGCACTTCAGGCCTCTGCTGATCAAACCGCCCCAGAAAAATCACGTTACTTCGCACTGCGAAGGATTTGTTCGCACTGCGAACCTTCGCTTTCCCGTTCACACTGCGAACTTTGGCTCCTTTTAGTTATGTCCAAGTCTGGGCTCATTCGCTGGACCATTCGCTTTGGTTCGCACTGCGAACGCTCGCTGGCATTCGCCTTCCTATTCGCACTGCGAATACCTTGCTATCAGTCTTCTTCTCTTTGGCAGCTTGCACCATTTCTTGTGTCTTACAACATTGGATGTTTTATGCCTATTTTTTTGCACAATACCACACATATTACAAGCACCAAAGGTATTTTCATAAGGCTAGAAGAATAATAACAATCATTACTAAAACGAATGAAAACATGAGAAATGAGTAGAAAAAGTGCAAAGAACGAATGCTCAAATTTAGGTTAATTCTGCACCTAACAACTCTCCCCAACTAAACTTTTGCTTGTCCTCAAGCAAAGTATGCCCCTCATGAAAACAAGAGGATTTGCTTAAGCTTAAGATTCAACCAAAAGAAGATAAATGCGACAAGCACGAAAATACGCACAAGCACATTCACCACTCAATAGAATCGAACAATGACAAAGAATTAAGTTCTTAAAACAAATATCATCATGGTTCAAAGAACAACTAAGTTTTCATACTTGAATCACTCTAGCACTCCTCTTCACAATAAGAATGAAGAAATTGACACGTTTGCAACCGCGGGGAAATTTCACTCATCCGACAAACAATGCAAATAACAACTCAATTCATACAACATCTAACAATCAAAAATGAAAATATGGAAGCAAAAAGATCACTAAGGGCTTTAAAGGTCATAGCTTGGTCGGGTTAACAACAAAGGGACATTTGTAAAGGCCATTGAACCGAAATTTCCGATAAATGGTATTTATACATTACAACTTCATTCACCATTCTCATTCCTTTACCACCAACCTTCTCAAACTTCCTTATGCACAATTATTTCACTCTATTTTTCTCATCAAACAAGCATTCTTTTTCTTTTGTTTTTCACATTCATATTTACACCTTTTCATTTCATGCTTGTTTGAAGTTTTTCAAAAGTTGAAAGCAACCTACCATCTTCTTTTTCATTCTCCCCAACTTGAATTCAACCAAACCTCAAGTGAATGATCCTTACTTTTTAAGGCAAGGAAATCAAATTAAAACAAAGTTCAAAGGTTCAAGAAGAAATTTTTAGAAACTCACAAAATTCAATGATGAACATACTTCAAATTATGTATATAAACAAGTCCATCACTAAAATGAGATCTAAACTGTTTAGGCTCAAAGCGGCTAACGAATTCTCACTACTCACGGGTAAGATACTTTTGGATCCAGTTGTGCTCAATATAAACAAATGCCGTGATCATTTCTAATGCTTCCACAAAATCACAATAATCAAAAGATAAAGCATGAATCAAACGAATTAGACAAAGTTATCAGCCATCCTTGCATATAGTAAACAATGGAGGTTTCCTCACATTTTGTGGCTTTTGGACCTAAGTGAAACAAGCAATCAAACAAGTTGCAAAATGAAACAAGAATACACATTTGCACAAAGAACAAAAGTCTGAAATCATTCTAGCATTCTATAAAGCAGTACAATTTACCAGGCATACTTTCAAAGCTCAACATCCATCCAGACGCAGTCGAAGCTTCATTGAATACTTTAATACAATAGCAACCAATCTAGGAGTTCTCATCATTCCTGATTCACACTAGAGAAAACATTAAAGGAACACAAATGCATATAATATTAACAAATGTACAAAGCTTAAAAATATAGAAACTATGCGATGCGATTCAATATCTAAACACCGATCCCCGGCAACGGCGCCAATTTGTTGAAGCTAGAATAGCAGCAAGCAAAAATATATAAGTAACCCAATTTATCGTTCTCCACAGGGATCAGTGCGAGGGAAAGAATGCCATTCAATGGTTTCTATATTTCTAAGCTTATGATTCAAAAGTTCTGGTTTAAAGCGAACCAAAAGCAAATGCGGAAAATGTAAAGACGGAAAATATAAAGTAAAGACAGAATTATAAACGGAGCCTTGTTGGAATTGGATCTCATCAATTGATAACACATGCATTCTTTTAATCAAGTAAACACAAATCAATCATTTGCCTAATATCCTCGCGTATCACTCACAGCAGAGATTATGTCTAACGCAACGTCGAGAGAACAATCGTATTGTCTCATTGGTGATGTCTCACGCAACTCAACAACACAGAGAAGTAAGAACTGATACTCACGCAAGTGTTAGGCCTAAATCTATGTCTAGAGTTCAGTCCTAACAGATATTACTATAACATCCATATCAAATAAATGATTTCTTCGTATTTAAGCAAGATCAAAATACGTACACACGCTTAACCCTTGTTACATGTATTCAACTAATTTGCCCAATGAATGTGAATATCCTTCTTCATCGCTATTATCACGCATCCTCGCGATATTGTATCTATCCTACTCATGCTACCCATGCTACTTAATCAACACAATACAACAAAAGATAAAATGAATATCAACTTGCAAAACCATGTCAAAAGCTAGCTCATTGATAGATGAAAATCTAAGATCAAAGATTTGTAAAGGTTTTGTCAAGACCACAAATAATTAACCAAAGACAACAACAATAGAAAATCAGAATTCTATTCACAAACATACATTAGAGGAAATACAATAGGTATCAAAAGATTACATCCCTCTCCAACAAGAAATCAAAGATCCTACCTTTTCTCCCTTGGAAATGAAGAAATGCAAAGTTCTGATCTTTACTACAAGTTTCTCTATCAAAAATTACAACAACATAACCTAAAAAGTGTGAAAATTCTATTTATACAAGTTCAAAAATTTCAAGGTTCGCACTGCGAACCATTCATTCGCACAGCGAATGGCTAAAAACAGGCACTTCAGGCCTCTGCTGATCAAACCGCCCCAGAAAAATCACGTTACTTCGCACTGCGAAGGATTTGTTCGCACTGCGAACCTTCGCTTTCCCGTTCACACTGCGAACTTTGGCTCCTTTTAGTTATGTCCAA
Source organism: Lathyrus tuberosus (assembly GCA_022829125.1). Lineage (NCBI taxonomy): Eukaryota > Viridiplantae > Streptophyta > Magnoliopsida > Fabales > Fabaceae > Lathyrus > Lathyrus tuberosus. The sequence goes on from JALAZF010000896.1 coordinate 941,907, forward strand.
GTCTGGGCTTATTCGCTGGACCATTCGCTTTGGTTCGCACTGCGAACGCTCGCTGGCATTCGCCTTCCTATTCGCACTGCGAATACCTTGCTATCAGTCTTCTTCTCTTTGGCAGCTTGCACCATTTCTTGTGTCTTACAACATTGGATGTTTTATGCCTATTTTTTTGCACAATACCACACATATTACAAGCACCAAAGGTATTTTCATAAGGCTAGAAGAATAATAACAATCATTACTAAAACGAATGAAAACATGAGAAATGAGTAGAAAAAGTGCAAAGAACGAATGCTCAAATTTAGGTCAATTCTGCACCTAACAACTATCCCCAACTAAACTTTTGCTTGTCCTCAAGCAAAGTATGCCCCTCATGAAAACAAGAGGATTTGCTCAAGCTTAAGATTCAACCAAAAGAAGATAAATGCGACAAGCACAAAAATACGCACAAGCACATTCACCACTCAATAGAATCGAACAATGACAAAGAATTAAGTTCTTAAAACAAATATCATCATGGTTCAAAGAACAACTAAGTTTTCATACTTGAATCACTCTAGCACTCCTCTTCACAATAAGAATGAAGAAATTGACACGTTTGCAACCGCGGGGAAATTTCACTCATCCGACAAACAATGCAAATAACAACTCAATTCATACAACATCTAACAATCAAAAATGAAAATATGGAAGCAAAAAGATCACTAAGGGCTTTAAAGGTCATAGCTTGGTCGGGTTAACAACAAAGGGACATTTGTAAAGGCCATTGAACCGAAATTGCCGATAAATGGTATTTACACATTACAACTTCATTCACCATTCTCATTCCTTTACCACCAACCTTCTCAAACTTCCTTATGCACAATTATTTCACTCTATTTTTCTCATCAAACAAGCATTCTTTTTCTTTTGTTTTTCACATTCATATTTACACCTTTTCATTTCATGCTTGTTTGAAATTTTTCAAAAGTTGAAAGCAACCTACCATCTTCTTTTTCATTCTCCCCAACTTGAATTCAACCAAACCTCAAGTGAATGATCCTTACTTTTTAAGGCAAGGAAATCAAATTAAAACAAAGTTCAAAGGTTCAAGAAGAAATTTTTAGAAACTCACAAAATTCAATGATGAACATACTTCAAATTATGTATATAAACAAGTCCATCACTAAAATGAGATCTAAACTGTTTAGGCTCAAAGCGGCTAACGAATTCTCACTACTCACGGGTAAGATACTTTTGGATCCAGTTGTGCTCAATATAAACAAATGCCGTGATCATTTCTAATGCTTCCACAAAATCACAATAATCAAAAGATAAAGCATGAATCAAACGAATTAGACAAAGTTATCAGCCATCCTTGCATATAGTAAACAATGGAGGTTTCCTCACATTTTGTGGCTTTTGGACCTAAGTGAAACAAGCAATCAAACAAGTTGCAAAATGAAACAAGAATACACATTTGCACAAAGAACAAAAGTCTGAAATCATTCTAGCATTCTATAAAGCAGTACAATTTACCAGGCATACTTTCAAAGCTCAACATCCATCCAGACGCAGTCGAAGCTTCATTGAATACTTTAATACAATAGCAACCAATCTAGGAGTTCTCATCATTCCTGATTCACACTAGAGAAAACATTAAAGGAACACAAATGCATATAATATTAACAAATGTACAAAGCTTAAAAATATAGAAACTATGCGATGCGATTCAATATCTAAACACCGATCCCCGGCAACGGCGCCAATTTGTTGAAGCTAGAATAGCAGCAAGCAAAAATATATAAGTAACCCAATTTATCGTTCTCCACAGGGATCAGTGCGAGGGAAAGAATGCCATTCAATGGTTTCTATATTTCTAAGCTTATGATTCAAAAGTTCTGGTTTAAAGCGAACCAAAAGCAAATGCGGAAAATGTAAAGACGGAAAATATAAAGTAAAGACAGAATTATAAACGGAGCCTTGTTGGAATTGGATCTCATCAATTGATAACACATGCATTCTTTTAATCAAGTAAACACAAATCAATCATTTGCCTAATATCCTCGCGTATCACTCACAGCAGAGATTATGTCTAACGCAACGTCGAGAGAACAATCGTATTGTCTCATTGGTGATGTCTCACGCAACTCAACAACACAGAGAAGTAAGAACTGATACTCACGCAAGTGTTAGGCCTAAATCTATGTCTAGAGTTCAGTCCTAACAGATATTACTATAACATCCATATCAAATAAATGATTTCTTCGTATTTAAGCAAGATCAAAATACGTACACACGCTTAACCCTTGTTACATGTATTCAACTAATTTGCCCAATGAATGTGAATATCCTTCTTCATCGCTATTATCACGCATCCTCGCGATATTGTATCTATCCTACTCATGCTACCCATGCTACTTAATCAACACAATACAACAAAAGATAAAATGAATATCAACTTGCAAAACCATGTCAAAAGCTAGCTCATTGATAGATGAAAATCTAAGATCAAAGATTTGTAAAGGTTTTGTCAAGACCACAAATAATTAACCAAAGACAACAACAATAGAAAATCAGAATTCTATTCACAAACATACATTAGAGGAAATACAATAGGTATCAAAAGATTACATCCCTCTCCAACAAGAAATCAAAGATCCTACCTTTTCTCCCTTGGAAATGAAGAAATGCAAAGTTCTGATCTTTACTACAAGTTTCTCTATCCAAAATTACAACAACATAACCTAAAAAGTGTGAAAATTCTATTTATACAAGTTCAAAAATTTCAAGGTTCGCACTGCGAACCATTCATTCGCACAGCGAATGGCTAAAAACAGGCACTTCAGGCCTCTGCTGATCAAACCGCCCCAGAAAAATCACGTTACTTCGCACTGCGAAGGATTTGTTCGCACTGCGAACCTTCGCTTTCCCGTTCACACTGCGAACTTTGGCTCCTTTTAGTTATGTCCAAGTCTGGGCTTATTCGCTGGACCATTCGCTTTGGTTCGCACTGCGAACGCTCGCTGGCATTCGCCTTCCTATTCGCACTGCGAATACCTTGCTATCAGTCTTCTTCTCTTTGGCAGCTTGCACCATTTCTTGTGTCTTACAACATTGGATGTTTTATGCCTATTTTTTTGCACAATACCACACATATTACAAGCACCAAAGGTATTTTCATAAGGCTAGAAGAATAATAACAATCATTACTAAAACGAATGAAAACATGAGAAATGAGTAGAAAAAGTGCAAAGAACGAATGCTCAAATTTAGGTCAATTCTGCACCTAACAACTATCCCCAACTAAACTTTTGCTTGTCCTCAAGCAAAGTATGCCCCTCATGAAAACAAGAGGATTTGCTCAAGCTTAAGATTCAACCAAAAGAAGATAAATGCGACAAGCACGAAAATACGCACAAGCACATTCACCACTCAATAGAATCGAACAATGACAAAGAATTAAGTTCTTAAAACAAATATCATCATGGTTCAAAGAACAACTAAGTTTTCATACTTGAATCACTCTAGCACTCCTCTTCACAATAAGAATGAAGAAATTGACACGTTTGCAACCGCGGGGAAATTTCACTCATCCGACAAACAATGCAAATAACAACTCAATTCATACAACATCTAACAATCAAAAATGAAAATATGGAAGCAAAAAGATCACTAAGGGCTTTAAAGGTCATAGCTTGGTCGGGTTAACAACAAAGGGACATTTGTAAAGGCCATTGAACCGAAATTGCCGATAAATGGTATTTACACATTACAACTTCATTCACCATTCTCATTCCTTTACCACCAACCTTCTCAAACTTCCTTATGCACAATTATTTCACTCTATTTTTCTCATCAAACAAGCATTCTTTTTCTTTTGTTTTTCACATTCATATTTACACCTTTTCATTTCATGCTTGTTTGAAATTTTTCAAAAGTTGAAAGCAACCTACCATCTTCTTTTTCATTCTCCCCAACTTGAATTCAACCAAACCTCAAGTGAATGATCCTTACTTTTTAAGGCAAGGAAATCAAATTAAAACAAAGTTCAAAGGTTCAAGAAGAAATTTTTAGAAACTCACAAAATTCAATGATGAACATACTTCAAATTATGTATATAAACAAGTCCATCACTAAAATGAGATCTAAACTGTTTAGGCTCAAAGCGGCTAACGAATTCTCACTACTCACGGGTAAGATACTTTTGGATCCAGTTGTGCTCAATATAAACAAATGCCGTGATCATTCTAATGCTTCCACAAAATCACAATAATCAAAAGATAAAGCATGAATCAAACGAATTAGACAAAGTTATCAGCCATTCTTGCATATAGTAAACAATGGAGGTTTCCTCACATTTTGTGGCTTTTGGACCTAAGTGAAACAAGCAATCAAACAAGTTGCAAAATGAAACAAGAATACACATTTGCACAAAGAACAAAAGTCTGAAATCATTCTAGCATTCTATAAAGCAGTACAATTTACCAGGCATACTTTCAAAGCTCAACATCCATCCAGACGCAGTCGAAGCTTCATTGAATACTTTAATACAATAGCAACCAATCTAGGAGTTCTCATCATTCATGATTCACACTAGAGAAAACATTAAAGGAACACAAATGCATATAATATTAACAAATGTACAAAGCTTAAAAATATAGAAACTATGCGATGCGATTCAATATCTAAACACCGATCCCCGGCAACGGCGCCAATTTGTTGAAGCTAGAATAGCAGCAAGCAAAAATATATAAGTAACCCAATTTATCGTTCTCCACAGGGATCAGTGCGAGGGAAAGAATGCCATTCAATGGTTTCTATATTTCTAAGCTTATGATTCAAAAGTTCTGGTTTAAAGCGAACCAAAAGCAAATGCGGAAAATGTAAAGACGGAAAATATAAAGTAAAGACAGAATTATAAACGGAGCCTTGTTGGAATTGGATCTCATCAATTGATAACATATACATTCTTTTAATCAAGTAAACACAAATCAATCATTCGCCTAATATCCTCGCGTATCACTCACACCAGAGGTTATGTCTAACGTAACGTCGAGAGAACAATCGTATTGTCTCATTGGTGATGTCTCACGCAACTCAACAACACAGAGAAGTAAGGACTGATACTCACGCAAGTGTTAGGCCTAAATCTATGTTTAGAGTTCAGTCCTAACAGATATTACTATAACATCCATATCAAATAAATGATTTCTTCGTATTTAAGCAAGATCAAAATACGTACACACGCTTAACCCTTGTTACATGTATTCAACTAATTTGCCCAATGAATGTGAATATCCTTCTTCATCGCTATTATCACGCATCCTCGCGATATTGTATCGATCCTACTCATGCTACCCATGCTACTTAATTAACACAATACAACAAAAGATAAAATGAATATCAACTTGCAAAACCATGTCAAAAGCTTGCTCATTGATAGATGAAAATCTAAGATCAAAGATTTGTAAAGGTTTTGTCAAGACCACAAATAATTAACCAAAGACAACAACAATAGAAAATCAGAATTATATTCACAAACATATATTAGAGGAAATACAATAGGTATCAAAAGATTACATCCCTCTCCAACAAGAAATCAAAGATCCTACCTTTTCTCCCTTGGAAATGAAGAAATGCAAAGTTCTGATCTTTACTACAAGTTTCTCTATCCAAAATTACAACAACATAACCTAAAAAGTGTGAAAATTCTATTTATACAAGTTCAGAAATTTCAAGGTTCGCACTGCGAACCATTCATTCGCACAGCGAATGGCTAAAAACAGGCACTTCAGGCCTCTGCTGATCAAACCGCCCCAGAAAATCACGTTACTTCGCACTGCGAACCTTCGCTTTCTCGTTCGCACTGCGAACTTTGGCTCCTTTTAGTTATGTCCAAGTCTGGGCTCATTCGCTGGACCATTCGCTTTGGTTCGCACTGCGAACGCTCGCTGGCATTCGCCTTCCTATTCGCACTGCGAACACCCTGCTATCAGTCTTCTTCTCTTTGGCAGCTTGCACCATTTCTTGTGTCTTACAACATTGGATGTTTTATGCCTATTTTTTTGCACAATACCACACATATTACAAGCACCAAAGGTATTTTCATAAGTCTAGAAGAATAATAACAATCATTACTAAAATGAATGAAAACATGAGAAATGAGTAGAAAAAGTGCAAAGAACGAATGCTCAAATTTAGGTCAATTCTGCACCTAACAACCACTTGTACTTTGCCCATATGAAAAATAGTGTCTTCGATCTCAGTGCTAGTTGTTATGAATTAAGACTTTGAGAGAGAGAGAGAGAGAGAGAGAGAGAGAGAGAGAGAGAGAGAGAGAGAGAGAGAGAGAGAGAGAGAGAGAAGTGAAGCTAGGGATTTAGAAACCAAATTTCGTCAAGGGAAAAAATAATTCAACCCAAAGACTATATTTATAGAATAATTTGTGTGACCTGCAAGATGAACAAGCCTATTGTAACTTATAATGTACTTTTTTTCAATTAAGTGCATCTTATCTTACAGTGATTCATATTTTACTTGAGTACATCGGACCTTACGATGTTCCTTATATGGCTTAAGTACACCATACCTTACGATGTTCCATATTTCACTTAAGTACATTATACCTTACAATATATATCATTTCTCTAATTAATGCTAGTGCATTGCAAGACTGCAAAAATGAATAAGCTTCACTTATTTATTTTCCCTTATCAACTTGTCCTTATTTTTGTGACCCTGTAGGTTCTCATGTTATTGTCAATTATATCAAATCACATATTTAATATAATAAGCAGTGAGCGGTATCAACCAACATATCACTCATACCTAAGTCATGAAAATTCCATGTGATATGACAAAACCTTTATGTAATATTGTTTCTGCATATAATTAACTTTTTTTTTCCCTCATGTCTATATTGAACACAATGCATAAACCGTGTCACCCTTATCTAGTTAATATTGGGCCCTTAGACATTTATCCTATTATGCAGGATGGGCGAACTCCATCTAGGTCACTCATGTCCCTCAACATGATTTGTGGAGTATCTATCGACTATCTTTATCGTCATCATGTTACGAACAATGTTTGATCACCAATAAAGTAATCGAATCCACATCTAGGATACATAATGGTTTTAGGTCAAAGAGTGATATACACCATTATCACCTTGAGAATAACTTATGACACTTGCATAACATTTTATGTAGTATTCTCATGCTGCGTTAATCCAGTATAAATATTACTCATCATATTTATATATAGATGAAGACTTGACAACTCTTTATCCATGATCCGTGAGATGTGATCATCAATCTATCTACATAATAGTCTCAATGTTTTAATGTTATTCAACTTCATAATAAAATTTGACTACAAATACTTTAAGAATAATGTCTTTATGTTTAATGGAGTCTCACGATTAAGTCACACTTAATACTTCACTAAACGAATTAGATATTATATGGACTTTTTTACTTTGTAAAAAATGTAATAAATAAATTCTTTATTATTAATAATATATAATTAAATACAAATACGAAGTTATAATAAAACTATTGGTCTCTAGGACTTACACAAACAAACACCTGCATTACTCAATTACATGGTGGAGTTAAATAAAGCTATTCATGAAGATTTTATATTGTAACACAAGGGGGTGGGTAATACTCCCACCGGGTTGGCCTTAAAAAATATTTTATACTGCATAAACAACACATAAATTTTTTAGCAGATCATATGGTTTCATTTACCGAAATATTAACGAGGTAATGGTCTCTGTTGAACGTTACCATATTTTGTTTGAACACAAGACAAAAGAACCCCTCGAACTTATGAGGCTTATGGAATAACAATTGGGCATGGAACCAATGTTGTAAAAACCAAATCGAACCGGCCGGTTCAACCGGTTGGACCGGGGAATCGGAGATGAATCCGGTTGGGTCAACCTTTCAAAACCGTTAGTGGGTTAAAACTGGAGTAAAACCGAAAAAACCGGATTGAACCGTCCAAAACCATTTAAACCAAAGAACTGGAGCCGGTTTTGTAAAATCGCCCGATTCAAAAAATGCATCAAATTGACAATTTTTTATAATTTTTTTTAAGTTTAATATGTCAATATCAAAATTTAACATACAAACTTCTAAGTTTTGTCATGTTATGGTCGTTCAAACATAGTCGCATTGTCCAACTCAATATTGATTGTCGTTCAAGATAATATTGTTTATTGTTGTCAATTATGACTTGTTTGTCGTAGTTCAACTAAAACTCGCTTTTTGTTGTTTAATTAAGTATATTGTAATGTTTTTTTTTTTATGTTATCTTATTTAATTTAGCTATTTTCAATTATTTGAACATTATTTTAGTTATTATATTTTATTATTTTAATTTTGGTTTAAATTAGTTTAACTTATTTTGTTTTAACTCTTTAATTTTTTCAAATTATTCTTAAATGATGGTTGAAATGAAGTGTACAACTATGTTATGTTAATATATGTACTATTGATATTGTAGTATTAAGTTTGTAGTGAATTTTTGAAATATTTATTTTATTAAGTTGTGAACATATGATTATGTTTGACATATATATAAAATTTAATTTCATCTTATTAGTTTATTTAATAAACAGTTCGACCATGCATTTAATCAGTTGAAACAATTGAACCTTAAACCAGAAGTTTGTCAGTTCAATCTTCGGTCCAATTTTTAAAACATTGTATGTAACCTTTTATATACATCAAATCAATGTGTGGTTCTTAAAATTCATCATGATAGCACCGTGACATACCCAGCCACAATTTATGCTATCAACCCATATATTAGGAGAAAAGAACTTTGGGCATATTGAGAACATCTGCATGATAATTGTTCTGGACTGGGCCGAGGCTGCCCAACAGTCGAGCAGGCCCAACCCATATAGCATGGGGAGGCCCACTAAGACCCCTCCGCGGGGCTCTTGACTGCTGCAAGCAGACCAACGTTCCCCCCGAGCACTTTGCAGTGTCGGGCATCTAGGTCAACAGGACAGGAGGACCTCGCATCCCGGCGGAGAGGTACCTCCTCGACATACCAGCTTCTCCCTGCGAGAATGCCACATACCACTCCTCGGCAGACATGGTCCCTCCCCGCGAGGACATGCCCGTCGTACGACTTGTTGGTCCTCGACACAGAAGACTCCTCCCCCGCGAGGAGTGCCTAACGGTCCGTACCACGTGGACACGTTCCAAGTAACCTCCCACTTCCGCAGGATTCGGTCTGCCCTAATCCCGGAAATCTAGGAACGGTTACCCCAGGGCGAATACCACGTACTGGTCTTCACTACGCCACGTAAGCCCTGACAGTTACTTGGATGGGGCCTGACAATCCAGCCCAACGCAAGTAACCGTTGGCCCCGCGCTGGGGGCTCTCTATAAATACTCTCTCACTTGAGAGGGTCAGGTTAAGTCACTTTTTTTCACTCTTTGTATTTGCTGTTACTCTGTGCACTCCCTAACTTGAGCGTCGGAGTACCTTGCAGGTACACCCCCCCGCCGTACTTCAACCTCACCGGAGCCGGAGCTCAACGGACGTCGTTGGCCACCTGTAACTGTCTGATCCAGGTACGATCAATAATCATAGAGGACATTGAATGTTTGTGGGGAATTTCAATGTGCTTCTTGGAAGACATATATATATATATATAATGTTGATTTCTTACTTTGGACAAATGCGTACCATCTTATGTATTTAGAAACACAAGGAGTTGAGCTCACTTGGAATAATTGTAGATCTGGTCCAACATATGTGGCTTTTTGACTAGACAAAGAAATATGCAACGATTTTCGGATGAAAAATTAGAAAAAAAATCAATTGTTATACCATAGTCAAACATTGCTCTCATTGCCAAAATTTTGACCGAGAGGTTGATAGTAATAGCTCCCAAAATCATCTCATAAATCAAAGTGGGTTTTACAAGATATACACATCAAGGACTATGTGATGATAACATTAGAGGATGTAAATGCCATTGATAGAAAATGTTAGGGAGAGAATATGGTTATGAAGATAGATAAAAAAAAAATTTGATACCTTAGATTGTAACTTCCTATTAAAAGTCCTAAAAGGGTTTTGGTTTCGATGAAAATTTGTGTAGTTGGATCAAGGAGATATTACATGCGGCTAGGTTATCTGTACTAGTAAATGGGAAAACAATAGGTTATTTCTAATGCAAAAGACGGGTGAGACAAGGTGACCCGCTCTTTCCTCATTTATTCTGCATCATGAAAGATATCTTGAGTCATGATATCACCTTATCTCTTATTTGTGGGTAAATAAAACATATAAAGCTAACCAGAGAAGCCTAGATCCCCACTCATGTGCTCTATGTAGACAATATTCTTTTTTTTTTGTCAAGGAAAAAAACGGTTTCTTAAAGACGATCCTTATATTTTTCAAAGATTATGGGGAAGCTAAAGGTCAAATAATTATCAAAGACAAGAACAAATTCTACTCAAGAGCAATGACCATCCAAGGTGAAGTTAGAATTCACACCTAGTTGGGATTCAATCAAGAAAAAATCCATTATTTTACCTTGGTGATCAAATAGTCAAAGGGAAGCCAAAAGATACCCACTTCAAACATATAACCCATAAAATTATAACTAAATCAGTAACTTGGAAGGGGGACTCTTCTATCTATTATAGGAAGAATACAATTAATAAAATCAATCATACATGGTTTGTTGTTTTATTCTTTTCCCATTTATACCTGACTAAAAAATATGCTATCTAAAATATATACCTAATTCATAAACTTTATTTGGAGCAGAGACATAATGATTAGTAAGATTTGTATAGTAACTTGGAAAACAGATTTTTTAAACCGTGTGAGGAAACATGGTTAGGGTTTAGATAAGCAAAGCAGCTTAATAGAACTCTAATACTCCATTAGTGAATCGAAGTTGTCACGCAAAAGAAATATTCACTATACATGGTATTTACACATTACAACTTCATTCACTAATTTCTTTTCTCTATTGCTCACCTTTTCCAAGCTTCATTTGCACAATTATTTTTCATTCTCTAATTTTTTTCTTTTCAAACAAACATCTTTTTCTTTTGTTTTTCACATTCATATTTACAATTTTCTCATGCTTACTTGAAATTTTTCAAAACTTTGAGTAACCTACCGCTTTTCTTTTTCATTCTCCCCAACTTGAATTCAACCAAACCTCAAGTGAATGCTCATAGATTTTTATGACAAGGAAATCAATTTAAACAATGTTTAAAGGTTCAAGAATTTTTTTATAATCTCACAAAATTTAATGATGAACTAAACTTTCAAATTATGCACAAACATCAAGTTCATCACTGAAATGAGATATAAACTGTTTAGGCTCAAATGGGTTAACAAATTCTCACTACTCACGAGTAAGTTACTTTTGGATATGGTTGTGCTCAATATAAACAAATGCTTTGATCATTTCTAATGCTTCCACAAAATCACAATAATCAAAAGATAAAACATGAATCAAACGAATTAAACAAAGTTATCAGTCATCATAGCATATAATAAACAATGGAGGTTTCTCACAATTTATGGCTTTTGGACCTAAGTGAAACAAGTATTTAAACAAAGTTGCAAAATGAAACAAGAATACACATTTGCATAATGCACAAAATTCTTAAATCATTCTAACATTCTATAAAGCGATACAATTTACCTTACCTGCATTCACATGTTCAACATCCTACCATCACCATCCAATCTTGGGAGAATCTTCGTTGGATACTTTTATACAAATAGCAACCAATCTAGAAGAAGTTATAATCATTCCTCCCTAACCAACACTAAAAAAAATGTGAAAGAAAACAAGAATATATACAATATAAATAGATATACAGAGCTTAAAAATATAGAAACTATTGCAATGCGATTCAATATCTAAACACCAATTTCCAAAAACGGCGCCATTTTATTCGAACTGCAGTAAAGCTGCAAGAAGTTTTAAAAATTGAGAGCTGGGCTCAAGGTTATTATGCTAGCTATTGAGACGACTGAAGCAAAAGGTTGGCATAATATGTGAATAAATAGCGATTCTCAAACTATCATTCAGACTCTTCACAAGGTGGAATTAATTCCTTAGAGTTTTCAAAATATATGGACTAACAGCAGAAATTTGCATATGAATTTGATTTATTCACATATCTTTAGAAATAAAATTGTTGCGCATACAAGCTAGCAAATTATAACCACAATATAATAGTTTTTTTTTGTGGTGGAACAACCTACCATTCTATTAGGGAGGAGTTATTTTAGAGACGGTTTTGATTTGTCTAACTTCTGATTTGCTTAATTGCTCGAATTATTTTTCCAACTTTTGGTGGTTTTAGCCTCTCAACTTTGACTTTAACACTTTTATTTATTTTTATATTTTATTTCTTACTTTTATTTTTATTTATTTTATCTTTGATGGATTAAAGCTATCCTCCACTTTTGTAATTAACTTTTCTTTTATAATATAAGATTGACTTCTAAAAACATTATGCTAAATAATATAAGAGAAAGAGTATTATATTTATTGGTTCAAAATAAAAATAAGTTATCTAATTGATTAAACATATTTAGTGATGTTATTAACTCTTAATATATACTAGTAGTATAGTTTACTATACATTTTACCTTAATAACCTTTTATTGTCATGAAACACGTTTTAATGAATAACGGTTTGACAAATATAATATTATCTAGGCAAAATAATCTTTTTGATCCTTTAACTTTACTTTAGAGTTTATTTTGATCTCTTAATTTTAAAAAGTGTCATATTGGTCCCTTAACTCTTCAAAACGTTTCATATTAGTCATTTTCGTCTTATTAGCGACGGAAAAATTCTAAAATTCGTCGCTAATAAGACAAAAGGACTAATATGGAACGTTTTGAAGAGTTAATGGACCAAAATGACAATTTTTAAAGTTAAGAGACCAAAATGAATCCCGAGATAAAGTTAAAGGACCAAAAAGATTATTTTGCCTATTATCTAATTAATAATTAACAAAATTTATTACAGTGAGTCAAATTTTCATTTAGCATATATTTATTTATTACTTATATATATGAGATTATAGAAAAAAAAATATTCACTAAACAACAAAATAATTATAAACATAACCTTTTTCTATATTTTAATTTTATGGTAATTTTTAAATATTAAAAAAAATTATTTAGAGAGTGTTAATTAAAATTAAAAAAAAAAAAATTACAAAGTATTAATATTATAATTTATTAATTTATTTTTTATTTTGGAATTATTAAATTTAAGAAAGAACTTGATACTGAGTTTTTTTCTTTGCAAAAATAAAAAGAAGACAATTTTGAGTTTATTAAATTATTTTTTATTTTGGAATTATAATTTATTGTCACAAATTTTGATGTAACACTTCGAAACTTTAAATTGGACGATATACAAGTTGAATTCCTTTTTTCTTTAGCAACCACTATTGAGTCTTTCTTTAACTTCCATCCATTGGCTGAAAAAGAATTATCATATCCTTCATTATCTAACTTTCCAACAGATAACAGATTAAATCGAAGTTTCGGAATGTATTTTACGCGTTTGAGAACTAGAGTAGTCTCATTGCTAGTTTCGACCCAAATATCTCTTATTCCAATGACATTAGTTTGCCCATTATTTCCCATACGAACAACCCCAAAGTCACCGGTCTCGTAAGTTGAAAAAAGAACACGTCTCGAGGTTGCATGAGTAGAAACACCAATATAAACCACCCAATTCATCTCATCACATGATATATTGACATTCTCTACACAATTATCACAAACAACAAAGAAATCATCAACAATAACAACATCTTCATTATTGTTACCTCCCTTTTTGTCGTTGTTGTAGCTCTTCTTCTTTTTTTCCCTTTTCAACTTTCAGCAATACCTTTTTATGTGTCCCTTTTCCCTACAATGATGACACTCAATACTAGATAATCTATTAGAGTCTTATTATGATTTAATTACACTGTGATGTCCCACAATTACTTGAACCACTATTTTGATGTCTCTCCCTTGATTCGATAACCAACATCTCAAAATGTGAAGAAAAACCTTGTGACTTACGCCTTAACTCCTCATTCAACGTGCTACTTTTATCCAAGTCCATTTAGATTATACCATGAGAAGAGTTAGACAAGGATGTTCTAAAAGTCTCCAAAAAATTAGGCAAAGTACCAAGAAGCCACGAACCTTGAATTTTGTCATCAAAAGTAAGATTTATCGCTGACAATTGATTTAGAATCCCTTGAAAAGTGTTCAAGTGATTGGTCATTGGTGAACCATCACTATATCTTAATGACATCAATTGCTTGAACAAGAACAACTTATTGTTCTCCATTTTTCTTGCATACAACTCCTCAAGTTTGGTCCAAAGAGAGCGAGCATGAGTCACCAAGGTCACATGGTTAAAAACATTATCATCCACCCATTGACGAATGTAACCACAAACTTATCTATACAACAAAGGCCATTCTTCATCATTATTTCCATTGGGTTTTTCACTAGAGAAAATTGGCAAGTGAAAGCCTTTAATATAAAGTAAATCTTTCATCTTCCAATCCCAAACATTATAGGTGGATTCATTCAAACTCACTATCCTAGATGTGTTCGTCTCCATCGTTACACAAATCAAACTAGAATCTGATACCACTTGTTGGGAGGAAATCCATAACACAACACAATTTTAGCGTGTAAAAACTTGTGTTAACTAAGAGTAAAAAACACAGGACCCGTAGGCCACTTAAATCTCCAATATAATAAAAAAAATGGGTACAAGTAAGTTTTTCTCTAACACTAGTTAGAGGCATACATAAACATCATAAAAATCTATAATCAATGTTGGAATACAACAAGAATCAAGGGAGACAAACAACCCAAAAACACCAATTTTGCACCTCACAAATGGACTCGCCAAACAGACTTAGAATGTTCAAAATCTGATTTCCACCGTTCAGAATGTACTCCTGCGAGTGACGAACACTATGCCAAAGTTTCATTATGATCCAAAGGTTGAATTGTGTGCCAACTCTGATCTCGTGAAACTAGTATGTGTTGAGTTGGGGCTACGAGATTTAGTGTGGCTACTAGGGTTTACATTTTTCTCTCCTCTTTTCTTTTTTATTTATTTATTTTGCACATGTTAACCATATTCTTCTTTGTTGGATAATAACAAGGGCTTACACACACATGGGCTACTAACTCACATTTATTTAGGCCACTCCAAATAGGAGGGATAACCCAACAAACTCCCTTGTCCGACTAGTTGGAGGGCAACACCAATTTGGATATCGTGCGAAAAACCTCAAACCTTCCCCTAGGCAACACCTTTGTGAACATATGTGAACCATTTTCATTGGTGTGAATCTTCTCAAGCTCCATCAACTTGGAATATATTGCATCACAAATCCAATGATAACAAACATCAATATGCTTCGACCTCGAGTGAAAGGAGGAATTCTTTAATAGGTGAATGACACTTTGATTATCACAAAATAAGAAATACTTTTATTATTTCACACCAAGTTCCATTGCAAATTTCCTCAATCGTAACAACTCTTTTGATGCTTCCACGACGGCTATAAACTCGGCTTTGGTAGTAGAGAGTGCAACACACTTTTGCAATTTTGATTGCCAAACCACGACTCTCCCAGCAAAAGTCACCACATATCGTGAAGTAGATTTTCTATTATCTAAGCTTCCTACTAGATCCAAATTCGTATACCTAACCACCATAGGCTTCTTGCATCCCAAATCTAGTTAAAATTCGACGAGTCATGCAAATATCTCATCACCCACTTCACGGCCTCCCAATGATCTTTTCCCAATTTGAGAAATAACGACTCATAATTCCCAAATTATGAGCAATATCGGGTCTTGTACAAATACAAACCATAGAATACATCAAACCACCAACGGTCGATGAGTACGAAATGTTCTTCATAGTCAAATTTTCTTCATCCGTAGACGGGCATAGTTTATGACCAAGCTTGAAATCATAAGCACAAGTGGAATGCTCACTACTTTAACCTTATCCTTACTAAAACTCTGAAGGAATTTCTCCACATACATTTCTTATGATAAGTACAACTTCTTCTTATTTCGATCTTGAACAATTTCAATACCAAGAATTTTTCGAGCCTCTCCTAAAGCTTTCATAGCAAAATATTCACTCAAAGTATTCTTCAACTCTTTAATTCTTGAAATATCCTTTTTGAAAATTAGTGTATCATCCAATTAAAGCAATATAATAATGAAATCATCTTCGGAGAAATTCCGGAAAAACACACAATGATCGGCCTTGGTCATCTTGTACCCATGTTCAATCTTCACTTAGTTAAACTTTTGATACCATTGGTGAGTTGCTTGTTTCAAACCATAATGACTTTTTACCAATTTACAAACGTAGTCTTTTTTGCACTTGTTTCAGAATCTATCCGGTTGCTCCGTGTAAATTTCTTCATGTAGATCACCATGAAGGAAGGTCCTCTTCACGTCCATTTTCTCTACTTCCAAATCAAGCCTACCATCTAGCATAAGAACACTCGAATAAATTGTATCTTCACAACCAGAGCAAAAATCTCGCCAAAGTCAACACCTTCTTGTTGTTTAAAAACTTTTACCACCAACCGAGCCTTATATCTTCTTTGAGAAGTACACTTATCTTTCTTAATCTGATAAACCCATCTATTCTTCAATGTTCTCTTACCCTTTAGCAACTTCACTAACTCCAAGGTATTATTTTCATGAAGTGATTGAATTTCATCCTTTATGGCATCCATCCACTCCTTTTTGTTTTCATCCTCCAAAACTTCTTCAAAGCTTTCAGTTTCTCCATCATCGGTAAGAAAAACCTACTCGTTCTAGGGGTATCGAACAAAAGGCACTTTACCACGAGTATACCGCCTCAACTCATTAAAATCAACCTGTTTTCAACACTTTCAGCCTCTTGATCAACCTCATTTTCAACAACGTCTTCCGTAGCACCTACATCAACAATATCATTAGTATTTAAAACATTATCAACATTCAAATCCATACCTTGATTTTCAATTGGAACATCTTCGAAAGTGATAGGGGTAGGAACAATAGTATTTAAGTATGTATCAATCATTTCTTCATCTTTAAAAATCGGATCTTTATTCTTAACTTTGTCGATGTCCTCAATGGTATAATCCTCCATGAATACGACATCACGACTACGAATAAGCTATGTTTAACCAGATCAAAGAATTGATACCCAAACTCATCAAGTTCATACCCAACAAACACACATATCTGCGATTTATCATCTAATTTCAATCTCTCATCATTCAGAATATGCACATAAGCCATGCACCCAAACACCCGAAGATGGCTGTAGGAAATATCTTTACCACTTCAAACATGGTTTATAACATCAAACTTCAACGAAACACATGGAGTGAGGTTTAAAAGATGTACAAATATGCTCAATGCTTCTCCTCAAAAGTATTTCGGCAGCTTTGATTGAGAAAGTAAACATCTCACCCTTTCCAACAAAGTTCTATTCATTCTTTCGGCAAATTCATTAAATTGTGGTGTCTTTGAAGGAGAATTTTCATGATGTATACTTTGATCTTGACAATACTTATCAAAAGGACCAACATACTATCCCCTGTTATCGGTTCAGATACATTTGAGCTTTTTCCTCGTTTCTCTTTCAACCGATGCTTGAAACGACTTAAAGGTATTTAACACTTGATCTTTCGTCTTTAAGGTATAAGCCCATATTTTTCGAGAATAATCATCAATGAAAGTCACAAATCAATATGCACCACCAAGTGACCGTGTCTTCGTCAGACCACACACATTGGAATGTACTAAATCCAACACTTCTGATTTCCTCTTAGGTTATGATGACATAAAGGAAACTCATATTTGTTTACCTGCTAAACAATGCGAACACTTTCTGAACTCTGCATCAAAAACACCATATAATACATTCTTCTTTGCCAAAATTCTCAAACCTTTTTCACTTATATGATCCAAACGCTTGTGCCAAAATTCAGATGAGCTATCATTGTCACAAGTGTTGATGTAGCACTTTGAAACCCCAAGTTGGACGATATACAAGTTTGATTCCTTTTTCCTTTAGCAACCACGATTGAGCATTTCTTTAAATTCCATTCATTGACAAAAAAGAATTATCATATCCTTTATTATCCAACCTTCCAACAGATGAAAGATTAAATCAAAGTTATGGAATATGTTTCACGCCTTTGAGAACTAGAATAGTCCCATTGTTAGTTTTGACACAAATAAATCCTATTCCGATGAAATTAGCTTGCCCATTATTTCCCATTAGCTTGCCTGTTATTTCCCATACGAACAACCCCAAAGTCACTAGTCTTGTAAGTTGAAAAAAGATCACGTCTTGAGGTTGCTTGAGTATAAGCACCACTATAAACTACCCAATCCATCTCATCACATAATAGATTGACATTCTCTACACAACTATCACAAACAACAAATAAATCATTAATAATAGCAACATCTTCATTATTGTTACCTTCCTTTTTGTCGTTGTTGTAGCTCTTCTTCTTGTTTTCCCTTTTTAACTTCTGACAATACCTTTTTATGTGTCTCTTTTCACCAGAATGATGACAATCAATATTAGAGAATCTATTAGTCTTCTTGTGATTTACCATGTGATGTCCCACGATTACTTGAACCTCTATTTTGATGCATCTCTCTCAATTCGGTAACCAAAACCTCGCAATGTGAAGTAGAACCTTGTGACTTATTCCTTAACTCCTCATTCAACACACTAATTTTAGCCAAGTCCATCTAGATGACACCATTCAGAGCGGAGTTAGACAAGGATGTCCAAAAAGTCTCCCAAGAATTTTGTCATCAAAATTAAGATTCATCGCCAACAATTGATTTAGAATCCCTTGTAAAGTTTTCAAGTGATCGGTCATGTGTGAACCATCACTATATCTCAATGACATCAATGGCTTGAAAAAGAACAACTTATTATTCCCCGTCTTTCTTGCGTACAACTCCTCAAGTTTGGTCCAAAGAGAGCGAGCATGAGTCACTGATCTCACATGGTTCAAAAAATTATCATCCACATGTCGCTACACGAAAAATACAGAGTCGCCACCAAAATTTATTTATTCTAGAGGAAAAGGAAAATATCGATAAAACTCCTAAAAGGTGAAGAAAATGGTCGTCACAACCAAATTCAGGTCTGGGAGTCGATTATGCAAAGGGAAAGTATTAGCACCCCTCACATTCATTATACTCAACGGGAACCATTTGATTATTCTATGCGCAAATGGGTGTTATTACCTGAAGGTCACTTGCGATTGGAAAAAAAGGTTTATAATTAGTGTGCTTGCCATGATTTCGCAATCATGTGCCCACGTATCCTCATAGTGCAATAAGGAAATCAGAGCTCCGTAGTTTGGGGTAGAAAATGAGTGTTTATTGATTATTTTTAGTGAATAGTGTTAACGTTCGCGTCCTAGCAGTTAAACGTTGCTTGTATGCTCGAGCATGGGAGACTTAAGTGTTGTTTGTATTGCGGTAGAATGGAAATAACATGTCCTTTTTGAAAGGTTTTGAATGCCCTAAGGCGGAAAATTGAATTTGATTAGTTGTGATTGATTTTAGAGTAGGAGACAAGCATCCGAGCACAAGCTAAGCACGACCGGCAATCCGAGTACTTGGGAGCTGAAAGGATAATGGTATTCTAACCTCTCTTTTTCATCCAAAGAGTTTTTTGTTTATGAAATTTGTGAGGCGAGTTTAATCATTGGTATTTAGTGGGAGACAAGCATCCACTACGCCAAAAGTGTCCTTTGGCAGCACTACATAGGCAGCACTTTATTACAAAAGCGCTGCTATAAGTTAAAAAATTTAGAAAACACGGAAACTGCTCACGTAGAAAAATAAAAGCGCGTCTAAATATAAGACTTTAGACAGCGCTTTTGAGGAAAGCGCTTTCTAAGGTCTTATAAATTAAAAAAAAATTAAAGGAAAATATTAGACAGCGTTTTCCTTAAAAGCGCTGTCTAAGGTCTTATAAATTAAAAAAAAAAAAATCAAAAGCGCTGTCTAAGGCCCATATGAGACAGCGCTTTCAAAAGCGCTTTCTAAGGCCCACATTAGACAGCGCTTTTATTAAAAGCGCTGTCTAAGGTCTTCTTAATTAAAATAAAAATTGAAACGATATCAGTATTCTATACTGTTTCATTTCATTCTTTCCCTCTTTCCCTCTCTTTCTGTGAACAAGAACGAACCAGCTGAAACCACCGCCGTCGTTCGTCCTTTCACCGCCGTCGTCCGTCCTTTCTCGCCGTCGTCTGTCCGGCCGTCGTCCTCCTACTTTGTCCTCCACCATCCTCCACCGTGCTCCACTGTTCCGGTAAGAGTTTTTCTTTTTATGTTAGGTTTTAAGTGAGTTTCATATTTTTCTTTATATGAAATTCATCCTAGAAGATTCAGAAAGAGGTTGCATAGATCTTATGAGTACACAGTTTTGAGATTGAAACTCATATTTTTCTTTATATGAATTTGATACAAATATATCAATTTTTTACCAACTTTTTCTTATATTTGATATGAGGAGAAATAGTATTATTTTAGCGGGTGAAATAATATTGAGTTTTTGGTTTTTTATTTTTAATGTTATTGCTATATAATGTGTTAGTTTAGTTTTGGTTAGTTTAGGTTAGTGTTAGTGTTAGTGTTAATATTGCTCATTATTTTAATATTGTAAATCTTTGAGGTTGTTAGTGTTATTTTGTTATTTTAATACTGTGTTATGTTAGAAGCCCTGTTAGAAGCTCATTCAATGTTCTATGTTTTATCATAACTTTCCTCCTCATTCAATGTTTTGATTCCTCATATAATAGTGTTTTTGTTGACCTTAATAAGTAGGAAAACCATGGATAAAAAATGGATGGATGCCGATCGATTGTCCAAAGAGTACGAGAATGGGGTATTGGATTTCGTTAAGTTTGCTGTTCAACACGTTAAAGACCCCAGACGAATGGACTGTCCTTGCTTGGGTTGTTGTTATGTGGGTAAGGTTGACGCAGATGGATTGAAATCGCATTTACTGATGCATGGAATTGATCGAAGTTATAAGTGTTGGATACATCATGGTGAGAAAATTAACGAGAATGTTGAACCGAAGGGGAAAAGTAATACGACCTATGCTTCAGATGACAAAGACACGGAAACATACGATTGTGATCGAGTCGAAGAGATTGCAGAAGAAGTTGAAGAAGATCTTCATGATTGTCCCGAAATGTTTGAGAGGTTGGTAAGCGATGCAGAGAAACCGCTCTATCAAGGTTGCACTAAATTCACAAGACTGTCTGCGATATTGAAGTTGTACAACTTAAAGGCGGGCAATGGATGGTCGGATAAAAGTTTCACAGAGTTGTTGGCCCTTTTGAGAGAAATGCTACCGGAGGATAATGTTCTTCCCAATCGAACCTATGAGGCCAAAAAAATGTTGTGCTCTATTGGCATGAGCTATGATAAGATACATGCTTGTCCAAACGATTGCGTTTTGTTTCGAAACGAATATGCATCGTTAACTGAGTGCTCTAAATGCGGTTTGTCTCGATATAAGAAAAAATTGTCTCCAGCCAAGGTCTTATGGTATTTTCCTATAATTCTGAGATTTAGGCGCATGTTTCGTAGTGAAACCGATGCAAGACACCTGACTTGGCATGCAGATGAAAGAATTATTGATGGAAAGTTGCGACATCCGGCTGATTCACCACAGTGGTCGAAAATTGATAATGATTATCCTGACTTTGGAGAAGAAGCAAGAAACCTTCGCTTGGCATTATCTACTGATGGAATGAACCCGCATGGTCTTCAAAGTATCTCACATACCACATGGCCTGTGATTCTTATGATTTATAACCTACCTCTGTGGCTATGCATGAAGCGTAAGTACATGATGTTATCTATGTTAATCTCTGGGCCTAAACAACCAGGGAATGACATAGACGTATACTTGACACCTTTGATCGAAGATTTAAAGATATTGTGGGAGAACGGTGTGGAGGTTTATGATGGATATAGGAAAGAAAGTTTCAATTTGAGGGCGATGTTGTTTGGCACAATTAATGATTTTCCAGCTTACGGGAATCTATCAGGGTACAGCATAAAAGGTGAAAAAGCGTGTCCTATTTGTGAAGATAAAACAGATTCGAAACGATTGGAGTTTGGTCATAAGAATGTCTTTCTCGGCCATCGTAGATTCTTAAATGCCAAACATCACTACCGTGGGTGGAGACAAGAATTCAATGGAGACACTGAACAAGGTAGAGCTCCACCTATGTTGTCAGGTGACCAAGTTTTTAAAAAGGTGAAAGATATGCGTACTCAATTTGGCAAACCTTTTGCACATAAGGTTGTCAAAGGTGGGTGGAAAAAGAGGTCGATATTTTTTGAATTGCCATATTGGAAGTCTTTGTACGTGAGACATTTTCTCGATGTTATGCATATTGAGAAAAATGTATTTGAAAGTGTTATTGGTACGTTACTCAATATAAAAGGAAAGACTAAGGATGGCCTTAAAGCAAGAAAATACTTGGTAACGATGGGGATTAGAACTGAATTAGCACCCGTGAAGAAAGGAAGACGAACATATCTACCACCTGCTGCTTTTACTCTGTCTAGAAAGGAGAAGAAAATATTGTGTAAGTTTCTGAGTGAAGTTAAAGCTCCAGAAGGATACTCTTCAGATGTTAGAAGACTTGTGTCTATGAAAGACCTCACGTTGAAGAGTTTAAAGACAGACGACTGCCATGTTATAATGGAACACTTTCTACCAATAGGTATACGTTCTATTTTGCCAGTGAAAGTAAGAAGCGCCATAACTAATTTGTGTTTTTTCTTTAGGTCAATTTGTAGTAAGGTAATCGATCCTGATATCTTACCAACACTACAAAAAGAGATAGTTATTACCTTGTGTGAGCTTGAAATGTATTTTCCTCCCTCTTTTTTTGACATAATGGTACATCTAGTTGTTTATCTTGTGAAAGAGACACAGTTGTGTGGACCAGCTTATATGAGATGGATGTACCCTGCTGAACGTTATATGAAAATATTAAAAGGGTACGTGAAAAGCCGAAGTCGACCAGAGGGGTGTATTGTTGAACGATACATTGTTGAAGAAGCGGTTGAGTTTTGTACTGAATATTTGTCCAATGTTCAATCGATTGGACTCCCCAAAGCTCATATTTTCGAAAAAAAAGATGGTAAAAAATTAATTGGAAATAAAATTGTGACAGTATCAAGGGATGAACGGGATCAAGTGCATTTGTATGTTCTGCACAATGATAATGAGGTTGAGCCATATGTTGAGATGCACAAGGATGTACTCCGAAGATTAAATCAGAACAGAAATGAAAATTGGATAGTACGAGAGCACAATCAAAGTTTCATACAATGGTTAAAGGATCATATTTATTCGAAGCGCTCTTCAGATCCTGCTTCAGTAACAGAAAGGTTGAGATGTTTGGCATATGGTCCAAGTTTGCATGTGTATTCTCATAGCGCATACGCAATTAATGGATACACATTTTATACCAAAGAACAAGATGATAAAAGTACTATGCAAAATAGCGGTGTCACCGTCCTAGCTGAAGCAATGCACATATCAAGTATGAAGGACTTAAACCCCAAATATGCAAATTTATCATATTTTGGAGTTATTGAGCATATTTGGGTGTTTGATTACGAGAAGTTTCAGATTCCAATCTTTGGTTGCAAGTGGGTAAATAGTAGTGGCATACGAATGGATAAGTCTAGATTTTTGCAAGTGGATCTTAATAGGGTGAGGTACAAAGATGAGCCTTTTATTCTAGCATCTCAAGCTAAACAAGTGTTCTATGTCACTGACCCGACGAGTACGAAATGGTCTATAGTGCTTTTATCTAACAAAGTGGTTGATGATAGCGGTGTAGATCAATGTGATATTGATGTTGAGAATGAGTCATGTATTAGACGGAATGAGTTGAATAGAAATGATCAAGATGAGGATCTTATAGCGAATGAGTCATATATCAGAAATGACCATAACGAGGGAATTTGGATCCATTCATCCGTCCGCATTGCTAAGAAATAAGTAATTCATATTCCAACCAAGAAAAGAAAGAGATGTTAGTGAAAGAGGTAAAATAATAAAATGTTATATATTATTTCATTCTAAATTCATCTATTATTGTTTTTTTGTATTTTGACGTCGTGTAGAAAGTTTCCATCTAACACTATGTTATATTATAATGTAGTACTTTGAAGAATGCAAGTGTGCTCATTACTCAATTTCTCAATTGGATGAAATTAAAGAGGATTGGTGTCAATACATTATGGAGCTCGGAGTTTTATCAGGTATAATATTGTACTCTTACTTTAATTGATGAAAATTTAAATATGTGTAACTTTCTAACTATAGACATTGTTGATGTATTCTTTTAATTGAATTACAATCTTTGTGTTCTTTCAGGACCTATGTAGATTTGAAGCAATGCTTTGGTTGGATGCAAAAGTACTAGTATAAGTAATATGCTTTGGTTGAATGCAATGCTTTGTAGAAAAAATGTAATGATTTGTAATTATAAATTGGTGTATATATATATATATATATTGGTTTGAATTGCCAATTGTTTTGGATATATAATTTTGGTGTAAATTGGTACATTTAAATAGGCCAAATTGGATTGATTTGAATCTCCAAATTGTGGTATTTTTCTGGAAAAAAATTGGTTGAAAAACAGGTCAAATTCTGGTTGAAAAACATGGTAAAAATTGTGGTTTAAAAAAATTTATATAAAAATTTTCGTATACCTTAGACAGCGCTTTACACTAAAAGCGCTGTCTAAGGTGAGGCTTAGAAAGCGCTTTCACCAAAAGCGCTGTCTAAGGTATGTCTAAAAAAGTTCAAAAAGGTGGGGCTTAGAAAGTGCTTTCAAAAAAAGCGTTGTCTAAGGTATACCTAAAAATGTTCATATGGTGGGACTTAGACAGCGCGTTTAAAAAAAGCGCTGTCTAAGGTATACCTAAAAAATGTTAAAAAGCGTTGTCTAATGGTACCATAGACAGCGTTTTTCATTAAATATACCCCCTTTAGACAGCGCTTTTGGTATTACCCAAAGCGCTGTCTAAACCTTTAGCAGCGCGGGTTTAGACACCGCTTAAAAACGCTGTCTAAGGTCAAAAAAAGCGCTGTCTAAGGTCTTGTTTGGCGTAGTGATCTAAACACAATCTAACTACAGCCATCAACCAGATTACTCAGGAGCTGAAAGGATAATTCATTTTGACCTCTCTTTTTCGCCCTATGAGGACCGAATTAAGCTCGTTTTATTTTTAAATTTTTTGAATGGAAGACAAGCATCGGACCACAAGCTAAGCACGACCAACAACCCAAGTACTTGAGAAATTGTGTGCACAAGTACGTACACCTCACCCTTTTTTATCTAGTTTATTGTGAAAATGTTTTAAAAAATACTTGATGTTGGATCAAGTGTTTGAAGGCTGAAATTGAAATTTGTGTGAATCAAGCTGAAGAGATACTTGACGTTGGATCAAGCACTCATGTTGCATTCAATGAAGTTTAATTTGGAAAATACTTGACGTTGGATCAACTCTATTTGATCGTGAAGTCTGGATCAGATCCTGTTAAAGTGGGCCACCAAGTACGTCTGAGATGCTGGGCGTATGGAGAGGAGAAGGGGGTGTACTTGCAAGGCACTCCGACGCTCAAGTAAGAAAGGGTCAGAGAAAAGGGGCAAGTACAAAGTGTTAGTTCGTAGGGTGAATATTTGATACCTGA
Organism: Lathyrus tuberosus; assembly: GCA_022829125.1. Taxonomy (NCBI): domain Eukaryota; kingdom Viridiplantae; phylum Streptophyta; class Magnoliopsida; order Fabales; family Fabaceae; genus Lathyrus; species Lathyrus tuberosus. The sequence continues at coordinate 967,745 of JALAZF010000896.1, forward strand.
CCCTCTCACTTGAGAGGGTTTATATAGTGCCCCCAGCGGGTGGCCAACGGTCCTATTTTCAGGGCAAAATAACCGTTTTCACGAAGAAATAGGTAACTGCCCAAACTAGCCGTTATGTCGGGCAGGGTGCCTAAAATTAGCCGTTATGTCGGGCATAGGCATAGTTTCGGGCACATGCCCATAGCTGCTCGGGGAGTGTATGAGCTGTACGGAACGGGCAGCAGTTCTGGGGAGGACTGTGCAGTCCTTGCCCGGATGGAGGGGCAGAAAGGTAACTTTCTCCCTTTGGTGGATTGGACCTAGACATTTGGGCCGTTACTGCAGCAGAAGTGGATTGGGTCATGCCTGACCATTGGCCCAGTCCAGAACCGGAGCCCCCCAAGTCGTTGCTCCCGAGCATGGGAGTGATGACTTAAGGACAGCTCGCAGCTCCGGAGAGCTAACATAAGGTCGTCGCTTGGCGACGTGGGAGGTTTGTCTCGTGGTGCCAGTTGCCTTTAGTGTCCGTGATGTTCCTGGCCGTGATAGAACTGCCTGTCGTACGGGGAGACTAACGGTTAGAAGGAATTGGAAACATTAGGGCGCCACGTCTGCATAGAGTTCTGTGCAGCAGTTGCTAAGCAATGATGGCTAGTTAATAGCCATCATGATCTACGAGGGCGTGCCATCGCAAGTGCCCCTCTGTATAAAAAGGGGAAACTCATTTCATTATGAACTTTTTGCTCTTGTTTCTCTTCGTCTCCTTCAGAGCTCCTGCCCGTTCGTGCTGTCAACTTTTCCGGCCACCGTCTCAACTCCTGGCAACCACTTTTCGTCCCTTTAACCCAAGTAAGTTCGTTGATTTTGCTCTGATTTACTCTTTTTGATGATCAATGGTAGATTGCATGCAGTTAGGGCTAGGTTTAGAGGACGATTATCTTCGTTTCTGGCGGTTGTTGGTGGTGGACAGTGGTTATGCCATTTTCCACCCCTGATGCGTCACTGGGCTTTTTAGGATGTTTTAGTGAGGAGGGGGTTCACGCCGCCGTTGCGACGATGATGCATGTGTAACCACCGTGATCTTTCATCTTCTGGGTTGATGATGAATTATCCGGTCGAATACTCCCAGATTCTGGTGAAGCTTTGCAGTTTCTGGTGGAGCTTCAAGCAGAAACTGGGTATGAGCACGGGGAAGTTCCTCGCCTGGGAGTAATTTGTCTCGAGCGTCTCCTCGCGGGGAGGTTTCTGAATTTTTCTTTTGATGTTAGGGCTTAGGCCGGGGACGTCGTCCTTAGCCCTTTGCGCGCCCTTTCACATAACTAGCGGTGGAAGGGTGGATTTGATCTATCGTCGAATTCAATTTTTTCTCTGCTTTTCAGGTGATCGATATGGCGATGGGGCCAGATGGAGAAATTATCCTGGATTCGTCCGAGGAAGAAGCAAGTTCCTCGGACAGTAGTAGTTCGACGACTTCAAGTATCCCCAGCGAGGTCAGGGAGGAAGAGGAATTGGAAGATATGGAAGAGGATGTCGTCGAGGAATCTGCAGAGGAGCGGGAGGTGACTGAACCAGCCGAGCACGTGTCCGAGTTTGCTTCGGATTTGGGAAATGTTTTCTTTGTAGTCAGGCCAGAGGGGGAGTGGAAGGTGCACTTTCCCATCGAAGATGAAAAGGTATGTACGAATTACGGGGAACGCTTCACTATGTATAAATACGCGTTCAAGGAGCTGGGAATGAGGCTTCCGTTCACTGATTTTCAGCAGTCCGTGTTCGTACACTTGAATTTGGCCCTAACGCAGTTGCATCCGAACTGTTGGCCTTTATACGGGCGTTTAACCTGACCAGTGATTTCTTGAATATAGGGGATACTCTTCCCTTGTTCTTCACTATCTTTCACCTTCAACGGCAGCTCACGGGGGGGAAGTACGGTTGGGCCTCGTTGAAGCAGCCTTGTAAGTTGTTTAAGCCCTTCTCGGAATCGATACAGACATTCAAGGAGAGGCATTATATTATAGAGCCCGTGTCGGAAGCTGCCCAAGACAACACTTATGTGTGGGAGGATGGGAATGACCTACGCGACAAGGATGGGAAGTATATCGGGGAGAGACTGCTGAAGTTCCCCTTCCACTAGGGACCCGCCCATTTTACCAAGAAGCCAAACGAATATGTCTTCCAGCCGCACAACTTGGACGAGTAGGATGCTGCCTCCTACGAAAAGCTGGTAAAGTACGTTAGCTCGTTTCCTCTCACAAAGTGCGTCACGAAGAAGGGGGAGCCGATCCTCGAGGATGATGGCAGCAGACGCGTGGAGTATCGTTTTATCAACACCAAGGCGTTTCTGGAGTGCAAGACTCTCGCAGATGCTCATAAATTGCTCGGTAGTCTTAGTGATTTTAATTTATCCGAATTATTTCTTTCCTCGTATCTAACATGCTCGTATTCTGTTTGTGTAGGTGAGATGCCTCAGGCTCATGAGAGGATGGTAAAGAATGCTCTTGCTAGGAACAAGCCCGGAACTGCCCCTCCCAAGTCTCGATTTGCTAATGCGCGTGCTTCCACTCCTTCTCAGTCTGCTGCAGGGACCTCTTCTCCCACTCCTGTTCCCCGGGGATCTCCCCTGCCTTTGACCTCACGAACCAAGCGGCCGAGGGCCAATGACGCTGTGGATCTCAGCTGGGCCCCAGAGAAAGGGAAGTTTGAGCTTCCTCCTTGCATACTTGATAGAAGATTCTTTGATGGGACATCCTTGGTCATACCGCGGGCAGAATCTCTTTGGCTGGAAAGCATGGATCGCCCGAGCAAGAGGGCGTTGGTGGCCCAAGATGCCTCCGCACTGGTCAGAGTTTTGGAGATGGCGACCATTTACGCTGAAGGGGACTCTGCAACTGAGTCTGAACTCAAGGCAACTCGGGCTGCTGCGGCATCTCTCAAGGAAGAGGTTAAGAGTGCTGATGATGCCCGAAATAAGGCTGATGAGGAGGTGGCTAGGCTGAAGAGGGAGAATTCTACGCTAGCTGCGGAGAAGAAGGCGGCTGAGGAGATAGTCCAACAGCTGAGGGCGGCCAATGCTCCGGGCAAGGATGAACCCGAGGACGTGAGGGAGCTGAAGACAAGGTCTGAGCTGGTTGCCCGTATGTTGGCGGCCGAGGATGACAATATCGTCATTACGGACGAATCCTTCAAGAACGTCGTGCTTCAACTGCGGGTGGTGAACCCCAGATTTAATTTTTCCAGCGAGGGTACCCACTATCTGGCGCACGTTGAAGATGGCCAAATCATTATGCCAGACTTCCTTCTTGAAGAGCATGCTGAGGATCAGCCCGCAGAGAACTAGGAGCCTCAGCCCGAGCAGGGCGACCAGATAGATGAGTGAAGGATTTTCTTGTTATTGTTGTAATTTTGTCCGGCCTGCGTGCCGTGTAATTCATTGTAATTTATTTTGGGGGCATGGCCCCCGGTTTATGTAATCCAGTACAATCATGGTCCTATTGGCCATTTATCACATTTAAATTATGTGTCCGGTCCTGGTGGCCGGTTTTTCTATTTGCATGGTTTTACTTGCTTTTATTTTCTGCTAAGTGTTGTACTCATGCTCGTTGTGAATGTATGTCTGCCCGTGATAGGGAGTATTTGACTTATGTGAAGTTTCAGGGGATTGCTCGTTGTAGATGTGTTCGGCAGTGAGGGGTACTGGTCGAACGGTCGGGGAATATCCTGGCGGGGATGCGGAGCTCAGGTCGCGTTTGAGGCCTGAGTTCGCAGCGTGAACGTCCATCGCGAGCTAGGGTTCTGCCAGTTATGGTACTTTGACAATGGTGATGCTCGATTGAGGACCGCTGTCGAGCAGATACTCGGCTCGTTACTGAGCGGGGTTCTGCTTTATTGGTATGTGACGCTTGTACCTAGGTGTGCATAATAGTCGGTAGCTGGAGTTCGTCGTCGCGACGGGTCGAACTGAGAATTAGGGCCTTAGCTATAGTATTGTTTTAGCTTTTCGACGTTCCATGGTCGAGCAAGTTCTTCCCCATTGAGATGTTCTAGGTAGTAGGCCACATTCTCCTTTTTTGCTCGGATGCGATAGGGTCCTTCCCAGTTGTCGGCTAGCTTGCCTTCGCGAGAGTCCTTATGGTTTCTTCTTAGGATGAGGCTGTCCGCGTCTAACTCTCGTCGTATGACCTTGGAGTTGTGCCTGATGGCAATTTTTTGTTTGAAGGAGGCTTCGCAGAGGGTCGCCCCTGTTCGGATTTCCTCGACGAGGTCGAGTTCCTCCCTTAATGCTTCGTCGTTCATTTCCTCATCTAGGGGTGACTCTGTTTGCCTAGAGGGTATGTGAACTTCGACGGGGATTACAGCCTCGGTCCCGTATGCTAGACGAAAAGGTGTTTCCCCGGTTGTAGAGTGTGGAGTTGTGCGGTATGCCCATAAGACACTGTGCAGCTCCTTGACCCAAGCCTTCTTTGTTTCGTCCAGCCTTCGTTTGAGGCCTCGAAGGATGACCCGATTAGCTCCTTCAGCCTGCCCGTTTGTTTGAGGGTGCTCAGCGGACGCGAAGTGTTGCTTCGTGCCCAGTTAGGCAACGAAGTCCTAGAACTTCCTGTCCGTGAATTGTGTCCCATTGTCCGTTACTATCGCTTGGGGGATGCCGAAACGTGCGAGGATGTTTCGTTTGTAGAAACGTAGTATATTGAGGGCAGTTATTTTGGCTAGAGCCTCCACTTCTATCCATTTTGTGAAGTAGTCTACGCCCACTATTATGTGTTTGTTCTGATTTGATCCTACCACGAAGGGTCCTAGGATGTCTAGGCCCCACCAGGAAAATGGCCACGGGGAGGACATAACCTTGAGCTCGTTAGGTGGAGCCAGGTGCATGTCCCCGTGCCGTTGGCATTTATCGCATTTCTTCACGTGTTCTTTAGCGTCGTGCTGCATGGTCGGCCAGTAATATCCTGCTCGGAGGGCCTTTCGGGCAAGGGACCTTCCACCGAGATGTTGGGCGTTGATTCCTTCGTGGATTTCACGCAAGATGTGAACGACCATTTCATCCTCGATGCATTTGAGCAGCGCAATGGAAAATCCTCGTCGGTAGAGTTTATCTTCGACCAGGACATAAGAGCAGGCTCTTCGCCTAACCACACTGGCCTCCTTGGGGTCGAACGGGAGTTCGTCCTTGGCGAGATAGTTGTAAACGGGGGTCATCCAACAATTATTGTTGCCGATCACGTGTACGTCAAGGGTCGGGGAAGCCTTCTCGATGTCGGGTCGAGGTAGAACCTCCTGTATGATGGACTTGTTTCCGTCTTTCTTCTTTGTAGTGGCCAGTTTGGACAAAACGTCTGCCCGGACATTGTGTTCGCGGGGAACATGTCTAACCTCCACCGCTGCAAACTTCGTCATCTTCTTCTTGACCAGGGCTAAGCATTCAGTCAGGTTATCTTTTTTGGCTTGATATTCTCCTCGGACTTGAAGGGCCGCGAGTTGTGAATCCGTGCAAATAACAACTTCCTCCGTGCCAAGGTCTTCGACCAAGCGTAACCCGACGAGGAAGGCCTCGTATTCAGCCTGGTTGTTAGAGATGGGGAAGGACAGCGTGAATGAAACTTCAATGATGATTCCCTCGTCACTTTATAGTATGATGCATGCCCCACTCCCCGTCGAACTGGAAGCCCCGTCTACGAAAATAGTCCATTTACGTGCTCCGCAAGTGGGGGAGTCTGCGAACGTCATTTCTGCGACGAAGTCGGCCAGGGCCTGGGCTTTGAGGGCTTTCCTGCTCTCATACTGGATGTCGAATTCGGACATCTCGAGTGACCATTTGAGCATTTGACCAGCCATGTCTGGCCTTCCCAGCAGCTGCTTTATGGGTTGATCTGTTCGAACCACGATCGTGTGGGCTAAGAAGTAGTGTCTTAATCTTCTGGCTTTGTTGATGAGGGCCAGAGCCACTTTCTCTTTCTGTTGGTACCTTAACTTTGGTCCTTACAGTGCTTTGCTCGTGAAATATATGGGCTTCTGCCCGTCAGGCGTCTCGCGGATAAGAGCGGCGCTTACCACCTCGGTTGCCATGACGAGATATAGGTACAAAGTTTCGCCGTTGTCCGGGCGAGAGAGAACGGGCGGTTCTGAGAGTGCCCGTTTCATATGGAGGATGGCCTGGTCACACTCCTCGGTCTATTCGAACGCTGCCTCCTTGCGGAGGAGTTTGAAGAATGGTAGGGCGTGTTGGGCAGACCTGGCCACAAAACGGGATAATGACGCGAGCATCCCGTTGAGGGACTAGATGGATTTCTTCAACTTGGGCGTTGGAAACTCGGAGAATTCCCGACACTTATCGGGGTTGGCCTCGACCCCCCGTTTTGTTAAGTAGAAACCGAGGAATTTGCCTGCCCGGACACCGAATGTGCATTTCTCCGGGTTGAAACGCATTTTGTATTTTCTGGCCTGTTCGAAGACCTTCCTAAGATGGGCAGTGTACTCGGTTTCCTCGTGGGATTTTGTGATCATGTCGTCCATATATACTTCGAGCATGTCGCATATCTCTCCCCGGAAGACCTTGTTTATCTTTCTTTGATAGGTCACACCGGCGTTCTTTAGGCCAAAGGGCATTACGCTGTAGTAATAGTTGCCCGATTCGGTCATGAAGGTCGTGTATTTCTTATCGCTCATTGCCATCAGAATTTGATTATAGCCCGAATAGGCGTCCATGAATGATAAAAGTTTAAAACTAGCAGAATTATCAACAAGTTTATCAATATTGGGGAGGGGGTAGGCATCCTTCGGGCATGCCTTATTAAGATCGGTGTAATCAATGCATATTCGCCATTTGCCATTAGATTTTTTCACAAGTACAACGTTGGACAGCCAAGTGGTGTACTTGGCCTCCGAGATAAATTTGGCCTCGATGAGGTCCTTTACAGCTTTTTCTAGAGCCTCTATTTTCTCTGGAGACTGCTTTCTCCTACGTTGTACTACTGCTTTGACGGCCGGGTCGATCGTGAGTTGATGGCAGGCGACGGACGGGTCCAAGCCGGGCATCTCGGCGGAGCTCCAGGCGAACAGGTCAGCGTTCTCATGGAGGCAGGCTTTGAGCTGCTTCCTCGCTATGTCGGGGAGGTCCGCTCCAATCTTCACTCCCCGCTGAGGGTCGTCGCCGAACAAAACGAGCTCGAAGTTACCATTCGGGATTGGGCGCATCGGATGGGAGCTGTTGCTGGACGAGGTAGATGAGCTGGCTGAAGCTGCTTGGTCTTCCTGTTGGTCTTCTTCGAGGAAGCGGCTGTCGAGGTCAATGGAGTCGACCTGAGGCAGGGGTTTGGCTTCCTCAGAGCTGCTGGGCAATGCTGGCTTGCTCGATACCTTTGGCTTGGACGCAATGGCGTTGAGCCCTTTTGTGTCTGCTTCGAAACACCGTTGTGCAACTTCGATGTCGCCGTGGAGGGTGGCGACCATCCCTTTTGAAGTGTAATACTTCATCTTGAGGTGTACTGTTGAAGGCACAACTACCAACTCGGCCAGAGTTGGTCTTCCGAATATGCACTGGTACAGCGACGGGCAGTCGATTACCAAAAATTGTACTTTGACGGATCTGGCCGTCTCAGCTGATCCAAAGGTTACGATCAGTTCGACGTATCCCCATGGCTTGGTCACTGATCCGTTGAATCCCTGTAAATCAGACCCCACTTAGGGGTAAGGTGTGATTCATCCAGCTGAAGTGTTGAAAACAGCTGGGAGTACATAATATCGACTGAGCAGCCCTGGTCGAAGAGGATTCTACGAACGTTGAAGTTCGCCATTTGGGCTCTAACGAGCAAAGGTATGCTCGAGTTTGGAGATCCCCCGAGGAGCTCTTCCCGGTAGAAGGAGATGGGGATAGAGCCTTTCTGGGCTTGATCGAGCGTGGTCACCTTATTGGAGCTTGTGTTGATTAGATGCTCGAATTTTCGTTTCACGGAACCCACCGTGACTTTATTGAAGCCTCCGCCAGAGATGACCATAGCGGAGGGACACATCTCCCACGGGTTATGGGCCGCAAAATAGGCAGGAGCGCTGAGCTTGTCCGGGACGTAGAAGTCCTATGGTCGCAAAACGGACATAGCGACCTGGATGTTGGCCTCTTCCGAGGAAGGTACCTCTTCCTCTATTTTCTTGGACTCCTGGGCGTCCTGCCGAGGAGTGTCTTTCTTCTTCGCGAACTGTTTCAGGTGGCCATCCCTGATCAATATCTCGATAGCATCCTTCAAATGGATGCAATCTTCGGTAGTGTGGCCGTGACTCTTGTGGAAATGGCAGTACTTCGATTTGTCAGCGTTGGGTTTGGCCGGCAGTTGTTTGGGGAAGCGGACCCCTGCTTGCTTAAACTCCGAATTCGCACATTCGGAGAGGATCTTCTCCCTAGAGACGGTCAGGGGGTATAGTCGTGGAATCGCCCAGATGGTCCCTTGCTGTCGCGGGAGTCCCGAGGGCGATCTTCGCGCCTCCTTTCGCCTCGACGAAATGTCGAGGCTTCTTCGCCTCTGGAGGCCCGAGCATTATCCTGATGGCGTGACACTCAGACGTTGCTGACCACAACCTTCTCTTCGTACTGAATATACGATTGGGATTTGAGGAGGAGGGCATCTAGGTTCCTCGGAGGTGCGAGGTCGACGGCCTTAGAAAACTCTGAGCCCGGGAGGAGTCCTTGCTCGAGCAGAAACTTTTTCATCTCGTCCGTTGTAGAGACTTGTACTGCTTCTTTGTTGAACCTCTCGATGTATGCGCGGAGAGGTTCGTCATTTCCTTGGATTATGGCCCCAAGGGAGGCCTCAGTCTTGGGGTGACAGTGAGAAGCTGTGAAATGTCGTGAGAACATTCTGCCTAGTTGTCTCCATGAGGTAATGGATTCTTCGGGCAACTGCTTGTACCACGTCATCGTCCCTTTTCGGATCGTGGTCGGAAATAGGCGGCACTTGATGGTGCCCCGGATGCCGCGGTAGTCTAGAAGTGCATCGATATTCTCAATGTGTTCGTCAGGGTCTGTCGTACCGTCGTACGTGCCCAGTGACAGGGGCTTCTCCAGGCCCTTAGGGAGACGGGTTGCCAAGATTTCCTGGGACAATGGGCCGCGAGGCTCATCATAACTGCTGGAACTGGTGAATGACGGGGACCGAAGGGTACGCTCTCAGCGACGGTTCCTTCGGGGGAGAAGGTGAGCGGTTCCTTCGGGGAGAAGGTGATCGGGCCCAGCCTTTAGACCTGACCGGGGGTTGACTGCTCGTCCCTTCGGTTCCTCTTGTGACCGGAGAGTTCTGGTTACGCGAGAAACTTGGTCACGCTTCTGGACGGCGCGAGAGTCAGGTTCTTGGCGCAGTCTTCGGTCGATATCTTGCCGGGGCTGCGGGCTCCTTGATCGTCGTTGGTTCCTCCTCGGAGGAGGGGATCTTGGACGGGTGGATTCTTCTAGCGCCCCGATCCTTTCGTTCTGCTGCAAGATCAGGATGTTGGTTTTGTTGATCGCCTCCAAGAGGGCCACCACGGTCGGGTCGGCGTTGGGCGAAACAGGAATGTGTTGGATGTCCAGCAAAGGCTTATCGTTGTTGCGGTCAGCAGGGGTGGGGGAAAGAGAAGCTGTGGCCCCGTCCCTCAGAAAACGGGCATCTCCGAGAATAGGAGACTGGCCGTCAACATCAGTCTTGTTGACGGGGAGGACAGCGGGCTGGAGAGCACCTTTGGCGTGATCTTGTGTGGCCATGATGAAGATCTTGGAAATTTGCTTTGATCTTCAGTTTCGGGGGAAAGAAAGATAGGGAGAACAATGGTTCCCACAGACGGCGCCACTGATCGTGAAGTCTGGATCAGATCCTGTTGAAGTGGGCCACCAAGTACGTCTGAGATGCTGGGCATATGGAGAGGAGGAGGGGGGTGTACCTGCAAGGCACTCCGACGCTCAAGTAAGAAAGGGTCAGAGAAAAGGGGCAAGTACGAAGTGTTAGTTCGTAGGGTGAATGTTTGATACATGACCTTCTCAAGTGAGAGGGGTTATATAGTGCCCCCAGCGCGTGGCCAACGGTCCTATTTTTGGGGCGAAATAACCATTTTCCCGAAGAAATAGGTAACTACCCAAACTAGCCGTTATGTCGGGCAGGGTGCCCAAAACTAGCCGTTATGTCGGACATAGGCATAGTTTCGGGCACCTGCCCATAGCTGCTCGGGGAGTGTATGAGCCGTGCGGAATGGGCAGCAGTTCCTGGGAAGACTGTGCAGTCCTTGCCAGACTGGAGGGACAGAAAGATAACTTTCTCCCTTTGGTGGATTGGACCTAGGCATTTGGGCCGTTACTGCAGCAGAAGTGGATTGGGCCGTGCCTGGCCATTGGCCCAGTCCAGAACACTATTTTTGTCTCTTTTAAAAAAAAGGTTATTTTTTTCATTTTTTTTGGTTATGTTTAGTTAACAAACGAGTAAAGGAAAGTGATAGAAAATGGAAAGTGCTAAGATCACGTTCATGGGGATTGGGAACATTTTATCCACAATGGAGGATGAATCATAAACTATGGAAGAATTAAAAAAATTCATACAAGCATACAAACCATATAACCATTAATCATGCATAAAATTAAACAATTCCACCATGCAAAGTTAAAATGAAAAAAATGCATGTAAAATATACTTAAGAAAATAGCACATAATACAACCATATCGAATTGAAAAAAAAATCAAATAGAAATAATATATCTAAGTTTATTATCTAAAAGTTATTCTAGAAAGACATCCTAAAAATAGTGAGAAAACTATCTTAAAAAAATTTAAATAGTAAGTGTTATTATGCATGAGAATATATGTGTAAAAGGAAATAGTGTTGGGTTTGAGAAATAAAACTAAAACAGGCCCAAGACAAATTAGCCTCATTATTAGTGCAAAAAAAAAGTGGGGTGTGGATAGAGACTACTAAAAATGGGCTACAAGCATTAAAGTAATAAAAAGAAAAAAATAAAAATAAAATAGGAAGACCCCCTGAACCGGATCGGTCCAACTCATATCCCTCCCTCAAACACGTTTTCACGCTTACGCAAAAGGAAAAGGAGAAATGGAACAACCACTCCAATGGTGGTGATAGTGGGACTTGGGGCCGGCCGGCCATTCATGGTAGCGGTGGCCCCCTTCCTAGGGGGTGGTGACCTCTCGTCTCGTTTTCTCTCATCTTCTCCACATTATCCTCCATTAATGGCTCATGAAGATAAAAATGCACAAATCTAATTTTTTCTCAAAAATTATGAAAAAATAGTTTTATGTTAGATTTTCAACGGGTTTTAAGATTCTAGTACCAATTATAAGTTAAAGATATGAGTGGAGTTTGGATTGGGTTGTTGAAATTCAAGATTTTATTTTGAGTTTATGTCAAAGTTGGGGTTTTAGTGAAAATTGTTGAAACTTTGATGTTTATGCTTGAAATTGAATGGTGAATTGTTGAATGATTATGCCTACGTTCCACCCACTTAGAAATTCAATGTGAAGTTCTAAAATGGTGATGAATATGAACTTTGGTGAGGGTTAGGGAATGCAGAGAATGATGAGAGATGGTGAGAAAATGGAAAATGGTGAGAAAGTGTTATAGTGGTTAAAATGGTTCAAAGTGGTTAACCCCTAAAATAGGGAAGAATGACATGTTTATATAGTTTTTGTGAATGATTATGAACCTTTGGATTATGATCCAAGTAAAGCTTTTATCAATGGTTGAAAATTGGAAGTTAGAAATTGTGTTAATTTGGTAGTTAAAGAAAGTTAGGGGTAATTAGGTAAATGGATGACTTGTGGAGAAATAGGTAGTTAAAGGTAGTTAGAGACAATTCATGTTTTGCTTTTGCAAAAGTATCAAGTTAGGGAGTAAGGTAAATTGTCACTTGGTTAGAACTTGAAATTGACTTGAATTTACTTTGGTTTTACTTTGGATTTTTGCCACTTTTTCCATGCCTTTTTTATGAATCAAACCATGAACTTAAGTGCTTTTGGCGAGTGGTCTTGTGTTGAAAATAAGTAATTTTTAGTGGTGTAAACTTACGGATCGAAAATCGGATATTTTGTGCATGAAATGTCTTGAAACAAAGTTGAGAAATGTTGAGAAAACAAAGGTTATAATGCGGAATTTTCTAAGTACATAATTTTTTCTAAGTGCATAATTTTTCTCATGACTTTTCTGTGACTTTTGGATGATTTCAATCCATGATATTGATGATTAATTTGGTGCAGCTTCTTCTTTGCAGCAAAGTGAGCATTAGGGTGGAATAATGGGCTCGAGGCAACATCGAAAAGTGGAGATAAAGCCATGGAAGTGAAGCTTCATGGAAGAAAAATTTGTTGGAATCTTGCATCATGTAAAATGTAACATAACCATGAAATTCTTGATTTTTGATGAATAATGATGATTCTTTTGATCAAATTCTTATAGGGTAGGTCTAGGAAAATTCATGAGTCAAAATCGACTCAATGGTCAAAAGTTGACTAAAATTTAACAGTTGACCAAAATGTCAACTTTACCAAAATGATGTAATTTTTTATCCTCTTTCCTTGTAATCCATTCTTTCAACTTGTATCTCAAGTAATAAGAATTGTATCATGAAGTTTCATGAATGATTAAGTATTCTTTGAATTTTCAACTTTGATTTTTTCCTTAAATCCAAGCAATCAAATTAAATAACAAACATTTCAATCCCTCTGACAAGCATGAATCTCAAATAAAGAGATGATTTGCACCACAAGTGATATGAAAAACAAACCAAATAATCACCAAATAATACTTGTCTAAAAATCCGCTTAAACCGATTACATCCACTATTACTGAACCTTTGGCCTAATGATTGTGCTATGCAAAATGCGATGAATGATGTGTTAAATGCATGACCTAATTGAATGAATTGATAACCATATGCGCAGATGATTTTGAACCATAAGCCAGATAAATTGAGTAAATAGTAGGGAAAATTTTGGGGTATGATACCACTCATTGACAAATGTAGCCACAAACTTGTATATGCAACAAAGCCCATTCTTCATCACTCTTTCCATTGGGTTTTTCACTAGAGAAAACTGGCAAGTGAAAACCTTTATCATAAAGCAAATCTTTCATCCTCCCTTTCCAAAAATTATAGTTGGATTCGTTCAAACTCACCATCCTATACGTGTTCGTCTCCATTGTTACATAAATCAAATCAGACTTTGATACCACTTGTTGGGAGGAAATCCACAACACACCACAATTTTAGAGTGGAAAAACCTCTGTTAACTAGGAGTAAAAAATCACGGGAACTGTAGACCACTTAAATCTCCAGTATAATCAAATAATGGGCACAAACAAGGTTCTCTCTAACACTAGTTAGAGGCATACATAAATATCATAAAGATCTACAATGAATCTTGGAATGAAACAAGAATCAAGAGAGACAAACAACCCAAAAACACCAAGAAATTTGCACCTCACAAATGGACTCGTCAACCAAACTTAGATTGCACATAATCTTATATCCACCGTTCAAAATGTACTCCTATAAGTGATGAAATTGTGCCAAAATTTCAGGACGATCCAATGGTTGAATTATGCGCAAACTGATCTCGTGGAGCTGGTCTGTGGTGAATTGGGGTTGCGGGATTTAGTGTGGCTACTATGTTTTTCACTCTTTTCTCCACTTTTCTTTTGTTCTTTTTCACATGTCACTACTACAAAACGCGTAAACAACAACGTCAGGTTCACCACGGAAGAAATATACACCGTTGTAATAAATTAAATTTTCGCGCCTAGTGAGTAGCTGGATATAAAAACAGTGATTTAATGACGGTTGTCTCTAAAAACCGTGGTAATAAATGATGTGTGACAAGCTTCGATTTTCAGCAACATTATTTTTTCCATTTTTTAGAGTACATTAAGCGTGTGCCACTTAAGTCCTTTAAATAAAAAATAAAATGTATATTATTTTACAACGGTTAGTTTAAACAACCGTTGTTATAAGCTTGTATCACTTATTTGAATTATTAAAAAAAAAAAAAATTTAAATTATTTTACAACGGTAAAGAAAGTCAACTGTTGTTAGAGGACTCACATTTCCAATACGGTTGAGTAACACAACCGAGATTTAATGGTTTACTGATAAATTAAAAACAAAACTTAAGTATTTCTTTCATAAGACGCCCTAGGCGAACAAGCAAGGCAGAGACGAAGTATATGCTCAAATATTCTTCCTTCAGCTATGTTGTAAAATCTTCATTCTTCAAAGTATGAGAGTACGGTATTCTTCAACATCTTCATTCTTTTTTTCTTTGTGTATGTTCTATAGGCTCAAGTCATTATGAGAGTACATGATTCATATGCTTTAAAGAAATAAGAATATAATAAAAAAAATGAACGAGGAAGATGAAGAATCAGCAATGGTTTTTGAATTAAAGAAATAATAATGACTTTCAGCTTAAACGATTAGATTTTCAATGTAAAGAAAAGATGAAGAATCAGAGAAATCATTATAAATACATTATTCCTCTTCTTACCATCACACAAGCAGCATCATTGAAGAGAATTAATCAAAATGAATTCCAACAATGCAGTCCAAGAAATCCAACAAACTGTAGAAATTCAAGAATAAGTTGTCCAAGAAGTCCAACAAACTGCACGTGTGGTTAAAGATGTCGAAGATGTTCAAGAAGTTGCCAAGATCGTAGATGTCCAAGAAGTTGTCCAGGTCGCAGAGGCTTCAGAGGTCCAACCAGTTTTCCAGCCCGAATAAGCTGTACAGACCTAATAGGCGGTCGCCTTGCAAGAAATACGAGCCGGGAGGAAAAGAAGGAGATCAAGAAGAAAGAGAAGAAGGACCATTATTTTCGATTCAGATGATGAGGACGAAGCACCGTTTGGTTGGAGTAATTTTATGTCAGCTAGGCCATTTAGATTTGATATTTAAAAGTTAAAAGTGTCTCTGTTATCTTCAATATTCAAGATTTTAATTTTTTTATTTTAAATATAAACTTGCATTTTGTTGGAGTTTACTTTATATGAAACTTGCATTTAAAAGTTAAGTTGTTTTTCAAGAATATTTTAATTTTTAGATTATATATTTCTTTACCAATCTGAATGGTTGTATTTCTTTAAATAGGTGTATGGTAAACTAAGCAATATACATTTGTATATAATAAACTATGGGTACTTTCCACGACGGTTGTCTACAACAACCGTCATCTAATATAATTAATTTCCTGTTGGGTTTCAAACTCAGTACCCTATGTATCACAACGGTTGTTATCAATAACCGTTGTGATATACCGCGCACTTTTCAGAATACAACAACAGTCCCAGGACCTTGATTATAAACTTGCATTTAAAAGTTAAGTTGTTTTTCAAGAATATTTTAATTTTTAGATTATATATTTCTTTGCCAATCTGAATGGTTGTATTTCTTTAAATAGGTGTATGGTAAACTAAGCAATATACATTTGTATATAATAAACTATGGGTACTTTCCACGACGGTTGTCTACAACAACCGTCATCTAATATAATTAATTTCCTGCTGGGTTTCAAACTCAGTACCCTATGTATCACAACGGTTGTTATCAATAATCGTTGTGATATACCGCGCACTTTTCAGAATACAACAACAGTCCCAGGACCTTGATTATAAGTAGCGCATTTACCACAACACTCTACATAACAACGCTTTGATCTGCGTTATTACATATATTTTTCAACCGTTGTTAAATGGGTTTTACGTAGTAGTGTGTTAACCCTATATTCCTCTTTGTTGGATAATAACAAAGGCTTACACACACATGAGCTACTAACCCACATTTATTTTGCCTACTCCAAATAGCAGAGATAACCCAACACGTCAATTAGATAATAAACACACAGGAGAACATAAATGATTGGAATGATAATTGGTTGGGGCAACCACTTAGTAACATTTTCAACAAACCGATCCAAGTAAGAAATATACTAAGAGTCTATTTGGATGAACTTATTTGAGCTATATATTGACATAAGTTTTGTGACAACGTTTGTTGGATAATAACAAAGGCTTACACACACATGAGCTACTAACTCACATTAAATTGGGCTACTCCAAATAGCAGAGATAACCCAACACGTCAATTTGATAATAAACACATGGGAGAACATAAATGATTGGAATGATAATTGGTTGGGGCAACCACTTAGTAACCTTTTCAACAAACTAATCCAAGTAAGAAATATACTAAGAGTCTATTTGGATGAACTTATTTGAGCTATATATTAACATAAGTTTTGTGACAACGTTTCCGATCATTTATAACAACAACTTATGACATTTTTCATAATTTTTAAAACTTATTTTCATAAGTTCTTCAAGATAACTTAAAAAAATAGTTTATACCATATAAAAACAATTTAACTTTATTATTTTATCTTTTATCATAAAAATAGCTCATACAAACTTATACATAAACACTTATTTGATAAAACTTGTACTATAAACTGCAAATAAGTTGTTTATCCAGACAAGTCCCAAATACTAAAATTGATGATCTTATTGAAGGAGGTAATTAGGTTAATTTATTTTATATCAAATCAATTTCCAGAGATTGTTTCACAAACACAAGTTAGTGTGGATTCAGTCGTGCAATGGCCAATTGGAAGCTAATAATGCATTTAATTATCTTTGTAGTGATCATCATATTTTGGAGTGGATAAAATTCATTTGGTAGAATTTCATCCTACCATATTCTTCTTCACGCTTTGGAGACTCATCCAAGGAAAACTCCCTTGCAATGATAACCATCATAACATGGGGCGCATTATAGTCTCGATATGTATCCTTTGTAATTCGGAAGTGGACACGTACACACACATATTTTGTATTGATCTTTTGCAGTTTGAATTTGGAAGAAAATCACCAAGAAGCTCATTATTTCCACTTTTCCAAAATCAACTTTTACTTTAATCTAGCTTATCAACTAAGGGTGGCACCCTAAAGTAATAGATACAGTTGTAGCATGTATGACCCATAAAATCCATCGTATATGCACACTGCACTGAGCAGCATATCGACCTTCACCAAGCTAAGTTCTTTGCTTTTGAAAAGTTGGATTGTAAATCGCAAGGAAGAAATTTAAATTCTAGACAATCTTCAAAGAGATAAACGATACATAAATGCGTCAAATATTACTATGGTGAATTGGAGAAATTAAAAGGTAACGTGAACAAAAACAAACACAAATGAGTCTTATCAGTATATGAGATCAGCTGGAAAAGCAATAGCTTGTGACCAACATGATGGGTATATAGCTAGTTTCTCAATGAATTTGAGATAGATTAGTTTGTTGAGAGCTGAACTTATGGTTATTATGCTAGTTATTGAGACGACTGGCGCAAAAAGTTGGCATAATATGTGGATAAATAGCGATTCTCAAACTATCATTCAGACTCTTCACAAGGAGGAATTAATTCCTTAGGATTTTCAAAATATATGGACTAACTGCAGAAATTTGCATATGAATCTGATTTATTCACATATCTTTAGAGAAGAAAATTGTTGTGCATACAAGCTAGCAAATTATGACCATGATATAATAGATTTTTTGTGGTGGAACAACCTACCATTCTATTAGGGAGTGGTTATTTTAGATATCGTTTTGTTTGATTTGTCTAATTTTTTATTTGCTTAGTTGCTCGAATTCTTCTCCCAACTTTTGTTGGTTTTGGCCTCTCAACTTTGACTTTGGTACTTTTATTTTATTTTTTTATTATTTTAATTTTTTTCTCTTTGATGGATTAGGGCTATCCTCAAATTTTATAATTATTTTTTCTTTTATAATACAAGATTGACTTTTATGCTCAATAAAATAAGAGAAAGAGTAATATATTTATTGGTTCAAAATAAAAATAAATTATCTAATTGATTAAAAATATTTAGTGATGATATTAACTCTTAATATATACTAGTAGTATAGTTTACTATACATTTTACCTTAATAACTTTTTATTGTCATGAAACACGTCTTAACGAATGATGACAAATATAATATCTAATTAATTAATTAACAAAATTTATTATAGTTAGTTAAATTTTCATTTAGGGTAGATTTATTTATTACTTATATATTAGATTATAGAAAAATATTCACTAAACAACAAAATAATTATAAACATAACTTTTGTCTATATTTTAATTTTATGGTATTTTTTAAATATTAAAAAAATTATTTAGAGAGTGTTAATTAAAATAAAAAATAAAATAAAATTACATGTATTAATATTATAATTTATTAAATTACTTTTTATTTTGGAATTATGAAAAATTTAAGAAAGAACTTGATGCTGAGTTTTTTTCTCGGAAAAAATAAAAAGAAGACAAATTTTAGTTTTGAAAAAGGTGTGGGACTCTTCAAAAACTTAGTGGATGAAAACCTACCTCCATTAAAGTCAATCGAGCATGGAAATGCCTGAACAGAAAAAGGAAAAAAAAATGGCAATAATGGAATAACACAAAATGAGAAAGGAATATTCTTGGAAAACCAAATGGTATATTTGTAGGTTATGCACCACAGTAAGGAATTGCATAACAAATTAATTTAAAATATATTTTTTATTAAGTAATTAATAAAACATTATTTAAGTTCAATTTAATTCGAATCATATTAACTTTTTTGTTCTAAATACATACTCATTTACAGGAAATCCTTTGGAAAAAAATTTAGTTTGGAGTGCGAGTTGGGACTAGACATCTTCAACACATCTTTTTAGAACTGGTTGTTATATTTAGTTATAAATAATAGTTAAGTAATTTTGTTACAAGTTAATTAAGATTTTTTTAATGGTTTATGATCACTTTATATAATGATCAATATTGAAAAATATAGTTGAGATAAAAAAATATAAAAAAAAAAAAAGAGAGAAAAAAAGATGATTTAATTGCTTGATATTGATTCAGTGATATATTGAAATGAAATCATGATCAATTTATATAGTGATCATGAACAACTAATAATTTTTGACTAATTATTAATAAAATTAACTAAATAATAATTACATATAACCAAATATAACAATTAACACAATTAATTCTAACACATTTAACAAGTAAATAAATTTTATACGATGTTAACAAGTGCTCTTTTAGAAGAAAAAAAGGGTTGCATTAAAATTAATAAATTTAACTTTTATAAAAGTTGAACACTGATAGTTGTTAATCTATCACCATAATGTCATAAATTGTTAGTGATTAATGATTTAGCCCTTAACTAATTAAGTTAGTTGAATTGGTTACTTGACAAACAAGTTATATAAAATTGTTGTGTAATTCAATTTTCATTAATTCTTAATCCATTTAATTTCGGTATCACTTCATCTCCTTAATTGTATATGTATTTATTTGTCTTGCATCACAATAGAAATGTGAGGGATCATATCATTAGGAAATACAGAGTGAATAGGGAGTTTCGATGTTCCTAATCATTAAGAATGAACACAGATGACGGTTTTCCATTGAACATTTTGATTCTTGATGGAGTAATTGGGAAAAGAGAAGTTCTTTAATGAAATCTTTATTTAGAGATCGAGAAGTGCTTGAGATGATGCATAATGGTTATGAGGAATTCGGAGCATAACCCATAGATGTGCAAAAAGCCACATTCAATGAGTCAAAGAAGAAAGATTACAAACTCGTTCTACATTTAAAAAATGTGGTTGTTCATCATTGTGAAAAGATCTCAAAAGTGATAAGATATAAGGAGACATGGTATATTCTAGAGAAGTGCCATGATGACGATAAAAAATAAAGCAAGTGAAACTTTAATCTTCAAGGAGGAAGTATGAGTTGATGCAAATGAAAGAAGACCAAAAGATAAGTGATTACTTCTCTAAATTGATTGGAGTGATGAATCAAATGAAAACATGTCGTGAGGCTATCTTTGATCATCAAGTGGTTGATAAAGTGATGGGATCTCTGACAAGATTTAACTTCATAGTGGTGGCAATTCAAGAATCAAAAGATTTGAAGATTAATTAAGGAGGTGCATAGCTCTTTGAAGGATCATGAACTCATGATGATTTATAGAGGAGTAGAGATGTCAAGTCAAAAAGCTTTGCAAGTTTAAGTGATGAAGAAAGATTTTCATGAAAGGAAGTTCAATAAGAAAGGAAAAGGAATCTTCAAGAGTGGAAGCTAGTCCAATAATGAAAACTCAAAGGTTGATGAGAAAATTGAATCCTCCAAGAGTGGGAGGGGGGTTCTGACACCAACCATTCAATGAAGAAGGGATTTGATAAAAAGAAATTTCAATACTATAATTATGAGAAATATAGACATTTTGTTTATGAACGTCAGCATAAGAAGTAATTCAAGAAGAATAAAATGAGTGATGAAAAAGCACGTGTAGTTCATGATGATGAATATGATTCAAAAGCAATTTTTTTGTTGTCCACAACATGTGAAGGAGCCATATATGTGAGTTATGGTGTTGTGATTCAAGGTGTTCAAATCGCATGTCTGGCCACAAAGAATAGACCACAATATTTTATCAAAGAATAATAACTAATTTCATATTGGAAAATAACAGTTACCTTGCAATAGAAGGCATGTGTGACATTGTCATAAGGAGAGAGGATGGAAAATGTACTCATTGAAAAATATTCTATGTACATGGTTTGATGTGTCACTTGATGAGTAATGGGAAACTATTTGAAAAAGGATTTTCAGTTACCATGAATGGTAACTCACTATAGTTGTTTCATCCTTACAATAAGCTGATATTGAAGTCCACCTTGTCAAAGAATAAGACATTTCAATGTAGAACTTTGACTACAAATAAGGTGTGTTTGTCAAGAATTATGCATGATAAACTTGGGTGGATTTGGAATGTGAGGTATGGCCACTTAAATTTTAGAAGCTTAAGTGAACTGAGCTCTAAGAATTTAGTTTATGGTGTGCCAAAACTAAAAGTAAACAAAACATAATGTGAGTTTTGTTTGAAAGGAAAGCAAGTGCTAAAAAAATGCTCACCAAGAATTTGAAGGTGAAAGTTCCCAAAAAAAAGCTTGGAGTGAAAGAAAACCAAGTGTGAAGTATCTTAAAGTGTTTAGATCATTATGTTAAATCACATACCTAATCAAAGATGAAGTAAGTTAGATGACAAAAGTGAAAGCACGATATTCATAAGATATCATCCTACATGAAACTATAAATTATACAATCACATGTCTCAAAAAGTGCACATCAACAGAGATGTGGTTTTCAATGAATTAAAGACATGGAAGTGGTTGGACACACCAGAGAAAGGAAATAATCTCAATCGTGGTTTTGTTGAACCTGGTCAAAATGAAAGGTTTGATGAAAAAATGGATGTTGAAGACACTAAAGTAGCAAGTGATGGACTAATAAAAGCTCAAACTATGTGAGGCCTTAGAGATAAGAAAATTTCCTAGTAGACTTGCCGATTGTGAGATACTATTTGATAGTACAGTCAGTAATGATGGTGAATTCATTTACTTTTCCATGCTAGCTGATGCTGTTGAGAAATCATCATAATGAGACATTAAAGAGAAAGTATAGAAGGAGATCATGATTGAGGAATTCAAGTCAACTAAAAAAATTACACCTAAGAGCTAGTTACTTTACCTTAAAGGAAGAAAATAATTGATGTGAAATGGGTCATGATGACAGTCCGTCATTGCACGAGATTAGGCGAATAATCAGAGAAAAACAAGTGAAAGATGAGCTAAAAGGAAGAAGAAAGACCAAAGAATGAGGAAAAAATAGCTAAGTGTGAAGAAATTGGACTTAGTGAAAAATCAGGTGAAAAGGGAGCAAAAGCGTGCTGTTACTGAAATAATCACGGGCAGTATCACGCGCGCAATAGGGATGTACTAGTGGCATCACGTGTGCGATACATATATAATGCGTGCGATGATGCCTTTTTTGGGCTTTTGTAAGGGTTACGAATTTTGGCATCTGAAGTACGATTTTTACAGCATCAAGGGTGATTTTGAGAGCATTGGAAGCCATTGGAGGCCAAACCTTTAAGAAAATTCATATTTATTCTACTTATTTCAATTGGTATTATAATTTTTAGTATGAGTAGCTAAAATTCTTTAGTTTAGGTTGTGTGTGATGAACCTTTTTCTCTTTTGTTGGATTATTTGTTGATTTGACTTTGTATGAACTCTTTGATCTTTAATTCTATGCAATTGTTTCTTGTACTTAAAGCTTTTTATTTGAGATACTCTGTTAAATTGATTTTAGGCACATAGGGAATACTAAACCTTAGCCTATGTGTTGGACATATGGATACTGGTTAACTAGGAATAGGAGACCCCGAGTAATGGCATAGGAAATTAACGTTTTGTACATCGCCTAATCATACTTACGCTGGTGGACTAGGGATAAGAAGCTCTGAGTAGTTATTAGTGAGTTATTTTGCGAGGGATCGGTTATAACGATTTTGTTAATTCGGAGTGGGATTATAGTGATAAGGTCATTCATACAAGGCATCAAACATCAACAATATAGGATTAGGGGATTCAATACACAACCTGGCCGCTTTCATTATTTTGTTTAAAACTCTTATTTTGTTTTTCCCTCTACAACTTGAAACCCCCCTCTTATTTACTATTTTCTTTACTTTGCACAAACGTTGTCTTGTTCGAACACATTCCTTGTGGATTCGATCTTGTATTATTGTGACACTATCGATACACTTGTTAAAAATTCATCAAGTCATTATGGTCAAAGTGAATCCATATGGTATTGTTTCAAAGCATATGGTAAAGTTAGTTGCTAGAGGCTTCTTGAAAAGATGTGGTATTGACTATAATGAGGCGATCAATTGTTAGATTCTTGCCATCCATGGAGGCAATCAATTGTTTGATCCATAATTGGGTTCCTTGCCTCCCATTGAGGCGTTCATTTGTTGGATCCTTAAGTGGGATCCTTGTAACCTATGGAGGCGATCAATCGCTGGATCCTTGTTTCCCATTGAGCTGATCAATCAATGGATCCTTATGTGGAATTCTTGTCACCCATAGAGGCGATCAATCGTTGGATCCTTAAATGGAATCCTTATTTCCCATGGAGGAGATCAATCATTGTATCCTTAAGTGGGACCTTTTCCGCCCATTGAGGCAATCAATCACTGGATTCTTAAGTAGGGTCTTTTCCGCCCATGGAGGCAATCAATCGATGGATCCTTAAACGGGATAATTGTCACCCATTGAGGCAACCGGTCTCTAATTCCTTAAGTGGGATCCTTGTCGCCCATTGAGGCAATCAATCGCTAGATCCTTAAGGGGATCCTTGTCACCCAATGAGGCGATCAATTGCTGGATCTTTAAAGGAATCCTTGTCGTCCATTGAGGAGATTATATTAGTTGGATACTTGTTGCCTATTAAGGCGACCAGGTAATATGATCTGTAAAGAGAGCCATTATCCATCCCTGGAGACAATTTTAACACCCGTTTCTTAAGGCGGAATCCTTATCGAGTCTTCCATTAAGTAATCGAGTTATTACAGAAAGGGATGGTAAAAAAGACTCCCTTATGAAAAATGCTAAAAGGTTAAAAACAAGCAGATAATAATAAAGTTAGCTAATATAAAAGGCACTCCTAAGGGACGCCGTTGTTCAAAATAATTACAAAAGTCTCTAAAGGGACAGAGAATTACAAAAATCCCTGAAAGGGGAAAACAAATACAAAGAAAAAGGAAGCCAAGGTATGGGTAGATATTCTTCATCCACTAATTGACCATCCTGAACCACCGGAAAGCGGTCCATCGGGCTAAAATCCAGATCATGATAAAGAATGGTGGCCTATCTTTTTTCCCTCTCAAAGTGATAGACAAAAGTCACCACAACTTCATCCTTGAGGAGTGATTCTTTCTCTTCAAGATCCTACAAAACACTTTGTACCCTCTTACGCGATTGCCTCAAATGCCCCACCTCTTCAAACTAGGTGACACCCGCATTAGCTATTTCCTAGGTAAAAGCCTTTGTGGCGTCTCTGCTTTCCTTCAACAAACTCATTGTCGCTCCACTTTCACAAAAATCCCTGTTTACATGGGCCACCCGGGACTGTAGCTCCTGAACAGTGTGGGAATGTTTTCCCTCTGCCTTTTTCTACCAATAGGCATCTCATAAGTTGGACCTCCAACTGATTAGATAGCCTAGTGGAAGACATGTCAAGGAGTCACTGATAGACTCCTGGAAATTCACATGGAAAGAGAAATGGAAATCAGAAACTCCATGGTATTAAAAGCATTGTTCTACAGAGAATGTTGTGGAGGTACAAGTTTGTCTCTTGCTTTCTCCTCCCATTGTTCCGCCTCACAATACACAAATGACCCAGAGGGGTCTTCCCCCCTCCATGGTACCTGATAGGGATGGGTCTCTACAACCCTTGAAGTTTCACACTGTCTTGCCTCCCTATCTTGAGGAGGGGGGTGACAACTGTTGCGCCTGCTGGTGAACCATCTGCATCCTCGCCAAGCGCTCCTTTTCTCATCTAGTGATATATTCACCATGTTCCATGTAGAGAAAAGAATGATGTTATGGTATATAAAAGGCAAAATACTCTTTTTCGTCCCTTAACTTTAGCTCGGGGTCCATTTTGGTCCCTTAAATTTTAAAATTTTCAAATCGATCCCTTAATTATTTAAAATGGGTCACATTCGTCCTTTTGTCTGTCTCCGTTAGTGAGGGCTAAGTAAGCGTGTCCATGTGGCTTTTACGTGGCTTGTTATCCTTACGTGGCCTTGACCTAGCATTAACATTTATATGTTATGGTGCGCGTGCACTTAAATGGTATTTTTAACTTGCAGCCAACACAAGTGGTTCTATAAATAGAACCCTTGTGCAGAAGCATTCATACTTGATGAAAATTTGGTTTATGAAACCCTAACCGTATTTTCCTTCTCTCTCCCTCTCACACACACACACACATACACACACATACACACACACACACACACTCAAAGCCTTCAGCTAGCACTGAGACTGAAGGAATCTGTTTGTGTGGACTGAGTAGAGGCGTTGTTCATCATTCAACGCTTGTGATCACTCCTTTGATTCAGCATCAAAGGTTTTATCGCCACAAGAGGTAACTGTTTTTATTACTGATCATGCCCATTCATAAGGATCACTAAAGGGAAAATTTTAATTTCTGTTGCATTTTGGATCGCGATTTCCCTTCGGTGGTATCAGATCCCCTTACAAAACCATGCATCTGATAGCTGTTTATTTTATGTATTTTCTATTTTAATTCGATTAAAACACTGAATAAATTAAATTATAATCGAGTAATTGAATTTTGGCATCAGGTTGTGTATGATTTGGATGATCGATGTTGACTATGCTTCGGAATCTGACATTAGTATGGTGAAGCAACGATACATCAATCGTCCTTAAGTTACACAAATATGATCGATCAAATTTTATATGTGATATAAGTAACTATGGTGCAAATATGGTATATTGTTTCTATTTTGTTGATGCGTTTCGAGGGCACTAACGTGACCGTCGAGTTAAGACTGCAAGTATACAGATGTTCGTGTAGTTTTAAATAAGGATGTCAAACCCATAGGGAAGGGATAATCAAACTAATGCAATCAATAATTGCAGTGTAAAACTAAGGCTAAGGATTTATGGAATTTAAACGAAAAGGAAAAGATACTAATTTAAAGATTCTATCTCACACTCTCGCGCTATCGACGATAACCACACCTAACAACCACAGGATTTTGCTCACGCTTGCCCGTTTTAATCGAAAAGCGTATTTTGAAAGTTAATGAAATCCTAAACGACGCCTAAAGCGCTCTCGCTATTTTTAGGATCGGTGCCTAGTTTCTACTATCCATTCTTTCCTCACACTCTCGCGCTATCGGTCCGAACTTAGCATATTCCCCACTTTCGTGTCAGAATAATAAAACATGAAAAATAGAAACAAAGACCAAAACTAGCATGCATTCAATTAAAGTCGCACCTACATTTTCTACAGATTCCCGTCGATAACGACGGTGCTCACACGCCAACTCAAGCAAATTTAGCAACACGTCTTGGTTTTAATTATGAACATAGTTACGGTGATTAACATGGATAGGTACATAACATACAAGACAAGAATTGTAAATTGCAAAATAAAAGTAAGCAAAAGTAAATAACCTGTAAAAGTAAATACGGAACTTGAATTGCAAAAAGAAAATGCCGGAAGGCTTGTTCGAAATCAATAGTACAACACCGAATGTAAATTACAAGAAATTGGCGAAAATTCCTCGATGTGAGTAATTGTCACTCTAAAAGTAATTATATGCCTAAACGAAATTCGACAGAGCTTCTGCGTCTAAAATAGGGTACCACATACATAAATGGAAGGTCTTATATATAGAGAAGAATCCCAAAAATAACTGCCAAGTCGTGTACAGGAAGTGGAGGGAAAATAGGGTGGAGAAAACTGCCCAAAGCAGTTGCAGTTTTTAAATTCTGCAATTGCGCAGTGATGGCGAACGCCACCAGGCCATGGCAAACGCCATGGTCCTGGCCTTTTTAATTACGTGGCTTCCTTTCTCATGGAGAACGCCATCTAGGGATGGCGAATGCCATATCAGTAGAAATGCAAATTTTTCTTTTCTTTGCTGGATTTTCCTCTTCTTTTGCTCTTTTTCGATCCTTTGCCCGATTTTTCCACAGATGAAGTTATCAACTGCAAAACACATAAAACACGATTAAATACTAATAAAACTCGAATAAAAATGAACGAAACACATGTGTAATGAGCCAAAAAGTACGATACAATTTCTCATTATCAAACTCCCCCACACTAAGACTTTTGCTTGTCCTCGAGCAAACTCCCGACATGATTAAAAACAGTAAGTGCAGCATCCAAAACAAAGGCACGACACGACTTTAAAACCGAACACGACTAATAGGCTAATGTTAAAAGATAGGTACTAGACTTCGATAAGGAGGATATTGTGATGTCACATATCCGCACTTGCGGACAAAGACTCCCTCTATGCAATACTAATCCAAATCGTACCATTATAACTCGGCCTATATTCCTTGTTTCTTTTTCCCTCTTTTTCATTCTCGCGCGATCATATTAAGCCCGTTATCCCCACACTCGCATGGTAAGTAAACCTGTTAGTGTTTATGATCTCGATTTTTCAACTTTTGCATTATTCCTTCTTTTCTTTCTCTTTCTTTTCGAATTTCAAGAATCTGATCCGCTGGGCTAAATGGCCGGTGAGGGCCACCTAACTTAGAAGGAAACATATTCTTTCATTCGCTTTTCTACAATACAGCTAAATACAAATTATTATAAATTTTTCTAGATCACCACATATTTGCATCGGTTCATTACTTAGCGTGTATTTTTGGGATGGTGCTGACCGCTAACATAAACTACTCAAGAGACTCCTATAGAAACTCGAAAATCAAGGTCTCGGCATAATGGTTATTTAGGTCGGTGCTGCATACTTAGGGAGTCTAGGGTGCTAAAACGGTACCGACAATGTCAATACTTTCCCAAGTCTAAATAACAAAGCCTAAAGGTGAAAAAGTGTCATGCAATAGATTCGGATGAAAATTTTTTCGTTGGGGTTACTTTTTATCAATCTTAGGGGAATTTTTATAACGAAAGAAAAAGGGTAAAGTACTATAAGACTCAATTACGCATAAACGACTCGACATAAAAGAAATGAACTAGAAAGCATAAAAATAACATGAAAATAATGAAAAAACAAAAAACAAAGAAAGTAAAGCTCCTCTCCCACACTTGAACCGAACATTGTCCCCAATGTTTTAGTACAAGGTGAAAAAGGAGTAGAAAAACCTGAAATAATCAATGATGGCGGCTGTTGAACCCTAATTTTTACCCCTAAGATTTTGCTCATTTTCATTTGCATTTCACAACCACAAACAAGATCACATTGGTTCCCTCGTCCCTCTCTTCTTTGGGTTTGCGCCTTGTAGGGTTTACTGATCATCTGTGTGTTTTCTTGTTCACTTTATTGCCTTATTTGTTTATATTTTACTAACCATTAATCAAAATCCAAAAAATATTTTGTTTTCTTTCACTAACATTTTCAGGGGAAGAACAGGTCAAAAATGCCAAAATAACAGTCCCACAGCTAGATTGAATTTCACCTGACAAAGTCAAAGTTGATCTGTAAACAATTCAAAATTCATCTAATCAAGAGTTTCCAAGATTTAATTGATTATTATTCAAGAGACTCCAAGGTTCATGTGTTTATTTCCATGCCTTCTTTGACAAATCAAGAAAATCGAGCCAGAACCAGCACAATCCATCCAACAGGGCATTTTTCAAGTTTTTCAACTGTGCAATCGATTGCACTATTGGTCCAATCGATTGCACCCTTCACTTTTTGCCTAGATTTTGAAGTTTTCAGCCGTGCAGTCTATTCGTGCTACAGTGTAATCGACTGAACGAAGACAGATTTGGCCAAAATCAGCATTTTTCTAGTTTTGAAGCATTTGGCACCAATCTTGACCATTGATCACATGTGGAATGTTCTAGATCACCTCATTTTAATTCCTCTACATTATTTTGATCATTCCCCACCATACACCCTCACTAATCACCACTCTTTTGTGATTTCCCTCCAAATTTGAATTCCAATCCTAATTTTCAAATTCCAAGCCTAATTCCAAACCACCAAATTCCCAAGCCTAAACTCTTTAAATAGAGCCTTCATTTCATTCATTTATTCAAGCTTTTGAGAGCCAAAAAACCTCTTGCAAATTCTCTTCCCAACCACAAAATTCACTAAAGCTCAGTTTTCTTCTCTTGAAAGTTAACAAGAATTCACATTGAATCTTGTTCAACTTTGAGCTAAACCTTCATCCAAACTTGTTTTCTTCATCAATTCTCATAGATCAAGGCTTTGGAGTTTGGATCTTGAAGTAATTTGAAGGAATTTTCAGATTTGAAGTGGTGATTCATCTCTCACCATTGTTGAAGCTTCAATTTCGTCATCCACAATGTAGATCTTTGTTGATTTTGTTTGCTTGATCTTTGGATCTTGCAATTTGTGTTTAATTACTGTTTTGGTTGCTATTTGCTTTGCATTTTTGTGCACTTTTGATTCCATGATCATGAGGTGTTTGAAGAAAGTTTTAGATCATGATCATGTTGAATTTTGCTGAATTTTTGCTGTCACAACAGGGTGCAATCGATTTGCATTTTCGTGCAATAGACTGAACAATGCTATTTTTTGCCTTGTTTTTGCAAATCTGTCAGTGTGAAATCGACTGGACCTTTTGTGCAATCGACTGCACAGAGTCAGAATTGTGTTTTTGGCCTATTTTTGGGACTGTTTTGGTTCCTTTTCCATTTTCTTCCATTTCCTTTTATTCTTAGCCTTAGATCACATAATTGTGTGGTTTAATTTGGCTTTCTCTTCATCTTAAGTCTCTTTTCTTTTGATCGATGAAAGTCTAATTGATCTTGGAATTCATTTGTTGAATTTCGATCAAGACGAGATCGTTACCACTTTTCTTTTCGTGCGGTATTGTTTTTGGGTGACGATCTACATATCGTTCATCTAGCATGCATTAGCACAAATAGCTATTGACCGGCCTCATTGTAGGGTAATTACTCCGTAAATTACTCGGCGATTGCTTAACATAGCGCAATATTTGTCCCGCATCAGAAAACTATCAAGAATAGTTGATTATTTGTCTTTTGTTCAAAACTTATGAAACTTGTTGTTAGGAGGCTTTGGTCTTATCAATCCTCTAATGAGTTCTCATTAATCTTGACCTAAGTGCAATAATTCAATTATTATTAATCACTAACTCTAACAACTAATCATTAACTTACTAACATTACTATTGTACTAATCATTTACAATTCCTTCTCACTCCTTATCTCTTTTACTTTTATGCTTCATTTTATCATTTCATATCATGTTTATGCTTCCGCAATTTTTCCTTTGTCCGTTGGACACATGTTTATGCTTATGCCTTTTTTCTCTTTGTCCACTTGGTTATGCTTATGCTTATGCTTATGTTTATGCTTATGGTTGGGATGTTCTGAGAGATAGGCCCAGTACACAGGCCTGAGTGCACTTATGTTTAGTGTGTTTCATATCCTCTCACGCTCCATCTCGGTTCGAGGAGGGAATATGAAACACAATCTGGATATGGTTCTCTCTAGAGAATTATGCGT
Organism: Lathyrus tuberosus; assembly: GCA_022829125.1. Lineage (NCBI taxonomy): Eukaryota > Viridiplantae > Streptophyta > Magnoliopsida > Fabales > Fabaceae > Lathyrus > Lathyrus tuberosus. Next base: position 997,886 of record JALAZF010000896.1, read on the forward strand.
TGTGGATTTCCCATGATGGTAGAGCTATCTGGAAGAGCTGTTAAGTCTGGATGACCTTTTAGGAAGACCCCTCTTTATTTTGAGGTGAATCAGAGGGCGATCTCTTTGTTTGGCGATAGCATTGTATCCTTCGGGCTGAATGTGCTATTGCTTCTCATTCTGAGACCCGAATTTGAGGATCCTCGCCTCCTAGTACCCACATGTGAGAGGGGAAGGTTGTTTACAGGTTTGCAGGTAACCTTGACCTTCAACATACCCGGTATTCTGGATTTCCTATCAATGTGGACTTATCAACCTGGTATTCCGGTGTTCTCTTCAGAGCGAACCTTTGAACCCGTGTGCTTTGAGTGATCTTGTTTGTGGTTGTTGCATTCATGCACTCTTGCATCCATGAGCATACATATGCATTTCTTTCCAGTTGTCTCCAAAACTCATTTCAGCTGTCTCCTTCTCCGGTTATCTATTCGCCGTCAAGCTGTTTCCTCAACACAACTACGGAACTAGAGTTGCTGTCAGATTGAGAATGGAAAACCAAGAACAACACAACGCCGAAGTCAAAATGGAAATTGATGAGTTGAAGGCCGGCATGACCAAGCTCACAGAAATGCTGCAAGTTCTGATTGCTAGAGGTGAACCACCTCAGAGGACTGTGATTGTTGAAACTTCACTTGCTGTTGTTGACCCTCTACTGACTCAGCAACCAGCTTCTACTTGGCCAGAATTTGGGTTACCTCCGAATTACTCACCACCCTTTGCAACTTCTCCTGTGTTTGTCTCGCCAGTATCTTCAGCTCCGTTGTTCACTGAACCTCAGCCTGTTATGCATTCTATTGCTCAAGCTATTCCTGAGAATCCTTTCGTGTACCATGTCGCTGGTCCACAATCTGAAAGTCAGGGAGAACCTGGATACATTGAAGAAGTCAGAGAGCAATGGAAAACTCTAGACAAAAGGATAAGAGCCGTGGAAGGAAGTGATGTCTTTAATGCTGCTGCAATGGACATGTGTTTGGTTTCCGACTTGGTTATTCCTCCAAAATTCAAAACTCCTAATTTTGAGAAATACCAGGGGCACACTTGTCCCAGAACCCACCTGCTCATGCTAAAAATGACAAATTGCTCATTTACTGTTTCCAAGATAGCTTGAGTGGGGCTTCAATGAAATGGTATATGGGACTTGATAAGAACCGTATCCAAAGCTGGATGGACTTGTCTGATGCCTTCTTAAAGCAATATAAGTACAATCTAGACATGGCACCTGATCGCCGTCAATTGCAGAATATGTCTCAGAAAGAAAAAGAATCCTTTAAGGAGTACGCTCAGCGCTGGAGAGAGCTAGCTGCTCAAGTGGAGCCACCCTTGGCTGAAAAAGAATTGACTGGATTGTTCATGGACACTTTTCAGCCACTCTATTGGGAAAAGATGATAGGCAGTGTATCATCTGGTTTTGTTGACCTAGTCACTATTGGAGAAAGACTAGAAGAAGGTATTAAGAAAGGGAGGATTGCTAATGCTGAAGCCTTCAGTGGTGCTAAGAAGTATGCTGGGAATTTTCAGAAGAAAAAGGATGGTGATACCCATACTGTTTCAGTTGAAAGGAAACCTCGTCGCAGACAACTACAATATGTAGCTGCAGTTGCTCCTGTTGTTAATGCTCAACCAGTTCAAGCTCCTCGTCAGCCTGCTAGACAAAATCAGAATCACAATAGGGTTAACTTTGATCATATCCCGATGTCTTACACTGAGCTGTATCCATGTCTTGTAAAGAAAGGTTTGGTTACAACGAGGGCTCTACCTCCTCCTCCAAATCCTCTTCCAGACGGCTATAGGGCTAATCTTCACTGTGAGTTTCATCAAGGTGGGGCTGGCCATAACTTGGAAGGTTGCTATGCATTGAAAGCTATAGTACAAGATTTGGTGAACCTAAAGATTCTGGACTTTGCTGATAATAATCCCAATGTTGTCAACAATCCTTTGCCAGAGTATGCCAAGTGAAGTTTGAGTCAGTTCAGACGGATTATCTCCTAAAGCCAGTGTTTCAGACAGGACAGCTCATCCTTGTTGTTGATTAGTCACTAGGCCTTATTTCTTTCTGTTTGCATTGACTGTTTGCTTTCGAACTTTATTTGTACTTTCATGGTAATTTCAATGAAATGAGCATTGCAACTTTTGATTCAATTCATTTATATCTACTGTGTGCATCTTTATGCTTTCTTTTTCACAAAACAAAAATATATCTCTTGTTCACTTTCTTTATCAAGCTTTTGTTTATGCAAAGATTGGAGGGAGGATGATGAAAACGAAATACCTAAAATTGCTAAACGCTATGCTTTCAATTTAAAACTTGGCCGAGGATGTACATGCATTGTTTCAACTCCCAAACACTGGAGAAATAAGGAAGTTAATCCCTTGTCAACCCCTTCGAGCCTAGAAGTTGGAGTTTCCTTCTGTACAAAAAACCCGCATCTTAACCTGGGGATGGGTAGTTCTCAGTTAATTTGACTATGCATGCAAAATACTTTCCAATAAAGGTTGCAATCACAAGTTTTCCTTCGCACACACCAAAGAAGTGTCGAAGATGTCTTTCAAATCAAAAGCCAATGATGGTTCACCGTAATCATAAAGCCAGGCAGTCACTATCTTTCAAAAAAAAATTGAAAAAAATCAAATGAAAATCCCGCTAAGTCAAAACCTATGAAGGAGACTTAGGCAAAAATTGGGGCATCCCGCTGACTGTAAACTCAAATGACACAGTTCAGGCAAAAGTTAGGGATAACAAAAAAATCAATCAAGAGGTTACCAAAATCCTCAAAGACAAAACAAGTTGACTGAGATCCTCATCAAAAACAATAAAATGTTGTAAGAAAGAGTGGTTGCCATCTCAAAAATCCCTCGAGCCATCATCATAACTGTGTTGCAATTCCAAAATCATTTGGAACCTGAATGCATAGTTTGAATTAACTGAGCATATGACTGGAGATCATCATGGATAATGGGTTGGGTACAAATAAACTTTGAGCCTATATCCTTTGTTTCAAAAAACCGTGAACCAGACCACGTTACAACCTTCAAAAGACCTAATTGAAGCCAGGTTTCTTTTGAAAGCATACTACAGCAAGGTTGCGTAAATTGACTCCCATGTTTGTTGCCAATCATTTGCTTTGAGGTCTTACCTTTGCTTTCTCTTTCACTTTGCATGTCTAAACCGCCGTGTTTTGACAAGTGATTCATTTTGCTTTACATCAATAATATCATTCCTAAAATGACTTTTTAATTTCAAAATTGCATGAGCTTTGCATTAAAATTACCATGTTTGTTTGAATAGTCCTATTTGCAGACAAACTTTCCTCATCAAGAGAATTTCAAACAGTTGAGAAACTTGGTCAGTGATCCTATCAGGGGCACATTACTTCTAGATCCTGTTGTGAATCAATTCAAGATTTGTTGCTCAGTGCAAGTTATTCTCAGAATTGGTTAACCAGAAGATCTCTTTCAAGACTCATACTGAGTATAACCTTCTCAACAGTCAAGAACTGAAGCCATGATCAGTTCATCCCCAGTAACTGAAGCCATAATCAGTTTATTCTCAATAATCACTTCAAGAATTCAAGCCATGATCAGTTCATTTTTCCCCTGCAGCAGTCCAACTGAAGCCATGATCAGTTTATCCTCATCAATCAACGAATCTGGGGCAATTTTCTTCGAGAATCCTCAAGATGTCTTTCCTCAAAAGACCATCAGCCTGATACAATTTATAAGTGTGACAGAGATGTGTTCAACATCTTCTCTCCAAGCAGAGTGGGCAGTGTTCCCTGTGTTGAGGAATCAGAGTTCCTTTCTTCCCTCACAAAAGAGTCTATCTCGGTTGTCCCTATCATATGCATTGCCTACATAAGTCATTCACATATCATACATAGGAAGATTTTCATAGCTCAAAGTGTGCTTCGCGCTCATATGCATTTTTCCGAGGTCCTGTTGCTGTCAACATCTTACCTTGTGATCAAAGTCCAACTTACTTGGCGCCTACCAAAACTTTTGCCTGCCTTTTCATTCAGTGTCGTTCCTGAATGTGGTCGTTTACCTGTCTTTTCACCCAGTGTTATTCCTGGATATCCTGTTTGTCTTCTTTCTTTCCAGTGCTATTCCTGGATGTTGTCGTTTCCCTATGCATCTTGTCCTTGGATGTTTGTCTCCTTTTATTCCAGTGCTATTCCTGGATCTTTATATTCTTTCACTCCAGTGTCATTCCTGGATGTCTTCTTCTTTTGATCTCTAGTGTTATTCCTGGATGTCTTGTTTATCTTCTTTCTTTCCAGTGTTATTCCTAGATGTTGTTGTGTTAGATGTTTGTTTTGTTCCGTTCCAGTGTTATTCCTGGATCTTTGCTTTTTTTCACTCCAGTGTCATTCCTGGATGTCTGTCTCTTTTGATCTCCAATGCCATTCCTGGATATCTTGTTCCTCTTGTTTCTCCCAGTGCTATTCCTGGAAGTTTTGCCTTTGTTCTATAATCTCCATTATATCTGCTTGGATACCTTTCAGTGCCATTCCTGAAAGTCTTATTTGTTCATTCAGCGCCATTCCTGAATGAGATTTTCTCCTTTGCATTCAGTGTCATTCCTGGATGTCTTTCTCACTAACATTCAATGCTATTCTTGAATGAAGTGATTTACCTTTACCTTTCAGTGCCATTCCTGAAAGTTTTATCTGTTTATTCAGTGCTATTCTTGGATGAGTTTTCTCCTTTACCTTTCAGTGCCATTCCTGAAAGTTTTACTCGTTCATTCAGTGCCATTCCTGAATGAGATTTCTCCTTTACTTTCAGTGCCATTCCTGAAAGTTTTACCCGTTCATTCAGTGCCATTCCTGAATGAGTTTTCTCCTTTACTTTCAGTGTCATTCCTGAAAGTTTTATCTGTTCATTCAGTGCCATTCCTGGATGAGTTTTCTCTTTGCATTTAGTGTCATTCCTGAATGTAGTGAGTTACCTTTACTTTCAGTGCCATTCCTGAAAGTTTTATCTGTTCATTCAGTGCCATTCCCGGATGTCTTCCTCACTATCATTCAATGCCATTCTTGAATGTAGTGATTTACCTTTACCTTTCAGTGCCATTCCTGAAAGCTCTTTCTCACTATTATTCAGTGTTATTCCTGAATGTAGTGATTTACCTTTACCTTTCAGTGCCATTCCTGGATGTCTTTCTCATTACCATTCAGTGCCATTCCTGAATGTAGTGATTTACCTTTACCTTTCAGTGCCATTCCTAAAAGTCCCTGCTCACTTTATTCAATGCCATTCTTGGATATCGTGAACCTTTTTTATCCAATGCCATTCTTGGATACTTCTGATGTATTTTCCAGAACCTTTTCTCACTTCATCCAATGCCATTCTTGGATGTTGAGATTACTTTTGTCCAATGCCATTCTTGGATGTTGAGATTACTTTTGTCCAATGCCATTCTTGGACACCTTTTCCCCAACCAAGTCCAATGCTATTCTTGGACATCTCTGATGTTTAACCTTGCCATCCAATTCCATTCTTGGATGTCCCCGGTGAAGTTTTTAAATGGAATTTTGTTTATATCCAATGTTATTCTTGGATGACTCTGATGTTTGTTGTTGCCTCATTCAATGCCATTCTTGAATGATGTGCTTCCTTTATCCAATTCCATTCTTGGATATCTTATCCCTGATAGAGTGTTTTTCACCTCCATCCAATGCTATTCTTGGATGACACTGTTGTTTTTACCAAAAACTTTCTTGTTGCTGTCCAATGCCATTCTTGGACGTCTTTTGGCATACCTTTTATCTCGTTCGTAGTGTCTATCCAATGCTATTCTTGGATGTTACTACTCATCTTTCCAGGGTCTTGTCCCTCTCTTTCTAACTATTGATGGATACTTCTTGTCACCTTGACAGATCTCCAGAGATAGCTTGTGTTCCCCGGCGTGTATTTTCACGATTTCTCTCTCAATTTACCTTATATCCCTTGTTTCAAGTTTCCCCGCAGTCTGTTTTCATCCTTTGCATTCATATCATCTTGTGGCATCTTATGGCTAAAAATTTGGTTTTGTGTATTTAAGTATCTCCAATCTTGTCGAGACGAAGTTTCAACCTTCATATCTCCTGATTGAAGAAACTTAAATAAGGGCAGTTGTTGAACCCTAATTTTTACCCCTAAGATTTTGCTCATTTTCATTTGCATCTCACAACCACAAACAAGATCACATTGGTTCCCTCATCCCTCTCTTCTTTGGGTTTGCGCCTTGTAGGGTTTACTGATCATCTGTGTGTTTTCTTGTTCACTTTATTGCCTTATTTGTTTATATTTTACTAACCATTAATCAAAATCCAAAAAATATTTTGTTTTCTTTCACTAACATTTTCAGGGGAAGAACAGGTCAAAAATGCCAAAATAACAATCCCACAGCTCGATTGAATTTCACCTGACAAAGTCAAAGTTGATCTGTAAACAATTCAAAATTCATCTGATCAAGAGTTTCCAAGATTTAATTGATTATTATTTAAGAGACTCCAAGGTTCATGTGTTTATTTCCATGCCTTCTTTGACAAATCAAGAAAATCGAGCCAGAACCAGCACAATCCATCCAACAGGGCATTTTTCAAGTTTTTCAACTGTGCAATCGATTGCACTATTGATCCAATCGATTGCACCCTTCACTTTTTGCCTAGATTTTGAAGTTTTCAGCCGTGCAGTCTATTCGCGCTACAGTGCAATCGACTGAACGAAGACAGATTTGGCCAAAATCAGCATTTTTCAAGTTTTGAAGCATTTGGCACCAATCTTGACCATTGATCACATGTGGAATGTTCTAGATCACCTCATTTTAATTCCTCTACATCATTTTGATCATTCCCCACCATACACCCTCACTAATCACCACTCTTTTGTGATTTCCCTCCAAATTTGAATTCCAGTCCTAATTTTCAAATTCCAAGCCTAATTCCAAACCACCAAATTCCCAAGCCTAAACTCTTTAAATAGAGCCTTCATTTCATTCATTTATTCAAGCTTTTGAGAGCCAAAAAATCTCTTGCAAATTCTCTTCCCAACCACAAAATTCACTAAAGCTCACTTTTCTTCTCTTGAAAGTTAACAAGAATTCACATTGAATCTTGTTCAACTTTGAGCTAAACCTTCATCCAAACTTGTTTTCTTCATCAATTCTCATAGATCAAGGCTTTGGAGTTTGGATCTTGAAGTAATTTGAAGGAATTTTCATATTTTAAGTGGTGATTCATCTCTCACCATTGTTGAAGCTTCAATTTCGTCATCCACAATGTAGATCTTTGTTGATCTTGTTTGCTTGATCTTTGGATCTTGCAATTTGTGTTTAATTACTGTTTTGGTTGCTATTTGCTTTGCATTTTCGTGCACTTTTGATTCCATGATCATGAGGTGTTTGAAGAAAGTTTTAGATCATGATCATGTTGAATTTTGTTGAATTTTTGCTGTCACAACAGGGTACAATCGATTTGCATTTTCGTGCAATAGACTAAACAGTGCTATTTTTTACCTTGTTTTTGCAAATCTGTCAGTGTGCAATCGACTGGACCTTTTGTGCAATCGACTACACAGAGTCAGAATTGTGTTTTTGGCCTATTTTTGGGACTGTTTTGGTTCCTTTTCCATTTTCTTCCATTTCCTTTTGTTCTTAGCCTTAGATCACATAATTGTGTGGTTTAATTTGGCTTTCTCTTCATCTTAAGTCTCTTTTCTTTTGATCGATGAAAGTCTAATTGATCTTGGAATTCATTTGTTGAATTTCGATCAAGACGAGATCGTTACCACTTTTCTTTTCGTGCGGTATTGCTTTTGGGTGACGGTCTACATATCGTTCATCTAGCATGCATTAGCATAAATAGCTATTGACCGGCCTCATTGTAGGGTAATTACTCCGTAAATTACTCGGCGATTGCTTAACATAGCGCAATATTTGTCCCGCATCGGAAAACTATCAAGAATAGTTGATTATTTGTCTTTTGGTTCAAAACTTATGAAACTTGTTGTTATGAGGCTTTGGTCTTATCAATCCTCTAATGAGTTCTCATTAATCTTGACCTAAGTGCAATAATTCAATTATTATTGATCACTAACTCTAACAACTAATCATTAACTTACTAACATTACTATTGTACTAATCATTTACAATTCCTTCTCGCTCCTTATCTCTTTTACTTTTATGCTTCATTTTATCATTTCATATCATGTTTATGCTTCCGCAATTTTTCCTTTGTCCGTTGGACACATGTTTATGCTTATGCCTTTTTTCTCTTTATCCACTTGGACCAAAAACATTAATAAAGGCTAAAACCTCTAAAAAACTTGTGCTTCTAATCTTGGACTATGGTTACTATCCTTTGCAATGGACATGGAGTTTTGCACCTAGACCTTGGACTTCAATGCTATTCTTGAATCCTTGAACTTAGACCTTGGACATCCAATGCAATTCTTGGAACCTTGGACTTAGACTTAGGACCTTCCTCCCTTTGCTTTGGAATTATGGTTCGAAGACTTGGAAGCTTAATTTTGTGGTTAGATGTTTCTTATCCTTAGCTTTTACTTTATGCTCTAGGATAGTCACTTCTTCTCCTCCCCATTCTTCAATTTTCAAAACTTTCTCCCTTTTTCAAAAACTTTCTTGATTTCAAACTTTCACCTCTTTCATAATCAAACCTTGACTTTGTCAAGTGATTTTACTCTTTTCTTTTCAATTCTTAATCAAATGCTAAACTACATAAGCATATTGACATCATTTTCAAAAGACTTTAAAAAACACCAAACTCATCAAACTTTCTTTTTGTTCCCTCGTGCACTTTTTCCTTTAACTTTTTCATAAGTTTAGACATGATTCATTTCTTTAAGCGGAATTATTCGTTTGGAAATGACGACTTGTCTTTACATTTAAAAATAACCAAAACAAATAATTTTCATTCTTTGTACCACGAACTACGGGGTTTTGATCCTACATTGCACATCGTGGGTACGTAGGCATTAGACGACAAGTCTTTCCAAACACAAAAATATTAAAAAACAATTTCTCTTCTCATCTCCTCAATCACTTTTTCAAGCAAGCCTTTTTAGACCAAAAGCGGTAGATATTTCAAAGGGCTCCTATAGAGTACATAGACGTTTTAGGTGCTAACACCTTCCCATTGCGTAACCAACCCCCTTACCCAGACTCTCTTCACTTGTTCTTGTTGTAGAGCTTGTGTAGGTTTTGTTCACTCTTTTTCCTTTCCTTTTTGGATAAAATAAAAGTGCGGTGGCGACTCTTGCTTTTCGAGTTAAGTTAATCAATAGTTTACACTCACGATTTTGCCGCTACAGCGGCCTTGTCCGCGTGGTTGTCCAAAACCTCTGCCAAGAGAAGGGTTAGGAACATTCTAAACATATTCTCTCAAAGTGGTAACCTGCATCCTCACGCCCTCCACCTGATCAATCAGATCTGACATATCATGCTCTATACGCTCTGCAAAGTTAACCTGATGTTGGTTGGAAAGATCTACAGCAACTCTGATATCCTCCTACTGACGTTGTAAGCTCTGGAGCAGCAAGTCACGCTCCACCTCCCTATCATTCCGATACCGCAGTTCGGAAAAAATATCAGCTAAATTGCTTTGGATGGCAACGTAGTCGTACTCCTCCCAAGGCTGGTAAGTACCTGAAAATTGGTCATAGAAAGTGGGTGCAGTGGGTGCTCTATGACTCGGCCTTGGGATGTCAGCATTGGCATGGGGGACAGGCTACTGTGCAAATCCCATGGTCTCAGCATATGCCTTATTCACAGCTTCATCATCTAAGTTCGGGGCCTCAATATCAAATAGATAATTTGTGTCAACGCGCACATTAATGCGCGATCCACAGGGTAAATCTATACTAATCACCTCCCTATTCCTGATCATAAGCCTATACTTGCCGCTTGGCATATTCTTGATAAGTGGCATATTGCGACAGTACTCTAAATCACAAAAAGGAATGACCAATCTCTCGAGGGTAGCCAACTCGTCATGCAATTATATACCTAAAGCAATGGAGGTTATTACGCCTCTGACACAGATGTCACCACTGGATCGACCGGCGACAGAACCAAGGTGAGCTAACAAGAAAGGTGTAGGATTAACCTTAGTTTTCGACAATGCACAGTGAATAAAAAACTAAATCCTTGGAATTCACATTCCCCGTGTTTTCTCTACCAAAGATAGTGCTCGCTAGAACGCAATGAAAGTACCTAATCGCGGGGTTGTGAATAGAAGTGGCTTTTAGGCCTTCCCATGTGGATGTGGTTTTACCAGTGATTTGGCGCCAAAAGCCTAAGGTATTGGCTTACCATTCGCTTTCAAGCAATGTTAAACACAGCGTACTCTTCGCCACTCGGAAACTGAAAAATCTCACTTATCCTCTCTTGGGGCAACGAATAATCTCTATTGAACATCCTAAAGTTCACGGTGCCAGAGGTACGTGACGGGTCATACAAGTATTAAAACGAACTTAAAAATTCATAGGTTAGTCTAACAAAAGTATGGTTTAGATTAGAGAAAAATTAAGACAAACCTATATTAGTTAGCATCCAATTGATGCTGTCAAACAATCCCAGTACACGGACAGAATTGATATGAGCATATCGTGTGGCTTCGACAGGCCTTTTATGGATTTTGAGAAAAATAGCCCGTTGTCGCTCACCAAGGATACCTTCGGGAAACTTGATTCCCATGTAGTCAATGTCACGAGCAACTCTAGGAGACATTCTGAATTTTTCGAAAAGGTTTGGGAGAGTTAGGAAGCAAGAACAGTGAGTAAGAGAGTTTGAGAATGTTGGTGGTGATGATGTAGAATGAGGTTTTGGAAGGTTGAAATAGAAGGAGAAAGGGTATATGAGTGGTTAGGATTAATAGGATGATTAATGGGAAGTTATTTGGGTGGTTAGAGATGTGTATGGGAAGTTGGAAGGGTTTTGTTTGAAACCCGCGCATTTTCTGCAATAGAATATGTGCAGGAAAACCTGCACGTTCCGTCTCCATGGAGAACGCCATTAAGCACATGGCAAACACCATGTGTTTAACGTTGAAAATTTGAAAAATAAAGAACGGATGGCGAATACATCTTACCATGGCGAACGCCATTAGGAAAAATTGCGCAAATTTCATTTTTTGGTTAAGAAGTAGTATTTTGTTTTGGGTTTTTTATCATTTAAACAAACATAAAACATAAGTCCAACTGCAGAATTGCTATTGCGAGATTAAGATTGTAGAAAAATAAAACAAACCTTAAATATTACGAAACAACATAAAAGACATAATAGGAAAGTCACATTAATTCAAAAACCAGAACATCATGTCTACGCTGATGAATCGACAATACAAAGAGTACAAATTACAACGGAATGAAAATACATTAAAAACCATAACAAACTAAAACATAAAAGCAACAAGAACTCCATCGATACAAATCATAGCTCATTTGCTAAAGTGCCTAGTGAAAGAATGGACTTGCTGAAACAAATGGTCAAACTGCTCATTAGCAATGTCCATGAATCCAATGAGGTCCCCTCGGATGAAAGTGATCTCATCCCTAAGGGTGTCCACTTGGCACTGTAGAGCACCAATGGCAGCAGCATAATCTACACTAGCTCCAGAGACGTGTGAAGTGGCACCAATGGCAGCAGCATAATCTACACTAGCTCAAGGTCATAAAGCCAATTGTTCCTATTATGCACGTTTGTCCTCTCGTGGTTAGGTAGGGTAAAGTTATGGACCACTTTGTTGTCAATTAGGAATTCGAACTCGACTGGTCCTAGGTTAGCCAACATACCACGGTTAAAATAGAAATTCAAGTGCATTGGACTAATGCCTTCATAAGCACAGACACGGTTAAGTTGGTAACGAAAACCTATTGCCTCGGCGATCATGGTAACTAAACCTCTAGCGAGGATATCACCATCGGTCTCTTGAGCAATGCGGTTCAAGCTAGCCAATATAAAGGAAGCAACATTCACAGGCCTTCCATGTGAAGTACAGTACATAATAAACAGTTCATCCTTAGAAATAGAGGTGGTATTTTCTTCCTTACAAAACAGGGTGTGAGCCAAAATCTTATGAAACTACCTAAAAGCAGGGTTATGTATGTTACTAGAGAACATGGTGTCAGGTTTGGGATGGTAGTTACCGGTAATGGTTCCCCAGAAGTAGTTAAGGTCAAGGTCATTAAAAGCATCATCAGGTGTCACTAAATGAGCATCAGGTCCATTAGGAAATTCTAACAGGTTATGTAACACCCTAAAACCCCCGCGTTAAATAATACAATTATCAGAGTAAAATTCAAGGAAATATTCAGCATTTAGGATGTTACTCCCAACATACATATGCTCAAGTACATGACATGTAACACATACCTATTATTATTAAAAAAATTCTCAATAAGCAGTGGAAAACTTCTTCAAATCGACAATCAAAACTTGGTATGTTTAACCCACATGTTCATCAACAATTAAAACAAAATATCATAACTATAACGGAAACAAAACATAAAGCGTTCCGTAAATCCCCAGTGTTACATATCAGAGCAGACGCTAACTCGAAACATAAAGTGAAGGACTCCGTCTTCACTAACCGCAACTCCGCACTAATCTTGATTATCTGTATGTTACCCACGTGGAGGCAATATTCAAACAGAAGGGGTGAGATTCTCAAATCAATAAAAGAAATGCTAATATAAATATAAAAGCATATAAATATTACACGATTCACTCTATCATCACAACATCAACACAAGTACAATTTCCCACACAAGCAGACAATCATATCATCCACAATACAACATAACACGATGCCATGCAATGAGACTCACAACTTGACTCAATGCATGTGGTACCAATTTGATCCCTTTTTCATGATCATAATTCCCGTCGGAATTTCCATATGAGTCGCTCACACCCAACATGGGCACACGACATTTGTGATCGCTCATACCCCACATGGGCACACAATCACCTCAACAACAACAACAACACGATTCCATTTCAAGGAATCCAGATAAGGCGCTCACACCCCACATGGGCACACGTCTTATCATACGACTTATGCAACATGTTATGCATCAACGACAACATACAACGACGACCAGTGCATATGACTATCATGTAACCAATACATCACACCACAACTGTCCAACACGCAGCATAAATTTGCCAAAACATGCAATAATTGTAATCCACAACTACAACACATATTTGCACAACCAAACTCAACATCTCAACGTTCAACACGTCATAACATATACGGAAACACAACTAATGCGTCGAATAGTTGGAATTCTGGTATTAAAAAATAATTTTAATAGAAAGTACATGAAGCCAGCTTTCCAACGATTCGAACACAGACTGAAGCGGACCTACGGATCAAAAGATATGAGTTTTTAAAGTTTTAGAAAATCCAGTTCTTTCTAGTGGCCGCCAACTACTGTCTCTGCTCGCTTGACGTTTGCCCAGTGAGACGCCAGCGAATTCACCTTTGCCCGACAAAATCCTCATTCCCCCGGCGAATCCCTTTTTCGACCCATGCTCGCCCAGCAAAGTAGCATCAAAATCATCCCCCCATACAAATTCCAGAAACTCCTATTTTCCACCATTCACTCGCCCCTCATTTTTTGCTCGGCGACCTCTAAGCGAGATCGCTTCACCCGACGAGACAACCCATTCGCCCGACGAAAGTGTGCAAATCAGCAACTCTGCAATTGCGATTCTGCACAGTCCAGACCCCAGAATCCCTCTATTTTCAACAACATACAGTTCAAGAATTGTACATAGAATCCACATCAATTATCACATAACAGAACACACATCAATTATATAAACTCACAATTCAACCAAAAATCACTTTGCATCATTTACATGTTATTACGGACACCGACACGCAACCAAGAACAACCAAACAATTAGAGAGATGCATAGAGATGAACCTAACGATTTACCTACCCTCATACATATATTATTCATCCCTTTAGTGATCAAATAACCCCACCCTTACCTTAGTGACGATTCTTCAAATGTTCTATAAGCCCTAACTCTGCTTCTCTCTTCCGTTCCTCTTTTCTCCAAAAATGCGATCGTTCACAAACTGATTCGCCCTTTCCCAATTTTCTCTTTTCCTACTATAACCCTTAGACCCCTATTATGGTTTTCCTTCCTTACCCTTACAAATCCTCATGAATAGTCCATTTTTCCCTCCTTATTCGTCTACTCCTACTATCCAATCTTTTAATAAATAAAATAATTAAACTTAGTATTTTAAATCTAAATAATTCAAACTAAATTATTTAAATTAATAATTATCTAATTATCATTACCCATATAATATTATTCCAATAAATAAGTGCTAACTAATATTAATAATTACTTACTAACCACACCACTCATCTCTACATAATTGGTCACAGACCCCCTATACCTTATTCTCTATAATTCTAAGGTTACTACCCCATACTAAGGGCAGCCCAAACACAACCAAAACACACATAATCACACACATATACACAACATCATATAATTGTTTTAATTACGAAAATAAATAAAATAAATCGGGGCGTTACAACTCTCCCCCACTTAGAATATTTTCGTCCTCGAGAATTTACCTCATACGAATAACTCTGGATACGACTCTCGCATCCTGCTCTCTAACTCCTAAGTCATATTTCCACCGGCAGCGCCTCCCCACACTACCTTCACAAGAGTGTTCTCTTTACCTCTCAATTACTTCACTTCACGGTCTTCAATCCGTATTGGCAAAGCCTCAACCGTAAGATTATCCCTTACTTCCACTTCATCCATTGGAATCAAGTGTGACGGATCCGGAACATACTTCCGAAGCTGTGACACATGGAACACATCGTGCAAATTAGAAAAATTGGGTGGCAACGCCACTCTATAGGCAACATGTCCAACTCTTGCAGAAATCTGATACAGACCAATAAATCGAGGAGTAAGCTTCCTCGACTTCAATGCACGTCCAACCCGGTCACCAGAGTGACTCTCAAGGACACATGGTCTCCTTCTTGAAACTCAAGATCTTTCCTCCTCTTATAATGGTAGCTCTTCTGCCTACTCTGTGAAGCTTTTATCTTTTCCCGAATAAGCTTCGCCTTTTTAGTAGTTTGCTGAACAATCTCAGGTTCAAGTACTACACTCTACCAGATTCATGCCAACACAATGGCGTCCGACACCTCTGACCATACAAAGCTTCAAAAGGCGTCATTCCAATACTAGAATGATAACTGTTATTATAAGTGAACTCAATCAATGGCAAATAGATATCCCAAGCACCTCCCTGTTCAAGCACACAATCCCTCAAAAAATCCTCTAAAGATTTCATAGTTCTCTCCTTCTGTCCATCCGTCTGCAGGTGATAAGCCGAACTGAATCTCAGTTTCGATCCCAACACTTCTTGCAAACTCTCCCAAAATCTGGAAGTGGATCTTGGATCTCTATCCAACACAATACTCAACGAAACTCCATGCAATTTCACAATCACCTGAATATAAATCTCTGCCAGCCTCTATAAAGGAAAATAGATATTAATTAGAATAAAATGCGTCGACTTCGTCAGTCTATCCAACACTGCCCAAATGGCACCATGCCCTCTTGGAGTATTAGGCAACTCAGTCACAAAATCCATAGAAATGTAGTCCCACTTCCACTCTGGAATATCTAACAGTTACATCAAACCAGCAGGTTTCTGATGTTCCACCTTCGACTTCTGACAAGTCAAACAAGCATACATAAACTTAGCCACATCACGCTTCAATCCAGGCCACCAAAATATCTTCTTCAAGTCTTGATACATCTTTGTAGCTCCTGGATGGATACTCAAGCTACTCCTGTGACTTTCTTCTAGAATCATTCTTTTCAACTCAGAATCGTCAGGAATGCAATTCCTATCACGGAACCTTAACACGCCTTGTTCATCCACTCTGAATTCGTTACTTTCTACCGGTTCATTTCCAATCATCAAATCCACCAGTTTCACATCCAACTTCTGACCCTCTCTGAGACTATTAAGAAATTCATTGTTGATCTTCAACATACCTAACATCACACTATGCAGTGTCTGTTCATAAACTAAACTCATATCTCTGAACTTGCTCAATCAATTCCAACTCTTTAACCATCATAGCAGGCATATGAAAAGACTTCTGACTCAGAGTATCAACCACAACATTAGCTTTACCGAGATGATAGTTCAAGCCGAAGTCATAATACTTTAAGAATTCTAACTACCTTTTTTGTCTCATATTCAACTCCTTCTGATCAAACATATACCTTAAGCTCTTATGATCACTATACACTTCAAATCTGGAACCATAAAGATAATGCCTCTAAATTTTCAATACGAACACCACTGCATCTAATTCCAAATCATGGGTTGGATAATTCCTCTCATAGACCCTTAACTGACGTGAAGCATAAGCCACAACCTTACCATCATGCATTAACACACATCCTAAACCCATCAAAGAAGCGTCGCAATACACCACAAACGGTTCATTTGGTTCGGGTAGAATCAAAACTGGAGTTGTAGTCAATCTCTTCTTCAGCTCAATGAAACTCTTCTCGCAGTGAACATCCCACAAAAACGCTTTACTTTTTCAAGTCAACTAAGTCAACGGAAGTGCCAACTTCGAAAAGCCTTCAATAAACCGACGGTAATAACCAGCCAAGCCCAAAAAACTTCTAATCTCAGTTACCGACTTCGGAGTCTCCCACTGAAGAACTGCATCTACCTTGGATGAATCCATAACAATACCATCACCTCAAATAACATGACCAAAAAAACTTACCTCCCTCAACCAGAATTTGCACTTAGATAACTTAGCATAGAGCTTATTTTATTTTAACACTTGCAGCACCATCAGCAAATGCTCAGCATGTTCCTCTTCTGACTTATAATAGATTAGAATGTCATCAATAAAGACAACCACAAATTGATCTGAGTAAGTATGAAAAATTCGATTCATATACTCCATGAATACACCAGGTGCATTAGTAACTCCGAAAGGCATCACTGCATACTCATAATGTCCATATCGGGTTCTGAAAGTCGTCTTCTAAATATCTTCATCCTTTACTCGTATCTGATGATAACCCGACCCCAAGTCAATCTTACTAAACACACGGACACCCACTAACTGATCCATTAAGTCATCCATTCTTAGAAGCAGATACTTGTTCTTAATTGTCACTTTATTCAGCTGTCTGTAATCGATACATAACCTCATATTGCCTTCCTTTTTCTTCACCAACAATACCGTAGCTCCCCAAGGCGATACACTTGGTCTCACAAATTTCTTTTCTAACAACTCTTCAAGTTGATTCTTTAGCTCTGTTGATTCTGATGTCGACATCTTGTATGGTGCCATAGAAATAGGTATGGTACCAAGGACAAGATCAATAGTAAACTTCACTTCTCTCTCTGGCGGTACATCAGCAATATCATTCGAAAACACTTACGCAAATTCACGCACTACTTGCAATTAATTAATCTCCGACTCACTCTCCACTGACAAGGATGCAAGCAATGCAATCACTTGAGCTTCTTCTTCTAAGAGCTCTCTCAACTCACTAGCAAATAGAAAATCATCTTCTTTCTCATCCTCAGGAGCAAGAAATCGCACCGACTTGTTAAAATAGTTAATATGAACATGATTGAACTCCAACCAGTTCATACCCAAGATCACATCAAGATTTCCCAACGACAAGCAAATAAGATACACACCAAAGTCCTTATCAAAGATTGATAGTGGACAATTTAAACAAACTAGGGAAGTGGTCACTGATCCCTTTGTAGGAGTTTCGACAACCATCTCTCCCTTCATAGAAGAAACAACATGGCCTAGCCTTCTCACACAATCGGCAGCAATAAAAGAGTGAGTAGCACCAGTATCAATAATAGCAATAAAAGGCATATTATTAATGTAACATGTACCTCTGATCAGTCTGTCATCACTGAAAGTCTGAGTCTCTGTCAAACCGAACACTTTTCCTCCAGTTGAAGTTTGCTTTGGCTTGTGGAAACGAGTACTAATATGGCCCTGTTCTCCACAGTTGTAACAAGTCACCACCTTAACCTTGCAGTCAGCAATCAGATGTCCTGCCTGTCCACACTTGAAGCATTTCTTCACATCACTCATGCACTTGCTGACACGATGACCTGGCTCACCACACCTGTAACACTTAAGAGGAGTAGGGGCACCTCCCTCACTCGACTTCTTGCCATCAGCGTGTTTCTATTTACTTTTCTCAGCTGGAGTTGCATAAGGCTTCCCACGGTTCATCGGTTGTTTTCCCCTTCTCTCAGCCAACCCTTTATAGTGAGCCGATCAAGCCTTGATATCTTCCTCAAAGATCCTACAATAATCTACCAAATATGGAAACCTTCTGATTCGCTGATAACCAATCGCCTGCTTGATATCATGTCTCAATCTATTCTCAAACTTGACACACTTTGAGAACTCAGCAGTTGTCGCACTGTAGTGAGGGTAAAACTTAGCCAGATCTGCGAATTTGGCAGCATACTCCGTAACCGTCATGTTACCCTGCTTCAATTCCAAAAAATCAATATCTTTCTTCCCTCGGACATCTTCAAGAAAATAATTCCTCAAGAACTCCCTGCTGAACACAGCCCAAGTGATTACCTCTCCTGTTGCTCCCAACAATTGACGAGTGCTAACCCACCAGTCGTCAGCTTCCTCAGCCAGCATGCGAGTACCTAACCACACCTTCTGTACCTCAAGATATTCCATAACCCAGAAGATTATCTCGATCTCTTTGTGCCAAGCCTGCGCTCCATCCGGACCATATCTTCCCTTGAAGGTAGGCGGTCTATTCTTCCGAAACTCGTCATTCTCACCAGCATGAGGCGGGTTCTGTACTGCCTGAGCAACAACCTGCAAAGCAGCAGCAATAACAACATCATTCCTTCCAGCCATTCTCAATCTGTTACGCATCAATAACAGAACACAATGGTTAAGGAAACGACATCGATAGTAATAAACTATCACACAACAATGAGTCGACAACTTGGTCAGACATATCGACCTGCTCTGAAACTACTATGTAACACCCTAAAACCCCCGCGTTAAATAATACAATTATCAGAGTAAAATTCAAGGAAAAATTCAGCACTTAGGATGTTACTCCCAATATACATATGCTCAAGTAAATGACATGTAACACATACCTATTATTATTAAAAAAATTCTCAATAAGCAGCGGAAAACTTCTTCAAATCGACAATCAAAACTTGGTATGTTTAACCCACATGTTCATCGACAATTAAAACAAAATATCATAACTATAACGGAAATAAAACATAAAGTGTTCCGTAAATCCCCAGTGTTACATATCAGAGCAGACGCTAACTTGAAATATAAAGTGAAGGACTCCGTCTTCACTAACCACAACTCCGCACTAATCTTGATTATCTGCACGTTACCCACGTGGAGGAAATATTCAAACAGAAGGGGTGAGATTCTCAAATCAATAAAATAAATACATATTATAAATATAAAAACTTATAAACATTACACGATTCACTCTATCATCACAACATCAACACAAGTACAATTTCCCACACAAGAAGACAATCATATCATCCACAATACAACACAACACGATACCATGCAATGAAACTCACAACTCGACTCAGTGCATGTGGTACCAATTCGATCCCGTTTTCATGATCATAATTCCCGTCGAAATTTCCATATGAGTCGCTCACACCCCACATGGGCACACGACATCCGTGCTCGCTCACACCCTACATGGGCACACGATTACCTCAATAACAACAACAACACGATTCCATTTCAAGGAATCCAGATAAGACGCTCACACCACACATGGGCACATGGCTTATCATACGACTTATGCAACATGCTATGCATCAACGACAGCATACAACGACATCCAATGCATCTGACTATCATGCAGACAATACTTCACACCACAACTGTCCAACACGCAACATAAATCAGCCAAAACATACAACAATTACAATCCATAACTACAACACACATTCGCACAACCAAACTAAACATCTCAATGTTCAACACGTCACAACGTATACAGAAACACAACTAACGCATCAAATAGTTGGAATTCTAGAATTAAAAAATAATTTTAATAGAAAGTACACGAAGCTAGCTTTCCAATGATTCAAACGGCGACTGAAGCGGACCTACAGATCAAAAGATATGAATTTTTAAAGTTTTAGAAAATTCAGTTCGTTCCAGTGGCCGCCAACTAATGTCTCTGCTAGCCTGACATTTGCCTAGCGAGACGCCAGCGAATTCACCTTCGCCCCGCGAAATCCTCATTCGCCCGACGGATCCCTTTTTCGCCCAATGCTCGCCCGACGAAGCAGTAACGAAATCATCCCCCATACAAATTCCAGAAAATCCTATTTTGCACCCTTCACTCGCCTCTCATTTTCACCCGGCGACATCCAAGCGAGATCGCTTCACCCGACGAAAGTGTGCGAATCAGCAACCCTGCAGTTACGATTCTGCACAGTCCAGACCACAAAATCCCTCTATTCTCAACAGCATACAGTTCAAGAATTGCACATAGAATCCACATCAATTATCACACAACTAAACACACATTAATTATATAAACTCATAATTCAACCAAAAATCACTTTGCATCATTTACATGTTATTACTGACACCGACACGTAACCAAGAACAACCAAACAATTAGAGAGATGCATAGAGATGAACCTAACGATTTACCTACCCTCATACATATATTATTCATCCCTTAAGTGATCAAAGAACCCCACCCTTACCTTAGTGACGATTCTTCGAATGTTCTCTAAGCCCTAGCTCTGCTTTTCTCTTCTGTTCCTCTTTTCTCCAAAAATGCGATCGTTCACAAACTAATTCTCCCTTTCCCAATTTTATCTTTTCATACTATAACCCTTAGACCCCTATTATGGTTTTCCTTCCTTACCCTTACTAATCCTCATGAATAGTCCATTTTGCCTTCCTAATTCTTCTACTCCTACTATCCAATCTTATAATAAATAAAGTAATTAAACTTAGTATTTTAAATCTAAATAATTCCAACTAAATTATTTAAATTAATAATTATCTAATTATCATTACCCATATAATATTATTCCAATAAATAATTGATAACTAATATTAAGAATTACTTACTAACCACACCACTCATCTCTACATAATTGGCCACGCACCCCCAATACCTTATTCTCTATAATTCTAAGGTCACTACCCCATACTAAGGGCAACCCAAACACACCTAATCACACACATATACACAACATCATATAATTTTTTAATTATGAAAATAAATGAAATAAATCGGGGCGTTACAACTTGGCCATTTCGTGATGGGTAAAATGGTGTTTGGTGTTGAACAACCTGAATGTGGCTAAACCTCGGCCAAAACCAAGACCTCGGTTTGGGTCATAATACAGCGAGTTAAGAAACTCTAGGATCAGCATACGGTAAGGGTTATATCTGTGCCTTACACCCAAGTTCACCCAACCAATCTGGTCAAGCAAGTACATCACACTATCCTCAGTCCTAGGGTGGTCAAGGTACGACCATCAGGGTATATTGGGAGTGCCAATTCCCTCTGAACCAGAATGTCAAATCTGCGTCTCTGAGCATCGTTCCTAAATACAATCTCCACATCAGCATTGTGATCCATACTCTAGGTCAGTGAAGGCTATCCTAAGCTAAGCTAGCCTGAAAATAGACAAAGAGTACGCTATCAATGAACTGTACCGTGAAGGTGTCAAAAAATAAAAACCAAAAGGTAGTAATAATAATAGTAGTAATAATAATAGTATTAATGATGTAATAGCAAACAGACACAGGATCAGATAATAAAGATAAAATAAAAAGAAAAGGGTAAAGTCTAAAAATCTAAGGGTCGTGGGTTGCCTCCCACGCATCGCTTGTTTAATGTCTTTAGCTCGACATTGGGGCTGAACTAGTCTTTCGAAATAGTGGGTAGCTCCTCCAACTTATAACTTACACAGAAATCTTTGTTCTCAATGTTATGGTAGTGTTTTAGTCTCTGCCTATTAACAGTAAAGGTCTCATCAGATTTTCCTTTAATTTCCACTGCTCCGCTTTGGAGAACTCTTACAACTTCAAAAAGGCCAGACCATCGGGAACGAAGTTTACCAGGGAACAGCTTAAGTCGAGAATTAAAAAGGAGAACTATGTCGACTTGGTTGAACTCTCGTCTAGCTATTCATCTGTCATGCCACTGTTTGGTTCTTTCCTTATAAATTCGGGCATTTTCGTATGCATCCAATCTAAGTTCCTCTAGTTCATAGATATCACGAATTCTTTCCTCTCCAGCCGCCGTATAGTTCATATTCAGGGTCTTAATGGCCCAATAAGCTTTATACTCAAGTTCGGCATGCGGATGACATGATTTGCCACAAACTAGTTTGAATGGGGTGGTACCTATCGGAGTTTTGTAAGCCGTTCTATAAGCCCACAGAGCTTCATGAAGTTTTGCAAACCAATCCTTCCTAGAGGTCGCAAATGTCTTCTCTAATATTTACTTGATCTCTCTATTGAAAACCTCCACTTGTCCACTCATTTGAGGGTGATATGGTGTTGCTACTCAATGTCGCACTCCATATTTAAGCAATAGTTTCCCAAAAGTATTCCAGATAAAATGGGATCCACTGTCGCTAATGACAACTCTCGGCACACCGAATCTAGGAAATATTACATTCTTGAAGAGTCTTATGACTACTCGTGCATCGTTGGTAGGAGAAGCTATTGCTTCGATCCATTTCGAAACATAATCGACTGCAACGAGTATGTATTTGTTGCCAAGGGATGACAGAAAAGGGACCATGAAATCTACCCTCATACATCAAAGGCTTCTACTTCTAGAATACCCCTTAGTGGAATCTCATCACGTCTAGAAATGTTACCAGTGCGTTGGCATCAGTTGCAATTTGTAACAGCGATGTGGACGTCCTTCCAAAGGTTATACCAGAATATGCCAGATTGTAAAATCTTTGTGGAGGTCTTTGAAATGCTTGCATGCCCTCCATAAGGTGCAGAGTGGCAATGAGATATGATATCTTCAACTTCAGATTCAGGGACACACCGACGGAAAATTCCATCGGCGCCTCACTTGAAAAGTAGGGGCTCATCCCAATAATAGTGTTTGAGATCATGGAAGAATTTCTTCTTTTGTTGGTAGGATAAATCTGGTGGAAGTACCCCAGCTGCCAGGTAGTTGACAAAGTCAACATACCACGGCAGTGTGGTGTTTGAGCATATTGATTCTACTACTTCACTTGTTTCTGCGTCATGATAAATTAAAAAGCACTCACTCGTGTCGCTCTCGTCTTCTAACTGGGCTACAAGTCTATCGTATAGAAAATCGTCATTGATGGGGACTCGCTCAGGTTCTTGATCCTCGATTCTAGAAAGGTGATTCGCTACTATATTCTCGGTTCCTTTCTTATCTTTGATTTCTAGATCAAACTCTTGCAAAAGCAAGATCCATCTTAAAAGTCTCGGCTTGGCATCCTTCTTATTCAACAGATACCTAATTGCGGCGTGATTGTTATAGACAATAATTTTCGCTCTCACCAAGTAAGAACATAATTTATCTAAAGCGAACACAACAGCTAGGAGTTCTTTTTCTGTGGTAGCGTAGTTCATCTGTGCACCGTCTAAGGTTTTACTTGCATAGTATATAACATGAATCCTTTTATCCTTCCTTTGTCTTAAGACAGCACCAACATCATAATCACTAGCATCGCACATTATTTCGAATGGTCTACTCCAATCGGGAGGTTGCATAATACGTGCAGTTATGAAAGCCTTTTTCAAATGTTCGAATACTTTTAAGAAATCTTCATCAAATACAAATTCAACATCTTTCATTAACAAGCCTGCTAGTGGTTTAGTTATCTTAGAGAAATCTTTAATGAATCGTCGGTAGAAACTGACGTGTCCTAGAAAACTTCAAATTTCTCTAACTGTTTTCAGAGGTTGAAGTTTTTTCTATGATTTCAATCTTTGCTTTATCAACTTCAATTCCTCGGCTATATACTACATTTCTCCCATGAAATGACATTTCTCCCAATTCAGCACTAGATTGACTTTAACGCAACGTTCGAGTACCATTTATAGGTTCAATAAACATCCTTTAAAACTTTCCCCACAGACAGAGAAGTCATCCATAAATACTTCCATTATATTATCTATAAATTCAGCAAAAATTGCCATCATGCATCTCTGAATGGTTGCGGGAGCATTACACAGTCCGAACGCCATTCGTCTGTAGACAAATGTACCATAGGGACAGGTAAATGTAGTATTTTCTTGATCATCAGGATGGATAGGAATTTGAAAATTCCTAAGTATCCGTCTAAATAGCAGAAGTGAAAATGTTTAGCCAATCGTTCAAGCATTTAATCTATAAAGGGTAAAGGAAAATGATCTTTACGAGTGGTTTTGTTTAGCTTTCTATAGTCTATGCACATTCTCCATCCAGTTTGAGTTCGTTTAGCAATAGATTCGCCTTTTTCATTACTAACAACCGAACACCTCTCTTCTTCGGCACAATGTGCACAGGACTAACCCAGTTAATATCAGATATCAGGTATATGATTCCTGCTTCTAGTAGCTTTTGTACCTCCTTTTTAACTACATCGCTTAAGATAGAATTTATCCTTCTTTAGTGCTCTCTAGAGGTCTTACAATCTTCTTCGAGCATAATGCGATGCATGCATATAGTATACTTTCTTAGATCATGTAGAAGTTTATCAGTCTCTATCTGTCCCAAGTCAGCGTTAACTATCACTGGTTGTTCCAGTTTGCTGTCTAAGAACTCATACCTTAGGTTTTTGGGTAGTGTCTTAAGTTCTACAGAAGGTTTCTTCAGGCATGGTATTGGATCGGGTGTTAGTGCTAAGCATTCTCTCAGACTGTCATCTACATATGGCTCGTGCCAATTATCGTCTTCGAGTATAAGAGGTGCTAGAATCTTTAGTATTTCTGTACACTTTAATGGTTTCATATCCACTTCTTTTACACATTCGTCGATGACGTCGAGAAAACAACATGAATCATCTATAGTGGGAGCTTTCAAAAATTGGGCCAGAATAAATTCAACCTTTTCTTCACCAACTTCAAATGTTAGCTTTCCTTTCTTAACATCAATGATCGCTCCGGCTGTAGCTAAAAGGGGTCTTCCTAAAATAATAGGAATGTTGAAATTCTCTTTTATATCCATTACCACAAAACCAGTAGGAATGTAGAATTGTCCTATACGAACGGGCATGTTCTCCAGCATACCTATAAGAAATTTAACAGAATGGTCCGCTAGTTGTAGAGACATTTTTGTTGGTCGCAACTCTCCTAAATCGAGCTTTTTACAGGTGGATAAGGGCATTAGACTAACACTGGCTCCTAAATCGTATAGAGCGTTGTGTATGACGTACTTTCCGATTACATAGGGTATCGAGAAACTACATGGGTCTTTCAGTTTAGGAGGCATGTTATTTTGGATGATAGCGCTACACTCGGCAGTGAGCATAACGGCCTCGTTATCCTTGAGCTTCTTCTTATTAGACAGGATCTCTTTAAGGAATTTGGCATATGAAGGCATTTGTGTTATGGATTCTGTGAAAGGTATAGTAATGTTGAGTTATTTTAGAAGCTTCATAAACTTTTTGAATTGTCCTTCATTTTTAGGCTTAACGAGCCTTTGTGGATAAGGTATTGGTGGTTTATATGGTGGTGGAGGCACAAAAGGTGTTTCTTTCTCTACGGCCTCTTCACTTTTGTCACTTTTGTCATTTTTTGGTCTGTTACCTTTTCGGTTCCTTTACGAGGATTCTGATACATGGCAGGGTTTTGAAGTCTTGGATCCATTGGTTCATCTAGTTTGGTTCCGCTTCGCAGTGTAATAGCATTAGCATGTCCTTTTGGGTTTGGCTGTGGTTGGTCAGGAAATGTTCATGCAGTGGCTGCTACTATTTCTTGTTGTTGGGCTAATTAAGAAATTTGGGTTTCTAACATTTTGTTATGGGTGGCCATGGCGTCAAGCTTAGTTTCCATCTACTTTAACAAATCACTTGTGTGCACATTTTGGTTGGCAAACTCTTTATTTTGTTGGGTTTGTGTTGCGATGAAAATTTCTAGTGAAACCTCAACGTTTGACTTTCTTGGTGCTTGAGGGGCAGTGGTTGCTCCCTTCTGATATCCTGGAGGTGCAGCAGGTGCTTGAGTTGGGGCTAATAAAGTATTGTTGTTATTGTATGAGAAATTTAGGTGATTCCTCTAGCCAGGATTGTATATGTTTGAGTACGGGTTTCCTTGGGCGTAATTCACTTGGTCGGTAGGAATACCAGCTAGTAAATGGCATTCAGTGTTACTATGTCCAGGGGTTCCACACAATTCACAATTCGGCGTCACAGTGGCCACGGTGGCTGCTGGAGCTACAGTCAAACTTTCTATCTTTTGAGTAAGCGCGTCCACTTTAGCATTGACACGGTACAAATTGTTAACTTTATATATTTTATTCTTCGCAGCAGGTTTTTCTGTCGAAGTTCTCTCACCTCCCCATTGGAACTGGTTTTGAGCCATATTTTCAATGAGTTGATAAGAGTCTTCATACGGTTTGTCCATCAGAGTGCCGCCAGCTGCAACGTTCAGAGAAAGTATGGATTATCAACCATTGTTCAAGTCCATGGTGCGGGCATAGCCTTAGCTTGTCCTTGTATCTTTCCCAAGCATCGAAAAAATATTCATTGTCTTTTTGCTTAAATTCGTTAATTTGGGCTCTTAGCATAATAGTTTTGCTTGGCAAAAAATATCAGGATAAAAAGACTTTCTTCAACTCGTCCCACGTAGTGATAGAGTTTGATGGTAGAGACTGGAGCCAAGCTCTAGCTCTATCTCTTAAAGAGAAAGGAAAAATACGTAGTCGTATGGCTTCATCACTAACACCATTTGCTTTTACGGTATCAGCATATTGCATAAACATCGATAAATTAAGGTGTGGGTCATCCGTGGAACTTCCAGAAAATTGGTTCTGTTGAACGGCTTGTAACAGCGAAGGTTTAAGCTCAAAATCATTTCGATTAATGACAGGGGAAGCATGCTATTATGCGGCTCATCTTGTGATAGGACAGCGTAATCCTTAAGAGGACGGTTTTGCGGGTTCTCAGCCATGGGTATTGGTAATTCTGGGTAAGGGATTTCAGGTTCAGGAAGATTATACATAATTCGAAATTTGTTAATTTAGCGTCTTAGATTGATAAAACGCTCAATATCGTCAATCAGTTGCTCAAGTTTGTCTCTTCTAGAATGAGTGTTTGGCATACAATCGACGAATTAGAGAAAAAGGAAAAATTTTGGTGCCTTAGTCTATACTGTGCAACAAAGGATTCACAATATTGACTAAATCAGCCTTCCCCGACAACGGCTCCAAAAACTTGATGTGTGTCGAGGGCACTAACGTGATCGTTGAGCTAAGACTACAAGTATATAACTGTTCGTGTAGTTTTAAATAAGGATGTCGAACCCACAGGGAAGGGATAATCAAACTACTCCTAAGGCTAAGGATTTACAGAATTTAAACGGAAAGGAAAAGATACTAATTCTAAAGGTTTAGGAGGCAATACTAAAATCGAGTTCGGAATATGGATTCCGCGTACCTAAGGGACTTGTAGAAGTCGGTTGCTAATTACGACTGCACTTCGTTCCATAGGAAGTACTAACTTAAAGACTCTGTCTCACACTCTCACGCTATCGACAAGAACCACACCTAACAACCACAGGATTTTGCTCTCGCTCGTCCGTTTTAATCGAAAAGCGTATTTTGAAAGTTAATGAAATCCTAAACGATGCCTAAAGCACTCTCGCAGTTTTTAGGCTCTTCTTTTGCTCTTTTTTGATCATTTGCCCGATTTTTCCACAGATGAAGTTATCAACTGCAAAACTCAATTAAATACTAATAAAACTCGAATAAAAATGAACGAAACACATGCGTAATGAGCCAAAAAGTACGATACAATTTCTCGTTATCATTTGTCCATTCAATCACGTAATCATTGTTATTCTTTTGAGCGATCCATGTTCATTTGCTTCGAAATACGACGTTAGTATGGTGAAGCAATGTCGTGTCGATTAATCATACTGAATTTTTGATCATGGTATTTTGACGGTATGAAGTTGTTGCATTAGGGTTCATGATGGCACAAGGATTCTACTGCCAAAGAGGTATGGATTAGGGTTATGACGACACAAAAGTTTTGCTTTAATGTTTATGGAAAGTATCAAGTATTTATGCAAAAAACGACGCCGATTTCAGCGGAACCCCTGGCTACTCTGCGTAGTGTGATCATTTACCGAAATTTAATTTGATTTATTTAATTAATAGGATTTAAATTAATAATAATAATAATAAAATGTATTTATTATTGTTCTTTTGTGGTGATCAGTTGTGGCCTTAACTTTCCTTTATTTTGTTTTGGGATTTTAAAATACGACATGCGTGTCGTGCCTCTCTTTTAATTTCTTGATATAACTTATTTTCTCATCTCACTCCCTTGTATGTAAAGCGAGTATTCTTTAATGTAATGTAATGTTATGAAGAAAGAGAAGAATACAAGATCAAAGGAGGACAACCTTGGAGATCTTGCTTAGAGAAGCGTAGATCGTTATTGGGTTTAGCTTAGGTTCTCTCATTGGCTTAGAAATGTATGTTGATGCATGTGAGAGACGATTTATATGATAAATAATCCGGTGAGATCAGACTAATTGAAATTTCCCACAAAATTGAATATTAAGTTTATGCTTTCCAAGTTTTAGCACTCATTAAGACTAGTATTGAATAATGTAGGTTTCGCCTAATGTGAGGTGCATGTTCTATATTAGTAAGGTGAGATGGGATAAATGTAATATCTAAATTCTAAAACAATGGGTCAAACTTAACTAAACAAATTATAATAAGATTATATACGTTTAGAAGCAAGAGTTGGGAATGATCCATATGATGGATTAGAATAATGAGTTATTCACCCAACTAAAAATATTCGAGAACTGTATTAGATACAATTAGAAGGAGTTCCTACCTAAATAACCTAGTTTTGTGTAATCAGCCTAATGCTGACTTAAAACAAGGTGAAATATGGATCCCGATCCACCAAAAAATCTTCCAACAGGATTTTCCGAATCAAATGGTGAGGGTCATTTGGTTTGAGTAAAATAGTGGGAACATATTTAATTAAAGGCCTAATTGAATATGTTGGTTTTAATTGATACTTATAATTTCATATTTTTATGTAGATTACCATGACAACAAACACCTCTAACAACATTTTGTGATCAATCGTTGATAAGGAAAAATTGTCTGGGACAAATTTTATGGATTGACACAGAACCTGAGGATTGTCCTCAAACATGATAAAAGTTGTATGTATTAGAGACACCTGTTCCTAAAGAGAAGCCTCCTAGTTATTCTCCTAAGGCAGAAACATATGCTTATAAGAAGCATGTTGATGATGCCAATGAAACTGCTTGCCTCATGCTGGCTACCATGAATTCTGAATTATAAAAGCAACATGAAAACATGGTAGCATTCGATATGATCGAAATATATGCTTATAAGAAGAATGTTAATGATGCCAATGGAACTGTTTGCCTCATGCTGGCTACCATGAATTCTGAATTGCAAAAGCAACATGAAAACATGATAGCGTTCGATATGATTGAACACCTGGAGATGCTCTATCAATAGTAGAAATGACATGAGAGATTTAAAGTTTCAAAAGCCTTTTTTTAAGGCAAGTTAGGTGAGGGAGCCCTAGTAGGTCCATATGTACTCAAGATGATTGGGTATGTGGAGAACCTTGAAAGATTGGGTTTTCCCATCAAGAAGAAGCTTGCGACTGATTTGATCCTACAATCGTTGCCGGAGAGCTTCAGTCAATTTGTCCTTAATTATAACATGAATGACATGGACAAAAATCTTTTAAAGCTTATAGGCATGTTAAGAACTGCTGAGCAGAATCTAAAGTTAAAAAGGAAGTCCATTCTGATGGTCAGTAATGGAAAGAAACAAAACAAAAGGCCCACAAAGCAGGGTGGTAAATGGAAAGGCAAGGAAGTTGCTATCTCGGTGAGAATCAGATATCAAGCTATTAAATTAACCTGAATCATAAATCTTAATTCACCACTGATCTTTAATTTATCCAAGGGAAGGGCAAAAGAACGAATAACCCATGAGTATGCAATGCAATGCAAAGCAAAAGAGAATCTAAGGTTCGGGGGTTGGTTATACCTCTTGTTTTATAGTGTTATTTGTGATCTGTTTGCTAAGGGTGAAAAAGGAAAAGGGAGACCTAAGGTGTTATTTCTAAGTATGCTCGTCAAGATATCGCATCTCGTGCCTACATATCCTGACGAGAATGGAATCAGAGCATTCGTAGTTTCCCTTAATAAGGGCGAGGAACTCTTGACTGTGGTCAAGGTTCCAAGGGAAAGTAAGTATCCATGGCAAGACACTTATGTAGAGTACGACGACTCTAAACCTAAGGCTAGGTTGAAAGGGAAAGGAAATAGTAAGCATCCATAACTATGACACTTACATATAGCACGACGACTCTAATCCTAAGGCTAGGATGAGGGAAGGTACGCGTTCATGGCAAGACACTCACATAGAGTACGACGACTCTAATCCTAAGGTTGTGATGAAAGGGTAAGACTTTAACAAAGTCTCAAAGGAACGGTGGACAAGGTTATCCAAACATGATGTGGCAGTCAACGAGAGTGATCCTTTCGTTGGGAACATATTGAGAAATCGCCGAACGAAATAGGCATAAAAAACGGGACTTAATCACAGCCCAGACATCAAGAATTAAATTAAAAAATGAACATAAAGAATTAACTAAAAAAAATCGAGGATTGTCAAGATTAATTTAAGAATTAACTAAAAATAAAATCTAATTAAACCAAATTCTAATTAAACCAATATCTAATTAAAGAACTAATTAAATAATTAAGCTAAAATATAAAAAAACTAATTAGCTAATTAAATTCTAGTTAAAAATTAATTAATTATATTCTAAAAACTAATACTAAAAAATCAAATAGCTAATAGTTTAATAACTAATTTAACTATAACTAATTATTAAATTACTAATCTACATTTATACAAAAAATAAAATAATAATAATAATAATAACCAAATACAAGTGAAGGGTGCATGATAAAATGAGGGGTGCTATCATAGAAAAGGGAATTGGACCTAATCTAATCTAAACACAAATAATTCTAAATAAAATAAAATGTAAACAAAAATAAAATAAATAAACATATCTGTGTCAGATTTATCAATCCAAATTTCAATCAAGTGAAATAAATACAAAAGATAAGGCATTAACTAGAAAATAATATTCATCATCATTCTCTATTTGAAACAACAAAAATGCATCCCTTCTACCATTTAAAAAAAAAAAAAAAAAGTCTTGTTTTGAACCACACACAATCAAGAATAATGATTTATTAATGATTTTTATGTTCAAACTCAATAACAGTAAGATGACAAATAGAACAAACAAGAACAAAAAAATGCAGAGATAAAGAGGAGAGAGGAAGTGGACCGAATGGGGGCGGCTGAGACGTCAGAGTGCGGCGGTGTTGTCGTCGGAGCTGAGCTTGGAGGTAAAGTAGGTGGAGATTGAACAGTTGGTGCTATGGTTTTTTTTTTTGTCCTCTTTGTTTTTTCTAATGCATATATTAAGGACTAGAAAATAGACAAGAATGATAATAACAATTAACACAATGTTTTTTTGTTTTTTTTATAATGAGACAAAAATAAAAAAAAAATTAAATATTATGTTTTTGTGTTTTTAGAAGGAGAAACATAATTAAGTATTGATTAAATAGGATGTTTTTGTGTTTTTTATAAAAAAAGAAAATATTAATAAACAAAAAAATAAAATTAATTAATAAAAATAAAAATAAAAATTAAATATCTAATTAAATCTAAACAAATTAAATGATTATTTAACTACAAATAAATAAAAATGATTAAAAAACAAAATAAAAAGTTGGGCAGAAAAGTGCTCGAAAAAATAAAATGAACACACCAAAATAATCAGCGCGAAATAAACATATTGGAAAAATACAGCGTTTGGTCAGATTTTGAAATAAATTTAGACCAGTTTGTCTGTAAATCCAACAAATTTATTA
Source organism: Lathyrus tuberosus (assembly GCA_022829125.1). Classification (NCBI taxonomy): domain Eukaryota; kingdom Viridiplantae; phylum Streptophyta; class Magnoliopsida; order Fabales; family Fabaceae; genus Lathyrus; species Lathyrus tuberosus. The sequence continues at coordinate 1,030,175 of JALAZF010000896.1, forward strand.
TGACTGACATTTTAGACACTATGCAAGATGAAGTGCATGTTATGCTATGCAGACGATTTGAAACGAAAAACAGAATCTCAGGGTCAAAAAATAGGGTATGACAGTTGCCAAACTCAAACTTACTGCTTTTGCTTTGAAGCCTAGTGGAGGCATAGCAAAGGAGGGCACTTGCTTCTATTGCGGTAAGACTATACACTGGAAGAGAAACTGCCTAATGTACCTGGAAGACAAGAAGAATGGAGTGGAGACTTCGAATTCAGATATTTTGGTTATAGAAATAAATTTATCTACTTCTACATCATGGGTATTAGATACTAGATGTTGTTCTCACGTTTGCACTAATTTGTAGGGGCTAAAAAGGAGTAGATATTGGGCAAAAGGTGAAGTTGACCTACGAGTTGGCAATGGGCCAAGGTTTCTGCTTTAGCTATAGAAACTTATGTATTGACTTTACCTAGTGGTTTAATAATTCAGTTAGAGAACTGTTATTATTTACCTGCAATTAGCAGGAATATTATTTTCGTTTCTTGTTTGGACAAGTTTGGTTTTTCATTCATAATAAAGAACAATCAATTCTCCATTTATTTGAATGCCATATTCTATGTTACTACACAAATGACCAATGAACTATATGTACTTGATTTTAAAATGCATATTTCTAACATTAATACTAAAAGGATGAAACCTAATGAGTTACATCCAACTTACCTTTGACATTGTCGATTAGGCCACTTAAATGAGAAACACGTTTCCAAACTCCATAAAGATTAACTCTTGGACTTTTTTGATTATGAATAATATGAGACATACAGATCTTGTTTAATTGGAAAGATGACAAAGTCCCCATTCATAGGAAAATGTGAAAGGGCTAATGATTTTTTGGTCCTCATATATACTGATGTATGTGGACCACTAAACATACCAGCCATAGAGGTTTTCAATACTTCATCACATTTACTGATGATTTCAGTAGATATGGTTATGTGTATTTAATGAAACACAAATATGAGTCCTTTGAAAAGTTCAAGGAATTCAAGAATGAAGTACAAAACTAACTAGGTAAGAATATTAAAACTCTTTAATCATATCGATACAGTGAATATTTAAGCCTAGAATTTGATGACCATCTAAAAGAGTATGAGATTCTATCCCAACTCACTCCTCCTAGAACACCACAATGGAATGGTGCATCTGAGAGAAGAAATTAAATCTTGTTAGACATGGTCTGATCCATGATGATTCACGCCGATCTTCCAAACTTCTTTTGGGGACATACACTACTGACAACAGCTTACACACTTAAACGTGTTCCATCCAAAATGGTTGAGAAGACACCATATGAGATATGGAGTGGTAAGAAACCACATATGTCTTACATGAATATGTGGGGTTGTGAAGTTTATGTGAAACGACAAATTTTAACTAAGCTTGAGCCTAAATCTAACAAATGCTTTTTTTGTGGAGTATCCTAAAGAAACAAGAGGGTATTACTTCTACAATTCTTCTGAGGGCAAAGTGTTTGTCGCTCGAACTGGAGCTTTTTTGAAAAAAGACTTTATTTTCAAAGGAATTGGTGGTAGGAAAATAGAGCTTGAAGAAATTCAACAATCACAAATTATTGAAACACCTAAGGAGGAATTAAAGCAGGAATCACAAGTAGTTGTGGAAGAGCAACCTGCTCAAGTAGAACAAGACCAGCGTAGGTCGAGCAGGATACGTCACCAAACAGAGAGATATTGATATCTCGTAACTGATCAAGGTGATGTATTACTCATGGATCAAGATGAGTCTGTAACCTACAAGAGGCCATAACTGGTCATAAGTCTGAAAAGTGGCTAGAAGCCATGAAATCTGAAATAGATTCCATGTACACAAACTAGGTTTGGACCTTGGTAGAGCCTCATGTAGGAGTTAATCCTATAGGATGCAAGCGGGTCTTCAAAAAGAAGGCTGACATGGATGGTAAGATATATCCCTATAAGGCAAGACTAGTTGCTAAAGACTATAAACAAATTCACGAGGTAGACTATGATGAAACCTTTTCACCAGTTGAAATGCTTAAATCTGTTCAGATTTTACTTGCTATCACTGAATATCATGATTATGAAATATGGCAGATGGATGCCAAGACTGCTTTCCTTAATGGGAATTTTCTCGAGGATGTGTACATGACATAACATGAAGGATTTGACATACCAGAATAAGCCCAAAAGATATGCAAGTTACAATGATCAATCTATGGATTGAAGCAAGCTTTTAGAAGCTGGAATCTTCGTTTTGATGAAACTGTAAAACAATATGGGTTCATAAAGAAAGACGATGAGCCTTTTGTCTACAAGAAGGTTAATGGGATCATGATCGTCTTCCTGGTATTATATGTAGATGACATATTACTCATTGGAAACGATATCCCTACCTTACAACAAGTGAGAACTTAGTTAGGGAAATGCTTATCTATGAAGGACCTTGGTGAAGCATACTATATATTAGAAATCAAGATCTATAGAGATAAATCATAAAAACTGCTTGGCCTAAGTCAGAGAACATACATAGACAAAGTGTTGAGATGCTTTAATATGCATGATTCCAAGAAAGGATTCATACCTATGCAACATGGCTTATGTCTATAAAAAACACAATCCCTTTCAACTAAGGAAGAAAGGGATCGCATGAATAAGATTCCATATGTATCTGCAATAAGATCTATCATATATGCCATGTTATGTACTCGACCACATGTCTCGTATGCTTTAAGTGCAACGAATAGGTACCAATCTGATCCCGATGATGCTCATTAGGTAGCTCTCAAGAATATCCTTAAGTACTTGAGAATGACTAAGGACTCATTCTTGGTATATGGAGGTCAAGAAGAGCTTTTTGTAATTGGATACACTAATTTCCAGACAGATAAGGATGACTTCATATTGCAATCTGCTTAGATGTTTTGCTTAAATGGTGGCGATGTGAGTTGGAAAAGTTCAAAGCAAGAAATAGTTGCTGATTCTACAACCGAGGTCGAGTACATTGATGCCTCAAATGCAACAAAGGAAGTTGTTTGGATCAAGAAGTTCATTAGTGAACTTGGCATAATGTCTATCATTGTGGATCCCATTAATCTCTATTGTGATAATAATGGTGTTATCGCACAAGCTAAGGAGCCTAGATCTCACCGAAGATCCAAACACATACTTAGGTGTTATCACCTCATTAGAGAGATAATAGATATGGGAGATATGAAGATATGCAGAGTACTAACACTGACAATGTTGCTGACCCAAAAACAAAACCTCTTGCACAACAGAAGCATGGTGGCCATACTAGATCTATGGGTATTAGGGGTATGCCTAATTGGCTCTAGTGCTAGTGGAAGATTGTTTGTGTAAGCCCTAGAGGCCAATGCTTTTGGTACTTGTATCAAATTATTTATTAATAATAAAAGGCATTTCTTTATCATGTTTGTTTTTCCAAAATAATAAAGTCCATAGAATAGCTAGTTTGTTTAATGAAATATTAAGTGTGACTTAATCATAAGATCCCATTAAACATAAGAAAACTATTCTTAAAGTATCCGTAGTCGAGCTTTATTGTGAAGTGGGATAACCTTAAAGCATTAAAAGTATTTTGTAGATAGACTCATGATCACATCTCATAGATCATGGATAAGGAGTTATCAAGTCATAATATAGGTATGAATATTAGGAGTATCATTAATACTTGTTGGTTCTTATGCTTCTTGCATGGCAAGTCTGAATGTCATTTTGCGAGTCAGAATCTCTCAACGAACTCTGATACTATCTCATGGTCTTAACGATAAGAAACAAAAAATTCGTTAAAGAGTAAATACACAATTCAAACCCCCCCCCCCCTTTCTTATGTATTTATCGCACCTTCAATTGGTATCAGAGCTCTGATTCTGTTATTGATGGATATCAAACACTTAACAGTGTCAGAAAAGGATCCAGATGCGGTGTGTAGAAATACTCTGGGTGATATTTCAATCCACTTACAATTTTTGTAACAGCTCAGAAGATGACTGTGTACAAAATTGTAATCAATCGGATTACTTGAGCAAGTCACTGATTCTGGAAGTTTCGCAGTTGTCAACAACTAAATCTTCCCCACTTAAGCTTTGATGAAGTTTAAAGAATCAGCTGATATGATAGATTCATCAGATAAGAAGTAGTATCTGTTGAATGCTTATCTCAGAAGATACGCGTGGATGAACCACGTATTTTGCTCAAGGTTAAATCAAGGTTGAATCATTAGAAAACAAGAAGTCTTGTTTGCTGAAGATTAATTCTTTATGAGTTTTTTAGATGTTTTCAAGAAACATATTAGGTCCACCCTTGACTTTCTCATTAAAGCTCGTTAAGAATTTCTTCATGTAAAGAAGAAAGATTGTTGTTCTATGGTCTTGAACTTCAGAACGAAGTATGCAGAAGAAGTCAGAAAACTGAAGAATTCAAACTCTTAGAAATGATTCAACATCTGAATCTTAACTGATCAAGAAGTTAAAAAGATTCAATCAAAAACTGAATATTGTTTTCTTGAAAAGCTTTGCAGAAAACTGAAAGAATATTCAGGAAGAAGAAATCCAATGATTCATCAAGAATTTATTTAAGAATGAATTCTAAGTCTTGATTGAATTAACACAGACGATTGAGTTATGTTATCTTGAGATTCTATCTCTGCTGAACCAAATATGATTGGTCAAATCACTATCTGATAATTCTCTCAGAACTTCATAAATTCGGAATCAGAAGATGTTCAACTAGAGGCAAACACAAAAGTCATCTACTCGAAGCCAAAAAGAATCTAAGTTCCTGATGTTATTCAGAATGAAGAAATCAGCTGACGTTCTTTTCAGAAGCAGATATGCTGTAAATCCTTGATGGACTAAATCTAAACGAGTTAGACCAGCATCACAAGAACAAGACTGTCATGAAAACTATGTCATATGTTTCACATGTTTGATGATACTTGGTTCTGAACAGGCTTCACATTTGTGCAAAGAAATAAAGTCAGAAGATATTTTGAGATATTAACTAATTCTCTCTAGTACATAACTTTTCAGAAGTTTATGATTAAGCTAAGGAATTAATGACCTTCTGAAGAGAAGCTTGATGAAAAATAAAGACCAGAATCTCTATACTTTGTTGTTTACTCTCAGTAGTCAGATGAATATTTCTGAACAAAAGAATGAAAAGATCATCTAAAGAGGAGATTGAATCTACCTCTCAGACTAGTGATCAGAATTTAGAATATACTCATACTCCTCAACATCAGAATAAGAATCTTTGGAGTAAATGAGAAACTTAAAGAAACTCAGTCAGAGTCTCTGATAGATCACTCTGAAGAAAGCAGATGCAGAACAAGGTTGATCAAAAGCTTTATTAAGGACAATCTTATCAGACACATGAGAAACCAGAATAAAGAGAATCTGAGGAAAATCAGAAGCCTAAACACAAGACAGCTTGAGTCAAATTCGAAAGCACTCAGAATCGCTATAAAAAGATTTTAGAATCTCTAAGGTATGTTTGTCTTCGTTCATCTTCATTATTGGAATTTAAAACAGTAGCAATAATTTGACCTTCGTCATTCACTGACATATTAGGATTATTGAAACTATAATAAGATTCTCACGCATTTATGATTAGACAATTTTCAAGAATTAAATAAGCAGTTATGATTATGTTGTGTCACCCACTCATAGGTATACGACGATTAGAGTCTATCACATGTCTTTTCGCTGACTACCACATCTATTTATAGCTAGTCTCGGAAATGATGAACCTCGCGTGTTCCCGCTTGATAAATAGCTACTAAATCCCAAAGTATTCCTCACACCATTATCTCCACTCTAGGAAGAATCATTATCTAACTATCAAATAGGTTGAACCTCGTCTCTCAAATAAATCAACATTGCTCAAAATGTCTTCCCACAACATCAGAGGAGAAACATCATATCTAGAACTCCTGAAGGAATTCACGTTGAATTTAAACCTTCTGCCACAACTCAACAAAACAAGTATTCTCTCTGGAATTGAATTTCAGAACTGGGAAAACTACTTCAACATACTTGTTGGACCCGTCTTTCCTTCACTTGTAACTAAGTTCTGGGCAAATGCACGAGTACTATAATATGACTTTGGCAAAAATGCTATTTTGTCTATGGTTGCTGGTTGTCTAGTCTTGATCAACCCTACTATCATAGCTAAAGCCATTAAGTGTGTTGAAGATGGTGTGACTGTGGAAAGAAATATCAACAACCATAGCGTCGACGGGCATATGCATGTCATTTTTGAAACTGAGGGGTGTCCCACTCAACCATGCACCCTCACTCCTATTGCTAAAGATTGGTACAAGCTTATGATAACTAATTTAAGACCAAGAGAAAGAGGAGCAGGATGGTTATCTGACAAAGAAAGATTATTTATTTTCTTTCTAGTGTCTAGTAGGATCAAAATAAACCTACCCCAATCCATAGTTAATCATCTGAAGAAAGAAATCAATTTGTCTAGGGAAGACACAATCTATCAAATTCCATACTATAGAGTCATCTCCCACATTCTTGATCTTCAAGGAGTAGTTGGTCATTGCAGAAGAAATGGAATGACTGAGAAGATCCTTCATGAGTTTTGTCAACCTATGACCTTCTTAGTCTAAGATAGGAAGTTAGTTTTTCTTAGGATCACAAGTTACTCAAGGTCCTTTTCTGTCTGACCTTTTGTTCTAAACTTGATATGTATCTTCTTGATCAATTATTGAAGTATCTCTAATCGAGAAGTGCTTATCCTTTTGAATAATTAATTTTATGTTCACAATGCCTTAATTAAATATAAATTTCATTAACTATTAATTGAAGTAAAATAATGAGGCATTATAAGTGAATCACATGAGAAGTTGTAGGATTATCTAGAAGCCATAAATCTTCCTTAGGTCATAACTATCTGACGGTTACTATTACCAACTCATAAGAGTTAAGTCGTGGTTCTTGATCGAATAAACTTCTCTTATTAAAGATCAATCATTAAACCTCTTTTCCCACGTTACTTAACCTATCTAGGAAAAATCAACCGTTACCCTCTCAAAGTCTCAATAACTGTACTTTACTCATTCATCTATAAAAAGGCTTAATCCTAAATCATTTGTCACAGCTCTCACACTTCCCAAATTGTAAGAAAACTCTGTCTAAATATCTTCCACCATCTTCATCATCTTCTACAATGGCTTTCGTTTCCCAAAATGCCTTAACTCCCATAACCACACAAATTCTAGTTGACAGTCTCATCGTCATGTCAGAAACAATTGTGAACCTCAACAATCTAAAATCAAATGGATGTGATATTACTCCTTCGATGGAAACTCAAGGATGGAGAAACTATTTCAAGAGGTTGGAAGGACCAACCTACAGTTGTTTGGTTAAAGATTTCTGGAATCATGCTAATACAGGCACAACTGTCATCGCTTCTTCTGTCTTTGGAAGGAAAGTTTTCATATCCGAGAAGACCTTCACAGACCTTCTGATGCATGACAATAACGGATTCAGAATCACTAAGGATCTACTTAATGAGGAAAGAGAGGCTAAGATCATGGCTTCTATCTTCAGAGAGGGAGTAGCAGTTAAGAACCAAATATTTTCAAAACTGAAGGAACCACTACAAGTTTGGTTCAGAATCCTACAAGGAAGCGTTTTTCACCATCTTCCTTCAAATCAACTGAATGACACTCAAAAGTGTGTCCTGTTCCTTCTCCTTAAAGGAATTAAGATACATTTTTCTTCCGTCCTCTTCAAACTTCTGAAGGAAGCTATAAGAAACTCCAGAACAGGTTCTGACGGGGAAGTCAGACATATTCCATATGGAAGACTCATATCCGATGTTTTAGTTGAATCAGGAGTAGTTGATGATATTCTAATCGATGAGGGAGAATCAAGAAAGCTGCTTAAAAGCACAGGAAAGATTATAAGATTTAAGGATCTTAAGAGAGAGGACGCTGCTCTGGATGATACGTCATTTAGGAAACTGACATTGACCACAAGGGTCCCTGTTGAAGGTTTTCCAAACTTCTCAACACATAATCAAGCAGATATAGGGAATTACCTGCAGCAATTTAAGGAAGACAACATCAGAATTTGGATCAATATGAAGAATATTACTGATGTGCTTCAAGAACTCTCTGGATGGAAAAGAATGGGAAAGAAGCAAGTAAGTGCTGATGATGAGGAACCTTCCTCAAAAAGGACAAAAATTGTAAATGATGCATTAACATCCTTCAAGGATAATGCCATCACAAGAATTCAAAGCCTAGTAGATGCTTCTAGTACAAACATAGATCCCTTAGAAATGAGAAAAATCTGGACTGATTTCCATGAATGGATCTCAGAGGAAAAACATCTGAATGCCTAAAGAACTGATGAGTCTGAAAACTCATCCTCATCCTCTTCCTCGTCATTAGGCACTTCTTTGTCTAAACCCTAGGAACCTGTTTTAGTTAGGTCTATGTTTTGTTTGCTAAGAACTAGTTAGGATTTTAAAAATTCTATGCTTTGAATTTAATGAAATATATTTTGAAACTGTTTTATGATTAAACTGCTCATTATCATAATGATCTAATTATGCTTGAAAGCTCAAACGCTCTAAACTTTTTGATGATGTCAAAAAGGGGGGGAAATAGAAATATGATTTTGATTAAAAAGAAGAATCTTAAAAAGAATACAAACTCAAACAAATGAATTAATCATGTAAAATACATTTTCTACTAACGTTTGTTGTTTGATGTTTAACCGAGGAACTCTGAACAAGTTCACTAGGCATTCTTAGAACAGGTTAAGAAAGAAGAACTCTGATAGATGTTCTTATGAACTGTTTGTTCATATGATCGAAGTTGTACACTTCGTGAGCATGTGTTCAGAATCAGATCTACCCAGTACTGTTCAGAAGTTAAGAACTTTCTGAAAGTCAAAGTTATCATGATCTCTGTTCACTTGGTTCAGAAGCTGTAAGCTATCTGAAAATATGATATTTAGAACGTAAGAATCAGAAGAAGGAAAGCTCTGGAAACAAAAGCTCTAAAAGCAGTCAAAGTAAAGTCTACATCTCAAGATGTTTTTCAGAAGAACTGTGCAAATCAGAAGTCAAGAACTGTCTGAAGATTCGGATTGAAGATCTAAGAAGAAGTAGTTTTGATTTAACCAAGAACCAATTAAAAAGAAAATGATTTGGTATTAGACTAAATCAACAATTGGTAATCAGAATTTGAATGTAAAGATTGGTATCAGACTCAGTCTGTAGTGATATTAATCAGAGCCAAGCTGTAAAGTATTCAAATACCTTCATTGGTATCAATTTCAGCACACTAAGGAAATACCCTTCAATTGGTATAAAGATACTTTCAGTTGGTATCAGACTCAACATACTTCGGTATTTGACTAAGAATCTTGATTGACTTTGGTATCAGATTCATAATCAAGCGTTGATTGATCACTAAATTATCCTTCTATTGGTATCAGATCAAGAATCAAGCTTTGATGAAACACTGAATTGTGACATTAACAAGGTTCTGAGATGAAGGTCCGTGTTCCTAGTCAAACTCTGAAAATTCATGATCTATTGGTGAATTAAAATTGATATATCTAAATTACGATCCTGAAGATCCCAATATCTGACTTATGAAAACTAAGGGGAGACTACCCAGAAGATTCAAATGTTAAAATCTACAATCTTCACAAAGTCTGAAACTCAGGGGGAGTTTCTTAAGACAATGTCTGTTTCTGATAAATAGCGAGGCTATATTATTAGATAAGAACTGTTATATTTTGTGCTAAAATGATTCTGCTGAAAATTAGAAATGCTTCAGATAACTCTGAAGATTATAAGCCCTAATATGACATTAAAAAGGAACTAAGTTCTAAAGATCTGAAGATGGAAGTTCTGATGAACTAGTCCAGATGCTGAAGACTTTTGTCTCCTTAAAGACAAGATAGAGAAGTAGTCCTTTTCTATTCTTTGTTCTGGCAACTCAAATTGTTATTCTGTTGTCTTTGAATCATATAAGATTTTAGATGATCACAGATAAAACTTTGAGGATAACACATTCAGGGGGAGGTGTTGTTCCGGACTCTGAATTTGTTTAGTTTTGGTGATTACCTTGTATAAAATGTTCAATCAAAATACATGGTTTTGTCATCATCAAAAAGGGGGAGATTGTTAGAGCAAGAGTTATCTCTACAAGTCGTCTCTATGTTTTGATGATAACAATGGTATTTATGAAAGAACCATTTTATGTTCTAACGTGTGTTGTGTGCAGATCATAATCATAGAAGATATCAGATCCAACAAGCACCAACCAAACACGGGTAATTGATTATATGCAAAGTTACTATGTGTGACTCAAGTCGCAAGAAGCAAGTATGCTTCTGTATCTGACCATAATCAGTCAGATCCAAGGATGCGGATATTGCTGTTGCAATGCTCTTGTCGGTGCTCTCTGAAAGTGGTTAAGATTCTGAAGATAGTGAAGCTTCTGAAGAAGAGAACCAAAGTACTAAAGACTCTCATGACTTGAAGTTCTGAAGGTTGAAGGCTCTGAAGACCAAGTGAAGAAAGATTCTGAAGACTTATACATTCTGAAGAATATGGTTCCAAAGGTTAAGTGCTGAAGACTCTGAAGACGGATTCCTAATGGACAAGTTCTGAAGTTTCTGAAGACTTGAAGCAGTAAAGGATAATAAATTTAAAGACAAGTGCTGAAGTTCTGAAGGCTGACTCCTAATGGACGACTTCGAAAGACTGAAGACTTGGAGTTTCAGATATCCTGTTCTAAAGTCTCTACTCATACTTCAATTAATTACCATCAGAAGCCTCTGAAGATTTGAAGATAAATGTTACCGTTGTGAAAGACTGTACACTGCGCCCAAGAAGATATATCATGTCACTTCCTCCACAGTAAAAAGTAGATGTGTCAGTACATCTGCATCATTACACAACATCTCTTTTCCAACAGCCAACAGTAATTTAAACAGCTATATTTTACTGGGTTATTTAAAGAAATGAGTATTCGCTTCTGCATAAAGAGATTAATTCCATCAATGGAAAATTGATCAAGTCATTGTGTGAAGATAGCAACAACGATGAGTTCTCGTTGTAACACTTAAAACATCCAAAGTTATCACCATTTACACATGGCCATTGCTGTTGAAGCTCAAAGATCATAAATCAACACAACAACAATCAATTGGTACAGAAATTGTTGATGAAGAAGACAACATTGCAAATCAGTCAAGTCATCAACCACCTTCTCGTCAGTGCTACATTGAAGATCTGAAGCAAGGAGTTGTTGCTCAAAGCTTGCTCAACCAAGAAGACTAAGAAGAAGAAAATCTACATGATGTCAACAACTGTCAAATCAACATACATCTTTGTAGTATCTTAAGATAGCAAGGAGTTGTTGCTCACATCTTGCTTGAACACTTGTGTGTTCTTATGTACTTAAACTTAGGAGTAATCTGCTTGTTAAGAAGAATCTCTGTAATCTCCTGTATAACTAATTCTTGGTGAATTAGGATTCCCTGAGTGGTCAGTGTGACCAGAGACTCGAGAAGACAATGGCTGGGTGTCATTGTGGTAAATCCTGAAATATGGTCAGTATGTGTTATATTCATTGCGATGAATCCCTGAACGTCTAGCTGTGAAATCCAGCTAGCAGTAGATCTTGCGATATTGGAACCTGCAGGTCAATGTTCGTTATATTCATTAAGTTGAATCCCTGAACGGTTCATTGTGTGTTAGTCACCGACGTTAGCCCGTGCATCTGTAATCAGTTGAATTATAGTGGATTAAGTCCTTGTGTTCAAGGCGAAATCACCTGAGGAGGGTGGACTGGATTAGCCTTGTGGTGAACCAGGATATATCGTGTGTCCTTTACTCTTGTTGGTTCTTATGCTTCTTGCATGGCAAGTCTGAATGTTATTTCGCGAGTCAGAGTCTCTCAATAAACTCTGATACTATCTCAGCGTCTTAACGATAAGAAACGAAAATTCGTTAAAGAGTAAATACACAATTCAAACCCCTCATTTCTTGTGTCTTTCTCGCACCTTCAGTAAGGTACCATGTGCTTAAGTGATATACGATACACCATAAGATATGGTGCGCGTGCACTTAAATGGGATTTTTAGCTTGCAGCCCACACAAGTAGTTCTATAAATAGAACCCTTCTGCAGAAGAATTCATACTTGATGAAAATTTGGTCTGTGAAACCCTAACTGTATTTTCCTTATCTCTCTCACTCAAAGCCTTCAATCGTAGCAGCTAGCACTGAGACTGAAGGAATATGTTCATGTGGACCGAATAGAGACGTTGTTCATCATTCAACGTGTCGTACCCTAAATTTTGACCACCTTTCTATTTATTTTTTTGCTTTATGGTTTTCTTTATAAAAGATAATAATAGTAAGTAGTAAAGGGATAGTTTTGGTAGAATAAAGTATGATAGCGTTATCAGTTAGACAGAGTTAGATTACTATTATTTTTATTTTAATATATAGGGATTAATTAGGGTCATATTAATTTTTAATCGAATTATACTAGGGTCATAGTGGGGTTATTAGAGGATTAATGTTAATATTAATATTATTATTAATATTAATATTATCATAGAATTATTATTAATTTTTTTAGTAAATACTCGCTAATGTTGTTTTATTTTGCATAAATAAAATTGTATAGTAGGGAGTTACAAGACGAAGAGGTTATAAGTTCGAATCCCACCTTCATCACTTTTAATGTTCTATTTGTTTTTCTTTACTACTAACTTTTTATATTCTTTTTTTCATTAAAAAAATCACAAAAATATCATTTTTTAATATTTAATTTTTTATTTTCGTATTTGTATTTAATGCAATTTTAAAAATATGATTTTTTCGTTAAAATCAATATTTTATGGATAAAATCTCAAAAATCATAAAAATAAAAATAAAAATCAATCAAATATTTTTTTCTCATTATCATTATTAGATTATTTTCTTTATTTTAAAATATACTTTTTATCTAAATTCATCAAGCCATGAATCCATCCAGATTCATTGGCTTGGGCTCCAAGAAATAGAGAAAATCATATCAGATTAAAACCTTCCAAAACTGACAAATTCCATTCAATGTTTGACCTAATTTTTTATCTATAAATAGAGCTGGTTTTCCACATTCTTTCTCACCCACAATTCACAAATAAATCAGTTTAAAAAGTTGTTGTTCTTCACATCGAAGAACAACAACACAAAAAGGGAAAAGGGGTCTTGTACAAAAAGGGAAAAGGGGTCTCGCACTAAAGGAAAAGGAAGAAAAGCATAAAGGAAATTATCAAGGAGCAAAAGAATACAAAAAGGAGAAAAGGGATACACAAAGGAGAACGCGAGGAACGAAAAGAAAAGAAGGGAGGGAACAGCTTAAGTGGGTCACAGCACACCAGGTTGGTATCATCAAGTTATTATCAATTGTATATATTCACTATTGAAATTTTTTTTTGACTTACAATTTGATGATTGAATTAATTACTGTGTGTATATGTATATGATTAATTTTTGGGGTTTGTATATATTTAATTTTGTTTGGAGTATATAATTAATTTTAGTTAAGTCTTATTATGGTTAATATGACTATTAACATAATAAAAAAAAGGGAAAACGTGTCTTTACCCGAATTTGTATATCCATATGAATTCAACATCAGTGTGTAATGATCTCAACGGCCATTTACAACATAACCATGATCAGGATTATGAATCAAATAAATAAATTAAAATATTTTAATTAAGGATTAAGGGATCAAGACGCATATAATCAGGATAATAAATATTAAGATTGGAAATCGAACCATTTAATTAAATGTTTTAATCATAATGATTAAGAGATTATACACATTTAGGATTAACATGATTTGGGTTTAAGTTATATTTTTGGGTATGGTAATTTTGGTATTATTATAATTATTTTTGGGTTATTTATATTTTTGGATATTATAATTTATTTATTTTTAATTAATCTTTGGACTTTAATTATAATTTTGGAAAAAGAAAAACTTTTTAAATATGAGTTTAATTTATAATAAATGTGGGTTGTAACTCATGATTTGAGTTTATTTATTTTGAAAATTAATAAATTATTTAATTTATGATTTTAATTGGCTTAATAATTATTTATTTTAGGGTTTTAATAATTATTCGTTAATATTAAATAATTAATGGGTTTAATATAAAAATTTAATAAAGGATTATTTGGAAAGTTTTTTTTCTTTTAACATCTAAATTGGAAGATTTTTGGGAATTAACATGGATATTGGAGATTAATGATTTTAAAATGGGGAATAAATGTTTTGGGGATTTTTGGAATTTAAATATTAAAAAGGGGATTGTATTATAATTTGCTAAAAATTGTTTAATTATGTTATTCTCACAATTTTTTGGGATTTTGTTCAATATGGGTTTATAATAATGGGGGATTTAAAAATATGGATTTTCATACAGGTTTGTAATTTTGGTATATGGATTTAAATTTGGGTTTTAAAATGGGGATTTATTTGGGAAAAATTATTGTTATAAGAATTAAAGGGACATGATTTTAATAATTTATGGGATACCCTTATGAGATATTTTTAAGGGATATAAAGGATTTAAGGGATTTAAAGAATTTAAAGGATTTAAGGGATATTATTAAGGACTTAAGGGATATAAAAGGATTTTTAAGGAATTAAAACTTGGGATAAAACTCTTCGTTCGAGAGTCTAAATAATGGATGGGATTTAGGGATAAAACTCTTAGGTTCCAAGAGTATAAATATAGGCCAAGGGATTAGGATTTAAGGGATAAAACTCTTCGACCGAGAGTCTAAATAATGGATGGGATTTAGGGATAGAACTCTTAGGTTCCAAGAGTATAAACATAGGCCAAGGGATTAGGATTTAAGGGATAAAACTCTTAGGTTCCAAGAGTATAAATATAGGCCATGGGATTAGGATTAAGGGATAGAACTCTTCTTCCGAGAGTATAAATAATGGATAAGATTTAAGGGATAGAACTCTTCTTCCGAGAGTATAAATAATGGATAGGGATTGGGATAGAACTCTTAATCCAAGAGTATAAATAAAGGATTAGGATTAGGAATGGGAATAGGGACAGGAATAGGGGATATGGGAGGTGAACTACGGTTACTCTGATCCTTCAAAATTGAAGGTACGTAGGCATATGGATGTAAACCTTAGCGAGTATAATAATAATAAAACTTAGGGTCCCCCCTCTTACATATAAGTATTCTTTGTAGGTTTTTTTATAAATAAAATAAACAGTTAAACATTCCTTTAGCAAACAAACATACCCTAAAACTTAAGGAGGATCCCATTGTGTACAATGGAAGTGAGGGGTTCCTAACACCTTCCCCTCACTTAACCGACTCCCGAACCTTAGGAATCTCTACCCTTAGGATTAGGATTTTAGGTTTATCATTTATTTTCCTTAAAAAAATATGATGGCGACTCGATATTTTTGCCGGCCGCGACACAACGCTCGTGATCACTCTTTCGATTTAGCATCAAAGGTTTTATCGCCACAAGAGGTAATTGTTTCTATGACTGATTATGCCCATTAGTAAGGATCATTAAAGGGAAATTTTTAATTTCTGCTGTGTTTTGGATCGTGATTTCCCTTCAAGGGAAACACCTCAGTTTCTGGATTACCTCATACTCAATGGGAGAAATTCTACTTGGGTCCACTATTTGGTAAGTCGTGGACGCGAAGTCTAAGACAACTGACGCCTCGTCTTTCCCTTTCACCCGCACGAACTTGTATTTCCAATCCTCATAAGGTTTTGCGAAGGGTTTCAGCACACACCCCCTGGCAGAGGGTGCAACGTCACCCAACTATTACTTTCCAGAATCTTCGTCCTATAAAAATAAAGGAACACCCCGATAACGGGGGACACGCCTATGCTACAAAAAAACTATTCGAAAGGCTCTGATTAAGCCCCACGTGTTTGGGGTAATCTGAGAAAGGGTGGCATTAATCACTGTTAGAAACTCCATTTTGAAAGATGTAAATGTAATCATAACCCCCAACTTATAAATAATGAGGATGAGGATGTAAAAATAGGGAGCATACGGTTTATCAGAGGTATCCATATTAGTCATCTCCCTTTTGGAATAGTGTTCTATAATTACGTCTCTCCCTCTCTCTCTCTCTCTCTCTATATATATATATATATATATATATCGATCTCTCTCGACCCGTACTCGAGAATCTAAGGCCATGACAAAACTTTTTGATCATGTCTATAGTAAAGTACAATGATACAATATCTTGAACATGAATAAGCTTGGTTTTCTTTCCCATGATTGTTGGGAGGAGAAGAGAAAAGAACAAGAAGTTTTGGCCATATTGTTTCTAGAAAAATAAATAAGAAAAATGGGTTTCTGAAATATTATAGGGGAAACTCAGTGGTACAAACTATGAAACCACCCATCGTGTAACTGCCACGGGAAGTGGGAAAGCTCCTACACCTGGAAGATACATGTAAGAAATATAGAACATTGATTTTCCCAATAAACGACATCATGAGATGCATTAAATACCTTCATGCTCTTTTTCCTACCAAAACACTCAAGCTTTCAGTATTGATTGACGTTTTGACGTCTTAGGGGTATAACCTAAAATAAAGTGAATCCCTCTAGTCCATTCACTAAAAGGGGAGTCACCTTCGGCTGAGGTACTCACCTCTAAATATACTTGCCCCAAGTTGAGGGACTCGCCTTTAAAATAACCTTCTTTCGATGATAGACTCGCCCAAGCTAAGGGGCGCGCCTTTAAAATAATTGCCTTTGATTGAGGAACTCACCCCAAGTTGAGAGGCTTGCCCACTTTTAATATAAAGGCCTCGCCGATCTAAGGAATTCCTCTTTAAAGCGAGGGGCTCACTTTGAATAAAGGGCTTAAAAACACTTTATATTTAACAAAGCCCTTGTGCTTAAGGGACTATGTAGTGTTATATTTATGAAGGCCCAAAATTAAGGCGCCCTCACCCAAATATCCATATTGACCAAGCCACATCTTGAGGAATTGCCCAGAGGTACCGATGACGTGTAAAGATATCAATCAAAGGAGAGGGGATCCTTCACTACTCCTGGAAGATAAATGGTAAATAACTCATCCTGATTATGGGGGAGTGGTTTCCATCATTTTGGGGTTACCCAAACCCTAGGCCCAAAGGGCCTGTATAAATAGTCTTGCCCCCAAAGGAGGAAGGGACATATCTTAAGCCATACAAATAATTACAACCCCTAAAGCATAACACTTAACTCACATTTATCACCCCTCATAAGCTTATACTTAAGTGTCACACCCTAATTTTAACCTTAAGATTCCACCTTATTTGCATTATTTTTATCATGACATCAATCATCTCATGTGGAAATACCATTTCATCAAGCCCCAAGTCATCAGATGCATCCAAACTAGGGTTTTGACCTAATTCAACCTTGGGTTGACTGTTTGAGCAAGGCATGATCCTACACCTCAAGAAATGATTCAAAGACCTCAATTACACCATTTTAGCCCATTCATATGATTGGATTGATTCAATAAGCTTGATCCATTGACAAATGAAGAATTCAAGTTCATATGGAAAAAGTCAACTGTTCATCAAAGTCAAAGTCTGACTTTTGAGATTTTTGGTCAAAAATGGACTTCACAAGTCAAGGATCATGAAAATAGGTGAATTTGATCATGAATAATCAAGAAAACATCCAAATATTTAAAGTTGTGAAATTAGGGTTTATGGCATTTTTTTCTAACCTATGAAATTTCGTGATCAAATGTCCTGTTTTCCAAGACTATAACTTCTTCCTCAAGCATCCAATGAAAACACTTGAGGACTCATTTTAAAGATGGTATTACATACTCCAAATTGGTGAAAGAATGGAACCAAAAGCATTTACCAATTGAAAGTCATGGTTGGTTAAAGTTGAGGTTTTCAAAGATGTGAAAATGTAAAAAACATAGAAATTTTTTTAAGTATAAATAAGTGAAAAGTCCAATATTGTTGGCCAATTATCCAAGATGATTCTTTCCAAGTGATCAACATCAAAGTTGTAGTATTTAATGCCATCTTTCCAATGGTACGAAGAGCATAAACTCATTTTACTTTAGCATGAAGTTACAATGTTGCAAAGTCACCATGATAAGGCAGTTTGACCTAGACAGAATTGTACAAACAGATTTTTTACACAAGTTGGATTATGATTTTGGCCAAGTTGCAAGCATTTTCTGAGCATGTGATCTACTAGGAACTTGTTCCTCTCCATGAAATCTTTCCAAAGATACCAAAGTTCTGCAGAATTGGTCCTTATTCATTGAAGAAAAGCATCATCTAATGCGTTATGGTTCATTGCATTTTGGACAAAGGTTTAAAAGGTATTTTTGAATTTTTCTTGTTCCTTAAGTTGGGGAACTTGATCTGAACATTGCCAACAACTTGTACAATCTGAAGATCACCCAAGGAAGGTCAACTTGCAGCCACACTAGAAAGCAAAAGGCTACTAGTACTTGAACCAACTTTATGCAAAAGTTGAAATATCCAATGGATCATGATTCAACTTTGTCCAAATATTTGCTACTTGATTTGAGCCATTTCCACTGTAAATACCACATCAAACCAGAAACAAAACACATAATATTGAGCCATAAACCTCCCATAATCTCAGCAAGCACATTGAAACTTCAAGTTTTCTCCATTTTCACCAAAAGTGCCGAAACCTTCCAAAACCTGTTACAATCCAAAACTCTCCAAACCTTTCACTCCAACACACCATAAACCTTCCATATAACCTGTCCAAACTCGTCAAAACACCAGAAATCTCATAAATCAAAAAGTCAACCCTCCATTGGTCACATTGTTGAATAAGGAGCCAAAACTCCATAACTGTTTGTTCTTGCTATTTCAATCCATCCTAACACTTCAAACACCATATACAAACATCACACAAACTATCCAAATCATCACACATCATCTGTAAAACCTCCATCATCAGAATCAAAACTTCACTTTTGCCATTCTGCAAGAGGATTCGAGCTGGGAAATTGGAGGAGTTTTGAAGCAAGCTATCCATCCAAACACACTTCTCGGGACCTAGTGGAGCTAAAGGAATCATTACCTTACATCTGAAGCAACATTTGAAGGTGTATTGGACACACTTCAATAGGTAAATTTTCCAACCTTTCAAACTACATGATTTGAGCATCATTTTAAGTCATCCAAGTTACCATTCTGTTTGCCATGATGTGAGGAATGATAACCCTAAGTTAGTTGCCATTGATTGATCATGGTTAGAGTTTAATTTTTGTTTGAAGTTTCTAGGGTTTTATGGTTTTGTTAGAAATTCTTGAGCTAGGATAAAAATAAATAAATTTGGTTGGCATGGTTGAATTCCTTGTGAAAATTTGAGTGAAATACTATATTGGATTGTCTTGTTTGGTTCCTAAATCAGGATTTCTGAAATTCAAATTTTTTAATGTTTTTGAGGTTGAAGATAATGGTTTGCGCGTGTTTCATTTTCAGTTGAAAGTTTCTTATATTATTTTAACATGTGCATTTGTTAACAGACCAACTGGCCTGCCCCAGTGGCACACATGTTTTGCTACATTGAGGAGGGCATGGGTTCGAACCTGATGACCCCCATTCCTCTCTTTTTATCACTTGTTCCTTTTATTTTCTTTCCTTTTCTTTTTCTTTTTACTTCTTATTAATTATTTCTTTTATTTTTTTTTTCATTTAATATTTTCTTTTTCATTTGAAAAACCAAATATCCAAAATTATTTTATTAAGTTTATTTAACTTATTTATTTTATTTATGTTAATTTATTTAATAAATAGTATTTAATATTAATTTTTCTCTTATTTTAATTAAAATCTTTAAAAATCGCAAAAATATTTTAGTCTCCTTTTCTCATATTTTTGTCTCTCACTTTTATACCTAAAAATATTGTCTCTTAGTCATTCATTAATTTTTCATGGTGATCTATTTTTACTTTGCATAATTTTTAAGAAATATTTTTGTTATTAAGTATGTTATTCTTGTTTTGGCTAGCCTTTAGGGTTTTTGATTGCTAATTAATGATCCATGCTTTTGATCTTTGCACGTGTATAAATGTTGTCTTGTGTGATATACATGTCCTTGATGACATCTTGGTTTCCATTGTCTTGAATACTTTAGAGGGTGAATGTTTGTTCATGTTGTTTCAAAATTGTCCATATGTATATAACTTGTTTTCTTGACCTAAAATCATGATGAAGCCATGCTCCAATTCTTTGACTTTTTGAACATGTTATGATTGCTTATTTGGTTTTTAATACCATGTTGATCTTACTTTTGTTTGAACCATTTTGTGTATATGCCTCTCTATAAGTCTTGGTGGCATTTTTGTTGAAACTTGTATCCATGTTTTCTTGTTCACATGAATGTTCTAGCTTAGGTATACCATGATCAAATACGCTACTTGTAAACTTTTTCCATGTTTGTTGATCCATATTAACCTTGTTTATACCATGTTTCTTATGCATAAGTCCTTTGTTGAATGGTTGTGTACACTTGTATATATATGTTGCTTAAATCCAAGGGAGGGACTTATTGCTGACTTTATGTCATTTTGCATATGCATTTTTACTCTTCTTGTACATATCTCCCATGTTGGTTAAACTTGCTATCCCTTAGGAAGTTTCCCTTAAGTTATTTTCAACTTAGACAACTCAGATTAGGGTTTCCCCTTTCATAAACTCAAAACCACTTTCAATAAAAACCTTGACTTTAGGTCATTGGCTTTTTCAAACTCTTTTTCTAAACACATGCTTTAAGACATCCTAAGTAATATTTAAACTCTTTCACAAAACTAAAAGACACAAACCTTGTTCAAACCTTTTGACACTTTAGCTTTTTCCACTTAAGACCTTTTAAATAGATTAGACATTACTCATCCCTAGTTGAGATGTAATTCTCCTACCACATGACATTGTTGAGAAAGATGTTGATTCTTTTTCACTTGAGAGAGGTATATGGCATACTTGTTGATTCTATATCCAAGTTGGAGCCCTTCTCTCAATGTGAAGCAAAGATCCTTCTTCCACATGTTTGTGGTGGATAAGTTGAGTATTTTCCTTAAGATGACAATTTGTCTCTTCTTCATTAAAATCCACCATAACAAACCCTTTTCAATTTTTACCCCGAACTACGAGGTTTTGATCCTTCATTGGTACGTAGGCACAAGACTTTGTGTCTTTCCAAACACAAAAACAATAAAAACATTTCTCTTCTCATCTCCCCAATCAATTCAATAGCAAACAATTTAACAATAACATAAATTCAACAAGAGGTTCCTATAGGATACTATAGATACTTAGGGTGTTAATACCTTTCCTTAGTATAACCAGCTCCCGAACCTTAGATCTCTTTATTACTTTGTTTTTGCATTGCATGTTTATGGGTTATTCTTTATTTACCCCTTCCTTTGGATAAATTAAAGATCGGTGGTGATATCTTAAGTTTTGTGAAGCCTAGCTAACTTAATAGCTATGGTCTCTGATTTTCACCGCGACACTATGCACTCCATTAATCTACAGAGCCTCTCACCTCGCGTGAGCAAGACTCCTAAAACTATCGTAAAACATCACCGTACAAGGCTTATTTGTTGAATAAGTGACTTCAAGCACAAGATGGGGGGAGGGGGTGAATTGTGGTATTTAAAATTCATGATTAATTTTAAACTTTTCTCAATTAAGATTGTATTCGTGATTTTACGTGAGTAACTTGCAGCAAAAATAAAGTACTTCAAGTAAATTGCAAAAAATAAACGAATATGGTTAGAAAGATTGCACCAGATATTTATACATGTTCACCGAATGTTGGCCTAGTTCTGACCCCAATAGGTCTTCTTGAGAGTTATGACTATAAAATTTTGAGCTTTCAATATAATCTGATCTTGAGAGTTTTGCAGGCTTATCCCTAACCGATGACAATTTTTACCCTAGGCTAAGCTAACAAACGATTTAAAGATTTATAGCTTATCGTAGTACCCAAAATAAAGCTTTTTCTGGAAAAGCTTAAGAAACCAAGTACAAAGATTTTATGACAGGTTTATCTCAAGAACCAAGCTCGATCTCTTAAGAATATCACATTCATAAGAATATAAACGACCAACACGACCACTTACAAAAAATTCCTTCCTCTCAAGCAAAGTTTCACTTACTAGAACTAAGACAATATGAAGTGAAAGAAAATATTTTCTAGAAAGATAGGGAGAAAGATAGATTTCAAAGAAATATGAAAATGTTAGAAAGTGGCGTGATTTGAAGTGAGGGTGTGCCTCTTTTAATTATCTAATCGATTAGCATAGCGTTCTAATCGATTAGAAAACACATTTTTAATCGATTAGCAGGTCCATAAAGGAAATATTTGATATATAGCCATTGTAGGTCATTAAGGTGTTGTCTCAATCGCTTGGTTAATCGATTAGCCATTTTCTAATAGAATAGTATAATGTTCTAATCCATTATATAACATAAAAAAATTGCCAACTGGCAAGCTTAAGTATCCAATTGATTAGTTAGTTAAAAAAACATTTGGAAAGAGATTGGACAACTTCTTAATCACTTGGCTTGGCCTAGAAAAAAATTTCATGATAAAAACATTTGAAAAATATTTTCAAGGTGTGTATATGAGTTTCCTTAGTACTTTGAAGCTACTTCCTTACTTTTTCAATACCCGGTTCACTCAAACAAACATATAGACATAACCAGGTGAACTTTCACACCTTTCTCCAAAACTTCAAAACTTTTGCTAAATAGTTTTTTATTTTACATGCACTTGATCTTGAGTCCTTTTGTTGATTATTTATAAGATATTTTCTTTGGTTATACTATTATCCCAGAGGTTGAAAGTTATTGCCATGTGTTGTTGTCATCAAAACTTCATATGCGGAACTTCATGACCTGAAAGCACATAGATCCACATTCTTGTCATCGTGGATAATTCATAACCACCCACAATTGTTATAAACCTACTAAGGCCTCTGAGTCTCCCTTCCCTTGCAGAGGGAGCACGAACACATGTACTTTTTTACCAGTACACCCTTCAATACTTGAGTTAAGCTTACTTGCATATTCACTTTCCACAACCCAAAATTGTTGTCTTCGGAAAAGATATTGATCTTCCATTTAGAGTCCATGGCGCCAAATTATAAACAAAATTTATTTTCCCCACGGTGGACGCCACTTGTTGTGTAAATGAAAAATTCAATTTCACCAAGAAATTTGATTTGTGGGAATAAAAAACAGTGGAAACAAAAATAAATGGCCTTCAATTGGAATAACTTTCTATGCAATAAGACAATAATTTAACTTGGAAAAAGAAGATAAAAGACAATAAACACAATAACTTGTTCATTTAGTTCGATCAAACAATCTACTTTGGGGAGAAAATGCAACTCTCTGATTCACTATACTTTCAAGAGTTGTTACAAAAATTTACAAATGAATTACAAGAAAATAGTCACCCAAGTTCCCAAGAACAAACCCTATTTCATATCCCAAGTGTTTCCCAACCCCCTTATATACCCTCAAATATTTCACATACTCCTTATTTACCTTAGTTCTCCCTTACTAGGATTGGCATATCTTCCCTCTATCTTCTGCTGTAAAGTTCTAAAGGTTGCAAAGACAAGAATTCAAGAGATACATATTTATAATTGCTGAAACTCAACAAATTTGTAACAAGCCCAAAATACAACTCATTAACAAACGAAACCAATAACCAAAATGAAGAAGCCCAAAACACATGAATCGAGAAAGCCCCAAACATGATGATTGAAAACCTAAGCCACCACTGCCGATTTTTGATTTTCAGTGGCTGCCATTTGTTGTTGGCCTCCTTCACAAAATCGCCTACCTATGGTTCCGACGTCTTCTGTCGACCTCCTGACTACTTTTACAACTTTTTGGTTTTTACAATCTCAAAATATATTTTCTTTCTCTTCATCACTTATGATTTTAAGGCACACACTTAAACATTATGTATCTATACATTCCTCTAAAATGTACGAATATATTAGTGAAGTAGTTATATTATACATGCGTGCATGGATATCAATGAAGTGATTAATTTTCTAGACATACTATACTCTCGTGTGGGTATATAGTTCAGATAGTAAGTTTATAACTAAGTTTGTTAATGTCTCAAACTAATTAATTAACTACCAAGTGATTAGTTAATAGTTAGGTTTGCTATATAAATTTTGTAAGTTCTATTTCGAGAAAATGAATGAAATATTCCATCATTGTTAAATAAAACCTCTCTCATCATTCTAATTTAATCTCTCATCATAGTTAAAATAATCCTAACAGGTAAAAGTTAGAAGTCTCGCAGTTTGAAAAATAAGGTTAAACAATATATTAATGAGAAACCCATAAATCTATTGCATTAGTGATTTACGTGTATATGCCTCTTCTATCTCATTTGTGTGGTTAATTTCCCCAATAATAAATAATTTTTTTATAGAGAATTTCTTAAAGCACCCCATGAGTTTCTTAGAGACCATGCGAATTTCCTATAATGTCCATAACTTTCAGAAATATATGGACGCACCCTTTTTACACTCAAAGAAGACCATTCTGAATGACGCCCCATGTATTCGCTAAAAATTTATTTCGGAGATATATCTCGGAAACGATTTGGAGAAAATATTAATATTAATCAGTTCAGTGAATGTTCCGGAGATATATCTCCGGAAAATGTGGACAGCAATTTAAATTTTCCTGTCACCTTTGCATGTCAGATTATTTCGGAGATATATCTCTGGAAGTATCTGATATATTTTCCAACTGCATTATTAGACCCCATTGTTGCCATACTTCTATTTCAACTTAAACCCTCACCCCTAAAAACCCTACATTCTCAATCCCATTTTTCACTCCAAATCTCCATCCTTTTGGTTCAACATACCACAGAGAGCAAAAGAAGATCAAATTTTAGGTAAAGATTGTTCATTTCCATCTACGTTGCTCACATTAATCGGGAAATCTTGCTGAAAAAAACTTACGCAGTGTCCGGAGTTATATCTCTGGAACGTGTTGAACATGAACTTTTCTAGAGATATATTTTCGGAATGTTTTTGTATTTATTTTCCATCCTTTTCTACAGCAGTAGATTAATTATTTTTAGTGTTTTTATTGTTTCCAATAAATATGGTGCACCCCGATAATATCTCAAAATAAGTAGTTTCTACGAACGATGTTTCTCCAAATGTTCAAGGGGTTGTTGTTAAGGCGGTCGATGTTCGCGACGAATTTAATAACAAGCAAGAGTTTGAAAATCGTGATAACATGCTCGAATGGATTCGTATGGTGCCATATAGACTTTGATTTGGTGTGGATAATGGCTCGGATAGAAGAAGCGCTTTTGTGACTATATTGTGCGAAAGAAGCGGGAAATATCGAACTCCTCTTCGGAATTTTAAGAGAGAAGACACGGGTAGTAGAAAATGTGAGTGCCCATTTAAACTTCGTGGTTACATGTTAGCTGGAAAAAATGGAGATTTAATGTCATTTGTGATGTGCATAACCATGAATTGTGCTTAAAATTAGCCGGTCATCCTAGTGTATGTCGGCTCAAGCCAGAAAAGAAGGTATGTATTAGTGACATGACCTTGAATCTTGTCCAACCGAAAAATATACTTGCAACATTGAAACAGAAGTAAACCGATAAAATATAAAATATCAAGCAAGTGTATAACATTTTGTATCTCACTAACAAGGCGATTAGGGGGGATAGAACTGAGATGCAACAACTGTTGAAACTGTTGGACGATAGCAGTTACGTGTCCCGGTACCGAACTTACGACAATGGAGTTACGGTTAGAGATATTTTTTTGACTCATTCGGATTCAATAAAGTTGTTCAATACGTTTCCTACAGTGCTCATACTCGATTCTACCTACAAGAGCAACAAGTATATACTTCCATTATTTGAGATGGTTGGTGTTACCTCAACTGGGAAGACATATTCCGTTGATTTTGCATTTTTAGAGTGTGAAAAAAAAGGACAATTTTACTTGGGCATTAGAGGTGTATCAGTCAATTTTGAAGAATCAAGGTAAGATGCCTAAAGCTATTGTTACAGACCGCGATACCGCATTGATGAATGTGGTTGCAAAGGTGTTTCCTTCTTCTTATGCTTGTAAGTATCACATAACAAAGAATGTGAGAAGTCGGGTTAAACCCGCGGCAGGGACGAAACAAGTAGAGTTTAGAGGTGGAAAATTGGTGAAGTCGGGTGTGATTATGAAGAAAATAATGGATGCATGGAATCACATAATAAATATTGCCACAAAAGAATTATATGTCGATTCCGTCATTCATTTCTGGAAAGTGTGTGAAAAGTATCCGGCTTTGTTGATATATGTTGAAATCACCATTCTTGATCAGGTGAAGGAGAAGATAATTTGTGCGTGGACTGATAATGTCCGACACCTTGGAAATACAACCACCAACATAGTTGAGTTGGCCCATGCTATTTTGAAAAATTGGTTGAGAAATAGAAAAGGGGATTTGTGTCGAGATTGAGACTCCATGAACCACATGATTCAAAACAAACATAATGAGATACTAACAACACTTGGTCGGAGCATCACAGTTTTGGAACACCGATTTAAAGACAACATTCTTTATTCTCATTTGGTCGGTAACATTTCTCGGGCGGAGTTGAACTATGTTTTTCACGAGGCTAAACGAGCTGATAATGTAGGCTCTGATAGTGTAAATTGTGGTTGCATTATTGTGAAAACATATGGTCTCCAATGTGCTTGTGTTATTGGTAAAAAGGTGAAACTTGGTGAACCAATAAGAATGGACAAGGTTTGCTCACATTGGACGAGACTTAACTTTGATGATGATGGATGCATTGATGAAGGTAAATCAAATATCTCTATTTTGACCGAATGGGAAGCGATACAAGAGAGATTTTTGAAGGCTGATGACAACATGAAACTCCACATCAAAGAATAATTGAGGAAGATTGCTTATCCCGAAACCACCTTCTCAACTGTAAAAACAAAAGGTGTTCCGAAGAAAATGAAGCTTACACCGAATGACAACTCGACTACACAGTCTCCTTCATACTTTGAACACGTTGACAAATTATTTTCCGACTCACTGACTCTAAAATCTCAAAAAAGTGTTGTGAAAGAAGCTCAAATTAGAAAACCACTTCCGACGCCGCTTTCACCGAAGATTTCATTCATTGACGAGATGCTAGTTTTTATGCACAAATATATCAATCGTATCATCAATGTGAGGGAGACGGTAATTGCGATTACCGAGCCGTTTCGACTTTACTTGGTAAAGGAGAAGATAGTCATGCGTTAGTCTGTCATTAACTTATTCAAGCGTTGAAGACGCATAAGGAATCGTACATGCAGTTGTACGGAAATAAAGAAAAATTTGATGCGGTTTATAAGCCACCTGTTCCTTGCTTGAGCGGTCCGGCACCATAGTCAAAATGGACGAGCTTTCTGGATATGGGTCACCTAATTGCATGTGCATATGATAGGGTGTGCATTAACCTGACACACTACGGTTTTTCGGAAACCTTTTTTCCATTGCGCACCACACCACCCCAAAATCCAAATGATCGCATCTGTGTATTGGATGAATTTCAAAATCAAGTCATTTTGTTCAAGTTTACTTGAAACCGGGATGCCTCATACCACTTACATCACCAAAATGGACGACTCATTCAACTGCAAATGCCGAGACGTGGCCAGATCATTTTATAGAAAAGATGCAAGAATTCGATAGATTAAACAATATTGAAAAGGAATTGAATGCACAAAAGTTCAGGGGGTACCACCTATAGATTTAGCCGATGACACATGTTTTGATTTCTTGTGTAATCGGACAAATAATTGTATATAACTGTGTCTCAATATAAATAAAGTGTTACATATTCACATATAATTCATATTTGGTCTTTAGCATATTTGGTCTTTGTGAACTCTTTGCCATATGATTCTGTTTTGAAAATGTATCAGGAAAAGATCTGGAGATACATCTCCTGAAGGTTCTTTTATTTACTTTGTTTTTGAATGGGTCAGGGAAAGTTCCGGAGATGCATCTCCAGAATAAGATAATATGGTGTCGTTCTATATATATATATATATATATATATATATATATATATATATATATATATATATATATATATATATATATATATATATATATATATATATATATCCGGAGTATGAATGATAGTCAATGAGTGGTTCTTATTGCACTAAGTCTTTTATAAATTTGAGTGTTCTTATGTTATACTTCACACAAACTCAAAATGTCTCAAATGTGTGAAATAAACATTCGTTGGTGTGTCGCAAGTGTCTCCTACTCCGACGCCTCTTGACGATATTATAAACGAAATCCACTATCTCCTACCTTACGGAGACACACGAAGGGTTGTCAAGCTTGAGTACCGTTCACCCTCGGTTGACAACGAAGGGAACATTGTGTTCAACAAATTTGAGCTCAAGACTCGAGTGAATGTCATGGCGATGTGACGAACGCTTTTCGGTTTCGAAGAGAAAGTTCCGCTTGAGATGGAAGCGACACTACGAAGATCGGTCGAAGATATCTTTGAGATGTGCAAGTGTCTACTAGAACATTGAAATGTAGTATTTAATATTTTTTTTGTTGAAATTATCATTGTAATGCTCATTTTATATTTAGAAAGTTTATTTTGTGTTGATTATGTCTCTGGTTTTGTTATGGAAATACAACTACGGTATTGTTTCGGAAATATATCTCTAAAAGTAATCAAACCTAAATGCACGGAGCGCTATCCAAAATAGCCTTCTTTAAATATAAAAATAATACATCTGGGATATATTTTTGAAAACTAAAAATATTATAGAAAATTTGCATTGTATCTAAGAAACCGATAGACTGTCATAAGAGATTGTCTTCTTCCTATACCATCGATATAATTACAAAAGCAAATGTGATCTAAAATATCTAAACATAAATTAATAAAAATGTTCAACTCAATTACAATCAAAACCATTTTTTATATCGCAAACAAAACAAACATAAATTAATAAAATTCCTTTCACAACAATCCTTCACTATATAACATCGGTCAAGAATGAAAAGCCAATTATCTATACACATTGACGTGATAACAACGTCAACAATCAATCAATCCTTTCTATAAAAACAAAACAAAACAAAATTCAACATTACTAACGTTTTGTTTAAACATTCAAACAATAATATAAACAAATATTAAATTAGATAACGTGTCCATGATTAAAACACAAACATAAACTCAACAGTTGGTGCTGTGTAATTAGATATATAAAAACAAAAAACTAACGTAGTATTTAGAATACATGAAGCATACACTAACACGTGTGAAGCGTGATTTTGTCACTTTCACCAACTTTGATATCCAAATTCTACCAATATTATTTATGAACAAAGACACTTTCTTATGTTCTTCCATTGATCCTAACAGAAAAGAAAAAAATGGTTAATGTGTTAAGAGTATTAAAATTACAGGTCTACCAACTGGTGGTTAGGGTTTGAACACTTCAAAGCAAAACTTAACAAACAACTAGTCAACCAACCACTCTTTCTTTCTTTCTTCTTTCTTATGTTATGTTCATTTCCTTAATTGCTACTACAATGTCACACCAAGCTTTCTTAGATTGTTGCACCCTTTCTAGCTTTTAAATTATTAATTCTATCTCTAGTTTATTTTATGCTGTTTGTCTTGTCAAACCATGATTGGCACTGGTTTTTATTTTTAATTAATTGTAATCTTTTTATTTTTAATGAATAATCTAATAAATGATCAAACACAAATGGTTTATGAATTTTAAATAAAGACCGGATCATTTAGAAAAGTTTAAGTTTAAATTCGGACTCAAATGATCATTGATTAAATTTTATTTATTTATCGATAAAATTCTAAATAATCAACTATGATGTCCATTTTTCATGCAAATCAAATAATTGGAATATAAAGTTTTATATTTTAATAATTTTTAACTTTTTTATAATTATTTTTTTAGTGTAAATTTGAGATTGAATAGATTAATTGATCAAGTCAGATAACACTACAATGCAATTTATAATAAAATCATTTCTCAAAAATTTTGATTCGTTGCTTTCTATTAATATTTTTAAGATATTATTTAATGAGATTATTATATTTTATATATAAAAAAATTTTAACTACATGTTTTTAATGTGTAGGAACTAAAATTTTAATATATATTAGCTTTAAAATGTTTTGTCAATAAACTAATTATTTTTCAAAATATAACATCACCATCAAACTTATTTTATAAGGTATAATTTTGAGATATGTATAAATGAAACACAAATAACTTTTCTAATTTGGAGAAGACACTTACCTTCTTTTAATTATATTTTACCATACAAAAACAAATAAGGATTATTTTTATTTAAAATAAACCACTATAATATTAAAAGATTACTGATTTTGAAGTATAATCATAAAATATTTTTTATAAATATGTAATATAATTAAATAATAATTTATTTAAAACATTAATTTAACAAGACAAATGCCTTTTTTTTTTACTGAAAATAACCAATTTTAAAATTATCAGTACATATATTGAAATAATAATATATTTAAAACATTAATTTAATAAAAAAAAATCTATTTTAAATTTCAATACTTTTAACAAAATTAAAATCTTTAAATTCTAATTACATCATACTTTATTTTTAGATTACAACATATAAGAATAATGTAAGATCAGTGCACTTGGTTTTTTTGTTAACAGTTAGAGTACTAAATAGGGATTAAAAGTACAAATTATTGTACTAACCATATTGTTAAGTTAAAGCTACGAATCGAAAGAGAATTTGATTAGATGGCTAAGCAACTAAGGGGGTGTTGTTAAGTTGATTAAGCAACATTAAGCTTGTAGAGAAAAATATAGTCGAAACATTTAAGGTTTGACCTAATTATCTATAAACTCATATGGATCAAAGGAGTAGAAATTATAAGAATTTATCGTTTACAAATTTATCTAATAAAATATATTAGGAAGGTCGTAGAAGTCCCGCAGTGGTTGGAGATAGAGTAATGAAATAGTTTATATAAAATGACACCTCTCACCTTATCAACCGGTTTTATAAAATTGTGTTAGGTCAAACTCTACTATGGTATCAGAGCCTATTAATCGAACCTTGAACAGCCCACCGTTTAAAATCCACGTACAGATTGTGTTAGGCCAAACTCTACTAAAATAAGATATGACACACTTTATAGATGTATTCATATTTTTCTTTAATTTAATAATTTAAGTGAGATTTAAATATGTTTCTAACACATCACATCACATTTTTTCGTTTAACTTGTTTCACATAAATTTGTATAGTAAACATTCTTTGATAGTTCGTCTATAATTATTAACGAATTGATATGTTGATCTATGTTAGATCATAGGCTTTAACAAAATAAATAAATAAACTAATTTTAAAAAAAATTAAAAAAGAAAAAAACATTTTTTAATTAAAACATATAAATTTTAAGGACAGGTAAAAAATCCTAAATAATACTTATAAATAATTTTAATATATACTTAAACCAATTTATATATTATTTATAACATTTTTGTACTTAATAACTACACCTTTTTACTGAAAGATTTATCATGAACAAAATTGTAAGTGAAAAATCTATAGTTAATTAAAAAATAATATTTATATGGGTCATAAAGAAACTAACAAATATGTGAATTTAATTCACATAAATCATAATTTACATGGTCTAATTCATTCGAGATAAAATTTAAAAACATTATTTTTCCGATTCTATGGAGTGAAGGATTACTCTTTGAAAACTTGAAAATATTTTTGACATATTTTTAAAGTGCATATCCAAGCTCACTTTAATTACACGTTGTTGTTTTTTTTTTTAGAAAATGATACGTAGATTCATCTCCGTATTTTTTGTAGGGTGAGTCCATAACTGCATTTTTAAACTAATCCTTTAAAATATTTTGAGCGGAGGGAAGAATTTTTTTAATAGTTTAGTGGATATTTCGAAAGTGCATATCTGAAAAATCGTTGGAACATAACACATCAGTCCTATACAATACGTTTGTCTTGAAATTGATATTTTTTATGCCAACTTATATTTTAGGGCATTTATACTAAGAATATTATAACACCATACAATTAATGTAATTCAAGGATGTCATATATAAATTCAAACAATAATATAAATTTAAATATTAATCATTTAATCGAAAATGTTACCACGATACATAAATTGTTCAAAAAATACAAATAATACAATTGTTACCAAAATACGAATAAAAACGAACTACTGTGTATATCCAACCCCTCTATTTCTCCTCTGCCTCTTGTAATGTAAAACATTTTTTGCATTAGCTAAGATGGCTAGTACGACGACCATACCATAACGGCCGTCCTCAAAGTCTCGTCTCTTTCGGGCATCTCTCGCAAGCATCGCAATACGCCGACAGGCCAACAACATGTCATGGGCGTGGTTATCCCTAGCATGTTCCTTTTCCAATATCTCCTAATGAGCTGGCCTAGATTGTCCTCCTGCAACATCTTCTGTCATGTAAGGACGTGACACATATATAACCATTGGATGTAGCCGAATGCAGCAGCCCATGGATTAGGAGTTGGCACACTATGTGCATCCTCTGGTACCAGATGATTATAGAAATCATCGAGTATGACATTAATATCTTTGTAGAGGACTATCAGAGGAGCATATACAAAAGGATGTCTTGAAGTAAACTGAAGAAACCTGAACTGACACATGATGCGCTCAAGCAAATATGGATATATCATGCGTGACCCACAAGCCATCCATCAAGAGTATAACGTTATGTTGTCCAAGGTATGCGTCAGACAGTGATCATCGTATGGGAAGTAACATATGTCATATGATGCAGCGCAGTCAATAAATACTTGAAACGACTTTATCTCCTGATTCCCTCTAAGTAGGACATAAGATTAAGCATGTGGCCAATCCTCAATATAGTTATCATCAACTGCCCAGTCGGATATGCGAGAATAGTGAGAGAGGATCCATGCCTTAAAATGATATCGACAAAATATTGGTAACAATTAAGCACAAGTGTTATGTAATATTAGTAATAATAAAAGTGCAAATACATTACCGTAAGCAGTGCATATCTTCCTGTCAACTGTCTTGTCTTCCAAAAATAAGTTTTGCCTAACTTCAAATACAGATAAACCAAACACGTGGTTTTCACTTGTACTCGTAGATCCGCTCTAAGTCGATGAAGTATGATAAGTATATTACACCGACGTAGGTTGCACTTTTATCCACAAATATGGTCGTACCAACCAAATGCATGAGGTATGACCTCAACGCACATTGTCTATGGCACAAAACTTATTCATCATCACCTTCGGCCTCCACAGCCGCAACTAGGTGATATTTTTACAACTTCTCTAGATATGAAAATCTAGCATGAATGTCTCTTGTGGCATCAATCTATATTTTGGCTTTACTTGGGTTAGCTCTAGTCACCATCATGTCTAGTGCATTAAGTCTAGATATTCTTGTGGCATCAATCTATATTTTGGCTTTACTTAGGTTAGCTCTAGTCACCATCATGTCTAGTGCATTAAGTCTATATATTCTGGAGTGGTTTAGTAATCTTCCCCTGATCGAAAGATGTAGCAAGCATGAGACATCATCAAGAGTGATGAACATCTCACTAATATAAATATGGAAAGATGTAGTCTTAGAGTGTCATCTCTCCACAAAAGCCTCCAATATGCAATGGTTAATGGTCTTGCACCTAATCACTCACAAACCATGCAACCCAGATAACTACAATACATCTTGAAACCACGCCTTTTCATGTTGGAGTAGATTCAAAATCTTCTTGTTGTGGTTTATGCTTTTTACAGTGTCATAGAACTCTAAAAATAATACATCAACATCAGTCGATTCAATTAGTATATAACGAATGTAAGGCAAACATAATTAAATATTTATGCTACTTCTCATTTCCACACATTCCTAGCAGCATGGCTTGCATAAAGGGGAAATAGGGAGGTGACATAGGGACATCTTGGAAAATCACCAAGAACAACAGCAATAGCATTAGGTTCCTCCTATTGGGCTTTACGGGCTTTAGGGGACACGTGAGCTCGGAAAGTTGACGCTTCTGGATCAAATGAAGTCACACCAGCTGGTGGTCGCGGGGGTCTGACCCTCTCCCTCTGAACCGATGCATGTTTGACCCCTCATGTGTGCCTTAATATGTCCCGATTTTCAGCCATTGTACTTATAACAAAACCAGAAAAAATCATATCACGGTCAAACACAGATGACAAAATGCTAGATCAAACAGTATTATGAATGTAGAGAAATTACAAAAGTGCATCACCATAATTTGAGAAAATAAAAATCTGGAAAATTTGGAGATGTATTTCTATAAAACTAGAAATGTGAAAAATGGCAGGAAACGCAGAAACCCAACATATGCCATAGTCTTCAAAAAATGTGAATGCATATTTCAATAAACTATATATTATGCTTGTAACTACATCCTAATGTACCTTAAACAATCTATTAACTAATGCATGAATCAGATCTCAAGAAAAGGAAGTGGGAAGAAACTTAACAAATGTGAGTAGTTGAGAAAGTTTGAAGGGAGTGAAGTGTATGTCCTAGGACTGAATGTAATAAGGTAGAACTAGTGTTTTAGCTTGAAAAATGACCTAATTGCAATTTGCTCACGGGCTCTTTTGGTGTTTTGAAAGTTTAACAAATGAAGAAGAATGAAGGAGAAAGTTTAGTTCGAGTTATATGAATTAAAACTTGTCTGAAAATGCATCTTCGTATAAATTCCAGACTTTTGAAATCAAAATTATTATAGAAGTGCACTTACGAAATCACCCTAACATTGATACAGAGATACATCTCCAAATTAAATTTTAGATAAAATGGAAACGATTCACTCGAAAAATATTGAGACATGTGATGCTTTAAAATTATCACACTTTCCATTTAAAATCAATTTTTCATTAATAATAATATAAAATTATTTACATTCTTGAAACCAAAATTCAATTATAAATTTGAATTTGCACACTAGCTTATCTAATGTTTTTAAAACCTTATACAAATATGAATTTTGTAGGGGTGTTCGCGGTGCGGTTTGACCGGTTTTGACGCTAAAAATCATCCAAGCCGCAAGGGAAAAAAACATGCGGTTTGGTTTGGTTGGCTTTTAAAAAAAATTCGAACCAAACCAAACCAATGCGATTTGGATTGGTTCGGTTTTTTTCAAGATTTTTTTTGAGTGATATTTACATATATAGAGAACAACATAACATTGTATTTAGTCATTCATACATTGCCAAATAACAACAAAACTCATCATATTTAGACAAAAAATTCTTATGCAATATATAAAAATCAATTCAAACAAAAGTGGAAAAAAATAGTAGCATAAAACAATATCAAAATATTATAATAAAACAAAAAATATAAGAGAAGAGAGATTAGAGAAGATGAAAAAGAAAGAACATAACAGATGTGATATTAGAGAAGAAATGTGCGATAAAAATATAATTAGAAGAGAAAATAGTAACATAAAAATGAGAAGATGAAAAAGAAAGAACATGTGAGATGAGATATTAGTGTAGAAGAGGCGAGACGTACATGATAAAGGAGATGAGAAGAATGCACAATACTATAGGAGAGATTTGAGAAGATTAAAGCTGAAAAGTTAAGTGTGAGTAAGAGAAAATATTTCGTAATTGTAAGGTTAAGGCATAATGGGTTAGATGTGAGATAAGTGAAGTTTAGGTTGTAATATAATGCGATTTGGTTTGGTTTAGATCGGTTTGCATAATACAAACTGCAAACCAAACCGAACCATACGGTTTTGTTAAAAAATAGTCCGAATAAATTCAAATCAAATGCGATTTTTTACAATTTCAATTTAATTTAGTTTAATTTGTAATTTTTTATTGAATTGATTCGGTTTTAAAAACCCATATGCTTTTGTTATAGAAGAATAAGAAGAAGAAAAAAGCTAGTATAATTTTTGTTGAGAAAAACAAAAGTTGGTTATGATGATCCATTTAAGAATAATAATAAATAAAAAAGTAGTTGGCATGGGGAAGTAAGCAATTTCTTTCATATTATTAATGATATAATTTCCTCATTGGTTGGTACCAAAGTTTATATATTTTTCAAATTTATATCTCTTGGGATTGCCACTTGTCTCACCTTCCCCGCACTCTGGATTCTTGTCTCTCTCTCTCTCTCTCTCTCTGCAATTTTTATTTCTTCTACCTCCTTCCTATCCTTTTTCCATTTCCTCTCAGGTACTACTCCTATTTCTCTCTATCTCTTTCTTCTCCTTCTTCTTTTTCTCTTCTATTTTCTTATTATTATGATTTTCTATTAATATAAATATTGAAAATATGAGAAAAAATAATTATTACTATAAAAAGGAGGATAAGATGATGATGGTGAAGTACTGTTTTTTTTTTTTGTCGTAGTTTTTGATGATGTTTTTACAGTCATGACTCTGTTTTTATTTAAAGGGTTATGAGATTTTGATGATTAAAACAAAAAAGCTGAATTTTGAATGCTAAAAAAGTCACTGTACTTGAAGAAAGAAAAAAAAAAGTTAACTTTTTCTTGTATTAAAGAAGGGTTTTGATTTTGATGGTTGTGTTCTGTTTTTGATTTATTGTTGTTTTAATTTTTAGTTTCATCTTGGTATTTTGGCTTTATCTTTGAGAATAGGGTTTCAGTTGATTTCTGTGAAATTTTTTTTTTTGTTTGGTTTTTAGGTTTCTTGCATAGTTTTCTGCTACCTCGTACCTATGTTTGTGTGTCTCTGATGTTGTGTTTTTTGTAATGTTTCATGATTATAACCTTTTTTTTGTTCTCACTTTGGATTATTTTAATTTGGTTTAGGTTTAAAGCAACAAGGTGTTTATTTTATTAATCTTGTTGCTGAAGATATCAATCTGATTACAATGTATCCGAACCAAGCGTTTTCGTCGGGATCTTACGCCGAGATGATTTCTGGGAACACTTTGTTACCTCATAACTATAGTGAATCTGTAGGAGGACAAAATGAATTGAAGTTTATTGCGTCTATGGACGACTCGATGAATATGCAGTCTATTGATCAAGGGCATTCGAATGCTGCTACGAGCGATCCAACGACACAATTCGGACTCGTTGAGAGCGAGCAAAATGTACAATGTCAAGGCTTGTCTCTTAGCCTTGGAACAATGATGCCTTCTTTTCAATATCAGTATCCCGGCAACGGTTTCACCTCGCTAATGAATGCTCAGATTTCAAATTTAAAAGGGTCCGCGTCTCTTAAAGATGACGAGGATTTGAGAAATGCGGAGTGTAATGCATATCAGAATTCTGTCAAAAGGGAGGGGTTTTATAATCCGCACTCTTCGATAGGTCTTAACGAAGGTCAATCTGATCCGTGCTTGCATGGATCAGCAATTCTTCCGAACAATGGCCTTAACGCACATTACCTTAAGGCGGCACAGGAATTGCTTGATGAAATAGTTAATGTTCGAAAGACTTTGAAACAAACTGGATTGGAAAAACAACAAAGTTTTCGCGATACTGGTTTAGATGGTTCCAGAGATTCTGATGGAAAATCTACAAGCCAATCTATGCAAATTTCTTCCGGTCCTAATGGTTCTAATGCAAACAACTCTTCGTCCGAGCTATCGCCTGCGGAACGACAGCATTTGTTAGACAAGAAAACAAAACTTTTGTCCATGTTGGATGAGGTAAACCGTTATATTCTCGTGTTTTGATCGCATTCTTTAATCTTTCTACAATGTTTTTTTTTTCAGTAGTAGCATTGAATCGGTTACAAAATGTTATGACGATGGTGTTAGATAGCGAATAATTCTTATTCTTTGTGTTTGTAGGTAGACAAAAGATACCGACAATACTGTCATCAGATGCAGATTGTGGTATCGTCTTTCGACATGGTTGCTGGTTGTGGAGCAGCCGAACCATACACAGCTCTTGCTTTACGCACAATTTCTCGTCACTTTCGCTGTTTGCGTGATGCTATTAGCGGTCAAATTCAAGTGACTCAAAGGAGTCTCGGAGAACAAGAGGGAATACCTCGTCTCCGGTATGTCGATCAGCAGCTTAGACAACAGAAAGCTCTTCAGCAGCTTGGTGTAATGAGACAAGCATGGAGACCTCAGAGGGGACTTCCCGAAAGCTCTGTTTCAATACTCCGTGCGTGGCTCTTCGAGCATTTCCTTCATCCGTAAGTTCTGCTATACTCATTTTTTTTTTCCATCAAGTATTATCATAATTACTTGAGTAATTTTATTCTAATAATTTGTTTTCAAATTTCATTTGGTATATTTAGTTATCCCAAGGATTCGGAGAAAATTATGTTGGCAAGACAAACAGGCTTGACTCGAAACCAGGTACGATAATTAATGTTTTCTTAACTCCACAATATGTTTCTGTGTATGTTTGGTTTTACTTTTGCATGCGGTAAAATTGATTTTAGAGGTGCAGAATTGATTTTAGAATGTGTTTGAATTGAATTGATTCGGACTTAAAGTTAGAAGTTGGAACTTTTGCCTGAAGAATTGATTTTTAGCCTCAAGTTAATTGTTAAACCTCACTTTTGCATGAATGTATTCAAACATAAATTATTGTACATTCAACTCACTTTGAAACAAAATCAATTTTCGTCAGCGCGGAATTAGAATCAGATACACGCTAAGTTATAGTCCTGTCCTTTGGTTGCTACTTGTTAATCATTATTTAATTCAAATCAGGTGGCGAATTGGTTCATTAATGCGAGGGTGCGTCTATGGAAACCGATGGTCGAAGAAATGTACAAAGAAGAGTTTGGTGAATCCGAGACAAGCAGCAATCTTTTATCAGAAAACACACCGAAAGCTCCAAGAGACGAAGATCTTCGAGCGTGGGATGATAAAAGAGATGAGCCTCATGACAAGTTAATAACCATTGATAGCGTTCAACAACAAGGTCAAATCGCAGGGTTGAAGCTGGATCATGCATCCTCCTCGACCACCACGGGGACAGAATTGGAAAGAGGGATTCAAAGTAATGATCATTGGACAAATGTGATGGATTCTAGAATCGGGAAAATGCAGGCTGATCAACAAAGGTTTAACATGAAGAATAGTCCGTATTCAAATGCACCTATCTCGATAAACCAAAATGGCGAAAACTGCATAATGGATTCTACTCCTACTACTTATGATGATTTATCGGAGTTGAGTAACTTTGCTGTTGGTGGACATGTCTCACTTGCATTGGAGTTGAGGAACTCAGAAAGTGATGGATTTGGTTTGTCGAATGATGACGTCAATAAAAGGCGTAATCAAACATTGGCTTCTTCGCCGGATAATGATTTGTTAGATTATCATTTCACAGACAATGGAAAGCAACAACATAAGTTTGGCAATCCTCATTTATTACACGAGTTTGTTGTTTGAATTGAAAGAAGTTCGTGTTTGGAGAGCATCGCATTCGAATTCAGATTGTCTATAGTTAATAATCACTCTCATTCACTAAGTCAAGTCATTGATGATCGTTTTATCGAGATCAGACGGCCCAAATTTCAAATTTTTCTTAAAACTATCCTATTGAACATGAAATCTGGATTGTCTGATCTCAATCCAACGACCATTGATGTGTTGACTACGTGAATGTCTGAGATTGCTGACTACAAGTAATCTGAATTCGTTAGATTCATGGTATTACCAAACGTCTATCTCAAAGCTACAACCCACAACTACTAGCTTCACGCCTCACGCCGTGCGTCTTGATATATACTTCGCCGTGTTTCCGAACACATTGGAATTTTTTTTAATGTTTTGTCAAGGGAAGAATGGGAAATGTGTACCTTCAAAAAAAGTAGAAACTAGGAAGAGAAAAAACATAAGGTGTTACATTGTGTTATTACTCATTATTGTTGTTGATAGTGAATGATAAAAGTGTATGTAAAGCATGAACCGTACAAAATATACACGTAGGTATGTGTAGATAGTACTATGTTGTAATATTGTGGGGGGTGATTGATTGCATGTATTTGCAGGCAATTTTGTAAGGACAAAGAAAGAGCATGTCTAATGCATCATCATCATGAATAAGGAAAGAATCTTTGTGAAAAATGTATCCAAGTACAATGTGAATATCATGCTTTGAATCTTTCTGCTTATGTTTATGGTTTGTGTCTTTCATGAAAGACATGCATTGATCATAATTTTTATATAAATGAATAAATTGAACGTAATTAAATGAGTCGATATTGTGTCAGTGTCATGATACATGTTACATGTTGAATTTCAGAGATTCGTTTGTTCAAAGATATATCAAACTAGTTACTAGCAAATTGATTTTTTTGTGTGATAATCCTTGAAGTTGGATTGTGAAAGAATAAAGATGGGTAACTTTATCTCTGCATGTTGCAGATGGAAACAGAGACTGCAACCAACTGAGAAAAATATGTATTCTTTTGAGATACTTTTTAAGTTTCCAAAAAGAATTATTATAGCTTGAAAATTGATGGTTGTTTAATTATGGTATGAAAAGTTGGGTTGGGACCATTTTGGCTTAAGGTCATTTTCTATGTAGCTAGGAGATTTACTTGGCTTTGAAGAAAGAGCATAACTTGTGTCATAGGTCTGTTTGATATGTAACTGAGAAAGAGAGAGAGAGAGAGAGAGAGAAAGAGAGAGGGTGAAGGATTCTGTATATTATTGCAGTAGAGCAGGCCATAAAAGAACAGTCTAGGCAGGCATATGCAGGCCTCCATGTCAGCTTGCACAGTTTTTTCTAATAAGGTGAAATAGACCGGACCAACAATCAAAGGTGTACGACTAGGGGTGGCAAACATATATGTCTCACTGTTTAATACAACTAAACAAAAGTCCGGAAAAAATAAGGTGGGATAGTCGTAATAGCGAGGGCGGATTGCAAATTTTGACTCGTCCCGCCAAAAAATAAAACAAGGTGGACTCCGTGGTCGTGCTTTCCTAAAGTTTAAAAATGGAAAAAGACATTCGCACCTTATTAATGTCTTTATTTCCATCAAAAAACGGAGTGAAATAGACATAGAGGATGCAAGCGTAAAATTTTAATTCGGTGAGCCAACTAGCGGATAAAACATAAATATCCATGAGTTGGGATCCGTATTGTCAACTTAGTCAACATTTGACTCATGCTCTATTTTTCTAATAGAGAAAATATATACTTTTTTAAAAACTTATTTATTAAAAATGCTAAATAATATACCATAAAAAAGTATTTTGAATTTATTAGATTGAGTATACAAATAAGTGTGAATAATATGTATGTATTATTAATTTACATAAATTCTTTTGCATAATTAAATTTATATTTTATATATATATATATATATATATATATATATATATATATTATGGGTGTTCAAAAATATGGTTAACTGAATTGTATACTTGAATTAAACAGCATTTCACTATAAAAAACTGAACCACTTATATGGTTAATAAACCACTATAAAAAAATATATAAATTCTTTTATAAAGTGATTTAATTATATAAATTAATTAGTTTAAAAAAAATAATAAAAAATTAACTGAGTAAAAAAGTTTCAGAAAATAAGAAAAAAATAATGAGTTTTTTTCAAAAATTAAAAAAAAAAATCTAGAAAACATATTTTTTATTTCCTGGAAAAAAAACTATTATCGATTTTCGGAAATATAAAAAAATTCGAGTTTTTTCGGAAATATATAATTGGTTTAATTGATTTTTTATTAAAATGATTATTGTAAGCTGAACCAAACTATAAATATGGTTCGGTTCAATGCAATTCATCAACTATGAACACCCATATATATATATATATATATATATATATATATATATATATATATATAATTGGTTTAAAATTGATTTAATGGTTTAACTGAATTTTTAAAAGAGTTTAAAATATATAATTGGTTTAAAATTGTAAATTGATTATAAACTAGTTTATAAATATAAACTAGTTTTAAATTGAATTGTAACCATTTTAGAAGTTAACTGATTTTTTATTAAAATGATTATTGCAAACTGAACCAAGCTATAAATATGGTTCGGTTCAATGCAACTCATCAACTATGAACACCCTTATATATATAATTGGTTTAAAATTGGTTTATTGCAAACTGAATTTTTAAAAGAGTTCAAAATATATAATTGGTTTAAAATTGTAAACTGATTATAAACTGGTTTATAAATATAAACTAGTTTTAAATTGAATTGTAACCATTTTAGAAGTTAATTGAATTTTTATTAAAATGGTTATTACAAACTGAATCAAACTATAAATATGGTTCGGTTCAATGCAATTCATCAACTAATATCGATTTTGTTCGAAAAATCAATTTTTTCAAAAATACAAAACATCGATTTTTTTCGGAAATACAATAAGTCGATTTTTTTTTCAAAAATACGACAAAAAAATCTAGTTTTTTCAGAAATATGAAAAAGTCGAGTTTTTTTTCAAAAAAACGAAAAAAATCAAGTTTTTTCGAAAATATGAAAAAGTCGAGTTTATTCGGAAATATAAAAAAGTCAATTTTTTTCGGAAATATATAATTGATTTAACTGAATTTTTATTAAAATGGTTATTGCAAACTGAACCAAAGTATAAATATGGTTCGGTTCAATGCAATTTATCAACTATGAACACCCCTATATATATATAATTGGTTTAAAATTGGTTTATTGGTTTAACAGAATTTTTAAAAGAGTTCAAAATATATAATTGGTTTAAGATTGTAAACTGATTATAAACTAGTTAATAAATATAAACTAGTTTTAAATTGAATTGTAACCATTTTAGAAGTTACCTGAATTTTTATTAAAATGGTTATTGCAAACTGAATCAAACTATAAATATGGTTTGGTTCAATGCAATTCATCAACTAATATTGATTTTGTTCGAAAAATCAATTTTTTCAAAAATACGAAACATCGATTTTTTTTTCAAAAATACGAAAAGAAAATCTAGTTTTTTCAAAAATATGAAAAATTTGAGTTTTTTTTTTCAAAAAAACGAAAAAAATCGAGTTTTTGCAGAAATATGAAAAAGTCTAGTTTTTTCGGAAATATGAAAAAAGTCGAGTTTTTTCAGAAATATGAAAAAGTTGAGTTTTTTCAGAAATATAAAAAAGTCGAGTTTTTTCGGAAATATGAAAAAGTCAAGTTTTTTTAGAAATATGAAAAAGTAGAGTTTTTTCGGAAATATGAAAAACTCGAGTTTTTAAAAACACGAAATTCATTTTTTTTCGAAAATACGAAAAAATCGATTTTTTTAGAAATATGAAAAACGAGTTTTAGTTATCGAAAATATGAAAAAAAAATCAAGTTTTTTTTCGGAAAAACGAGAAAACATTTTTTTTCGAAAATATAAAAAATTGAAAATATTTTTTTCGAAAATAAAAATATTTTTTCTCAAAAAAAATATAATTTTTTAAAATATAAATATTTTGAAGAATATTTTTTTAATATAAAAAAATTTAAATTTTTATGAAGTTAAAAAATTTGATTTTAAAAGAGTTCCAAATATATAATTGGTTTAAAATTGTAAACTGATTATAAACTAGTTTATAAATATAAATTAGTTTTAAATTGAATTGTAACCATTTTAGAAGTTAGCTGAATTTTTATTAAAATGGTTATTGCAAAGTGAACCAAACTATATATATACTAATTAATTTATTAAAGTATAAAGCAGAGGGTTCAAAATGTATAAGGTCCCTACAAATATCTCAACTTTGCGGTTTGCTCCCTCCAAAATTTTCCTTCAAACAATGGTCCTCTGAAAGTTTTTCGTCCCTAAGTTTAGTCCCTCCCGTTAGTTTTCATTAACGGTGGCTTATATGACATGCCATGTGGAATTTTTTGATGACGTGGCTTACATGTGGCAATGCTAACGTGGCAAAAAAAATGCTGACATGTATGTCACACGTCAATTGTTTCAATTTTAATTTTTTATATTAACATCATATTTAAACCCGGAAATTGTAGCTAATCTGCAGCTACTTCCTAGCTAATCCCTATCTAATTTAAACACACCATTCTAATAATCAGTAGCTAATTTCTAGCTAATTCCATTTCAAAATTTCTAATTCAATTCTAACTTCAACTTATGACAACTAACTTTCTTATTCAAGATAACCCTCACTACTGAATTCAATTAATTTAATCCAACTAACCTAGTTCACATTTCTAATTTTCACTAAAGAACCATTAACTCTCATTTCACTTACTCTAACAATAAAAAAAACGATTCT
Source organism: Lathyrus tuberosus (assembly GCA_022829125.1). NCBI lineage: Eukaryota > Viridiplantae > Streptophyta > Magnoliopsida > Fabales > Fabaceae > Lathyrus > Lathyrus tuberosus. Next base: position 1,074,632 of record JALAZF010000896.1, read on the forward strand.
TCAAACAAGTGTAATGCATAATTTTTTTTCACTGACATAATATTTCATCTAACATTTAACTATAATTTTTAATACTTAACATTTAACTGAAATACTTACAAATCAAAATTAGTGTTAAACAATACTACTGAATTGCTTGATTCTTGTAATGCATCCACCTCATACAAATAACAACACCAGTTCCCTTTTGCAACATTTTCACTCAAACCAGGTGTATATTAATTCAAAGTTGAACAACAGAAATCCCATGAAGTATTGAATATGGAAAGAATGAATACATCATGGCAAGCCTACATCTCTAAACGTCATAAAAATTTCTATTTGTTTAGTCCCCTCAAACCTCAGTTTACTTACATGGAGTGAAAGTCACAATCTTGATGACACACAAATCAAAAAAGAAGGTTACAGATTACTCTACCCGAGCAGCAACTGCTGATTATCACACATGTAAAGAACTGCTGCATGAGAATATACTTGATGGGCAAAAGCAGAAGAACACCATTAACATCAGTGTCATTAAAGTCATAACCAATTGGTGAAAGAATACATTAAGATCCAAAATGCTTTGCAGTTATTGGATAAGGTGATATTGAGCAGATATTCTCTTCGGTGGCAATTTGCGCAGTATGAAGAGGACTAAAGTTGAAGGCAGGATCTCAACCACCTGTATTTTAAAACGGAAAGGTAAATTCCCAATTCCCATATGTTTAGAGAGTGACACCAAAGTAGTAAGAGCAACTAACAAAAAGGAACACCGAGAAAAATACCATGTAGTAGATGAAGTCCAAAATCGGATGGTCCATAACATCAAGAGATGCATCCGAATCAAATGTAGATACAAGAACCTACATGTGCAACAAAAGGGTAATTAAGAAAGAAGCACTTGAATAATAACAGCTCATATATCATTATTAACTTTAACCAAAGAGATTTTGTTTTCAATTTCTCAGGACAATTGACAAGCACTTGGTGCAGGCTTGGTATGGGTGGGTTCCAAGAATCGCGGTGAGGCACCACGATACCAAATATGCACTTCTTTTCCTCCAATGATTCTTTGGTCTCCCTCTTTTGCTAGTTGCTCCAATTAAAGGGAAGATGGTTACATTATTACAGAATAAGAAAAGAACAATGAGCAGAATCCAAGCAAAAAAAGAATAAAATTTTTACGCCTAACATATTTACAGAAAATCAGAAATAATATAACAGAAAAATAATATAGTTAGACGTTACCATCACACATCTTATCAGAAAACAGGTGAAACATATGACTGTCACAAATCCAACCTGCAATACAAAACCAAAAAGAACGGATAAGCTTAAATATACAATATTGTTGTTTGCAACAAGAAATGAGACATATATCTGGATAAAATACAGGGTTTTCATACCCCAAATTTTGACCACTAAGATTTCCCATCATTGTGTAAATCATCGTCACAATATGGATGAACCATCATGCCTCACTAATCTCCTCAAAGAGGGGTGAGCATTCACCACAACAAGGAATTAGGGTTTTGAGCCCTATCAAAGCACTTGGACAAAGGATCAATCAAGAATTGACATGATCTTCAACTTGTCTAGCCTCTCAAACATCCACAATAGATCAAGAGGACTCCCACCTCAAGGATCAAGCACAAGGATGCAACATTCCAAGTGGATTAAGCCTCAAGATCGTCAGTATCACCAAATTAGGGTTTTGGTCGACTGGGGCCTCCAGATGGAAATTCTCCTATGGGCATGAGCCAATGCTTCAAAGCATAACCCAATACACTCTAAGGGACATCATAAACCCAATCATCAAGTCAATTCTGCCTCAGGGGATGCATTCATAAAAAATCAGGAATTAGGGTTTCTTGACCTAATTCACCCCTAAGTTGACTTTTGGGACAAATCATGAGCTAAGACCTCAAGAGAGGATTGGAGGGTCTCTAATACACTACATTGATCCATTTGAAACAATGGATTGATCCAAGAAGCTTGATCAACAAGTTTCAAATTCATCAGAACCACAATTAGGGTTTCGCGAGAAAAGTCAACCATGCCTTTGACTTTTGACCCAGGCATGCTCCCAAACCTTGGGACATGATTCAATACACCCTATAACACCTATGAAATCAATCTATCAAGTTTGATTTAGGTCAAGGACTTGATTTCATAGAGGATTGCACAGTTTGGAGTTCATTTGACAAAAAGTCAACTGTGCACAAAAGTCAACTTTGACTTTTTAAGATTTTTCACAATTATGGTTCTTTGACCCTAAAATGATGTTAATGTGTGATTGAAATCATCATTCATCAAGAAAAATCAAGAAAAGGGGGATAGCTTGTAAAAGGGGTAACCATAAAAAACTTAGAAATTTTCTAAGTTATGGAACAAAGTGGCTAGGGTACCAACTTCCAAGGATCATAACTTGAGATCCAAGCAACCATTTGGGCTGATCCAAAGATGGATTTGTAGCTCTCATGACATACTTTAAAAGTTTCAACTACACCTCATTCCAATTCATCATAGATTTTGAGTTATGGAATGATCAAAATGGTTGAAAACATGAAATGCCACTTTTTCCAACACTTACTGAAATTTTCACTAAGTCAGAATCTGTCTTGCTTTTTTTCCAAAAGTAGGGGGATTTTTCACTTGGATACAAAAAGTATCAAGACAAACTATGATCACACATGTGTTGTATCATATAAGAGCATTCCAAAATGGCCAAAAACTCCATGAAACTCCACTTAAACCATGAGATATGACAATGAAAATGTGCCTTGCTGCAAACTGTCATGGCAAGGCAGATTTGTGCATTTTGCTCGATTTGAGCAAATTTTGCAAATGACAAACAAGTTTATCCATTTGAACACCTCAGGGGGAGACCAAGGAGGGACAAACACTGATCCATCAGCCTCCCAAGTCCTTGGAACCAAAAGTAGCATGCCAAACCTAGAAATGCCTAAAAGAGGGACAAGACTCCAATTTTGGTTTGGAGCATTTAATGGATGCACCAAGGTGGCATGGACTGAGCCCTTTCCAACTGAATTCAGTCAAGACTTATCTAAGAACTAGGGAACCAGCAGCCTGTGCTCTAACCTCTAGTCAATGGCTAGAGATGACTTAGATTCCTATTGATCAACATTTGCCAAACTTCTGCAACAGTTGCCATTCACTATTGCTTGCAAAACAAACTTGCTCTACTATAAATAGAGCTCATTTGTGCTCAGTTTGAGTACACCAATGCCATCAAACAAATGTTTTCCTCAAAATCTCCTTCTCACTTCCAAATTTGCCTTCCAAAGCAAGTCACAATCGGGTTTTGAGTTTGAGAGCTATTCCAACTAAACCAATCATACACACACACACACCTCATAAACATCATATAGAAGTGATCCAAACACTTAAACAACATCTGGAACACTGATTTCTCAAAATCACCATCCAACTGCTCAAGCTTTTAGCACACTTGCAGTTGGGGTACCATCTCAAGTTTCAGCTTGTTTCAAACCACTCCAAGCATTCAGACACATCACTTGACACCCAAGGAAGTTGTGCAAATCATTGAAACTAGCTTGCAACACCTCTAACACAAAACACGATCACCAGCTGCAAGAGGTAAGCATGAGCTCTTCTAACTCTATGATCCATGCATTTTTTGCTGCACAATAATTTGGCCATATGTTCATAATCATGCATAGAGTGTTTACCCTCAATCAATTGCTTTGTTTGAATCGTGTTTGGAATTCCTGAACCTTCATGCAAATTTTAGGGTTCTTGAGGTTTCTCTTTGATTTCTTATTCCATGCTTAAAATAAATGAAATTAAAGACCATAGACATGATCGTGAGGTGAAAACGAGCAGATTGATATGTAGATTGCATGATATAATCAAGTATTCAGTGAGATTGGATAGAAAATGCAAATCTGGAGAAACAGAGGGTGGCGCGTGTTCATGCCATGTTCTTGGCGCCCTTTTTGAAAATTCAAATATTTGAATTTTGTGATTTTATTTAATTGATTCAAAAATTAATTTCTCTCTGAGTTTTAATGATTTTGAGTTGATTCTTTTTTTAATAATTCACAAAAATGTTAAAATATTTTATTTTACTAAAAAATCCCAAAAATATTATTTATTTCATATATTTGATATTTTTGCAAAGAATTAATGTTTTACTTGTTTTTAACATTTGAAATATTTTTTCTCCCTTGATTTTCCAAACTTAACTGATTTCCAATCATTTTGTGGATATAAACATGATTTTTCAAACATTAATCCAAGATCACAACTTGTTTTTCATACATGTTTGATAATTTTGATCATTTTAATTAAGTTTTTATTTAATTAAAATACATTTTGAAATTAATTTAGGGTTTTGATCTTAATCACCCTAAACAAATCATTTTCAAACACTTTGGGCCTCTATTAGAGTGTAAGACCCATCCCCTTTGTAAATACACCACATTTTAGGCCTCATTCATTGTATAAGTCCCACTGTATTTTCAAAAACAATGGCGCAATCGTCGCCTTTTTAAAATCATTTGGGCCTCTCCTTGAGCTGTAAGCCTCATCTCTTGTACAAAAATAAATCTCTGGGCCTCTAATAGAGTGTAAGACCCATCCCCTTGTACATAAAAAACATTGTGGGCCTCACATATTGTATAAGTCCCTCTGTACAAACAACGGTGTGATCATCGTTAAAACTTGGGTCTCTCCTTGAGCTGTAAGCCCCAACAATCTTTTCAAAGCACTTTCTCCTTTGATTTTGAATATAATATTGTTATCAAAGTTTTCTTTGTTGAACAACTAACCAAAGAGCATGGAAGCTCTACAACGGATAAGTGTTTATCCGCTTTCATATGTATATAAACTGTATTGTGGGGCTGCTTCACTGTAAGTCTTCTTTCACATCCTTTTATATACTTGCCACATATCCACTGTGTAATACTAGTATAGTTATATAGAGTATTCCCCGGCAACGACGTCTAGAACTAGGTAAAGCCTGTTGGTCACTCTTAAATACAAACAAAACTAGATCCCCCATAGGATTTCCAGATACAGTCTTCCCTTCTCTTGGGGTTAAACAATATGGAACAAAGAGAAAGGCGATATTCTCGGTGAACCTTTTCTCAGACAGTCACTCTTAGAAATTGTCAAAGAGACTCTACTCCTCAGAGTTGATCTATTCTCCGTGAATAGCATCTCTTGAGTTTCTTCCAAATTCTCAAACTTTCTTGGAATGATCTCTTCTCTGTGAATTACATTTCTTGAACTTCTCTTGGTTTGGGGACCCACAGGCTTCCTAAAAGCATCCCCGCCTCCTCTTGGGCGTTGTACAAGGACCCTTCGGCTTCTTAGAAGTTCTCATGCCTTCTCTTGGGCTTAATACAAGGACCCTGACGACCTCTTAAAGGTATAAGACATAACTTAGTCATCCTTTGCTAGAGCAGTCTTTCCAGCGTCAAAACTCTGGCCGTTGTAGGGCTGATACTTATCCCTTAATGCCTGTGTCTCCTCTTGGGCATTGTACAAAAGATAAAACTCTAGACTTGGATAGTCTAAGACCCTTGAGTCTCAAAGACATTCTTAAGTTACCTTCAAACATAGGCAGATACCCGGTCTCTCTCATGAGAGTTCCCCACACTTGGACCCGCTTCAGGATCTCCAGAATCCACGGCGGTAAGGCAGCCTCCTCTTGGGCTTTGTACAAATGATTCTCCCTAGCAGAGCTAACCTTCTCAGACTCTCTTGTAGAGTCAGTCCCCTTTTAGACTCAATCTCGGGCTTTGTACGAGATAGGAAAAAACACTCTCTTGTTGAGTATAAAAGACTCTCTTGTTGAGTCAACCACTTTTAGCCTCCGTCTTGGGCTTTGTACAAGACATATAAAACACTCTCTTGTTGAGTATAAAAGACTCTCTTGTTGAGCCAATCCCTTTTTTAGCCTCCGTCTTGGGCTTTGTACAAGACATATAAAACACTCTCTTGTTGAGTATAAAAGACTCTCTTGTTGAGTCAACCTCCTTTTAGCCTCCATCTCGGGCTTTGTACGAGATAGAAAAACAATCTCTTGTTGAGTATAAAAGACTCTCTTGTTGAGTCCGTCTCCTTTTAGCCTCAACCTTGGGCTTTGTACAAGATAGTTTCCCTGGAAAAGTCAAACTTCCCGCCTCCTCTTAGGCTTTGTATAAGGAAACCCCGGTTGAGTCCATCAACCTTTTAGCATCAAAGTTGTGCCTTGCTCACAGCATACAAACATCAACAACTCCTCTTTAGAGATGACAAATTCTCTCTCATCCAAAACCCTTTAGCTTCACATCTTGGGCTTTGAACAAGATACAAACCACCATTAGCTTCACGTCTTGGGCTTTGAACAAGACACCAAAACATCTCTTTCCTCCCATAGAATAGGAGGAACTACGATCGCTCTGATTTCCCTATTTCGGGAATACGTAGGCATAAGATTGCAAAAATCTTAGCGAGCATACTAATCAAAAACCCAAAATCCCGTACCTTCATACAAAGCATCAAATCTAAACACATTACCAAAAATCTCACAAATGGTCCAAACATTCTATCCTTAACAAAATAAACCGAAGAGGGGCCCACATCTTAATAGCATCTATAAACTAACAGTCAGCTGTTTAAACTCAGTATGCAAGCAGGGTTAATTGGAGACATCTATTTCCTTTCCTTAATCAGCTTAACAGGATAAAAAATGAATCGAGCTGTAGTGCCGAAGCGATAGTGATTTAAGACCACAAAAATCGCGCTACAATGGCATCATTTACAGAGATGTAAACTATTCTGAGCTTATCAGTTGGTAAACTCCTTGCCTGCTCAAACATGAAATAAAATTATAATCCATTTCCTCATTAAAATAAAAAGTATTCCTTGATCACAAGAATGTGCATAATAATCACTTAATAATAGTTGGTTCATTATATTCACTAAAGCACAAAGAAACAGGTTTAATAGAATAAAGAAAGAAAAAAAAACATGCCTGGTGATATATTTCAGCCCAGAAAAGGACAAGAAGTGTGTATGTTGAGAAAAATACAAGTCCCGGTAGATCTAACAGCACCAAAGTCAAGACCTAAAAGAACAAGTAATGTAACCACTCTATGTCAGTGATGACTCGATTTTGTATCGCACTTTTTGATTCATTTCGTGCATTTATACTTGTTATTTTATCGAGTCATTATCATTTTAGTTGTTATTTACTTATGTTTTCGTCTGTTTTTACTTGACAGGTGTTGCATCGGCAATATAGAAGAAAAGATCGAAAAATGAGTTGAACATGGAAGAAAAACCATCAAATAGTCAAGTTCTGGCCTCCTCAGAGCAATGGGGCTCGCCATGGCCTGAGGAAGGCACTCGTCGTGCCCAAAATGGAGGGAATCCATGTTTTGAAGACACGGTGCTCACCATGATACCTACGGCGGTCGCCGTTTGTGGCAGGAGAAGTTTTGCAGAGGCAGTTTGACAGTTTTGCTTGGTTTGAATTCAAATTTGTGCCAGGCCTTCTTGGAGCCATTTTTCCTCTATATATAGACCCTTGTAGGTCTGCATTTGTATCCAAGAACCCCGCGGAAGCGCTGCAGAAATTTTCCTAGCCTTACCCACCATATTTACTTTCCAAAGCAGTGATTACTCACACTGAGTGATTGCTGCACTGTTGTACTCTTTACTTTTTTGCCGATTGTACGCTTGGATCATTATTATCATCAATAGAAGTTATTTCATTTCAGTTTATTTCAGGTCATTTATAATTCTGTTTTACTGCATTTGTTTGATTTACATCCTTGCAATTTACTTTGATTTCAAAAGATAAACAATAATTCGGAACTTTTGTTAAAAATTAAATCATTATGTATGTTCAAATTTACAGCATGTTTAATATGTTAACTTTAGAAATAAATATGTCTGAGTAATTTCGTCGGAGTCCGTAGATTGAGGACCGTCGTTTCGACGGGACTCTATAGAAACCATCGGTGTTTAACTTAATTGTTTTAAATTCTAGTTTTGGCGTCTAGTCTGAATTTAGGCAGTCTTGTCGTGAGAGCGAGGGGCTGGTTAACCGTGTTTTGTCACGGGAGTGAGAAACGTACCAAGGCGTGTCCGATAGAACGAGAGTTTGAGGTAATCGCCGGATAGTAGACACCGAGCACTGAGCCTAAACACGGCGAGAGCACTTTAGGTCTCATTTAGGATTTGTTGGTTTTCAAAGTGCACCTTTTTAATTACCGAGCGAGCGAGGGAAAAATCTTGGGGTTATCAGGTGTGGCTTGGTTAATACCGCGAGAGCGTGAGATCGAGTCTTTAAATCGATATCTCCTTCAGAATAACTCTAATACCTTTGTTAACACCCGGAATTTACGGAGTCCCTTAGGAGCGCGGGAATCATTATTCGGTCTCGTATTTATTGTTTGTTTTTAAATCCCGTTAGAACTAAGATTCTTTTACCGCCCAAATCAAGCCTTTGCTTTGCACCGCAATAATTAATCACTCTAGGTTGATTATTAGTCCCTGTGGGTTCGACAAACCTTTTTAAAACTACGCGATAAGCTTTATACTTGCAGTAGTAATCCGACCAATACTCAAAGTCGCGATCAAGTTTTTGGCGTCATTACCGGGGACTAATTTAGTCAATATTGTGATACTTTTGTTGCACAGTATAGACTAAGGCAACTTTTTATTTTTTCCTTTTCGATTTATCAATTGTATGCCAAATACTCGCTCACAAGGTGAAGAGTTGGGGCAACCAATCGCCGAAATCGAACGTTACATACTTCTGAGACGCCGAATTAACGAATTCCTTCTTAGATATAACATCCCAGATCCTCTTATTCCCTACTCAGATTCGGAAACCGAATCAGAACCGAAACGAAACATGGCCGAAGGACCGAGAAACCGTCCTCTAATGTACTATGTTGTTCCATCACAAGAAGAACCACATAATAGCATTGCTGCCCCAGCTATTAACCGTAACGATTTCGAGCTGAAGCCTTCGCTAATATCAGCAGTTCAACAAAACCAATTCTCAAGTAATGCTACGGATGACCCGAACCTTCATTTATCAATATTTTTGCAATATGCAAACACCGTAAAAGCCAATGGAGTCAGTCAAGAAGCAATTAGACTAAGACTTTTTCCTTTCTCATTGAGGGATAGAGCTAGAGCTTGGCTCTAGTCTCTACCATCCCACTCAGTGATGACATGGGACGAGTTGAGGAAAGTCTTCTTAGCCAGATATTTCCCACCAAGCAAGACAGCTATGCTGAGAGCCCAAATCAACAGATTTAAGCAAAAAGATAATGAATCTTTATTCAATGCTTGGGAGAGATACAAGGACATGTTGAGGTTATGCCCACACCATGGACTTGAAGAATGGATGATAATATATACCTTTTATGGCGGGCTGTTGTACAACACCAAAATGAACCTGTGCGCTGCCGCAGGTGGTGCTCTAATGGATAAACCATATGCAGAAGCTTATGAACTCATAGAGACTATGTGTCAAAACCATTTCCAATGGGGAGGTGAACACGCTGGTGTAGAGAAACCAACTCCGAAAGGAGGAATGCACGAAGTTAACAGTATAGACCGAGTCAATGCTAAAGTGGACGCGCTTGCCCAAAAGATCGAAAGTTTAGCAATAGCACCACCAGCAGCTACCGTAGCTGCGGTGACACCAAATTGTGAAATATGTGGAAACCCTGGGCATACAAATTGTTAGTTCTTGTATTGGCTGCAATTTTGGTAAAACAATGTTGTTGTTGTTGATGTCATTTGTCTGATGTCTTAACATGAGTTCTTAACATTCAGTTTATGTTAAGTTATTTAGGGTTGCAGTTTTGTGTGCTAATGTTAAACATGATGTCTTGACATCAGTTGGCAGAACATCAGAACATCAGTCTGCTATGTTATTAGGGTTGCGCGTGTTTTTGTTGTTTTGAGAGATCTGGTGAAGAGATTGCAGGCGAACATCTTGGTAAAGATATGTTCAGTTGCAATCAGATATGGAGCAGATCTTGTTGCTGTTTTTAGGGCTGAATGATATGAAAAGATTTGAAGAATAAAATATGTTTTAATTTCAAATCAAATCAGAGATTTTCAAGGAGTCCAAGCCCAAGTCTGAATTTCTATTTAAAGCAGCCACAATCCTACTTGGAAGATACGAAAAACAAGAGATTAAAGACTGAGAGTCAAGTGTGTGTTTTCGTCTGTGTATTGTAAGCCATTCATGTTTGAATTGGTGTAATTGTTTTGAGTTGTTAATTGTTCTTGATCAAAGCTTTTAAGCAAGATCAAGTTGTGTTTTGGAAGTGTGACTTCTATACTTTATAATCCTTGAATTGTATCACTGTGGTGATTTAGGGTGAGTGAGTGGTTTCTCATATCTAAGTGTATCTTAGGTAGAAGTGTCATTGGGTAGTGATTAAGTTAGTGGATTGTCAACTGGGATTGTTGAGTCTGTAATTTAATACTACTAATAGTGAATTTCCTCCCTGGCTTGGTAGCCCCCAGACGTAGGTAGTTAGACCGAACTGGGTGAACAATTCTCTGTGTTGATTTACTGTTATTTTATTGCCTTGTTTCATATAGCAAATTGTGTTGTTGTGACATCACACTTAACATCACACGTCTGATACCAGAATTTCAATTGGTATCAGAGCAGGCATCCTGCTTTGCATCTGGGTGAGATCTAGGGCTGTTACTTTCTGGTACTATGGACAAGGAGAGTGGTGGATTTGTGAATAGACCCCCTATTCTAGATGGCTCAAATTATGATTATTGGAAACCACGCATGGTTACCTTCTTGAAGTCCTTGGACAGCAGGGCTTGGAAGGCTGTTTTAAAAGAATGGAAACATCCTGTGATTGTTGAAAAAGATGGAACATCAAAGCTGAAACCTGAGGAAGAGTGGACCAAGGAAAAAGATGAACTTGGGCTTGGAAATTCTAAGGCTTTGAATGCCATTTTTAATGGTATTGACAAGAACATCTTTAGGCTGGTCAACACTTGTGAAGTGGCTAAGGAAGCTTGGGATGTCTTGAAAACTACTCATGAAGGAACCTCCAAAGTCCAGATGTCAAGACTTTAACTGCTGACAACAAAGTTTGAAAATCTGAAGATGAAGGATGATGAGACCATTCATGATTTTCACATGAATATTCTTGAGCTGTCAAATACTTCTAGTGCCCTTGGAGAGAAAATGACTGAAGAGAAGCTGGTAAGGAAGATTCTTAGATCCCTTCCCAAGAGATATAAAATGAAGGTGACTGCTATAGAAGAAGCTCAAGACATCAGCAAGATGAGGGTGGATGAGTTGATTGGTTCTCTTCAAACTTTTGAATTAGGGATGGACGAGGAACCTGAAAAAAAGACCAAAAGCATAGCATTGGTGTCTAAAGATGAAAGGAAAGAGTGTGGTCCTAAAACTCAGGAGGACCTATCTAATGCCATTGTTCTGCTGGGAAGACAGTTTAATAAGGTTCTAAAGAGGATAGACAGGAGCTATAAACCTAATGTCAAGAACATCACCTCTGACACCAACAGGTCAGGTGATCAGGTGAAGAAAACTAGAGATGAAGAAAAGTCCAATGATGACAAAGGAATATAATGTTATGGATGTGAAGGTTATGGTCACATCAAATCAGAATGTCCTACATACCTTAAGAAGCAGAAAAAGGGTATGTCTGTTACTTGGTCTGATGAGGATACTGATAGTGAACCTGAAGGAGAATCAGCCAATCTTGTTAGAGCTATGATTGGGATTTGTGAGTCTGACAATGACTCAAGTGATGAAGAGGTTACTTATGAAGAGCTTGCTGCCTCTTATAGGAAGTTGTGTATTAGAAGTGAACAAGTCTGTCTAGAAGGAGAGAAACAAAAGAAAATCATAATGCAGTTAAAGGCTGAAAAGACTGAGCTTGAGAAGGAAGTCAGTATGCTAAACTCTAAACTGGAATCTATGTCAAAATCTGTCAGAATATTGAATAATGGAACTGATGTTCTAGACAATATTCTTAATATTGGAAAAACTGCTGGAGACAAAAGTGGTTTGGGATTCAACAATGTTTCAGCTTCAAATAATGTTATTTCTATTTCCAAGCCAGTGATGTTAAAACAGATGTTTAAACATCCTGACAGGACTCCCTCTAGGAAGAAATTCAGGCGTTGAAGATGTCATCATTGTGGGCGTTTTGGACACATAAAGGCTTATTGTTATAAGCTATATGGGTATCCTCAGAAGGCACATCAGTTGGCTCCCAGACAGAACATTCACAAAGGTAATCAGGTCATCAAACCAAAGAAGCAATGGGTTCTAAAAGGAAAATTTGTCAGCTTAATAGCTCACACTTCTCTTAGGGTTTCTACTAAAGAAGACTGGTACTTTGATAGTGGGTGTTCAAGACACATGACAGGAGTGAAGAATTTGTTGGTGGATGTTAAGCTACATTCTTCTGGACATGTAACTTTTGGTGATGGTGTCAAAGGTGAAATCAAGGGTATAGGAAAGCTGAAGTGTGCTGGTGCTCCTAGGCTGGATGATGTACTACTGGTCAAATGGTTGACAGCAAATTTAATCAGTATTAGCCAACTATGTGATCAAGGGCTCAAAGTTGACTTTACAAAAACTGAGTGCATTGTCACAAATGAGAAAGGTGAAGTCATCATGAAGGGTGCTAGGTCTAAGGATAACTGTTATCTATGGGTGTCACAAGACTCAAGTCTCTCAACATGTGTTTTTGCTAAAGAAGATGAAGTCAAAGTCTGGCATCAAAAGTTGGGACATCTTCATCTGAAGGGAATGAAGAGAATCATATCCTCAGAAGCTGTCAGAGGAATTCCTAAACTCAAAATTGAAGAGGGAAGAGTTTGTGGAGATTGTCAAATAGGGAAGCAGACCATGATGTCTCATCAGAAGCTTCAACATAACACCACTTCTAAAGTCTTGGAACTGCTCCACATGGACTTAATGGGACCTATGCAGGTAGAAAGCCTAGGTGGGAAGAAATATGCTTATGTTGCTGTAGATGACTTTTCCAGGTATACTTGGGTACTTAAATGAAGAAGTTTATGTTGATTAACCAAAAGGGTTTATTGATCCAACATTTCCTATTCATGTTTACAAACTAAGGAAAGCTCTATATGGTTTGAAGCAAGCACCAAGAGCTTGGTATGAAAGTGATCGTACCTGGATCAGACAGTTTCTGTGGCCAACAACGTCGTCTGGGCTTCAGCTCCGGTGCGGTTGAAAGACGACCGGGGGGTGTACCTGCAAGGTACTCCGACGCTCAAGTAAGGTGACTGTCAGAGAATAGCAAGTACAGAGAGGAGAGTGAAAGTGAACTTAATCTGGCCCTCTCAAGTGAGAGGGTATTTATAGAGAGCCCCCAGCGCGGGGCCAACGGTCACTAGCACTGGGCTGGATTGCCAGGCCCAATCCAAGCAACTGCCAGGGCTTACGTGGCATAGTAAAGACCAGTACGTGGTCTTCGCCCTGGGGTAACTGCTCCTAGATCTTCAGAATTAGGGTAGATCGATTCCATCGGGAGTGGGCAGTCACATGAGAACGTGTCCTCGCGGGGAGAGACGTGTCCTCGCAGGGAGGACTCATGTGCGGGCATGGATGAGAATCTTGGGGAGCACGTGGTCGCCGAGGGAAGGCGGGCTCGGAGAGGCTTAGTGCCTCTTCCCGGCATTCTATGCTGCCTGCGCCCGAGCACTGCCGAGGTTGTGGTATGTGCCCGACATAGTTGGTTCGAGCCTGCGCTCGACATTGGTTGTGATAAGAGGCCCCCTGTTGGGCCATCCCCAGACGAGTGGTTGGGCCTGCTCGATTGATGGGCAGACCCTGGCCCAGTCCAGAACTGAAAGGCTTACTGAATTTTTGACTGTAAATGGTTACAGAAAATGAGGGATTAACAAGACTTTGTTTGTCAAAGATGAAGGAGGAAAGTTGATGATAGCTCAAATATATGTTGATGACATAGTATTTGGTGGGATGTTAGATGCAATGGTTAAACAGTTTGTGAAACAGATGCAGTCTGAGTTTGAAATGAGTCTTGTTGGAGAGCTCAGTTATTTTCTGGGTCTACAAGTTAGACAAATGGAAGACTCCATATTCATCTCTCAGAGCAAGTATGCTAAGAACATTGTTAAGAAGTTTGGTCTGGAAAGTGCTAATCACAAGAGAACGTCTGCTCCTACTCACTTAAAGTTGTCAAAGGATGAACATGGTGTGAGTGTGGATCAAAGTCTATATAGAAGCATGATTGGTAGTCTATTGTATCTCACTGCTAGCAGACCTGATATTTCTTTTGCTGTTGGAGTTTGTGCCAGATATCAATCTGTGCCTAAAGTTAGTCACTTGAATCAAGTAAAGAGGATTCTGAAGTATGTGAATGAGACTAGTGACTATGGCATGCTTTACAGTCATGGATCAGGTACTGAATTAAGTGGCTATTGTGATGCTGATTGGGCAGGGAGTGCTGATGATAGAAAAAGTACTTCAGGGGGTTGTTTCTTCTTAGGGACTAATCTAATATCTTGGTTTAGTAAAAAGCAAAATTGTGTGTCTCTTTCTACTGCTGAAGCTGAGTACATAGCAGCAGGGAGTAGTTGTTCTCAACTTGTTTGGATGAAGCAAATGTTAATAGAATACAATGTCAAGCAAGATGTCATGACATTGTACTGTGATAATCTGAGTGCTATCAATATCTCTAAAAACCCAATTCAACATAGCAGTACTAAGCATATTGATACACGTCATCACTTTATAAGAGATTTGGTTGAAGACAAAGTAGTTTCTTTGGAACATGTTGCTACTGAACAACAATTAGATGATATTGTTACAAAAGCCTTAGATGCAAATCAATTTGAAAAATTAAGAAGCAAATTGGGAATTTGCATATATGAGGATTAAGTGTGCTGGGAGGTGTCTTGTGCAGTTGTGAACTTTATTGCATATGTTTAGTTTAAAAGGAACAGTATTTTATTAAACTGCTGAAAGCATACAAGATTAGATTTTAGTACATCAAAAGCAACAAACATAGGGTCTAAAGATTATCCCAACCCCCTGAATCAAGAAAAGTCTTCCAATCTTCATCCCATTCATCATCAGAAGCATGAAGTTGCACTGAAGGTTTTTTTATGGTTTTCATCCTTGTCTCTGATGTTTTTCTTGTTCTTGTTGCCCCAGCTGTTGACAGTGTTTTGTTCTTCAACTTCTGTGGATTTGGTTTCTTGACCTCTTGCATGTGTCTCTTTCCTGCATTTTTGTTAGACTGAATCATGGTTCTATCTGTGGCATGTTGTTAGAAGCAAGGAGGCTTGGTTTTTATATTGCATAAAGAGTCTTTGTTTGTATCGCCTGACCAATCAAAGTGGTCTTTGGTTTGGGAACTTGTTTTTCTTGGGAAGCCATTTATTTGACCTTGTCAAATTGGATGTCAGAACTTCGTGTTTGCTGCCTTGGTAGGTTAAGAGGTTGTCCAATTATGGCTAAAAAGGGGGAGAGTTAGCCTAGTGTTGCTGTTTGCTGAACACCAAGTTAGCCTAGTGTTGCTGTTTGTTGTTGCCTAGCTTTTTGGTGTGGTTCTAGTTTTGAGGGGGAGTTTGTAGTTTGGTACAGTTGTTGGTTGTTGCTGCTGTTTGTGTGATGAGAATGTTATCTGCTGCAGGTATCTCTGATGTTGGTTGAGATTGTTTTAGCCAAAATTAGCCAAAGGGGGAGATTGTTAGTTCTTGTATTGGCTGCAATTTTGGTAAAACAATGTTGTTGTTGTTGATGTCATTTGTCTGATGTCTTAACATGAGTTCTTAACATTTAGTTTATGTTAAGTTATTTAGGGTTGCAGTTTTGTGTGCTGATGTTAAACATGATGTCTTGACATCAGTTGGCAAAACATCAGAACATCAGTCTGCTATGTTATTAGGGTTACGCGTGTTTTTGTTATTTTGAGAGATCTGGTGGAGAGATTGCAGGCGAACATCTTGGTAAAGATATGTTCAGTTGCAATCAGATATGAAGCAGATCTTGTTGCTGTTTTTAGGGCTGAATGATATAAAAAGATTTGAAGAATAAAATCTGCTTTAATTTCAAATCAAATCAGAGATTTTCAAGGAGTCCAAGCCCAAGTCTGAATTTCTATTTAAAGCAGCCACAACCCTACTTGGAAGATACAAAAAGCAAGAGATTAAAGACTGAGAGTCAAGTGTGTGTTTTCGTCTGTGTATTGTAAGCCATTCATGTTTGAATTGATGTAATTATTTTGAGTTGTTAATTGTTATTGATCAAAGCTTTTAAGCAAGATCAAGTTGTGTTTTGGAAGTATGACTTACTTTGTAATCCTTGAATTGTATCACTGTGGTGATTTGGGGGGAGTGAGTGGTTTCTCATATCTAAGTGTATCCTAGGTAGAAGTGTCATTGGGTAGTGATTAAGTTAGTGGATTGTCAACTGGGATTGTTGAGTCTGTAATTTAATACTACTAATAGTGAATTTCCTCCCTGGCTTGGTAGCCCCTAGACGTAGGTAGTTAGACCGAACTGGGTGAACCATTCTCTGTGTTGATTTACTGTTATTTTATTGCCTTGTTTCATATAGCTGATTGTGTTGTTGTGACATCACACTTAACATCACATATCTGATACCAGAATTTCACAAATTTTGAATGTCAAGTGTTGGTTAGTACTTCTACCGACCAAGTGAATTACGCTCAAGGGAACCCATATTCAAACACATACAATCCTGGCTGGAGAAATCACCCGAACTTTTCATATAAGAATAACAATGCTTTGCATCCGCCAAACCCAGCACCTGCTATTCCACCTGGATTTCAGAAAGGAGCGCAACCCGCTCCACCACTACCTAAAAAGTCAAATCTAGAAATCATGATGGAAAACTTTATGAATGCCCAAGCTCAGCAAAACAGGGATTTCGCAAATCAGAACGCTCACACGAGCGAACTGATGAAACAATTGTCAAGCAAGCTTGATGCTATGGCTACTCATAACAAAATGTTAGAAACTCAAATTACTCAAGTAGCTCAACAACAATCAACTAATGCAGCCCCCGCTGGAACATTTCCTGGCCAACCACAACCAAATCCGAAAGGTCATGCTAACGCTATTACTTTGCAAAGCGGAACAGAATATGATGGACCCGTTGACCCGAGACTCCAAAATTCCTCCATGCACCAAAATTTACCAAAGGGAACCGAAAAAGTAAGAGAACCAAATACGGAGAAGGAAGATGAAAGCGGAAAGGCCGCAGAGAAAGAAACACCCTATGTGCCTCCGTCGCCATTGTCGCTCCCGAAAAGATTCGCATCCATCGGTACAAACGCGAGAGTGGCGTAAAAGACACAGAGTCACCAGCAAAGTGTATTTATCCCAAGATAGGGAAAGGAAACACTGCATAAACCTGAAGAAGGGAAAGAGCATGGTCTCACGACCAAGAGAAACGGGTACGGGAGTCGGTTACGCGAAGGGAAGGTGTTAGCACCCAACACGTCCATCGTACTCGACGGGATCCACGCTTGCTATCTGCATCAAAGGGTGTCGTCGTCTGGAACTCCACTGCTACTGGACCGGCGAAGAAACGAGAACGGAAAGAACGGAGAAACGAAGAAGAAATGGAAAAGAAGTGACTCGATAGGACGGTATCGTTGTCCTAGGCCTACGTACTCCCTCAGTGCAATGGGAAAGTCAGAGTCAACGTAGTTCGGACGAGAACTATGAGGGAAGGTTGCTCGCCAAGACAATCGCTGTCTTGTGCCTACGTATCCTCAATCGGACGAGAGAGAGGAATCAGAGTTGACGTAGTTCGTGGGTACGACCACGGATGGGTAAGTGTTTTTTTACGTGAGCGACGAGCTCTTTTCTGAAAATGAAGTTTGAAACCCAACAATCCCGAAGGATAAAAATATTTGAATTTGTTTGGTGTTTTTTAGACAGAAGTGTCTTTTAAGGTGTTTCGCAACTTGCATTGAACCCAAGTCTTGAATATAGGAACGAATACTTCGCGCGTCGTCCCCAACAGGACGTACACTAGGTATCCTAGAAGAATGAGAGAAAGCCCCTCAATCCCCACTTCCCACATAGAAGGCTCAAGCGCATTACACGTTAACTTTTATTACGTGTCTTGAAGAAGTTTTGAGATGAGAAGAGAGACGACACAAAGGAAACTCTAAAGGGAAACTAAGAGTCCTAATGTTATCATGCATGGATGTCCTATGGTTAGTGAGGTTTAGGAGGGACGACTACCTAAAACCTAATGCTAATCCTACTCCAAGCTTAATCAAAAATTAAGTTGGACTAGGTAGCTCTAAAGGGAAAGGAATCCAAGACTTAAACAAGTCTTGAGATTCAAGGGAAGAGAAAGAGTGAAAGAGAAGAAGAAGAAGAAAGAGGAGGATAAGATGAGAAACCAAAGAGGGCAGCAAGCACATCATACTTATCACATCCAAATCATAACATAAAACATGCTTCAAAGATCATACAAACACATCTCAAGTATACAAATGAAAGCACACAAGAAAGAATGCAAGTAAACTTGCATAAGAAGTGCAAATAAACACCAATGAGCACCACACCAAAGTAATATGAGCAAGGTAAGATGAAAGTGAAACCAAGTCAGAACTTAAGACATCTCATGATCAATCAACTCAAGAATACAAAAGTATTTCATATCATGATGCATTATGAGCCAAAGAAGCAACAAACAATTGATAATGATATGCATCATACAAACCAAACAATGATGATCAAGTGAGATGAAAACCAAGCAATGAACTCAAGGGGCAGTAGCATATTCATTAACAACATACCAAAGACAAACTCAAGTCATACAAGATGAATCCTTAAGCAACACATTCAAAACATGCATCAAAGCTAATCAAAACATCCACAAAACTCAAGTCAAAATAACATCAACTTGGAAAATCAAGAACAAATTGGAAAATGATCAAATGAGGATGATTCCAAAGCCACAAGTAAGCTCAAACAGAACATGATCATACCATAAAAACATTTCAAGCATCAATCAATCACAAGTAAACAAATGCACTCAAATTAGGTCAAGTGTCTAAGCATGCCTCAACCAAATTCAAACCACAAGTGAAAATCAACCAAAAAAAGAAAAGTGGTCCAATAAATTCCCAAAAAATAATCAAAGGCAATTTTAAACATCCAATTTACAAGTGAAAAATAATCGGAACAGAACTAAATCAATAGCATGTTCAAAAGACTTCACAAGATAAGGTATGCAAGTGATCGTGTATGAATCGAGGAGCATAAAAAATCACATGAAAAACAATCAAAGGTGATCACCAAGGCAGCAAGATAACAGTCAAACATTTCTCATCCACATGTCAAGACAATGAAAAAAAATCGGCTCAAAAAGGCATGGCAAAGTCATCCAACATGAGTATTAATCACAAGGGCTAACATGAAAGACACTTTGGAAAGGAAAATCTGAATTAATTATTAAAACGAATGGAAAATAAAAATAAAATTCATAGAAAATTAAATAAGACATTAAAATACGTTCATGAATTTTTTTGTAATTTTTTGATAAAATTAGGTATTTTTAAAAATTAAAAAAAGGTAACGAAAATAAAAGAAAATAAAAATTGATTTAAATGGAGGGTGTAAACAGTAAGGAAATGTGTTGGAAAATAAAACAGGCCCAGGGGAGGGAGTTGCGCATAGCAAGGCCCAAAGGAAAGGAGCCCACTAGCGAAGTCAAATGGAGCAAAGAAATGGTCAATATCAGAATAAAATCCAGCCACACGATCCAGTTAAATGAAAACACACGGCCAGGATTAAAAGGGAGCACCACACTCCACCTAGTCACACGCACGCACAATCACGTAGTGCATACCATGAACCAGCCATGTGCCATGCACATGCTTCATTAATGTGTTGGCATCATCATCACCACATGATCAAAAATAAAACAAAAACAAAGGCCACGATGAAAGGACGCACGACAGTAAGAATGGAAGTGCACACACGCAATCATAAATTAAAAACATAAAAAAACAAGACAAGTGGCGCAAGGAGAGGCGTTGGATCTGAAAATGAATGGCCACGATTGCTTCTTCCTCTCTTGGTCTCCTCGCCGGACTGGTTCTCCGGCAGCCGCCGGAGCTAGGGCTCCGGCCACCCTCTCCGGTGAGCTGTCGTCCAAAATTTTCCAGAAAATGCGTATGGGTACACTATCTTGACCAGAAAAACGCGAGGATCTCAAATATGCAGTCCGTTTTAACAAACAATCAACCAATAAGGAGAATCGAGCAAAAACATAAATAGATCTAAAACTTTAAATCAACATATCTCACAAACCACACGTCCAAACTTCAAATAAAATATATTAGCATGCTCAGGGGAGTTCACAGATCATTATGCATATCAAAAATTCAAGTTCTGCGAGTATGAAAAATTCACCAACCTGAACCTTGTAGAACTTGAAATCCTCCAAGAAATCCCTCCAAATACTGCATATCCACTCCTTGGAACCTCTAGATGCAAAATAAATGCAACTAGAGCTTGAAATCGTGCTAGATCTTGAGATTTAAGTTTGAACCCTCTTGAATGGCACTTGATGAAATCTTCAGTATGGGCTCAAAACGACAGTGGATTCTTGCTCTATTCTCTTCACTGATCAAGAATGTGAAGAGAAAACTCAGAGAAGCTCCAAGAAGAATGAGATTCAATGAGAGGAAGTGCGAGAGCAAAAAACCACAAGTGTGCAAATGAGAGCTTCTACCCTAGCTGTGAGAGCATGAGTAAGCATATATACCCTTCATTAGTTCACTGATTAGGATTAGGAAGTGATTAGAACTCTTGTTAATGAGATTTGGGTGAAATTGCAAAAATGCATTTTACACCACCACCATCAATTTACACGTGAGAGATCCCTTGCACCAATACAATTCACCTCCAAATTACTCATGTATCATTTCTGAATTGATTTTGGGCCTTGTACTTTCTTGGTTTGCAAGTTTTGAATTAATTTGGCATTTTTGCACTTTGTGAGAATAATGAGAAAAATGGCATGGCATGAATTGATTCAAAGGCCACAAATGATCTTCTTGACTTGTATTTTGATATTATAATGTGACATGAAGCAATTGGGAACATTACAAGTCCATTTGTGCAAAAATACAAAAGGTGGAAAATTTGACTTATAAGGAATCCATGAAAAGCACCTTGCATTGTTTTGGCCATAACTAGAGTTACACAAATGATATGAAAATGGTCTAGTACTTTTTGGAAATGGGAGAGAAAGATCTTCAACTTTCATGTTGGATGAAAATTCAATTGGAGCTTCCTTGGTGATGAAAAGTCAAGTTGAATGCGGTGGAAAAATTGCCAAAAATGGAAAGTTTCAATTATGGGTCATTTTCCAAATTTAGTAACTTTTGCACAACCTCTTGATTCTTGATGAATGGCATGAAACTTTGACAATCGAAGACCATATGAGGATGTGAGACCTTGAAAACCATGAAAATAACCTCAGAATTCCACAGTTGACTTTCTCCTTTACAGTTGACTTTTGCTTAGTTCACAAGCAACTGATCCACTGGACATCCTTCACCATGAATCAATAACCAAACCCTCATCCATGAACACTTGTGAGCATAAAGAACACCACAAGAACATGCTTGAACACACCAAGCCTTCCAAGAAGTCCCCTTAATCTTAAAAACCCTAATTGGTTCCCCTGATTAGGAGGGAAAGAATCACTTGAAATCCTTTGCCAATCTTGATCTTATGAAGATATAATGAACTCCATGAACCACCTTGAAGCTTGAGACTTGATAATATGGACCAAGTACCTTGATCCCATGCCAAGAACCAATGCTATGCACAATGTAAATGCAAGAAATGAAAAGAAACATAAGCCAGTTAGCTAAAAACAAACAAGGCAAATTTTAGGGTGTTACAGCTGCCCCTATTCAATCAACTTGATCCTGAAGGTATGATAGTGACGGCTATCATGCGTTCCAAGGATTCACGGAGATTGAATACCAAAAGAAACCTAAAATTTGCAATCCTCAAGGGAGGGACGACTCCACTGGGGAACAAGCAAAAAATGTTGCACTGTCACAACACCTACGAGTGTTGGAAACCAAAACTGTATTGAAAAGTCTTGAAATAAACACAAACGAGTGTTAACTATGCCGGGGATAAACACGGACGAGTGTCAAGGAATCCAGGATATCAAATACGGACGGGTATTGAGAAGATACACGGACGGGTGCAAAAAGGTTCAATACGGACGGGTACTGAAAAGGTACACGGACGGGTGCCAAATGTCAATGCGGACGGGCATTGAAACAAAAGTTCAAACACGGGCGGGTGCCAAATGTCAATGTGGACGGGCATTGAAACAAAAGTTCAAACGCGGACGGGTGCCAAATGTCAATGCGGACGGGCATTGAAACAAAGGTTCAAACACGGACGGGTGCCAACTGTCAATGCGGACGGGCATTGAAACAAAAGTTCAAACACGGACGGGTGCCAACTGTCAATGCGGACGGGCATTGAAACAAAAGTTCAAACACGGACGGGTGCTGAAAAAGGTACACGGACGGGTGCCAAATGTCAATGCGGACGGGCATTGAAACAAAAGTTCAAACACGGACGGGTGCCAAATGTCAATGCGGATGGGCATTGAAACAAAAGTTCAAACACGGACGGGTGCTGAAAAAGGTACACAGATGGGTGCCAAATGTCAATGCGGACGGGCATTGGCTTAAATGGTTCAAACACGGACGGGTGCTGAAAAGGTACACGGACGGGTGTAAGAGGTTTCAACACGGACGGGTACTGAAAAGGTACACGGACGGGTGTAAGAGGTTTCAATACGGACGGGTACTGAAAAGGTACACGGACGGGTGTAAAAGGTTTCAATACGGACGGGTATTGAAAAAAAGGTTGTAAAGCAACTTTATCGGGAATTAATCTCGCTGGGGGAATGGAAGGCAACACGGACGAGTGTCATCAAAGTGTCAATACGGACGGGTATTGAAAAAGGTTCAGACACGGACGGGTGTTGAAGAAAACACGGACGAGTGTATGACGGAAAAATTCGAGGGAATAAACCAAAGGACCACCTGGACGAAGGGGCAAAAATGAAATCAAGGATAAACAATCCTGGCAGAACACTCTGCCGGGGAACTGTCAAAATGCTTAACCCAACACCTGTGGAGTAAAGATATCTTCTTGAAATTCGGCTTTCCTGACGAAGGAAAACTCAAACCTGGCTTATGCTTCAGATGCACATGTTTGAATTTTGCCGTAATGCTCCACACGAAGTGGAAATGCTACGCATTTGGGAGGATGTCATGCAAAACAAATGCTTATGCAACGCAAAAGAGGCGCCTCAACAAAATAAATGCTGAAGACCAGAAGCAACTCCGCTGGGGATGGCAAACTAAATTGCCACTGAAACCAAGGAAATCCTGTTGAGGAAAACTTCAACCTGCTAGGGAAGATCACAAACACCAATTCTGCCAGAGATGGATGAAATTCTGAGAGAATACCCACTCCGTTGGGGAATATCAAGATCAACAACTCTGTTGGAGATGGATGAAGCTCCGAGAGAATACCCATTCAGCTGGGGAGGGAGATGAATACTGAAGATGGAAATTCCACCGCTGGGGATGACCAAACACTTCAGAACCTGGCTTCGGCGCCTGCCAAAAATGATTGGCCTTAAGACCTGCTGGGGATACCACTCACCACCAGACTCTGCTTGGGGAAATGAGCTTAATCTACTACTAGGGAAGTAACTTTACCCTCACCCTGCTGGGTATTAGATCAAACCATTGTCGCCGAGACTATATTTTCTGACCAACTGAGGAAAGTAGACACCAGGACCCTGTGGGGATAATAACATCTTCGTCCACAAACTTCCTGCGGGAGGTACGGCAACACTCACCTTAAAGCCATCAACTACTGAACGCTGGCTGGGTGATAGTAATCCGAATACAACTTCGGCTGGGTATACAATCCTCTGTGTTCTGCTGAGAAGGACGATCCTCAACGACTCCACTTTGGAGATAAAGTAATTGTCAACATCCACCCTTCTAGGGGATAACACATGCTTCCTGACTAGCTGGGGAAAAACAAATGCCCCATACTCTGTGGGGAGACAACACCTGCTGAGGAAAGATGAGCCAAATCATAATTCTGGGCGGGGAAGAACCTCTTATATCCTGCTAAGGAGGACGATCCTTAACGACTCCGCTTAGGGAATTATTTCTTTATACTCTGGTTGAGGAAGACGACCCTCGATACTCTGATGGGGAAGAGTAATAAACTGCTGAGGACGATCAGACTTTAAAGTTGGGGAGAGCTCTACTCTTCTGGGGAAAACAGCAAACTGCTGAGGACTATCAGACTTCAAAAAATGGAGAGAGCATCTCTACTGGGGAGGCACCAATGAAAATTGGAATTTGAATTACTTGAGATGACTAGATCTGACCGTTGAGGGAGAGAGCACTCTGATTCCTCATCGTCTTCTTGACGATATTCTATCATCTTACCTTGCTGAGAGTGAGGATTCCATCTGTACTACTGGAGATAAGAAACCTTCATAACAGCCCTTTTCGAACATAGGACAGTTTTTTGCTTGAGGAAGAATAACAATCCCCACACTTTGCTGGAAAAAAGATACCCTCTGGCTCTTTACTGCAGGGAAAAGACTCCAAAAGTCCCACACTGGGAGCAACTCAGTGCTGATTGTCAAGACCGAAACACAGTTCCTTTAACTCTCCACCTTGCCCCAGACCACAGGGTCTACTTAAAGCAATCATCTTAAGAGGATTTTACAGAAAACCTGGCGTTCAACAATGCCCCAGGGTTTTCGAACTCTTAGAGATGTATCCGGTCTAAACATAACTGTCCCATACTTCATGATTCATGAAATAAACCAACTCGAGAGGGCTCGTAATGACCTGAAATGTTCTGCCACAGTATTCTGAACCTTGCAGGGGTGTTATTGATTGACTGTGTTCTGAAGGGAAAAAAAATTCTCGCAAACCTTGAAGTGACTTACCCCAGTACAAACCTTGCAGTACATTTGTCTCTGACCGACTAGTCTTCGAGAGATTTATCGAATCTCGACGTGATTGCCCCAGTTTACATGCTTGGAGAGAGATTTATCGGATCTCGACATAATTGCCCCAGTTCGAAGAAATTTTCTCAACATTAATGCCCCATGGTTGATTGTACTCTGAAAAGACCTTCTCAACTTGAATGCCCCAGCTTGGCTACATTTTGAAGAGATTTCCCGGTGTGATTGTCCCAGATTGGTTACATCTCAACACAAATGGCTGGGAACGCCTTTTTCCCACATAATCTTTCAGCGACATGTCTTTTGGAGTTTCAGGCACCCCAACTTGGCCAGTTTAAACTTCTCGACTGATGTTCATCGTGTAAGCTTCTTTGATGTTAAACAAATGTATGCAAGCAGAAAATATTTATTCTGAGAATGATTATTCAAATGCAACACATATGTTAATCTTGAAGTCCTTATTGAAAATATGTCATACAACCGAGTTGCGACACTTATTTTTGAAAGGAAAGCAATACGCACATGCAACACCAACAAAAATCTTATTAGAAGAACTCATGGGAGTCAGGAACTCTATCTCGTTGAAGTACGCCTTCAGACTAAACCCTGTTTCAATTAGGACTTTTAAGGGTTATAGCGTGGCTTGGTTCACGGTTTTAGAAAAGAGGATTTATGGCTCAAAATTTATTGGTACCCACCCACTCTTTATGATATTCTCTAGTCCTATGTTCAGCTAATTTGACACAAGCACTCGTCTCGCAAAAGGTTTTATGATCATTAAAGAACCCGTGCAATTGATGATTCGAGACCTGACGAGGTTTTGGAGCAACAGTCACCCCTTTTGTCTTTTGTGTCTGTAGTCACACGACTTTGTTCTGCTCAAGGATTTTTCCTTTTGAACATTCCTTTTTTCCTTTTTCGCTTCTTTATTTCCCTTATTTTTCCTGGACTGATTCTTTTCTTTTTTCGATTTTGAAGTCCAGCGGGATACCTTACCTTTTGCCTAAGTCACTTGCTTTCAAGTTTTTGACTTAGCAGGCTTTTCTTTCTTTTCTTTTTTTTTTGAACAAGTCGTGTGACTCCGGTTGTCTGACTTGTTTGAAAGGGTTGTGACTGCCTCACTCCTTGATTGTTGATGGATAGCTATTGTGGTTTCACACCTCTTAACCTCTTGACGGTGGAATAGAAGGTAATGGATCCTCAGATGTACACTTCTTATGAAAGTTGAACACTTGGTCAAACTAACTGACGCCTACCCTGCCCCTGGGTTAAAATTGAGGGTTTTTCGTTTTCAGAAAAAACTCCTACTACTAGGCTCAAAGGGGTTGACAAAGGTCTATCTCCTTATCTCTCCAGTGTTTGTGAATTGGAAACAATGCATGTACATCCTTAACAGGGTTTTATCCAAAAGCGTACCATTAGAAACCTGCGTTCTTATTTCGTCATCCTCCCTCCAAGAGTCTAGACAAGAAAGGTTGGTATCGCAGTGCGTATAAACATTAAAATGAGTAAACACGAATGGAACTCTTCAAGAAAAACATACTTATTGCATTATGATTGTCATTCAGAAACAAACGAGTTCTTACATGCAAGCAATGTTTAAATAAACAAATGAAAGCTACATATGAAAATGCAATAAAGGAAGCTGATGATTGCCCCTGTTGAGGAGACTTGACTCCGTCTGGACTTATTGCTTCCGATGACGCTCTTGCAATCTGGTGGTTACTCTGACAAAGAAGCTTCAATCCAAAGGGGTACCATCTGGCGTGATGACCTTCGAGTCGATCAAGTCTTGCACCTGGTGCTGGAATACATTACAGTCGTCAATTGTATGCCCAAACGTTCCCGAGTGGAACTCACAGCTAGCGTTCATGTTAAAGTCCGGAGGAATAGGGTACGGCACTGGCACGACATTCCTTAGCTGGATCAGAGAGTTCTTGAGCAGACGAGCAAACAGCTAACTATAAGGGATAGGAATAGGATCAAATATCCTCTTGGGCCCTCTTGGTCTGAACTGCCTCTGCTGCTGATGATTCTGCTGCTGCTGCTGATTCAGGCGCCCAACCTGCGATTGCACTTTCCTTTCCACCTTTGGCTGAGGCACCAACAAAGGTTGTTGACGTAGAGCTTCTGTAGCAAAAGGTTGTGGAGAAGGCCCATGACATGAGGTGGATCCTTTGGAAAAGGAAAGAGTCCCTACTTCTTTTGCAACACTTGGGGTAAAATCACCTTGTATGCTCACGCCCCTCGGCGTGAATTCAATTTCCCTCGAATCGACCAGATCCTGAACGGCATGCTAAAAGGCCTTACAATTTTCCACATTATGCCCTGGCGCACCAGAGTGGAAGTCACAATGGGCTCTTGCATCATAACCCGGTGGAGGAATACCAGTAAGAGGAGCCAAAGTCCTTTTTTGTACCATTTGCAACTGAAGAAGATGTTGTAATAGTTGAGAATATGGCACTGGTGGAGTCTCAAGATGCCTATTCTGCTTAGGCCTTGGCTGATTCTGGCGAGGGGCCTGATTTGGCCGTTGAGATACAGCCGGGACGGCTACAGTGGCAACCTGCTCACTCTTTGGGAGGGATTCCTTAAACAACGGAGGAGAGACAATTCCGGCCGCAACTTCCGGCATGAGAGTATTATCTTTGCTTAGCACACCTCTCACGACCTCCATAACCAGACTCATCTGAGTCTTCAGTTGGTTGACCTCCTCTCTCAGCATCTTCTGTTCTTGGGACATGACCAACATATCTTCCCCAAATTGCCTCATCTGGCCTCGCATTTCCCTCAACTCAGCTTGAATTTGCTCCATGATCAACTCTTGAATGGTCTGAGGAGTTAAGTCTGAAATCCTGAAGAAAACCAGATCAAAACAAGAATAACCAGCCTTGAACACCTGTTATGCAAAATGAGATGATTATGCAAATGCAAATGCCATGTCCAAATATTTCCAAGGAATCATTTTGTTTTAATTCAAGAATTTTCCGAAGAACCACAAGGAATAAATGGAAATGCTCAACAGTGAGCCTCAACAATGATATCCTTGGAAATACCAGAACATGTATGCAAGGATGATGATGCATATGCAACGGACATGGGATCAAGGTATCCACACAAACTGGCTGCACTGTGCTGACTGAATAGGCTCAAAGGCCTGCTCTGAAGAGAAATACCAGAATACCGGATAATCAGAATACCAGAATACCAGCATATCGGCAAAATCAGAATACCCGGCTGACAAGTTTGCACTGATAAGAGAAAGAGAATACCAGGTAGGATGAAAGTCAAGGTTACCTGCAAACCTGTAAACAACCCGCCCCTCTCACATGTGGGTGCTAAGATCCTCAGTATCCCGGGCTCTCAGGTCGAGAAATGATGATACGTTCACCATTTCTGGTTTGGCATCATCACCAATCGAGGAGGCCTCAACTGATTCTCCAAAAATGAAAGATCCTCAGCTTCAGAGGTTTGAGAAGCAATAGCACATTCAGCCCAAAGGATACAATGCTACCGCCAATCAAAGAGGTCGTCCGTTGATTCACTTTCAAAAAAGAAGGATCCTATGGCAAGTTCCCAGCATTGGGTCCTCGGATCGAGAGTGTGCAATGGGTTTGCCACAGAATGTGGGCTGCCACTGTCACCTCCCAGGAGGAGTGCCGCAACTGAGTCCTCGGGAATGGTCATCAGAGTCGACAATTCCTCTAGAGAATAACTACTGGCCTGTATCAACATACAGTAGCAGAAAACTCCGAATAGAACCTCGTCTGATTGTAGGGATCGTGATCACCCGCACGTGGCCAACACCACGGGAGCGTCACGCCTGCCCACGCTAAAACCTAGGTGTATGCTCGAGCCTGGGTATTGGGCTCATCTCTCAGAACATCCCAACCCGCTAAACAGAAAAACACAGCCAGCACAGCACAATAATATCCAGTATGACAGTAATAAAATGCAATGCAATGCAATAAAAAGCTGTAAATACAGTAAAGCAAATAAGACAGTAAATACAGTAATATACAACAAAACAAAGCACCACAAAAAACACCCAATGAAATAAAACAGACAAGCCCTAGGATCGACTCGCTAAAGGGGAAGAACCAGCATAGGTCAACCAGAGTCCCCAGCAGAGTCGCCAACTGTCGCTCCAGAAAAGATTCGCATTCATCGGTACAAACGCGAGAGTGGCGCAAAAGACACAGAGTCGCCAGCAAAGTGTATTTATCCCAAGATAGGGAAAGGAAAAACTGCATAAACCTGAAGAAGGGAAATAGCATGGTCTCACGACCAAGAGAAACGGGTACGGGAGTCGGTTACGCGAAGGGAATGTGTTAGCACCCAGCACGTCCATAGTACTCGACGGGATCCACGCTTGCTGTCTGCATCAAAGGGTGTCGTCGTCTGGAACTCCACTGCTACTGGACCGGCGAAGAAACGAGAACGGAAAGAACGGAGAAACGAAGAAGAAAAGAAAAAAAAGTGACTCGATAGGACGATATCGTTGTCCTAGGCCTACGTACTCCCTCAGTGCAATGGGAAAGTCAGAGTCAACGTAGTTCGGACGAGAACTATGAGGGAAGGTTACTCGCCAAGACAATCGCTGTCTTGTGCCTACGTATCCTTAATCGGACGAGAGAGAGGAATCAGAGTTGACGTAGTTCGTGGGTACGACCACGGATGGGTAAGTGTTTTTTTACGTGAGCGACGAGCTCTTTTCTGAAAATGAAGTTTGAAACCCAACAATCCCGAAGGATAAAAAGATTTGAATTTGTTTGGTGTTTTTTAGACAGAAGTGTCTTTTAAGTTGTTTCGCAACTTGCATTGAACCCAAGTCTTGAATATAGGAACGAATACTTCGCGCGTCGTCCCCAACAGGACGTACACTAGGTATCCTAGAAGAATGAGAGGAAGCCCCTCAATCCCCACTTCCCATATAGAAGGCTCAAGCGCAATACACGTTAACTTTTATTATGTGTCTTGAAGAAGTTTTGAGATGAGAAGAGAGACGACACAAAGGAAACTCTAAAGGGAAACTAAGAGTCCTAATGTTATCATGCATGGATGTCCTATGGTTAGTGAGGTTTAGGAGGGACGACTACCTAAAACCTAATGCTAATCCTACTCCAAGCTTAATCAAAAATTAAGTTGGACTAGGTAGCTCTAAAGGGAAAGGAATCCAAGACTTAAACAAGTCTTGAGATTCAAGGGAAGAGAAAGAGTGAAAGAGAAGAAGAAGAAGAAAGAGGAGGATAAGATGAGAAACCAAAGAGGGCAGCAAGCACATCATACTTATCACATCCAAATCATAACATAAAACATGCTTCAAAGATCATACAAACACATCTCAAGTATACAAATGAAAGCACACAAGAAAGAATGCAAGTAAACTTGCATAAGAAGTGCAAATAAACACCAATGAGCACCACACCAAAGTAATATGAGCAAGGTAAGATGAAAGTGAAACCAAGTCAGAACTTAAGACATCTCATGATCAATCAACTCAAGAATACAAAAGTATTTCATATCATGATGCATTATGAGCCAAAGAAGCAACAAACAATTGATAATGATATGCATCATATAAACCAAACAATGATGATCAAGTGAGATGAAAACCAAGCAATGAACTCAAGGGGCAGTAGCATATTCATTAACAACATACCAAAGACAAACTTAAGTCATACAAGATGAATCCTTAAGCAACACATTCAAAACATGCATCAAAGCTAATCAAAACATCCACAAAACTCAAGTCAAAATAACATCAACTTGGAAAATCAAGAACAAATTGGAAAATGATCAAATGAGGATGATTCCAAAGCCACAAGTAATCTCAAACAGAACATGATCATACCATAAAAACATTTCAAGCATCAATCAATCACAAGTAAACAAATGCACTCAAACTAGGTCAAGTGTCTAAGCATGCCTCAACCAAATTCAAACCACAAGTGAAAATCAACCAAAAAAAGAAAAGTGGTCCAATAAATTCCCAAAAAATAATCAAAGGAAATTTTAAACATCCAATTAACAAGTGAAAAAGAATCGGAACAGAACTAAATCAATAGCATGTTCAAAAGAGCTTCACAAGATAAGGTATGCAAGTGATCGTGTATGAATCGAGGAGCATAAAAAATCACATGAAAAACAATCAAAGGTGATCACCAAGGCAGAAAGATAACAGTCAAACATTTCTCATCCACATGTCAAGACAATGAAAAAAAATCGGCTCAAAAAGGCATGGCAAAGTCATCCAACATGAGTATTAATCACAAGGGCTAACATGAAAGACACTTTGGAAAGGAAAATCTGAATTAATTATTAAAACGAATAGAAAATAAAAATAAAATTCATAGAAAATTAAATAAGACATTAAAATACGTTCATGAATTTTTTTGGAATTTTTTGATAAAATAAAGTATTTTTAAAAATTAAAAAAATGTAACGAAAATAAAAGAAAATAAAAATTGATTTAAATGGAGGGTGTAAACAGTAAGGAAATGTGTTGGAAAATAAAACAGGCCCAGGGGAGGGAGGTGCGCATAGCAAGGCCCAAAGGAAAGGAGCCCACTAGCGAAGTCAAATGGAGCAAAGAAATGGTCAATATCAGAATAAAATCCAGCCACACGATCCAGTTAAATGAAAACACACGGCCAGGATTAAAAGGGAGCACCACACTCCACCTAGTCACACGCACACACAATCACGTAGTGCATACCATGAACCAGCCATGTGCCATGCACATGCTTCATTAATGTGTTGGCATCATCATCACCACATGATCAAAAATAAAACAAAAACAAAGGCCACGATGATAGGATGCACGACAGTAAGAATGGAAGTGCACACACGCAATCATAAATTAAAAACATAAAAAAACAAGACAAGTGGCGCAAGGAGATGCGTTGGATTTGGAAATGAATGGCCACGATTGCTTCTTCTTCCCTTGGTCTCCTCGCCGGACTGGTTCTCCGGCAGCCGCCGGAGCTAGGGCTCCGGCCACCCTCTCCGGTGAGCTGTCGTCTAAAATTTTCCAGAAAATGCGTATGGGTACACTATCTTGACCAGAAAAACGAGAGGATCTCAAATATGCAGTCCGTTTTAACAAACAATCAACCAATAAGGAGAATCGAGCAAAAACATAAATAGATCTAAAACTTTAAATCAACATATCTCACAAACCACACGTCCAAACTTCAAATAAAATATATCAGCATGCTCAAGGGAGTTCACAGATCATTATGCATATCAAAAATTCAAGTTCTGCGAGTATGAAAAATTCACCAACCTGAACCTTGTAGAACTTGAAATCCTCCAAGAAATCCTTCCAAATACTGCATATCCACTCCTTGGAACCTCTAGATGCAAAATAAATGCAACTAGAGCTTGAAATCGTGCTAGATCTTGAGATTTAAGTTTGAACCCTCTTGAATGGCACTTGATGAAATCTTCAGTATGGGCTCAAAACGACAGTGGATTCTTGCTCTATTCTCTTCACTGATCAAGAATGTGAAGAGAAAACTCAGAGAAGCTCCAAGAAGAATGAGATTCAATGAGAGGAAGTGTGAGAGCAAAAAACCACAAGTGTGCAAATGAGAGATTCTACCCTAGTTGTGAGAGCATGAGTAAGCATATATACCCTTCATTAGTTCACTGATTAGGATTAGGAAGTGATTAGAACTCTTGTTAATAAGATTTGGGTGAAATTGCAAAAATGCATTTTACACCACCACCACCAATTTACACGTGAGAGATCCCTTGCACCAATACAATTCACCTCCAAATTACTCATGTATCATTTCTGAATTGATTTTGGGCCTTGTACTTTCTTGGTTTGCAAGTTTTGAATTAATTTGGCATTTTTGCACTTTGTGAGAATAATGAGAAAAATGGCATGGCATGAATTGATTCAAAGGCCATAAATGATCTTCTTGACTTGTATTTTGATATTATAATGTGACATGAAGCAATTGGGAACATTACAAGTCCATTTGTGCAAAAATGCAAAAGGTGGAAAATTTGACTTATAAGGAATCCATGAAAAGCACCTTGCATTGTTTTGGCCATAACTAGAGTTTCACAAATGATATGAAAATGGTCTAGTACTTTTTGGAAATGGGAGAGAAATATCTTCAACTTTCATGTTGGATGAAAATTTAATTGGAGCTTCCTTGGTGATGAAAAGTCAAGTTGAATGCGGTGGAAAAATTGCCAAAAATGGAAAGTTTCAATTATGGGTCATTTTCCAAATTTAGTAACTTTTGCACAACCTCTTGATTCTTGATGAATGGCATGAAACTTTGACAATCGAAGACCATATGAGGATGTGAAACCTTGAAAACCATGAAAATAACCTCAGAATTCCACAGTTGACTTTCTCCTTTACAGTTGACTTTTGCTTAGTTCACAAGCAACTGATCCACTGGACATCCTTCACCATGAATCAATAACCAAACCCTCATCCATGAACACTTGTGAGCATAAAGAACACCACAAGAACATGCTTGAACACACCAAGCCTTCCAAGAAGTCCCCTTGATCTTAAAAACCCTAATTGGTTCCCCTGATTAGGAGGGAAAAAATCACTTGAAATCCTTTGCCAATCTTGATCTTATGAAGATATAATGAACTCCATGAACCACCTTGAAGCTTGAGACTTGAGAATATGGACAAAGTACCTTGATCCCATGCCAAGAACCAATGTTATGCACAATGCAAATGCAAGAAATGAAAAGAAACATAAGCCAGTTAGCTAAAAACAAACAAGGCAAATTTTGGGGTGTTACAGCCATACAAACCACCTGTACCTTATCCTCAACGGCTAGCTAAATCCAAAAACGAAGGACAATTCAAAAAATTCATAGAGCTTCTAAAGAAAATGAATATAACCATACCCTTCACAGAAGCTATTACGCAGATGCCTTCGTATGCCAAATTTCTTAAAGAGATCCTATCAAACAAGAAAAAGCTAGAAGATAACGAAACCGTTATGCTCACTGATGAGTGTAGCGCTATACTTCAAAATAACATGCCTCCTAAACTAAAAGATCCAGGTAGTTTTTCCATACCTTGTGTAATCGGACAGTCTGTCATAGACAAAGCATTATGTGACTTAGGAGCCAGTGTTAGCCTAATGCCCTTATCCACATGTAAAAAGCTTGACTTAGGAGAACTGAGGCCAACGAAAATGTCTCTGCAACTAGCAGACCGTTCCGTTAAGTATCCAGTAGGTACGCTAGAAAATGTGCCAGTTTGCATAGGTCAGTTCTATATTCCGATAGATTTCGTGATAATGGACATTAAGGAAGATTCTAATATACCAATCATCTTAAGTAGACCGTTCTTAGCAACTGCTGGAGCTATAATAGATGTGAAGAAAGGAAAATTAACCTTCGAGGTAGGGGAAGAAAAAGTCGAATTCATCTTAGCCCAATTCCTAAAAGCCCCTGTTTTAGATGATTCATGCTGCTTTCTAGACGTTATCGACGAATGCGTCAGAGAAATAGAGAAGGAACCGACAAGGTACACGGAAGTACTAAAGATTCCAGCCCCTCCAATATTTGAAGATGATAACTGGCATGAGCCATATGAAAATAACAGTCTAAGATAATGCCTAGCACTCACACCCGATCCAATGCCTTGCCCTAAGAAACCATCTGTAGAACTTAAAACATTACCCAAGGATTTGAGATATGAATTCCTAGACACTAAACTTGAAAACCCGTAATAGTTAATGCCAATTTAGGACAAATAGAAACCAAGAAACTATTAGAAGTCTTAAGAAAATATCCCACAACTTTTGGTTACAACATCTCCGATCTAAAAGGGATAAGTCCCTCTATATGTATGCATCGCATCATGATGGAGGAAGATTGTAAGACATCTACAGAACATCAAAGAAGATTGAACCCTGTCCTAAGCGATGTAGTCAAGAGAGAAGTGCAAAAGCTATTGGAAGCAGGAATCATATACCCGATATCTGACAGTAACTGGGTCAGCCCAGTGCATGTCGTACCAAAGAAAGGTGGTGTTACGGTTGTAACTAACGAAAAAGGCGAGTCCATAGCAAAACGAACTCAAACTGGATGGAGGATGTGCATAGACTATAGGAAGCTGAATAAGGCTACTAGAAAAGATCATTTTCCTTTACCCTTCATAGACCAAATGCTTGAACGGCTAGCCAAACATTCAAATTTCAGTTACCTAGACGAATACTCAGGATTTTTCCAAATACCCATTCATCCTGATGACCAAGAGAAGACCACATTTACCTGCCCCTATGGCACATTTGCCTATCGATGAATGTCGTTCGGACTGTGTAATTCTCCCGCAACCTTTCAGAGATGCATGATGTCGATCTTTGCAGATTTCATAGACGACATAATGGAAGTATTCATGGACAATTTCTCTGTGTGTGGGGGAAGTTTCGAACACTATCTGTTAAACCTTGAGATGGTACTTGAACGATGCGTCAAAGTGAACCTTGTGTTAAATTGGGAGAAATGCCATTTCATGGTGCGACAAGGTATAATTCTTGGACATGTAGTATCCGATAGAGGTATTGAAGTAGACAAAGCAAAGATAGAAATCATAGAAAACCTTCAACCACCAAAAACAGTTAGAGAAGTACGAAGCTTTTTGGGACATGCCGTTTTTTACCAACGATTCATTAAAGACTTCTCTAAGATCACAAAACCTCTGACTGGACTATTAATGAAAGAAGTTGAATTCATATTCGATGAAGAATGCTTGAAAGCATTTGAACTTCTGAAGAATGCTCTTATTACCGCACCAATTATGCAACCACCCGATTGGAGTTTACCATTTGAAATAATGTGTGACGCTAGCGACTATGCTGTAGGCGCTGTCATAGGACAAAGAAAGGATAAAAAGCTTCATGCTATTTACTATGCTAGTAGAACCTTGGACAACGTACAGATGAACTATGCAACCACAGAAAAGGAACTCCTGGCTATTGTATTCGCCTTAGATAAATTTCGTTGCTATCTAGTAGGAGCGAAAATCATTGTCTATACCGATCACGCCACGATTAGGTACTTGTTGACTAAGAAGGATGCCAAACCAAGACTCTTGAGATGGATCTTGCTTTTGCAAGAATTCGATTTGGAAATTAAAGATAAGAAGGGTACATAAAATGTGGTAGCAGATCATCTCTCTAGGATTGAGGATCTAAAGCCCGAAGAAGTGCCTATAAACGATGCATTCCCTTACGACAGACTAGTAGCCCAGTTGGAAAGCGAAAGCGAGACTGTAGACTATTCCTTGTTATTTAATGATGCAGAAACAAATGAAGTAGTATAAGCAGTATATACTAAAACCACATTGCCATGGCTTGCTGACTTTGTTAACTACCTAGCAGCCAAGGTACTTCCACCAGATCTAACATACCAACAGAAGAAGAAGTTCATCCATGATCTTAAACAATATTATTGGGATGAACCCCTACTATTTAAAAGAGGCGCCGATGGAATATTTCGTCGATGTGTCCCTGAATCGAAAGTAGCGGATATCATATCCCAATGCCATGCTGCACCATATGGAGGACATGCGAGTACATCAAAGACATGCGCGAAGATATTAAAATCTGGCCTCTTTTGGCCAAACCTTTGGAAGGATGTCCACATCTCTGTTATGAAGTGCGACCGGTGTCAACGCACTAGGAACATTTCTAGATGCGATGAGATGCCGCAAAAGGGAATTTTAGAAGTTGAAGTCTTTAACGTATGGGCTATTGATTTCATGGGACATTTTCCATCTTTTTTTGGAAACAAATACATACTTGTCACAGTTGATTATGTATCAAAGTGGATTGAGGCGATAGCTTCTCCTACAAACGATGCACGAGTGGTGGTAAAACTTTTCAAGAACATAATCTTTCCCAGATTCGGTGTACCAAGGATTGTCATTAGTGATGACGGTTCCCATTTCATTTCGAATGTTTTCGGGAAGCTATTGCTTAAATACGAAGTACGACACCGAGTAGCAACACCCTATCACCCTCAAACTAGTGGACAAGTAGAGGTGTCAAAGAGGGAGATCAAACAAATTTTAGAGAAAAACGTTGCAACCTCTAGGAAGGATTGGTCTACTAAACTTCATGAAGCTCTGTGGGCTTATAGAACAGCCTACAAGACCCCTATAAGAACCACACCATATAAACTGGTTTATGGAAAATCATGCCATCTGCCTGTAGAACTTGAGCATAAAGCTTATTGAGCCATTAAGACTCTGAATATGAACTATAAGGTAGCAGTCGAGAAAAGGATTCTGGATATCCATGAACTAGAGGAACTAAGACTAGATGCTTATGAAAATGCCCGAATATATAAAGAAAGAACCAAGAAATGGCATGACAAAAGGATACCTAAGAAGGAGTTTAACGAAGGGGATATAGTTCTTCTCTTTAACTCTAGACTTAAACTCTTTCCTGGAAAGTTACGTTCTAGATGGTCTGGTCCTTTCGAGGTTACAAAAGTCCTGCAAAGTGGAGCAGTTGAAGTTAGAGGAAAGTCGGATGAGATGTTCATTGTGAACGGCCAAAGACTCAAGCACCACCACTTAGTAGAAAACAAGGAATTCTGCACAAATTACAAGTTGGAAGAGCTTCCCGCTCTTCCTAACAAATGATACCTTTTTCAGATCTAATGTCGAGCTTTCGACATTAAACAAAGTGCTCTGTGGGAGCTAAACCACGATTTTTAGTTCTTGTTATTTATTTTGTTAGTTTTAGGACATTGCATGCATGATTAGTATAGGATCTATCTCGTATGCATTACTATTTATTGCATTTCATAATTGTTACTGTTATTATTATTATTGTTATTATTACTATTTTTATCTTAATTGTACTAGCGCGTAATAATAGTATTATTTCCCTAATAGTGTATTATTTTTAATTTTCAGGATAACCTTCTCTAGGATACCTTTGACCTGTGACCATGCAGACATTCGAGAACCATACCGTTGTCTTCAGGAATGATGTCCAGAGACGTCGATTTGAGGCTTTGTCTCAAAGAGATTTGGGTCTGTCCATCTACCCTGATGACACTGTTATGCAAACCCTTAGTATCTGGG
This sequence comes from Lathyrus tuberosus, assembly GCA_022829125.1. Classification (NCBI taxonomy): domain Eukaryota; kingdom Viridiplantae; phylum Streptophyta; class Magnoliopsida; order Fabales; family Fabaceae; genus Lathyrus; species Lathyrus tuberosus. Next base: position 1,112,814 of record JALAZF010000896.1, read on the forward strand.
ACATCGTTGTCTACCTTCTGAGCTAAATAGGTTGGACTCACTTTGCCTTGGAAAAGAAATTCAACACCTACCATAACCTGACTTTGGAGTTCCCTAGCTCCCTTTACTATGATTCCACCTGTGGTTTTGGTTTTGGCCGTGGATTGGCTACTTTCAGGTTGTTTGGAGACAAATATAGGTTCACGCACCATGAGTTTGTTGACTTGTTGGGCTTTCCTAATGAGCCCGATGATGTGACCAAAACTCCAGCTGATGCCTTTACTAGCTATGATCTTCAACATTTATGGGGGACCATAGCTGGAAAGGGTAATGCCGAACCTGATGCTATGTTTTCTGAAAGCATCGACAATCCAGGATGGAGATATTTCCATAAGGTTCTTGCTCACACTTTCTTTGGCAAGGAAGAGAACATTACCTCTGTGTCTAGGGATGAGCTATATATCATGCTCTGTGCATCCCAAGGAAAACCTGTCAATGCTGCCCCATTTTTGCTTGCTAATTTCTGCCGTATTGCTCGTGATTCTTTTGAGCCGATCTTAATAGGTGGGTTGGTGACGATGATTGCTGATGCAATTGGAATGAGGTATCATCTGAATCGTATCTTTGCTTTCGGTGGCATTCGCCCAATGGACATTATCTTTTGTTTCAACCGAGGCATAATTGCAAATCTTGGCCCTGTTGATTTTGAGTTGCTTATCGATAATGTTGTAGTCCATACCTTTACCCTGCCTAACCATGAAAAGACCAGTGCGCACAACAAGGATAACTAGCTTTATAATTAGGAGGTCGCCAATGAGTTTTTTACTCTAGCTGACTCTCCTCAGGCTTATATGTCTGCCGCGGCCACTCAAGGTTCTGAGATTGATCCTATTATACCACCTATCAATGTAGCTGCTGCCATTAATGTCATCCAGTCTGAAGTGGATTCCTTCCGAGATGAGATTTCCTCTCTTCGAGTGGACTTCATTGGACTTATGGATGTTGTCCATGAGGAGTTGGACCATATGTTCCAAATTGTCTACTCCCTTAGGCAACATCATGGATGATCCATTAGCTGCACATATTTCCCTATTTTTCTTAGGATAGTTTGTTTACATGTATAGTGTTTACCTTTCTTGTATTGTTTGTACTGTCAATTTCCATTCCATTGTATACCGTCGAAATACCGACGAGTAAAATGTAATGCACTTCAGTTTCGTTTAATGCAAGTTTCTTTCTTTTAAATGTTTTATTTATGTGTTCTAAAGCCCTGTATAACTCGTTTTAATGTTTAGCATTTTATGCTTTGTCAAGAAAACAAGAAAAAACCCAAAAATATGTAACAATTATGCATTATGTTAGTGCCAAAACACAAAACCCGTGCCTGAAGCAAATGGAGGTCGCCATTATGCACAAGGCGCTCGTCGTTCAGTCCTGGAGACAGAACACGCTGTTTTAAATTTTAAAACACGTTTTGCCTCCTCATTTCCCCATTTAAATCATTCTTGCATGTTCCCTAGGCGCCCTAAACACCTCATAAACCTCTCATTATCCCACATTAACTTCTAACCATCCAAATTCTTCCTTTTAATCCCTATTTAAACACATTAAAACCACTCATTCCCAATCATCTCTCTCAAACCACTCTCCATTCTCTACCCATTTCAGAAACCATTCACTAACACCATCCTCCTAAGAAACAAATATGGAAGCTAACCAAGACATAGATTACATGGGCATTGAGTTCCCCGAAGGAGTGATCGGAGCCACCATGCACACAAACTTTCTTCAAAACTCGAAAAGACCAGTCTATGCGACAAGATATCCTGAACCGAAAACTCTTCGCACCTTGGGTCTTTTCGATAGTGCCTCATTGATGCTCAGGAACTTAGGTATGACTCGTTTATGTTCCATGTTTAATGCCTCTTCCGTTAGACTTACGTATGAATTTCTTAGTTCGGTCCGCTATGTCCATGATACCAACCGCACCACCGAAACCATCTATTTCAGAATGTTTAACATAGATTATTTGCTAACTCATGAGCAGATATCGGAATATTTTGGTTTTCCTACCGGTGAGGCTCATGCTACTCTAGCACCTCTAGACAGTGACTGGGAGGACGAAGCCTTCCAATTTTGGCATCGGATAACCAACTCTAGAACCACCAAATGGGAGGGCCTAAAGGCCACAACCATCCATAACCCCGCCATTCGTTACTTTCACCGTATCCTCGCCTCCACCATTTTTGGACGAGAGAACCCAGGGAACGTGAACTCAAAGGATCTATTCTTCATTCAATGTGCTCTTTTCCGAACCCCTGTGAATCCTACACCATTCCTCCTAGCCCATTTTATTAGTGTAGCGAATAGGACCAGCGGTTCCATCTGCATAGGCGGTATCATTACCGCCATTGCTTGCTCTTTAGACTTAGAGTCCGGCTTAGAAAACAACGATAGTATACCTTGTCTCTATGCTGACCTTGACTTTTGCCGTAATATACAACTTGTCAAAAGTTTACATGGTAACAAGTATCACATTATGGTCCGTACACATGAGTTCCGAGGTTTCTCTTTGCCAAATTCTGAGCGTATAAATGTGCGTCATAGCACTAATTGGCAATTTGATTTAGGAGCCCGAGATTTAGAAGCAGAGAGTGATGAGAGGCACTATCGTGAGGTCATGAGGCAACATTCTGAGTAGCCCCGCACTCATAGCCACACTACTGACATACCTGGATCTAGCACCCAAGCACACACCGCACCTTTTTCTGATTTTGCAGGTATTCGTTCATCGTTGGATGAAGTCTTGTCAGAGCTTAAGCAGCGCAGAGAGATGGAGGCTGAGCGTGATGTGCTGATGCATGATATGCAGAGGAGGGAGTATGAGTTTATGGAGAGAGCCCAGATGGATTTGAGAGATGTTGTCTCCGAGATGGTGGGATTGCGCAGAGAAGTGAACTGTATTGCAGACTGTGTCCAACATGTGCCTCAAGACAATCCAGCCATCAGGCAGGACAGACACCCTCGCGGAGGCCGTGGACGCCATCATTGACATATCTAGGTTCTATCGCTCTTTTTTTCGCCTTAGGCTAAGACATTGAGGACAATGTCTAGTTTAAGTGTGGGGGAGGAGCTGTTTATTGCTTTTATTTATTTTCTGTTATTTCCTGCTTTCTAGTTTTAGTTTGTTTCTTTTTGAGTCATATGTGCGTTTGAGTCAACTTTTACTTTACATTTTCGCATTGTTTGAAAACTCCCTTATTTTTACCCCAATTTAAAAAAATTTCCCGTTTGACTCAATGGCATGACATTATTAAGAGTAGGTTGTTTTACCCTTGTTTTAGGCTATGTATGCAGACTTGGGAAAGTTTTGTTAATATTGGTACCGTTCCTACACCTTAGAGTCCCTAAGTATGCGATATCGGTTTAGATACACATTATGTCGAGACCTTGTTCCTAGTTCTTTAGAAGTAGCCTCTTTATTAGTTTATTTCAGCAGTCAGCACCATCCTTGCGTATGAACTAAGTAATGAACCGATGCAAATATGTGTTGATCTAAGTTTTTTGATTATGTGATATTGCGAATGAAAGATCTGTTATAACTAAGTTATGTGGTCCTCACCCGGCCATTTAGCCCAAAGGCCCAGACTCTTGAAATTCGCCGAAAAAAAAAAGAAAAAAAAAAGAAAAAAAATTTGTGTTGAATAAGAGATCATAAAACACTAACAGGTTCATTTACCATGTAAACACGAGGGATAACGGGCTTAATGTGATTGCGCTCGAATGAAAGAGAGGTGAATAAGAACGAAGTCTTTAGGTCAAGTTATAATGTCATGATTTGAACTGGTATTGCATAGGAAGGAACTTTTTGTCTGCTTTTGTAGAATCGTGTCGTTACGATATCCTTATTTCCATTATTCAGTACCTATCTGTGTAGCTTTAGCCTAGCAACCTTGTGCTTTATCATTTTCGTCGTGCCTATGAGTCGAACATTGTTCTTACTGTTTTTACTTCATTGGGAGTTTGCTTGAGGACAAGCAAAAGTCTTAGTGTGGGGGAGTTTGATGACTCGATTTTGTATCGCACTTTTTGATTCATTTCGCGCATTTATACTTGTTATTTTATCGAGTCATTATCGTTTTAGTTGTTATTTACTTATGTTTTCGTCTGTTTTTACTTGACAGGTGTTGCATCGGCAATATAGAAGAAAAGATCGAAAAATGAGCTGAACATGGAAGAAAAACCAGCAAATAGTCAAGTTTTGGCCTCCTCAGAGCAATGGCGTTCGTCATGGCCTGAGGAAGGCGCTCATCGTGCCCAAAATGGAGGGAATCCACGTTTTGAAGACACGGCGCTCGCCATGATGCCTACGGCAGTCGCCGTTTGTGGCGGGAGCAGTTTTGCAGAGGCAGTTTGACAGTTTTGCTTGGTTTGAATTCAAATTCGTGCCAGGCCTTCTTGGAGCCATTTTTCCTCTATATATAGACCCTTATAGGTCTGCATTTGTATCCAAGAACCCCGGGAAGTGCTGCAAAAATTTTCCTAGCCCTACCCACCATATTTACTTTCCAAAGCAGTGATTACTCACACTGAGTGATTATTGCATTGTTGTACTCTTTACTTTGTTGTCGATTGTACGTTGGGATCATTATTATCATCAATAGAAGTTATTTCATTTTAGTTTATTTCAGGTCATTTATAATTCTGTTTTACTGCATTTGTTTGATTTACATCCTTGCAATTTACTTTGATTTCAAAAGATAAACAATAATTCTGAACTTTTGTTAAAAATCAAATCATTATGTATGTTCAAATTTACAGCATGTTTAATATGTTAACTTTAGAAATAAATATGCCTGAGTAATTTCATCGGAGTCCGTAGATTGAGGACCGTCGTTTCGACGGGACTCTGTAGAAACCATTGGTGTTTAACTTAATCGTTTTAAATTCTGGTTTTGGCGTCTAGTCTGAATTTAGGCAGTCTTGTCGTGAGAGCGAGGGGCTGGTTAACAACGTTTTGCCATGAGAGTGAGAAACGTACCAAGGCGTGTCTGATAGAACGAGAGTTTGAGGTAATCGCCGGATATAGACACCGAGCACTGAGCCTAAACACAGCGAGAGCGCTTTAGGCCTCATTTAGGATTTGTTGGTTTTCAAAGTGCACCTTTTTAATTACCGAGCGAGCGAGAGCAAAATCTGGGGGTCATCAAGTGTGGCTTGGTTAATACTGCGAGAGTGTGAGATCGAGTCTTTAAATCGGTATCTCCTTCAGAATAACTCTAAGACCTTTGTTAACACCCGAAATTTACGGAGTCCCTTAGGAGCGCGGGAATCATTCTTCAGTCTCGTGTTTATTGTTTGTTTTTAAATCCCGTTAGAACTTAGATTCTTTTACCGCCCAAATCAAGCCTTAGCTTTACACCGCAATAATTGATCACTCTAGGTTGATTATTAGTACCTGTGGGTTCGACAAACCTTTTTAAAACTACGCTATAAGCTGTATACTTGCAGTAGTAATCCGACCAATACGCAAAGTCGCGATCAGTCAGTATTTCAAACTGAAACTGACCATTCAAACTGAGACTGACCATTCAAAGACTAAACATTCAAAAGAGGCAAAAGTCAAATATAAAACCTAAACTAGCAAGCAATGCATCTTCCAATCCAATTTTTGACAGAGTCAAAAGTGATTCTAGAGATTGCAAATTGATTTTGGTATTTTCAGTACTTAATGCAGCTGTTCTTGTCCCGTATCCGGTTGAATATAGATCTCCGTAACCACAAGCTCCTTCTACATCACACACATCATAAAAATTCAATCATATAGCAAAAATCTCAGAGTCATTAAAACTAATCAGGCTACATAAAGTCTCTCAGAAACCTAATCAGACATTAAAACTAATCCACATCTTACCTTAACAAACTGTATTAACATTCAACACTACGGAGTCATTATAGCAAACATCTTAAGGTCCTACTAAAAAGAGGTAAACAAAATCAAACCTAGATGAGAAAACACATGGATCATAAGTAGTAAAATCAAGATCAAATTTAGGGTAACTCAATAAGCTGAAAAGCAACAATACCGTGAAGAAGGAGCTTCTGAGTGGTCTCATTGGAATCCATAGAACATTCCTTAAGCATTGCATAGGTATCTTCATCACTATGATAACCTGTGATCTCCTTAATATTCTGGATCGTCTTCTTCACACTGTTTGGAATTGAAGCCCTAAACCCACTACCACTCATCTTAGAAACAAGAAAGTCGCAAACTTTGGAAGAAAGACGCAAACCCAGTTGACTAATTTGTATGGAGACGGTGTGTGTGAAGAAGAGAGAAGATAATTAGGCTTCTGACGTGGCTTTGTTTAAAAAAAATTATTTTACAACATTTCTGACCTGGCAAAGCAATAATACACGCATGGCATGCCACATAAGCCACCGTTAGTTTCAACTAACAGGGGGGACTAAGTTTGGGGACGGAAAACTTTATGAGGACCATTGTTTAAAGGAAAATTTTTGAGGGACCAAACTTGAAAGTTGGGATATTTGTAGGGACTAAAAGCTTATTTAGAAAATTTTACTCAAATAACCAACTTTTTCAAATAAATACTCAATCTAACCCACTTTTCCACCTATTTCTCAAACTAACCCACTTTCAAAAAAATAAAAAATCAATAAAGAGGAGTCGCCAATCTAATTGGAGACAGTGTACAAACACATAAGAGCAGTCGCCAATCCAATTGGCGATAATGTACATTCTCTCTCCTCTATGTTTGTACAGTGTCGCCAATTGGATTGGAGACTGCTCTGATGTGTTTGTACATTGTCGCCAAGTGGATTGGCGACTCCTCTTTGTTGAATTTTTATTTTTGTAAAAGTGGGTTAGTTTGGGAAATAGGTGGAAAAGTGGGTTAGTTTGGGTATTTATTTGAAAAAGTTGGTTATTTGAGTAAAAGATTCACTTATTTAACCCTAAATCAAATTACTTTTAAAAATACATTTTAATAAAATAGATTTTTATGTAAGTTAATTATTCATACGACACTTTTGAAAAGGTAAAAGTCAGAATTGAAAATTAATTTATGATAGTTAGATTTAAACTTTATTGTTTTTTACCAAACCAAACTCGGGTCTTGCAAAATTTATCTTGGTTGAATATATTTGTATCTCTAATTATTAATTATTGAATTAATTTTGAGTAAATTAATCATGTAAAATTGAATTTGGTTAAATTTAAATTGGCTTAATTGTAATTTTGATTCTCATATTTTACTTTTTTTTTTTTGGTTTTGATCCCCCATTTTAAATACCACGATTTTGTTCCCTTTTATAAGTTTTTATGTTGAATTTTAGTCCTTAAAAAAGAGAACAAAATCGTAGTTTTAAAAATGGGAGGACCGAAGCCCAAAAAAAAAAAAAAATAGGGGGACCAAAATTGCAATTAAGCCATTTAAATTAAAAGTGAAGTTATTCGTGCATGAGTTTTGAGTTTTTTTATTTATTTATGACACTACAAGTTGCTTTCAATTGGACGGTTTCTAATCAGTATACTGTTTTTCTTCGTTAGGATCTCTTTCATAGACTTAACACATGTGGACATTTGCTCCAAGGCTTCAGAGAAGAGTATGTTTATCTGCAGTCTTTTGAAAGTCTCTAAAACCCTTAATACTACCTTGTCTTATCGTTCTTGGTTGGAGCCTGGGGATAAGACAAATTTTTAACAGGTGAATTCTTCAGTTTTTCCTCTCTTGTTTTTTGACCTTTTGTCTTTGCCTCTTCACTTACGTTATTCTCTAACCCTTTTTCTTTTTCATCACATGTATTTTGTCCTTCAATTTCTTTCTCATCTTTTTTTTTCTCTTGGCTTTCTTTGCCATAACAATAATTTTTTTAGGTTTAAAATTTTCATTCACCTTACCGCATATATTTATGGATGTATTGTAGTGCTCCTTTTGGTTGGTTTGAGTGTTGATGCTCTCTTTTGTTGATCAAATAGTTATTTGGTTGTCTGACCAATTCGAGTCTCTAGATGTTGTTAGACATGTGACTTCATACACAAGAGAAGGGGGGGGGGGGGTTGAATTGTGGAGGTGTGAAAAAAATTGGTTTAAAAAAATCATTTACAAAATTACATTTTGAAAAGATTTTATAAAAACGTTTGAAAAGTATGCCCAAAAAATTCAAAGTAAAGAAAATTACTAAAAGTTAAAGAGATAAGGGAAGAGAAATAAAACCGGAGAATTATACAGGTTCGGCCAAAAAGATCTAATCATGTCTCAATGAATTAATTTTGAGAGTAGACAGTAGTCTTGAGAGCTTTTAGAAGGCTATGCTCACGAACTCCCTTATACAAGGAAATGAATTTTTCAGAATAACTTCTAACCAAACAACGAACAAGGCTTGAATCAGTTAGTCTCCAAACCAAACAAATATTTTGCACAAGCTTATCTCAAAGTAAGACAGAGTTTTGAGTTAACTATCGTCCAGACCGACCCAAGTTTTACACATGTTGGCCATGAACCAAACTGACATTTTTATTAAGCTGATCTCCGACTTACAAAGCTTTTATACCAGGAAAAACTCAAAAATCAATAGAGATTTTACACAGGCTGATCTCGAACAGATAGAGCTTTTAACCAGGATGAGCTCAAGAACCATTGTGTATATTTTTACTGGATGATCTACATAAACTAAAAAGGAGCCTTTTCTTCAATGGATAAACTCACGAACCAGACCAAGACTTCCTAAGTTGATCCCTAAAAATATAAGAGATTTTTCATTGGTTTAACTCGCAACCAAAATATCGACTTCTTATGGAAGAATTATTTAGTGAAGAAAAAAATTCACTCTTGGTAAATTTAAAATTTTTCCCTCGCCTAGAACATTATTCCTCACTAGAATCAGAAACACTTTCAAAACACTATGGCTAAAATATGTGAGAAAATATTAAAGATTTATAGAGGTAATGAGAGAAATGAAAAGTGAGACTTTTCAAGTTTTCTAGATGTGAAAAAGTGAGAGAGAAACTCCCTATTTATATGCCAAGACGTGTTATAAATTTGGAAACAACCATGGGCCAAATGAATGCTCTAATTGATTAGGTACTTCAAATAATCGATTGTTGTGGCCCGAAATGATTTTTTTGATATAGAGTTATTACCAATCATTAAGAGACTATAACAATCGATTATAGACTCAATTAGGTATCATCTAATCAATTAGGTAAAGTATCTAATCAATTAGACATATACAAAAAGCCACCTAATCAATTGAACATTCCTTTAATCAACTGGCTAGGCCTCAAAATTTTTTTTTGTTTATTTAACTTAAAAAATGTGAGGCTTCTCAAAGTTTTTAGTGTGTGTGTGATTTAGCCATAATATTTTCATAAATTCCCTTGTGTCTTTACAATACACTGATCACTCAGACGAACATCATCAAGTGAGCTTTTATACTTTCTCTCTTTCATACTTTGAAGTTTCAAGTCTTGGATTCATTATCTTTGACTTTAGTATCACACAAGATTCTTGAAACTTATTGATGAGTATTGAGATATCTCTATATTGATTACCATCATTTGAGAGTTTGATAGGTTAAACCACCGATGATACTTGAAACCTTAGTCTTCGTCTGGAAATCATTGAACTACATTGTTGCCTTTAAACAAATGTCTAACTTGATTCAGGAGGATAGCTTGATCAACCATCTTGTGCATCTTTTACCACTGGAGCTACCTTCAGTAGTTGCTTAACTTTAATTGTTGTCATCATCAAAATTAAGCAGTTACTAGTTGACTTCCATCCTTGCTATCTATAATCTTTGCCATATTAGATCACTTATTTCCTATACCTACAAGCACATATATCTATATTCTCCCTCATTTTAACGATAAAACGCATCTCTAAAGAAGATGGTAAAAGTGAAAATAGATAAATTTTGGAGTTGTTAAACTCCCCCTCACATGAGTAGACAATATACTTTACTCCCTCTGAGAGTATACTTCTCTCATTTTTTTCATAATAAAAAAGGAGGGTAAAGATGCTAAACAGAAATTGTAAATATGAAAGCACAAAATTCACATAGGTCACACATATTTTACTACTGAATGGAAAACATATAGTTATAATAAATAGGATTATTTTAATCAAACAGGAAACAATATAATTAATTTAAAGCATGTGGAATACATGGAATAAGAAATAACATAAAAAATTAAACTGGAGAGGAAAAAGAACATGCAAAAACAAGCAAACAAGTAAACAACTAATCCGCCCTTTCATCATTGTCGCTGGATATGATCGAAGGTATTAATCAGGCTGCAACAAGCTTGCCGGTGAGACAACCAATCCTTGAATTTGTCCTCCTTTGCATCCTCATCATTTTGTGTTGGTTTTAGGTGAGTTTGTTGATGAAGGTGCAAAATACACAAGAAAGGGGGGGGGGGGGGTGAATTGGGTTTTTAAAAATAAAAGCTTTTTACCAACTCAAAAAGTCAACAATCAAAAGATTGAACAATGAGAGAGACACACGGATTTTTATCCTGGTTCGCTTGAAACTCAAAGTTAATCCAGTCCATTCGCCAATGTGATTTCACCTTATACACAAGGACTTAATCCACTGATTACAAATGTACTAGCAAGAGCTGGTGACTAATAGATCACGAAGACAAACAATCAATGTCTTCTCAAGGATTCTGACCTAACTAGTCCCTTAAGGAAATACAAACAATAAGTTTGAATAAAGAATGTTTGTTTACAAGTTGCTTCTACACAAGCAGATTTACACAAATGAAATACAAACACTTAAAGGTCCAGTGATGGAAGAGGAAGTAGGAGGGATGCCAACGTCCTCCAAATTTTATGCTTATTGTCATGCTTTTTGTTGTACTTTCGGAGGTAGTTGAATTAGTACCCCCATTTTAGAATCTTATCCTTATTAAGCTTAGAATGATTTTTATTATTCTTGAGTGTCTAATATCTGATTCCTTGTCCTATAAATCAAAGTCAGTTTGCTCTAAGATTTTCGTGACTAGTCTAATATATGGCAGAAGTGTATTCTTATTTTTGCTCCCCCCCAAATCGAATATATGTTGGATTTGTTTATGTGTCTATACTTACTTTTCCTTGGGAAGATAATATGATTTACCAGGTAATGAATTACACGAATATCCAAGTGCATTATGCCAACAATGAAACGAGTAGGAATGATAAAGTTTGGATCATTCAAAAAAGAAATAGAAGATTCTATATAATTTAAATTGGTACCTTATTCACTATCATCATATTCAAAGTTGGTGTATAGAAGATTGCAAATGTGTGTGAATTCTTCAAGACTTGGCCAGATTTGATGTTTCTTCACTTAATAAATGAGAACAACATCTATGTAGTTGAGGTTGGCATAAAAAATTCTCACAAGAGGAAGAAATATTTCTTTAGGTACTTCAAGGATGTATTCCTTCAAACCAGCTTCCTCAAAATCTTGAACAAAACCACAAACGTGAAAAATATTATCCTCTAAATAAGAAAGGTCAAGTAACATTCTTTTTGCTTGGTAATGGTTGAAGTTGATTTCTTGCTTATGGGTTGGGAAGATTGTAACTACATAATGCAACATAAGAGGGGAGGAGGGGGTGTTGAATAAGGTTTTATGAATTTTTTTCTTATTATTTTGCATATGTTCTTTTCTTTTTATTTTAAGAGTTACGATGATGAACACAGAACAAAGAGTGAAAATAAATAAATAGTAGAAATGTAAATTGTAACACCTGATTTATTTTAATTATTCTTGTAATTTAAATTTTATGATGTTGTGTGTATGTATGTGTTTATGTGGGTTGGGTTATGTTTGGATTTCCCTTAGTATGGGGTATTGACCTTAGAACTATAGAGAATAAGGTATTGGGGGTGTGTGACCAATTGTGTAGAGATGAGTGGTGTGGTTAGTAATTAATTATTAATATTAGTTAGTAATTATTTATTGAAATAATATTATATGGATATTCTTTGAAATTAAATCATTATTATTATTGGCATTATTTGTTACTATTTATTTGGGATAATAATAATAATAATAATAATAATAATAATAATAATAATAATAATAATGATAATAATATAATAAGGGAAGAGAATTAGGGAAAAAGAGTCAGTACGTGTTTTGAGTGGAGAAAAGAGAAAAAGGAGAGCTAGGGCAAAAGGGAAGAATCACCATTGTTGGAGTTGAGAAAGTTTTGTCACAAGAACTCTAAGGTAAGGGTGGGTTTCTAACTATCTAAGGGTTACCATGATGATTGGTGGGTAGTTCTAACATGTAGGGTTTTGAATTTTCTTCTCTTTGTTCATGGATGTGATGGTTTTGATTTGTGATTAATTCTTGATAATTTCATGGATTGTATGTGGTTGTATTGATTTCTATTGAAAATTGTGTCTTGTGTGATTGTTGTTGTTGAATTCGTTGGATTGAGAGGCGTATGTGGTAAATGTGGAGTATTGTACGTGTAATTCGCGTGTCAGAGTCGGAACAATATTATGAACGATTTTGAAAAGGAAAACTTGAGTTTTTAAACTGTTGAAAAGTGTATTTTTGCTTTGAAAAGTGTTTTGGACGAATTCTAAGAAAATATGATTTTGAAATAACTTAAAAATAAGTTCTGGTGCAAAAGTATAGCAGAAAAGTGCTTCTGCTGCAGGTGTAATCGGTTACCAGAAATAGGCAACCGGTTACACTATTGAAAATGGCGTTTCTGGGCAAAACTGTGAGTGAGTAATCGGTTACTCAAATGAGGTAACCGATTACCCTGTGTGTTTTTGGCGTGGCAATAGCTGGTTACCATGGGTGTAACCGGTTACCTTATTTGAGTAACCAGTTACCCTGAGACCAATTTTTTTAAAACTTTGAAAATTCATATCTTGTGACCCCTAGGTTCCTTTCAGTCGCTGTTCGAATCGTTGGAAAGCTGGTTTTGTTTACTTTTTGTTAAAATTATTTCCAATGCCAGAATTCTAACCATTCGATGTGTTAATTATGTTTCCGTGTACATTGTGATGTGTTGAACATTGAAATGTCGAGTTCGGTTGTAGCTGTGGATTGCAATCGTTACATGTTTTGGCAGATATATGTTACGTGTTAGACAGTAGTGGTGTGATGTATTGGTTGTATGATAGTCATATGCATTGGTCGTCGTTGTATATTGTCGTTGAATGCATATCATGTTGCATAAGTTATATGATAAGTCGTGTGCCCATGTGGGGTTTGAGCGCCTTATCCGGATTCTTTGAAATAGAATCATGTTGTTGTTGTTAAGGTAATCGTGTGCCCATGTGGGGTATGAGAGATTAAGGGTGTTCGTGTACCCATGTGGGGTGTGAGCGATCACGGATGTCGTGTGCCCATGTGGGGTGTGAGTGACTTATATGGAAATTCCGATGGGAATTATGATCATGAAAAAGGGATCGAATTGGTAACATATGCATTGAGTCAAGTCGTTGAGTCTCATTGTAATACATAATTGTTGCATCTGTTGTTGCGTGAATGTTGTATTGTATGTTGGATGTTGTTGTGGAACGGGTGATATGCATGATATAGTCTGTTACCCACTTTTTATCATGCTTTCCTTTATATAATTATGATATCCCACCCCTTCTGTTTGAATGTTGCCTCCACGCGGGTAACGTGCAGATAATCAAGGATAATGCGGAGTTGCAGTTAGTGAAGACGAAGTCCTTCACTTTATGTTTTGAGTTAGCGTCTGCTCTGATATATAACATTGGGGATTATGGAACGCTTTATGTTTTATTTCCTCTACAGTTATGATATTTTGTTTTAATTGATGATGAATATGTGGTTTAAACATGCTAAGTTTCGATTGTCAATTCGATGAAGTTTTCGCTGCGTATTGAGGAGGATTTTTAACAATGATTTCGTAGTACCGTTTATAATAATAAGTGTTACATGTTATTTACTTGAGCAGATGTATGTTGGTAGTAACATCCTAAGTGCTGAATTTTTCTTTGAATTTCTACTTTGATAATTGTATTATTTTACGCGGGGATCTAGGGTGTTACATAAATGACACAAGATATTTATCCTAGTTCCCTTTCCAACTTAAAGGTACATGTAATCCCTTCATACCTTGGAGAATTTTTCATTATGTTCGATCTTTGTACAAGCCTCACTCTAAGACCACTTTTACAATCTTCTAACATAAATACCAAGCCTATGGTGGGCGTTGAATCAAACCATTTCAAAGGACCTTTTCACCAACACCAACACTATGGTGGAATTTGAATCTCCCCGAATCAAATAACCTTTTACAACACAAAAAGAAAATATACCACTTTCTATTTGTAAATACTTCTAGAAAGTACACACATTTTCTTTACAAATTAAGTCACCACACACTTGGTGATTAGTTACAATACTTGAACAAGTTTGAATATATGAAGTTGTTCCTAAATCAATTTTAATAGACATTGATCTTCTCTCTCAATGTACAATCCAATAATATATGAACCTTAAGTGCTTAGAATTATGATGTTTGAACACTTTGAAAGTTGTTTGAATTGTATGTGAATTTTGTATTGCCATACCCCAAAATTTTCCTTACCTCCTCATTCAATTCACCTGGCTTATGGTTTTGTTCATTTGCATACATTTGTCTATTTGATAATGCATTTAGGTCATTCATCGACATTTGCATTTTGTAACAAATTTAGGCCAAAGGTTTGGTAATAATGGATGTTATCAATTTAAGTGGATTTTCAAGGCAGATATTATTTGGTAATTATTCGTGTTTATTCCCCATATTGCTTGTGGTGCATATCATCTATTTATTTGAGATTCATGGTTAGTTGGAAGATTCGACTAATTGTCATTGAATTTAGAAGGTTGCTTAGATTCAAAGAAAATGGGATAAAAGGAAGATTTCATTTATTTATTGGAAATTCACGATACAATGCATATTTCTTGAGATACAAGTTAAAAGAATGCATTACAAGGAAAGAGGATAAAAATTACATCTTTTAGGTACAATTGACTTTTCGGTCAAACATTTGACTTTTTGGCCAACTGTTGACTTTTGGTCAATTATCGACTATTGACTCGGTTTCGACTCCTGAATTTTCCTAGACCTATTCTATAGGCATTTGATCAAGGGATTCATCATTATTCATCACAAATGGATTGTATCACGATTATGTCAAGTGCTAATTTCCAACAAATTTTAACTTCCTTGAAGCTTCATATCTATGGTTTGTTCTTCACTTTCCAACATTGATTCATACCCAAAAAAATTTATAACTTGATCCATGAATTTACACCATTCAAAAGTGCTTATTTTCAACATAAAATCATTTCTTAAAGGCACTTAAAATTATGGGATGATTCACTTAAAATTCAAGCCAAAAGTGGTAGAAAAATCAACACAAAAGTATTCAAACTCAAGTTAATTACTAGTGACCATTTGTCTTACATCCTAACTTGGTACTTTTGCTAAACTCCAACACCATTGGTCTCTAACTACCCTTAACTACCTATTTCTCCACAATTCATCAATTTACCTAATTACCCCTAACTACCATAACTTTCAAACTAACACAAAACTACCAAACAAACACAAATCTCAACTTCCATTTTTTTCATTCAATCCTAACCATTTTTAACAATTAATCCAAGGGTTAAAATTAGTGCTTTGTAACTTAGGATTAAATTAATTTCTAACCATTGATAAACCCATTACTTGGACCACAGCCCAAGGATTATTATTCATTTACCAAGTCTATATAAACATGTCATTTTTCACAATTTTGGAGCTAGCTAACATAACTAACCTAACTTAGAAAATTCACAATTAACCATTGTTTTTCCACAATTTTTTTCTTCTCAATTTCTCTCTCACTTCATCTTCTCCCTCACCTTCACCAAAGTTCATCTTCATCACCATTTAGAACTTCACATTGAATTTATAAAATGGTGGAACTGAGCCACAATCCAGCTTCAACAAATTATCCATCAACAGTTTCTACATTATCATCAACAATCATCATCTAAAGTTTATCAAGTTTCATCAACAATCATCATCTAAAGTTTATCAAGTTCCATCAACAATCATCATCCAAGGATTATCAATTCAAGCTTGTTCATCAAGATTCTATATTCAAGATTCATCTTCTACATTCATTCATCATCAAAATAATCACCAAGGTTGGAATTTAATTGGATTAAAGGAGCTTATTCTTGAACATTTCTGTATTTCATTTCGACACTCTGATTTTCAAGAATAATCGAAGCAAACCTTTTCTCCGTTGGAAATCCTTTATCTCTTCCACGCTCTTGCCATGAATTATTGGATGTTTGCTTGTTGATTAATTTAAGCTACTGTTTTGAATTAGCTTATTATATAATCACTTATTTTTGCATAAGAAACATACATTTGAAAATAATGTTTTTTTTTTAAATCTTTTTTTATACGAAACATACGATTTGATTAAAGGAGAGCCAAAGAGGCATTACAAGGGGGATCACCCAGGTTGGGAATATGGACAATCCACGTTATAGATCCCAAGAATTTTCCAATTCCCATCAGGTAATTGACATCCAAATTATAGACCCTACTGATGAAAACCATAGTAACATTACAGAAATCATTAATAAGTAATTTACAATGAAGCACAATAGGATCTAAGGCAACACTAAAATCATAACCATTAATATAACCCACCACAACAAGAGCATCCGCCTGAAAGATGAAGTTATACAGTTTGAAATACTTCTCCAACTGTAAACACCACCGAATGGCCAAAATCTCTACCGTGGCTGCATCAGCATGGCTGGAAATCAGTTTGGAGGCCGCCATGAAAACATTGTTCGTGGGGTCTCTAATCGCTCACCCAAAAGTCACAATGCCATCTCGGAAGCACTATGCTTCAGATTGGATCACCCAGGAATTCCTATCCCTTTTCATCATTCCATGTCCAAGATCCTTATTAGCAACAATACAAGACACAATAGTAGATTCCTCTAATGATTCTCAATCTCCACGAAAAGTTCTTGACCCGTGGATTCACTACGACCTTCCAGAGATTTTTCCAGACTTTGTGCCTTCTACCAGTGGATGAACTTGGACTGCCTGCACGATTGTTGATGGCCTTAAATTCAAATTCCAGTGCTTGCTTAATTAGTACATCGCTAGGGCATTCTAAGATTATTCCTGTGTCTCTCCCCTTCATGTTTGAGGCACCATCAACTAATATCGTCCACTCTATGGGCGTCTCTAGGAGAGCTAAATTTTGCCACAAAATCTGCCAGAGCTTGAGATTTGATGTTTCCTCTCAAGACATTATAGGATATTGTATTCCAAGTGTTCCACCGCTCAGGAAACCATTCTTCCAGACAAATATGATTTTTTAAAAACCTGTCAAACATGATAATTAGTTTTCACGAGGATTTTGTAACCTTTAAAATAAGGTCGCAAATTTGTCGCGGTGACGACAACGTGTTAGACGATAGGCTTAGATTTAGAGGGAGGTTGAATAGATCACAAATTTAAAACCAAAAACTCTTGGAAAAATTTTGTTTTAAAAAAGTATGGCACATTGGAAACAACCTAAATTGAATCGTCTAATCGAACCTACTATCGAAAAGCTCGGATATGCGTAATGAAAATCGATGGAATGATAATGAACACAAATTGTTCAATCAACAATTAATTCATGGATCAATCAAATGCAATGTTATTCGTAATGCTTATTTCCAACGAACACAAAGCGATAAAAATACACAAAACAATTTATCGAACACTTTGTGTGCAATTGATCACGTTTAGAAATTCGATTTATTTTGTTGATGTAAAAAGCCAATCACAATCAAAGTGATTATGATTATATCAACAACAACACTTTTAAAGATAGTTGAAAACAATTTCCAATCAAATTAATCAAAACAACAATGAAATCGATAACTTGTATGAATAACAATTCAAAGAGAAATAAAGCAATAAAGAGACACAAAGATTTGTTTAGGCATTTCCCCAATCGGCCTCACTATGGGTACGTCCAACCTCAATCCAAAATCGAATTTAGATACTTGCAATTAACCTTACCTTTGAAAAAATGTTTATACAAGAGGTGAAGAATTCTAACCCCATAAACTGTATTATTTGTTGTTGATTAAACCACCTCCAAACCCTTGATCAAAGCTTGACCAAGTCACCAATAATGCGGCTATAATCCTTCGATTATCTTGAGCACATGTAACGCCCGGTTATTTAATTAATTATTTAATTAACTATATTCGTATTATTTGTGGTGATTTTTGAAATATCGGAATGTTGTATTAAGTGGCTATGTTGGTTTTAGTTGGATTAATTTAACTAAGTCAATTTAAGTGCTAGAAATAATATAGTATTAGCTTACTATAATTATAATAAGTTAGTGGGCTTATAAGACGGGTAGTAGTGGTAAAAGGTGAGGTGTGGAATTGAGCCCAATAAGAGTTAGTAAGAATTATAAGGGTTAAGTTGAATAGAATTAGGGTAATTAGAAGTGGAGGAAAGATCAAGTACGTGGAAGTTGCAAAGTTGCTGAAAAAGGAATAGAACAGTAGAACGTGAAGTTGCAGAAAGGAGAAAACAAGGGTTGCGAGAGATCGCGTAGAGGCTGCGAGAGAGCGAGAATTAGATCGGAGATTTTGGAGCGACCTTCAATCCAAGGTAAGGGTGGGGTTCTGACTCTATAATGGGATAGTTGATGAGTAATATGTGGGGTTGGTTTTATAGAATTCTCCTCTGTTTTTGTGTAATCGATGTCGTGAATATTGAATTTGGTTTTCTGTTGATGAATTGTTTGTAGAATTTCTTATGTCTGTGTCGAAATGATTGTCGTAGAAATGTCGAAATGCATTGCGATTGATAAATTGGTTGTGAGAAACTGGTATATGTTACTTTAGGGTGTAATTCTGTTGTAGTTCTGTTTCATTGTCTTGGACAAATTGAAATTGATATGAATTTGAGGAAAGGTTGTGAATTTGGAAAGAAACTGGAACGAACGGATTCTGAGACGAAGGGTTTTGGGGTCGTGACGACCGTGATGGTGTTGTGACGACCGTGATGGTGTTGTGACGACCGTCACGCATACTGCTGTGTGTTTCTTTTCCTGTTTCTGTTATGTTCTGATGTGGTGTGTTTGTTCTATCCATTTTAATTGAGAAGTTGTTATATAATTCAATAGCATTGGACATAGAATTATGATGGAACCAATTAACCGATTTTTTAGTCGAAAACTACCGATTGATTAAATGATGGATTGTGATATATTTTAGATGATGCATAATTATATATCCTAGTTGCTGTGATATTATTGTTGGAAATTATCAAGTTGTGAACGATGATGAATTGCCTCTAATTATTGGCAAGAATTAAGCTGTGGGCCTATGGCCAATGTTGAGCTATTGTTGTGCGGATTGATAAGTATTAGTGCTGTGATTATGATGTTCATATTTGAGTCACATGGCATAACATACTAAGCTGGCCTGGATTGGCAAAACATTAAGCTGGCCTAGATTGGCAAAATATTAAGCGGAAGGCTTATGTCTTGTTGAAGTCAATATTAATTGGAAATTTTTTAAGCTGGGAGTTATGCTCCAATGGTACCACATGCATGTGCATTTCGAGTCGCATTTCATGTTGCATAGTTGTTGTTGTGTTGTTGATTAATGATGAAGTAAAAGTTGTTGATGTGCTGCTATTTTACGTTGATTGAGATGTTGTGAAGTGGTGATTGTATAATCTTATCTAATATATTACTTATCATATATCTGATTATATTGTTCGATATCTCACCCCCTTCTATTTGAATGTTGTCCCTATGTTGGCAACGTGCAGGTAATCAAGAGAAATAGCCGGTTACCTTAGTTCGAGTCGGTGATTGTCGCTCTGATACGTAGCACTCGGGGGGATGACGCGTGTCTTATTTTGTTTATTTGTTTACATGCTGAATTTTTAAGTTAAATTGTCAAAGAACACCTTGTTGCTTATTTTAAAGTTGTTTATGTTGGATAAAGATGCTATTACTTTGATTATGAATCCGTTGCGTCGTATTTTATAAGGTTGAGTTATTTTGGAGGCTATTTGTTAATTTATGAGTTTTTTTCCTTGAACTTGCTATGTATCCTTCATGATTATCTATCATGTTATTGATTTTAAAGTTGAAAAATGTGACATCCTATTTTATGTTGAAATTTTATCACTCTGATTTCTTTATAAATGTCGGGTAGAAATGGGGTGTTACAATTAGTGGTATCAGAGCAGGTCGATCCGTCCGGCCAAGTTGTCGAGTCATAGTTGTTTAACAATCGAGTATTATTAACTAGCCCTAACTTTTGTTTATGTTGAAGTGACAAGTTGAGATGGCTGGAAGGAACGATGCTGCGATGGCTGCTGCTATGCAAGCAATGGCCCAAGCTGTGCAGAACCTGCCGAACGCTGATGAGAATGCTGGATCTCGTAGTTTGGCGACCTTTCAGAGGGAGAATCCACCTACCTTCAAGGGAAAGTATGATCCTGATGGAGCGTTGGATTGCTTGAAAGAGATGGAGAGAATTTTCTGTGTGATGGACTGCACTCCAGCGCAGAAGGTTCGATATGGGACTCATATGCTAGCATTCGAGGCTGATGACTGGTGGCTAGAGACTCGTCAGAGGTTGGAAGCTGCAGGTGAAGGTATCACTTGGACTGTGTTCCGAAGAGTGTTCCTGAGGAAATATTACCCAGAGGATGTTCGTGGTAAGAAGCAAATCGAGTTTCTTGAGCTGAAGCAAGGAAACATGTCGGTTACCGATTATGCTACAAATTTTCTTAAGTTGGCTAAGTTTTATCCGCACTATAACGGAGATGATTCTGAATTTTCTAAGTGCATCAAGTTTGAGAGTGGGCTGCGCCTGAAAATTAAGAAGGCAGTTGGATATCAGAAGATTCATGTTTTTGCGGATTTGATTGATAGTTGCAGGATTTTTGAAGAAGATAACAATGCTTATTATAAGATCATTAATGAGAGGAAGGGCAAGCACCAACAGAATCGTGGCAAGCCTTATGATGCTCCGGCGGGAAAAGGTAAGCAGAAAGTAGCTGATGGCAAGAGGACTAGTGGGGGAGATGCTC
Source organism: Lathyrus tuberosus (assembly GCA_022829125.1). NCBI lineage: Eukaryota > Viridiplantae > Streptophyta > Magnoliopsida > Fabales > Fabaceae > Lathyrus > Lathyrus tuberosus. The sequence continues at coordinate 1,133,947 of JALAZF010000896.1, forward strand.
CTGCTGGCATAACTTGTTTCAAATGTGGGAAACCTGGTCATAAGAGTAATGTGTATACTGTTGAGGTGAAGAGGTGTTTCCGTTGTGGTAAGACTGGGCATGCCATATCTGAGTGCAAGCATAAAGAGAGGATTTGTTTCAACTGTGGTGAGGAAGGACACATTGGTAGTTAGTGTCAGAAACCAAAGAAGGCACAAACCGGTGGGAAAGTGTCCGCGTTGGCTGGGACTCAGATAACTAGCGAGGACAGACTCATCAGAGGTACATGTTTCATTAATAGTACTCCTGTAATCGCTATGATTGATACTGGTGCTACTCATTGCTTTATTGCTGCTGATTGTGTTAAGAGATTGGGTCTTATGTTGTCCTCTATGAATGGAGAGATGGTCGTCGAGATTCCGGCTAAGGGATCGGTGACTACTTCTCTTGTGTGTTTAAAGTGCCCTTTGTCGATCTTCGACAGAGACTTTGATGTTGATTTGGTGTGTTTGCCATTAACTGGGATGGATGTAATCTTGGGTATGAACTGGTTAGAATATATCTATGTTCATATTAATTGTTATAACAAGACTCTGAGGTTTTCTACTCCTGAAGAGGAAACTGGTTTGTTGTCTGCTAGACAGTTGCAACGGTTGATGCAAGAAGAAGCTCAGGTGTTCTCGTTGATGGCAACGTTATCTATTGAGAACCAAGCTATAATTGATGAGTTACAGGTGGTGCGCGAATTTCCCGAAGTTTTCCCTGACGAAATTCCTGAAGTACCGCCAGAAAGAGAAGTTGAATTTGCAATTGACCTTGTACCTGGTACCAGACCTGTTTCTATGGCACCATACAGGATGTCTGCATCTGAATTGTCAGAATTAAAGAAATAATTGGAGGATTTGATTGAAAAGAAGTTTGTGAGGCTAAGTGTATCGCCGTGGGGAGCTCCAGTGTTGTTGGTGAAGAAGAAAGATGGGAGTATGAGGCTCTGTGTTGACTATAGACAGTTGAACAAAGTGACGATTAAGAACAAGTATCCGCTTCCGAGAATAGATGACTTGATGGATCAGTTGGTAGGTGCTTGTGTGTTTAGCAAGATTGATTTGAGGTCGGGCTATCACCAGATTAAAGTGAAAGATGATGATATTCAGAAGACGACTTTTAGAACGCGTTATGGACATTATGAGTATTTGGTGATGCCGTTCGGTGTTACTAATGCGCCGGGGGTATTCATGGAATACATGAATTGTATCTTTCATACGTATTTGGATCGGTTTGTAGTGGTGTTTATTGATGACATATTGATTTACTCCAAATCGAAAGAAGAGCATGCAGAACACTTAAGACTGGTATTGCAAGTTTTGAGAGAGAAGAAGCTATATGCAAAGTTGTCAAAATGTGAATTTTGGTTAAAGGAAGTTAGTTTTCTTGGTCATGTCACTTTAAGTAGTGGCATTGCTGTGGATCCATCTAAAGTAGACGTTGTGCTGCAATGGGAGACTCCAAGGTCGGCTACCGAGATAAGAAGCTTCTTGGGATTAGCTGGTTACTATAGAAGGTTTATCGAAGGTTTTTCTAAGTTGGCACTTCCGTTAACTAAGTTGACGTGTAAAGGTGAGGCGTTTGTGTGGGACGTTAGATGTGAAGAAAACTTCACGGAATTGAAGAAGAGATTGACGTCGGCTCCGGTTTTGGCATTACCTAACCCAGGAGAACCTTTTGTGGTATATTGTGATGCTTTTAAAATGGGTTTAGGAGGTGTACTTATGCAGAATGGTAAGGTAGTTGCTTATGCGTCGAGGCAATTGAGGACTCATGAGAAGAACTATCCTACGCATGATTTAGAACTTGCTGCAGTTGTTTTTGTGCTGAAGATTTGGAGGCATTATCTTTATGGTTCTAGATTTGAAGTATTTAGTGACCATAAAAGTTTAAAGTACTTATTTGACCAGAAGGAGTTGAATATGAGACAGAGAAGGTGGCTGGAGTTATTAAAAGATTATGATTTCGATTTGAATTATCATCCAGGTAAAGCTAATGTTGTGGCTGATGCTTTAAGCCGAAAGACTTTGCATATGTCAGCGATGATGGTTAAAGAGTTGGAATTAATTGAACAGTTCAGAGATATGAGTTTAGTTTGCGAAGTGACACTGCAGAGTGTGATGTTAGGAATGTTGAAGATTAACAATGATTTTCTGGATAGTATCAAAGAAGCTCAGAAGTTAGATGTGAAACTAGTAGATTCGATGGTTGGAATCGATCAGCCTGAGAATAGCGATTTTAAGATGGACGCACATGGTGTGTTAAGATTCCGTGATCGAATTTGTATTCCTGATGATGCAGAAATGAAGAAAGCGATTCTTGAAGAAGGTCATAAAAGTAAATTGAGTATTCATCCGGGGGCTACAAAGATGTATCAAGATTTGAAGAATTTGTTTTGGTGGCCTGGGATGAAGCGTGATGTAGCGCAGTTTGTGTATGCATGTTTAACTTGTCAGAAGTCGAAAGTTGAACATCAGAAGCCTGCGGGGTTGATGCAACCGTTAGAAGTTCCAGAATGGAAATGGGATAGCATTTCAATGGACTTTGTAACGGGATTACCAAACACTTCAAGAGGATATGATTCGATTTGGGTGATTGTTGATAGGCTTACGAAGTCGGCTCATTTTATTCCTATTAACATCACTTTTCCGGTATCGAAGTTGGCGGAGATTTATATTCGGGTAATTGTGAAGCTGCATGGTGTTCCTTTGTGTATTGTGTCGGATAGAGATCCGAGGTTTACTTCTGATTTTTGGGAGAGTTTGCAAGAGGCGTTGGGATCTAGGTTGAGGTTGAGTTCGGCGTATCATCCTCAGACAGATGGTCAAACTGAGAGGACTATTCAGTCATTGGAGGACTTGTTGAGAGCTTGTGTTCTTGAGCAAGGAGGTTCGTGGGATACTTATCTTCCCTTGATAGAATTCACTTATAATAATAGTTACCATTCTAGTATTGGAATGGCCCCTTTTGAAGCATTATATGGTCGGAGATGTAGGACTCCTTTATGTTGGCATGAATATGGAGAAAGTGTAGTACTTGGACCTGAAATTGTTCGAGAGACTACTGAGAAGGTGAAGTTGATCCGAGAAAAAATGAGATCTTCCCAAAGTAGGCAGAAGAGTTATCATGACAAGCGAAGGAAAGACTTAGAATTTCAAGCAGGTGACCATGTGTTTTTAAGAGTTACACCTGTGACCGGTGTTGGGCGTGCATTGAAGTCTAAGAAGCTCACTCCTTGTTTTATTGGTCCGTATCAAATTTTGGACAAAATTGGGAATGTTGCTTATAGAGTGGCTTTACCGCTTAATCTTTCGAATTTGCACAATGTGTTTCATGTGTCACAACTTCGGAAGTAAATTTCAGATCCATCTCATGTGGTTCATATAGATGATGTGCAAGTATGGGATAATCTTACTATTGAGACGATGCCTGTGCGAATCGCGGATCGTGAAATGAAGACCTTGAGAGGCAAGGAGATTGTGTTGGTGAAAGTTGTCTGGTTAGGAGCTGCCAGAGAAAGTATGACGTAGGAGATGGAAAGTAAGATGCGAGAATCTTATCCCGAGTTGTTTGAACAAGGTAAATTTTCGAGGACGAAAATATCCTAAGTGGGGGAGAGTTGTAATGCCCAGTTATTTAATTAATTATTTAATTAACTATATTCATATTATTTGTGTTGATTTGTGGTGATTTTCGAAATATCGGAATGTTGTGTTAAGTGGCTATGTTGGTTTTAGTTGGATTAATTTAACTAAGTCGATTTAAGTGGTAGAAATAATATAGTATTAGCTTACTAGAATTATAATAAGTTAGTGGGCTTATAAAACGGGTAGTAGTGGTAAAAGGTGAGGTGTGGAATTGAGCCCAATAAGAGTTAGTAAGAATTATAAGGGTTAAGTTGAATAGAATTAGGGTAATTAGAAGTGGAGGAAAGATCAAGTACGTGGAAGTTGCAAAGTTGCTGAAAAAGGAATAGAACAGTAGAACGTGAAGTTGCAGATAGGAGAAAACAAGGGTTGCGAGAGATCGCGTAGAGGCTGCGAGAGAGCGAGAATTCGATCGGAGATTTTGGAGCGACCTTCAATCCAAGGTAAGGGTGGGGTTCTGACTCTATAATGGGATAGTTGATGAGTAATATGTGGGGTTGGTTTTATAGAATTCTCCTCTATTTTTGTGTAATCGATGTCGTGAATATTGAATTTGGTTTTCTGTTGATCAATTGTTTGTAGAATTTCTTATGTTTGTGTCGAAATGATTGTCGTAGAAATGTCGAAATGCATTGCGATTGATGAATTGGTTGTGAGAAACTGGTATATGTTACTTTAGGGTGTAATTCTGTTGTAGTTCTGTTTCACTGTCTTGGACAAATTGAAATTGATATGAATTTGAGGAAAGGTTGTGAATTTGGAAAGAAACTGGAACGAACGGATTCTGAGACGGAGGGTTTTGGGGTCGTGACGACCGTGATGGTGTTGTGACGACCGTGATGGTGTCGTGACGACCGTGATGGTGTTGTGACGACCGTCACGCATGCTGCTGCGTGTTTCTTTTCCTGTTTCTGTTATGTTCTGATGTGGTGTGTTTGTTCTGTCCATTTTAATTGAGAAGTTGTTATATAATTCAATAGCATTGGACATAGAATTATGATGGAACCAATTAACCGATTTTTTAGTCGAAAACTACCGATTGATTAAATGATGGATTGTGATATATTTTAGATGATGCATAATTATATATCCTAGTTGCTGTGATATTATTGTTGGAAATTATCAAGCTGTGAACGATGTTGAATTGCCTCTAATTATTGGCAAGAATTAAGCTGTGGGCCTATGGCCAATGTTGAGCTGTTGTTGTGCGGATTGATAAGTATTAGTGTTGTGATTATGATGTTCATATTTGAGTCACATGGCATAACATACTAAGCTGGCCTGGATTGGCAAAACATTAAGCTGGCCTGGATTGGCAAAATATTAAGCGGAAGGCTTATGCCTTGTTGAAGTCAATATTAATTGGCAAATTTTTAAGCTGGGAGTTATGCTCCAATGGTACCACATGCATGTGCATTTCGAGTCGCATTTCATGTTGCATAGTTGTTGTTGTGTTGTTGATTAATGATGAAGTAAAAGTTGTTGTTGTGCTGCTGTTTTACGTTGATTGAGATGTTGTGAAGTGGTGATTGTATAATCTTATCTAATATATTACTTATCATATATCTGATTATATTGTTCGATATCTCACCCCTTCTGTTTGAATGTTGTCCCCATGTTGGCAACGTGCAGGTAATCAAGAGGAATAGCCGGTTACCTTAGTTCGAGTCGGTGATTGTCGTTCTGATACGTAGCACTCAGAGGGATGACGCGTGTCTTATTTTGTTTATTTGTTTACATGCTGAATTTTTAAGTTAAATTGTCAAAGAACACCTTGTTGCTTATTTTAAAGTTGTTTATGTTGGATAAAGATGCTATTACTTTGATTATGAATCCGCTGCGTCGTATTTTATAAGGTTGAGTTATTTTGGAGGCTATTTGTTAATTTATGAGTTTTTTTCCTTGAACTTGCTATGTATCCTTCATGATTATCTATCATGTTATTGATTTTAAAGTTGAAAAATGTGACATCCTGTTTTATGTTGAAATTTTATCACTCTGATTTCTTTATAAATGTCGGGTAGAAATGGGGTGTTACTGCACACACTTGTTGAACCCAAGATTCCCAAACATGATTCACCGTCTCGCGCTACTCCCTTGAAGAAAACCACCTTGTCCCAAGGCCTTCACTCGATCGAATTCGTGTTGACGTGATCTTGTCCAAAACCTTCAAATCACACCAATCTTGAAGGAAACCCCACCTTGGTTTTATTATTTGAAACACAAAAAGATCTCAACTAATATTCTCGGTTACACCAGCCTAATTGGACGTTATCAACCCTAATCTAGATGGTCACCTAATCAAAAAATGATTATGTGTAGTTCAATTGTGTGTATGCATAGAAGAGAGGTTGAAGATGACGGGAATGCTTTGTAATCTGGTTTCGTATAGGTAATTCACTAGTACCTTACTAGATTAAGGTGCATGTATGAGTATATATACGTGCTTGTGGAACTAGGCAAAGAGAATTCAAAAAAAAAAAAAATAGAATGCAAAACAAAATTTTAAGTTTTGAAAGGTTATAGGTCAGCCTATGAAAGAAATAGGCCGGCCTATCAAGGTGTTCAAGCCGGTCTGAGTGAGACTACCTATGGGCAGAGCCTATAGGCTTCAATATTGGATTGTGGGAGCCGACCTGTAATCGTATGTGTCGGCCTGTACTGTAGCAAAAACATCTACAGGTCGGCCTGAGCACGTATAAGTCGGCCTGTGCAATTTTGTTGACACACAAACTTGGTTTTTGATGTGAATGACACGCCTAACCTGGGATCCCAACAATCTACATTTGCCTCTGGCGCCCTTAGTGCATTGATGGTGGGCCAGTCCAAGATGATATTATAGGGCGACATGGTGTCTACTATGAGGTAGCTAACTTCAACCTCATTGGCGTCTTCTCCTTCGCCAAAGGTCGTCTCTTAGGTTACGTGGCCCGTCACATGTACCTGCCCACCTGAAATTTCTATTGACGAACCTTGGGAGGGGGGAGATATTCGTAGAGGCCTTTGGACCTAGCGTTTTCTAGGGAAGGCCACCCACTGAGTCAACGGGGGACCGTTGAATACTTATTTTCTAGGGAGACATGGATGATTCAGTTTACTCTGACTTCCCTCTAACTAAGGAACGTCTTTTCCCATATTTTCCATGACTGGGCAAGTAATGGGAGCTTAGGGCGAGATAGTTCCTAATAAAGAGCGACATATGTTAGACTTGAGACTTCACACACAAGTGGGGAGGGAGGTGAATTGTGTGGATTGGAAAAACTTAGTTTTGAAAAACTTTGAAAAATAAAATTAGAGTTTAAAACCATTTTAACAAAGCCTAATCAGTCGAAAATAAAATACGAAAAATAAGTTGCGGAAATAAAAGGAGTTAAGGGAAAACAGGAACACTAATAATTATAGAGGTTCATTAAAAAACAAAAGGACTTACTTTTCTCCCCAAGAATTGATCTTGAGAGTTTCTAATAATACTTTGAGAGCTTTTAGCAGGAAAGACTCACGAACCCCCTTATACAAGGAAATGGTGATTGACCTTCAATAATAATATACAAGACGATGGATATGCGTGTTTGTGTATTTTCTTCATATTGAGCTTGAGAGTGAAGAGGTAAATCTTCCTTCTCAAATTGTGGATTGAAGCGGTTAGTCTTCTTTCCACAAACACGGACCTTGGAGCGATTAGTCTTCAAGTTCCATAACTTTTGAGCTTAATATCTTAGTTTTATTTGGGCTAACCAAAAACCCGTGAGATTTTAACACTAGGCTGATCTCAAACCTGTGAAGCTTTTAAGTACCAAGATAAGCTTCAATCTATTTTGGTTTTAACACCGGACTGACCAAGAACCTAGGAGATTTTATACAGGCTGATCTCCAACCTAAACTAGGACTTAAACACTAAATCCCAAACATAAGCTTTTTACTAGTTTAGCTTTAACCTAATCAAATCCCTAATTGGACAGTATTCCACCAAGGTATTCACAAAAGGTTCCCTTGGTGAATTTTACAATTCTATTCATTCCAGAATTACAAAAATGATCTCACTCACAAAAGGAATTTCTCACAAAAGCACTTTAGCTAAGAACCTAGTGACAGAAAGTTAAAGAAATGTTTAGAGAGAGACACACACACACAGAGAGGGAGAGAGAGAGAGAGAGAGAGAGATGAAAATGTCAAAACACAACTCTAGATGATTTGAAATGAAAAATGGAACATCTATTTATAAGCTTGAGGTTGGCTCAAAAAGGAAATTTCATTAAACGTATTTTGTAACAATCTAATCAATTAACACCCATGTATAATCTATTAGAAGATGTAACTAATTATTTGTAAGTTCTACAAAGGAAGTTTAAAATTTTTAGCTGTTGCACAGAACCAAGGCACCTTCCAAATAGCTTGGTCCTTAAGTTTGCACATTTCTAATCGATTGGACAAATGTTCTAATCGATTAGAAAAGTAAAAAAAATTCCTAAAGCTATTTTTGACTATATCTGACACAACTTCCAGATGTTTTTCAAAATATTTTCTTTTAGTAAAGTATTTTAAAAATAGCTTAGTGTGTGTGTGTGTGCGCGCGCGCTTTAGCCATATGCTGTTACGATAAATTCATTTTCCTTGCAATTGTTCACTTATTACTAAAATAAGAGATCATCCTTACTAAGTTAGGAGATCGCCATAATGCTTCAAGACTTTGTCGGATATTACTTTTTATGTTGACACATACTTGAGTGGTTTGAGATGAGGCTTTAGTTGCATTCTTTGTTTTCCATCATTGGATAGTCAAGTTTATCTAACCATAAAGATATGTTTGCATATTTATCCGTTTAATCATTCACACTTTATTTATCGTAATACTTTAGTTGTCTTCATCAAAAGTTGATGTCCTTGTTTAAAAGCATATCACATGCAAAACAAGATTCCACAACATATAGATGTCGCCTATCTTGAGGGTCACGACTCTCCCACCCTTATTAGACCATTCACAAATATATCACTACAACGTGAATTTGTTGCTAAGGCAAAAACAAATTTGATGACGACAACAAAACAAATTTGATGACGACAACGACTAGGGTTTATAAGAAAGCGAGTTCCAAAATTTAGAAACTTTGTGATACCATATTGACAAATAGGTGTTTCATATATTAAAAAAAAATTAGAATGTTGAAATAAGAAAAAATAAATTTAATAGGTTTTTCTCAATTAACCTTAGATTAATATTACAGTTTACTATTCATGTTTAATATTTACAAGTTACAACATCTAGGAAGCAAGCTTCAAAAGAATCATGTGTTTTTCTAACTCTATGTATCTCATTGAGTTAATGGCAAAAAAAAATATAATTATTGTGTAGATATCTTTGCTTAGGCGCTAATAACATAATCTCTTGTAATGATATAAAAAGCAAATAAAAACATTATATAAACAATTTGGTAGAAGATCCGAATCCAATACAACACCTAACTAAGTGGTGCACCATAAACATTTCCTCCTTTTTATAGATTCTTCCATAAACATAGTTTTTACCATACATTAGTTGTCTTGTTCACTCTTACTATGTTTTTTCTATCTTCACTTGTTACAATTTCATAACTTTCTTCTCCAATGGACCCCAATTTCTTCACCTTTCTCTTCTTCTTTTTCTTCCTTTTCTTTCTTCTCCACCACCCCATTTCTGCATCAAATCTACACAAATTCAAACAACTAAACTCAGATTTTCTTTCTCAATCCACATCCTCACATGATTCTCTTACCCCACAATCACCAACCGAATACTTTGAGGTAACAAAACCCATTGAACTCCCAAAAACAAAACCTTGTTCATACCATGTTCTTCACCATGATTTTGGTTACACGTATGGAAAGCCCCCAGTTTTTGCTAATTACACCTCTCCCTCTCATTGTTCATCCACAAAGTTTTCCAAAATTGTTCTTGAATGGAAATCAACATGTCAAGGAAGACAATTTGATCGCATTTTTGGTGTTTGGCTTGATGGTGTTGAGTTGCTCAGAAGCTGTACAGCAGAACCAAGAGCCACTGGAATTGTTTGGAGTGTTGAAAAAGACATCACAAGGTATCATTCTTTGTTATTCAATCATCAGCAACAAAATCAAACCCTAGCTGTTTTTTTAGGAAATATTGTCGACAAAACTTACACTGGTGTTTACCACGTTGATATCACTATTCACTTTTACCCTTTTGATGTCAACACTCATGAGACAAAAAAGTTGAATCCTTTAGCATTTACAAGTGATTCTCATGCTGATTTGATCTTGCCCATTTCAAGAAATCTCCCACTCAATGATGGGTTGTGGTTCAATATTCAAAATTCAACTGATGTTGGTTTGAAGGAATTCAGTGTTCCACAAAATGCTTATAAGGCTGTGTTAGAGGTTTATGTTTCATTTCATGAGAATGATGAGTTTTGGTATAGTAATCCTCCAAATGAATATCTTTCTGCCAATGACATAACTAATTCACCTGGTAATGGACCCTTTAGACAGGTTTTAGTTACTCTTGACGATAAAGTTGTCGGTTCAGTTTGGCCTTTTACTGTCATCTACACTGGAGGGGTTAATCCTCTCTTATGGAGACCAATTACTGCCATTGGTTCATTTGATCTTCCATCGTATGATATCGAAGTTACGCCTTTTTTAGGTGAAATATTGGATGGAAAGACTCATTTGATTGGGTTCAAGGTAACAAATGCACTGAATGTTTGGTATATAGATGCAAATTTACATCTTTGGTTGGATGCAAACAGCGTTAGAACGGAAGGAGTACTAGTGAATCACATTGACAAACCTTTGGTTGAATCTATAGTATCCAATTTTAGCGGTTTAAACGGAATGTTCTTGACTAGCGCAACGAAATCCGTTTTGTCTAGTGGATGGGTTAGATCCTCCTTTGGTAATATCACAACTAGTTTTGTTCAAGATTTTACTTACTACAGTTCAATGGTAATGAGGAAGAATGGAGAGAAACAAACTGTGAATCAAATTATATCGTTCAACGACAGTGTTCGGGTTAAACTTCCATCATCGCATCTAGATTTGGTCGATGACACAAACAGAAAATTTTCTCTTTACTTGGACACAGATGAACTAGACCAAGATAATGACACTTATTTAGCTGTTTCGAATGTTACATTAGGATTTGATGTGAATAAGTCTAAGAGCGAGGATTCTGAATTTTCGAAGAGCTTTCTAAGTAATGTGCAAGATAGCCAAGGTAAAATGGTGGTTAAGAAGAATTTGGTTATTAGTGGAGTGGGAGAAACACAGCAAGATTACAGATATGAAAGCAATGAAGGTTGCTACTTCAGAAACATTGGAAGCTCAAACTACACAATTCTCTATGATAAAGTAAAACATTCATGCAACAAAAGAAGTCACTCTCCTTTTGGCCTTAAAATCATCAAAAGGTTTCCAATTATTCTATAGAGTGAGCCCTTTATTGATCTAGTCATGGATGTTATTTCTGTAGCGGCTGTGTCAAAACACACAACTCTTTCAAGTTTCGTTCTGTCTATTGTTGTTTTGTGTGGTTTCTTTGAATGTATGTTATGGTTTGAAGTTTGTTGGATGTTAATTTGTTTGAGTTTGAACTTAATGAAGATTATGGTTTGAACTTATTGAAGTTTGAAATTCTGTTTTTAAGTATTCATGTAATGGTAGTCATAGTATAGTTCTCTGTCTGCATAATTGTGCAGGTACATGGTGGATACTACTAATAGTAAAAGTATGTGAGAATGTTTTGAAACTTAACTATGTGAGACAAAAAAAGGGTATTATTTTAATTAATAAATTTTGAAATTTATTGTGATTGTTTGCCAAAATGAAAAGTCACTTTTAAAAATATAAAGTTATACAAAGTTGATTTAAAGAGACACTATTTAAAATATTTTCTTATTTGAAACAATTTTTAGATTATATTTAGATTTTTATTTTTTTAAGAATATGTAACAATCAAAAGGAAACTACCAACAATACTTTTTCTATGATAAAATAAGTTATAAAAAATGGGCTTGTTATGTGCCTTGGAGATATCTCAATATTCTCTTTATAGCTTGCTACTAATTAGTGGTAAGGGAAATCATACATTGACTGAGTTTATTTATTGCAAAGGCAATACCAGGCTAAGTTGAATCAGAATACCCTTGTGATGCATAAAAACAAAGTTTTCTTGAGGTAACAATTAAGAAATGAATTATTTATATCCAGTTGTCTTACCTCCCAATTGAAATTCACAATGCACAACAATGTATAAAATGATTCTCACTATGCTAGATTTGATAACATGGCTAAATGTTTCCTCATAGTCTGGACCAACTATATCTTGAAAACCTCTAGCAACTAGTTTTGTTTTCTTCCTCTCTATCATGTGCAATGTGTTTTAAAGAAGGGTGACATGATAGTAGTCACCAATGGAAAAAATGAGCTTATTTCCACCAGAGTTGTGATAGGGAGGAGGATATGTATGAATTATAGAAAATTGAATAATGTCACAAGGAAGGATCATTTTTCATTGTTCTTCATTAACCAAATGTTGGTAGAGTTGGTTGGAAAAAAATATTATTGTTTCATTGGTGGTTATTCTACTATACTCAAAGTGCTATTTCACATGAAGATCAAAATAAGAAAACATTCACTTTCTTTTATGACAAGTTTTCTTTCATAGGATGTCATTTGGGTTACGCAATGCACCTGCAACTTTTTAAAGGTGCATGATGGCTTAATTTTTAGATTTTATTGAAACATCAATGGAAGTCTTCTTGGGCGAATTCTCTATTTTTGGATAATCTTTTAAAAAAAAATTTAGATAATCTGGAATTAGTGCTAATAAGGTGTAAGAAAATAAATTTAGTTTTTAATTGGGAAAATGTCACTTCATGGTAAATGAATGGATTGTGCGAGGGTAACGTATTATCAAAAAAGGGTTTGGAAGTAGATCAAACCAATTGGGTAATTAGATGAGAAGCTACCATCCTAAAAAATGTCAAGGACGTTATGAATTTTCTAGGCCATGTTGGATTTATATGAGGTTCATTAAAGATTTTTCAAAAATCACAAAATTTATATGCCAACTGTTGCAACATGATGTGATATATCACTTCAGGGAAGAATGTCTAAAAGTGTTTGAAAATCTTAAAAGGCCTTAATTTCTACTTTTATTATCATTGCACATGATTGGTCCAAACTATTTGAGTTTATGTGCGATACAAGTGAATTTTACAATAGAGGTTGTAGGCATGTTTCTCTTATTTCCACTCTATATAGCACATATATTCCTACTTGTAATTCTCAGGAAGTTAAAGATGTTCATTGGGTCACGGGAATGAACTATGAACTACATGTCCTTCAAGAAAATATCACGTGGGACATTGTTCCTCGACCTACAGGTTGTAAGCCTATTAGGATTAAATGAGTGTATTTGGTAAAGTTGAATTCAAATGGCACTCTTAATCGTTACGAAGTTTGATTTGTTACATTAGGTAATAAACAAGAGTATGGTATGAGTTATAATGAGACCTTCACACCCATTGCAAAAAAAAAAATAAAACTAGTATTCAAACCATTCTGTTTATTATTGCTTCTCAAGGATGGTCACTTACTCAAATATATGTGAAGAATGCGTTTCTTCATGGAGACTTAGCAAAAGATATTTATATGACCCTCTCTTAAGGGTTGCCTTCCTCATGCTAAGGGGTGTGCAAGTTTAAACGCTCTCGAAGTAAATTTGACTCATCCATGTTCATACATCGCACATCGACTAATTTTGCTCTTTTTCTTATCTATGTTGATGATAGATAAGTAGAAGGGCTCTTCATATGAAAGATTTAGGGGATTTTCATTATTTTTTAGGGCTTGAGGCTTGTTCTAATTCTAAGGGAAATTTTTTCCATCAACATAAATATACTGAAGATTTGATTTCTTTGGCGAGTCTAACTTTAACCACTCTTGTGAATACTTCTCTTAAGGTTAATGTTAAAATATCTTCGTGATGAAGGTGATCAATTGTATGATCCTTTATCATACCAGGGATTGGTAGGTCTTCTTAATCATTTTGCCATTACTCACCTTGACATTTCCTTTGCAATTCTGCACGTGAGTCAATATATGAACACTCCCAATCATATTCACCTAGTTACAGTATGTCGCATCATTCGCTACTTGGCACAACTACATGTAGCCTATGTTTTTATACTTGTTAGCCTCTTATTTTGATTGGTTATTGTGATGCAGGCTGGGCTGGTCATCCCAACACACGAAGATCAGTTACTGATTGGTGCATGTTTCTTAGTCTTGCGTTGATTTCTTGGAAGAGTAAAAAACATTCTTGTGTCTCTAAGTCTTCAACAGAATTTGAGTATCAGGCTATATCTACGGCTTGTTTTGAAATTACCTGGCTTCGTGGACTTTTGGCCTAATGGTCTTTGGATTTGGAATTTAGAGATTGAACATCCAAATCTTTCTGCAAAATACGAAATGTAGATGGAAGAACTTATGGCAATTTTGTCTCCCTTCTCCCCTAATCTGAATGTGGTAAATAAAGTAGTATGGTAGAGGAATGCTTCTGGTTTCTCGGTTCAGTCATCTTATAGAGTTCTGGCATAATATTCTGGTTCAGATGTGTTGGTTGATGCTAGGTTGTCTGCGGCTCTAGCGCTAACTTGGAGTTTGTGTGTTCCAAGCAACATCAAGTTTTTTGCATGGAGATTCCTTGTGAGAAGGCTTCCAACTAGGGATGAATTGTCTTATAGAGGTATTCTTTCTGGTCCACACAATCTCGCTTTCCCACTTTGTCTTGATTCACTGGAAGATCTTGACCATCTTTTTCTGTTTTGTCCGGTTGCTTCTCGAGTTTCGATGTTCATGTAGAATTTGGAGTTGGTATTATTCCTCCTCGATAAGATGTTATGTCTCACTTGTTTGAATTCTTTAAGGGCTTGGTAGGAACGTTACAAGTTTTTGTATTCTGATTCGGTTGTCGGTTACATAGTCTATATAGTTGACAAGAAATGAAATTCTCTTTAAAAGAGGTCGTAAGGTTGTTTTAGTTAAGAAGTGAGCTTGGGATTGGTTAGGTGCAAAGTTTTTAAATTCTATAGATTTTGAGTTGGAAGATTAGTTTAAAAATTCTATTTTTTGTTTTCCTTAATTGTGTTGTTTAGTGACCCTCTTCTTTTCACTTTGTATATGAGTTGAGTATAGCTCAATTTCAATACAACTTTACTTATCAAAGAAAAAAGAAAGCAAGTCCGGCCAAATATTATAATAACCAGAAAAAAACAAAGCCTAATAAATAGAGAGAAAAATATTTGAAAGAATTGTGTTTCTTCATTCTCAATGCGAACTGAACAGAATTTTATTTGACACAGAAATAACATCCATGGCTATCGCTAGAAAGGAGAGTGGTTCCTTTTGTTGCATGAATTGTTTACTTTATCATATAGAATTGTGTAATTTGAGCTTCCAACGTTTCTGAAGTAACAGCCTTCATTGCTTTCATATCTGTAATCTTGCTGTGTTTCTCCTACTCCACTAACAACCAAATTGTTTTCAACCACCATTTTACCCCGGCCATTCAGCACATTTTTCAGAAAGCTCTTCGAAAATCCAGAATCCTCACTCTTAGCCTTATTCACATCAAATCCTAATGTAACATTTGAAACAACTGTATAACCGCCATTATCTTGGTCTAGTTCAGCAGAATCCAAGTAAAGCGAAAATTTTCTGTTACTGTCATCGACCAAATCTAGACGCGACGATGGAAGTTTAACACGAATAGCATTGTTGAACAATATAGTTTGATTCAGAGTTTGTCTGGCACTATTCTTGCTAAACACCATTGAACTGTAGTAAGTAAAATCTTGAACAAAACTAGTTGTGATATTACCAAAGGAGGATCTAATCCATCCACTAGACAAAATGGATTTCTTTGCACTAGTAAAAAACGTTCCGTTTAAACCGTTAAATTCGGATACTATAGATTCAACCAAAGGTTTGTCAATGTGATTCATTAGTGCACCTTCCGTTCTAACGCTCTTTGCGTCCAACCAAAGATGTAAGTTTGCATCTATATACCAAACATTCAGTGCATTTGTTACCTTGAACCCAATCAAATGATTCTTTCCATCCAATATTTCCCCCAAAAACGGCGTAATTTCGATATCATAAGATGGAAGATCAAATGAACCAATGGCAGTAATTGGTCTCCATAAGAGAGGATTAACCCCTCCAGTGTAGATCACAGTAAAAGGCCAAACTGAACCGACAACTTTATCATCAATAGTAACTAAAACCTCTCTAAAGGGTCCATTACCAGGTGAATTAGTTATGTTATTGGCAGAAAGATATTCATTTGGAGGATTACTATACCAAAACTCATCATTCTCATGAAATGAAACATAAACCTCTAACACGGCCCTATAAGCATTTTGTGGAACACTGAATTCCTTCAAACTAACATCTGTTGAATTCTGAATATTGAACCACAACCCATCATTGAGTGGGAGAGTTCTTGAAATGGGCAAGATCAAATCAGCATGAGAATCACTTGTAAATGCTAAAGGATTCAACTTTTTTGTCTCATGAGTGTTGACATGAAAAGGGTAAAAATGAATAGTAATATCAACATGATAAATACCAGTGTAAGTTTGGTCGACAACATTCCTTAAAAAAACAGCTAAGGTTTGATTCTGTTGATGATGGTTGAATAACAAAGAATGATACCTTGTGATGTCTTTTTCAACACTCCAAACAATTCCAGTGGCTCTTGGTTCTGCTGTACAGCTTCTGAGTAACTCAACACCACTGAGCCAAACACCGAAAATTCGATCAAATTGTCTTCCTTCACATGTTGCTTTCCATTCAAGAACAATTTTGGAAAAGTTTTTGGATGAACAATGAGAGGGAGTGGTGTAATTAGCAAAAACTGGGGGGTTTCCATACGTGTGACCGAAATCGTGTTGAAGAATATGGTATGAACAAGGTTTTGTTTTTGGGAGTTCAATTGGTTTTGTTACCTCAAAGTATTTGGTTGGTGAGTGTGGAGTATGAGAATCATGTGAGATTGTGGATTGTGAAAGAAAATCTGAATTTAGTTGCTTGATTTTGTATAGATTTGATGCAGAAGTTGGATGGTGGAGAAAGGAGAGAAAGAAGAAGAGGAAGAGAAAGGTTAGGAAAATTTGGTTCATTGTAGAAGAAAGTTATGGAATCATAGGAAGTGAGGATAGAAAATACTCCCTCCAAAATAAATATAAACAATTTACGTGAAAAGTTTATGTATTTAGTTCAAAATTATAACTAGATACATCAAATTTTTAAATGCTTATTTTGTTTATATTTTATTTCAAAGAGTATAGAGACATGTTCAAGCCAATGTTAATGGAAAAATCTTAAGAAAGGAATGTTAGTAACATTTCATTACTAACAATTATTAAGAATAATAAATAACTAAATAAATAGTAAATTTTTTATTTAAGAATATTTTAATATTAAATTTATATAATTTGTCTATTTTTTTCCAAATATTTTAAAATATTTTATCCAATATAATTTATGATTTCTCTAAAATCTTATTAAATAAACAAATTTTCACTATTTTAGAATTTTGGAAGAGTTAGTTAGATAATTAAAATTCATTTTATTTTTTTATAATATTTTAAAATTAAAGATACATTAACAATTAATATGTACACAAATATTATCTTAACAAAGTGAAATATTTTTCACTATTTTTTCCAGAAGCTAACAATAACATATTTACTAGATTAAATCGTGAGTATATAAGACCTTTATTTGTTTTACAAAAATGCTATTTTAACAGCAAGCATACGCCCACACCGTATGTACAGACGGTGAATAGTGTCGCCCGTACATGAATAGTGCATGTTCGTACAGTGAATAATGTCGTCCGTACATGAACAGTAGCATATTTCCGTACATAAATAGTATCTGTCCTTACATGAACAGTGTCCGTCCTTGCATGAACAGTGTCGTCTGTACAATACGGAAATACGGTGTAAAATGGGGTGTCAAGATAGCAAACCTGTTTGTTTTACTATGATTAAATTGTAATTAATTTATATTAGATCTCTAACAGACGACTTTAAATATATATATATATATATATATATATATATATATATATATATATATATATATATATATATAAAAGAATGTTAATGACATTTTTTATTAAAAAATAAATTTATGTGAGTTGAGTTTCAAACTCAAATCTCAAAACATTTATATATAGTTACATATCATTTTCAAAGAGTTTCAAAATACACTTTAGTTCATAATCTTTCAGGATTCAAATAACTCTTACTTATAAATTATTTGTCAAAATATTCTCATATCAATACCCGTTAAAATAGAGAGTTTCTTATTACACCATCCATATTTTTTAGGCACTACTTCAATTTTCGTTTTTGCCCCTAATTTTCAGATGTGCACATCCGGACGCGCCTTTTCTCTAAAGAATTCCTGATTTGCAAATCCGGAAAAAATCAAAAGAATTTCATAAAATCATTTACTTCTAAATATAATTAAATTCAATATAATTAAAATCCAACATAATTAAACTTAATATGTTTTTTTCAATATAATTAAATCCAATATAATTAAATCCAATATAATTAAAATTAATTATATTGGATTTAATTATATTGAATTTAATTATATTGAAAAAATGATATTAATTTTAATTATATTGGATTTTAATTATATTGGATTTAATTATATTTAGAAGTAAATGATTTTATGGAATTCTTTTGATTTTTTCCGGATTTGCAAATCAGGAATTCTTCCGGATGCGCACATCCGGAATATATCAACATTTTTTAAAAATTTGGTGCGTCCGGATGTGCAAATCAGGAATCTGAGGGCAAAAATGAAATTTCACGTGGTGCCTAAGAAACTTGGTGCCTAAGAAACTTGGGTGGTGTATTAAGAAATCCTCTTAAAATAAGTACTTAAAGATTACTCGTAAAATAAGCCCTTATATCAATAATAAAAATTGAATCAATCAAATTTTAAAAATGAGAAATACTGGTCATCTAAATTAACTTTTATGATTATAAATTTCACCTCATAAAAAATTAGAAATAATATTTCAAACATTTATCAGCTTATAAAATATACTCTATGTTTAATATATCGGACTGTACATACTACCTAATAAGAATAGTGGCGCCATATCATCACATCGTCCTACATTGTCACATCGTCAATCTTATGTTCCACATAAGAATAGTGGTGCCATATGTGAGAATTGTTTCTTGATTTGCACAAAATTTCACGTCGGATCTCTCTGATTTCCCCTATTGCTCCTCCACAACCATTTTTGTTAATTGTTTCTACACAAAATTACACCAGAGGTCCGTTAAGTTATTTTTTTGTAACAAGTTAGTCATTTAATGTTTTTTGGTTGTTGTAATAATTTGGTTCTTTAGAGTGATTTCTACATCTTTTTTCTCACATTTTGAACATTTAGAAATGTGTGATTGTTGTATTTCTGGTTGCACTTCATCATTTTCATACCGTTCAAAATAATTGCATCGACAATTAGCACATTTATTCTATTAAAAAGGGTAATGATGCACACATTTGGTAACTTAAAGGACCAAATTGTTACCAAAAAAACTTAAAGGACCAACCTGTTATAAAAAAATAATTTAAAGAATCTCTGGTGTAATTTTGCCTTTATTCTATCACTATGAATTTTTATAATCACTAAACGAGCTTTCACATTTTCTCTCTTTTTCAACTTTGGAGCTTCAAGTTCCCTTTCTTGATTTATCACTAGTTTAACACTTCATATGGACTTGACTCTTCTAATTGACGAGGCTTGAGATAACATCTTTATTGAGTACAATCATTAAAGAATGCTAGACAATTGCCACCAAAGACTTCAGCGAACATCGTTTAATCTAGGGTGTTGTCATCATTGATGTGACTTGACATTTGATCTCACAAAGAACACCTTAACCATTGAACCATATTAGTATGTAAAGACTTCACAAAATTATGTTTGATATAAAGTGTTGTCATCATCAAAACCAACAGGATCGTGTAACTGTTACAAACACTAGTACATGCACAACACATAATCTACAAAAATATATCAACCATCCCTCTTTTAAAACGTAAGTAGCACTGAATCGACAAAAATATGCACACACAAAATTTCACTTGAGCTATGGGCTCCCTCGAGTCCCAACTTTTCCCAAAACATGTAGTATGGTCTCAACTTCTTTTTGAGCACATTTCAATTCGTCATATGTGCCTCGACAACTATCACTACTTTCGACCATCGTTGTCTTCTCTTTCTCCGATAGGGCAGCGTCCATCTTCTCCGATCCTTTCAACGCTTCTAACAAACTCTGTTGAATAAGAAGGGCTTGCATCTTCAAGCGTCACAAATCGAAATCATTCGCACCATTGAATTTCTCAATCTCATACTTTGTTGACGACATCTTCTCCTCCACACTCACCGCATCAGTTTTTTGTGAATTGATGTCGTCAAGAACAAATCAAAATATGAAAAAAAGATTGAGTTTCTTGAATAAACACAAGAAACCCTATTAGGTTTTACAAAAAGGAGAGAAGAAGGAAGAAGAAGAATAGAGAATTACTTAACTCTGTTTTACTATTCACTTTCTCAATAAGGGTTCAAAGATTACAAGTGTATACTAACAATTAACCTCTCTCACTGTTGAAGCTAGAATAGCAGCAAGCAAAAATATATAAGTAACCCAGTTTTGTCGTCTCCACAGGGATCGGTGCGAGGGAAAGAATGCCATTCAACGGTTTCTATATTTCTAAGCTCATGGATCAAAAGTTCTGGTTTAAAGACGAACCAAAAACAAATGCGGAAAATATAAAGACGGAAAATATTAAGTAAAGACAGAATTATAAACGGGGCCTTGTTGGAATTGGATCTCATCAATTGATAACACATGCATTATTCTAATCAAGCAAACACAAATCAATCATTCGCCAAATATCCTCGCGTATCACTCACAACGGAGGTTATGTCTAACGCAACGTCGAGAGGCCAACTGTATTGTCTCATCAGTGATGTCTCACGCAACAAAACCAACACAGAGCTTTAAGAGCAGATACTCACGCAAGTGTTAATCCTAAATCTATCTCTAGAGTTCAGTCCTAACAGATATTACTATAACATCCATATCAAATAAATGATTTCTTCGTATTTAAGTAAGATCAAAATAAGTACACACGCTTAACCCTTTTTACATGTATTCAACTAATTTGTCCAATGAATGCGAATATCCTTCTTCATCACTATTATCACGCATCCTCGCGATATCGTATCGATCCTACTCATGCTACCCATGCTACTTAATCAACACAATACAACAAAAGATAAAATGAATATCAACTCACAAAACCATGTCAAAAGCTTGTTCATTGATAGATGAAAATCTAAGATCAAAGATTTGTAAAGGTTTTGTCAAGACCACAAATAATCAACCAAAGACAACAACAATAGAAAATCAGAATTCAAATCACATACATACATTAGAGGAAATACAATAGGTATCAAAAGATTACATCCCTCTCCAACAAGAAATCAAAGATCCTACCTTTTCTCCCTTGGAAATGAAGAAATGTCAAATTCTGATCCCAAAATTACAACAATATCAGAACAACATAACCTAAAAAGTGTAAGAATTGTATTTATACAATTCAGAAATTTGCAGGTTCGCTAGGCGAACCAATTCATTCGCTAGGTGAATGGTTAAAAATAGGCACAACAGGTGCCTCAAACAGTTAAACCGCCCCTGAAATTTCACGTGCATTCGCGAAGCAAACAAAACACTCGCGAAGCGAGCCTTCGCCAAAACCTTCGCCCAGCGAATTTAGGGACTTTTCCAACTGAAACTTTCTGCCACCCCTTCGCTGGGACACTCGCCAACGTTCGCTAGGCGAACCTTCGCTAGGAGCTCGCCAACGTTCGCTAGGCGAACCTTCGCTAGGAGCTCGCCAGAACTCGCGAGGCGAATCCTGCTGTTGCAACTTCAATTCTTTAGCAGCTTGCACCATTTCTTTGTGTCTTCAAACTTTGATCATTTAGTGCATTTCCTGCACAATAACACACACATTACAAGCACCAAAGGTATATTCTCAATGTGTAGAAGAACAACAACAATCATGGATAAAAACCATGAAAACATGAGAAAAGAGATGAAAAAGTGCAAAGAAAGATATGCCCATTTTAGGCCAAATCCGCACCTAACACTCACCTTAATTAGGATTTGCACCACACACCAAAGATGAGAGACTAGCATGTTATTTATAAGAAAGCTAACATGCTAACCTAATGGGCTTTTACACACATGCCTATTACACAAGCAAACTTAGGGAACAAGCTAACATAAATAATTGGGCTTACAACCAAGACCCAATTCGACATGCTAATACTCCTAGCATATTTCGACTACAGCATGTGAACAGACTTCGACGACATGCTAAAATTCTTTCGAATTGTAGAACCAAGAAGCTACCATTCGACCATACTAGAGTTCAATCAAATATCTCACAAATCTTCACTTTAGAACAAACTCTATAACATCAAGGGAACAAACTAGATTTCTTTTTGCAGCTTTATCAACTGCATACAGTGGAAGAACTTGCAACTTGGTAATGTATTCTCCTTCTCCGATAGGGCAGTGTCCATCTTCTCTGATCCTTTCAATGCTTCTAACAAACCCTATTAAACAAGAAGGACTTGCATCTTCAAGCGGCACAAACCGAAATCATTCACGCCGGTAAATTTCTCAATCTTATACTTTGTTGACGACATCTTCGCCTCCATGCTCACTGCACCAATTTGTTGTAAAAAAATGTCGTTAATAACAAATCAAAAATATGAAAAAAAAAAGATTGAATTTCTTGAAATTCATATATATTACATGTTTTTTTTTATTCTTAATCTTTTGACCATAGCATTGATATCAATTATTTCTCATTCATATTATTGTTTTTTAATTTATCTCTAAACAATATATAAACATACTCAATTATTTTCAGATCAAGAACCAATTTTATAATTTTGAGAAAAAAAATCTACATAATACCCAATAAAAAATCATGATACAATTGAAATTGAGTAATCCAAACTCATTATGTTTTATTTATCATTGAATTCAGATCTCAAGTAAAAACTGCACAATGAGGGTGATGGAAAACCTCATTTTCTAACCCATGAAGGAGTAATAGATGAGAATGAAAGATCATGTTTGTGAGAAATTGACGGAGTAGACAAAGTGAGTGACATCAAATAATAGTGAATTTATTAAAAGAGAAATTCCATGCCTAAAGACCGGAGACTACATAGAAGAAAGGGTGAGGAGATGCATTGGATATGGAACACTTTCATGCATAGAGAGGTAGAAGTTGAGAGAAAATGATTGCAAATAAAAAATCTAATGTGGGAATGAAAAATGAAATTATATTGAATTATTTGATCTTTGATCTTTGATCTTTGATCTAATAGGTAAATTGAATGGTGGACTTAAAATGAAATGATAGAGAATAGAGATTCCTTTAAATTGAACGGCATCATACACCTAGCATCGGCAGCCACAAGTTAGTTACTACTAACTACTACTAGTCCGTTTAATTAATAATATCCGTTTAAAGATCCATCACAACACGGCGATGGCCAAAACGAACCAGTAGCGCTAACACAGAGACGATGAAAACGTGCGCATGCCTTCACACTCCCTCTTATTCTTCTTCTTCACTACCTTTATTACCATCAACTATTCTATTTCAACAACAACAACGCTATCATCATTTTCTCAATCTTCCTTTTCGCTCTCTACCCTCATCCACACTCTCTCTCAACGCTACACCGCGCGAAATCCAACTTCATCTCTCTCCCTCCAACAACGCCGTTCAAAACCCTACGATTGAGTTTGAAACACCGCTACACAACGAAGAATCGTCTCCTCCAACTCCACTTGTTCTCTCCGGTGAAGATAAAACCACTAATTATAATAAGCTTAAAAAGAAGAAAGACCTAAACGCCGATAACAGTAGCAACCTCGATAACCGCTTCAAGCTCCGTAACGGAAAAGAGGTGAGTGACTTTCAATTTTCAATTTCGGTTTCAATTTCACTCTATTCGATTTGATTCTTATCGTTTGGTATTTTTTTAGGTTTTTGAAGAGAAAGCTTATCTGGTTGGTGTTGAGCGAAAAGGTGATGCGAGTGATTCTTTTGGTATTGAAGATTCTTTGAGTGAATTGAAACAGTTAGCTGATACTGCTGGACTATTGGTTGTTGACTCTACATATCAGAAGTAAACCATTTTTTATTCTTTCTTATTCTTCATTTCTATATTTCAATGTTTATGAACTTGATTTACTAAGATTCTCAAATAGTCTCAACAAGTGTTTATGCTAGTAGATAACTTCAAATTTGTTAATCCAAACATATGTCTTATCTTATTATCACTTTCTGATATAATTTTCCAAAGTCTCTTTACATTGTGGTAAGATATTGAAAACATTAAAATATGATTGGATATTAATATATTATACATGTAAAAATCAATTATACTGTTAGCTTGAATTGTCGGTGTATAGTTATAGACTCTTCTAGTGTTGTTTATTGTCCTGCAATTGGATTCAACTTTCTTTTAGTCTATATGATGTTGTTGTTGGTGTATCTCATTGTTTAAGTTTACGATTCTTGTTATTTTAATAGAACATTACTATCTTTTTATTTTATTTTTGTGAGTTTGGAAGAATCTGAGGATCAAACTGTGTCTTAATGATGGAGATAATGGACCATAGTTGCCGGTTAATGTGCCACATTTTCCCTCCGAATTCTCTCTTTTTTCATGCTGATGATAACTAATTGAATCTTTTATTAAAGATGTTGTTGTTGTTTTACATTACACAATACTGTTTACAGGCCATAACTAGGAATCATATCTTTCTTCTCTTTTAGACATTTGCATAGCTGGATACATGTCCCTGTTCCCTTTTTCATTCTTCTGTTGGGATTTGGGACAACATTTTTTCGTTTGACTCAGTTTCAGAATAAATCTAAATGGCACAGGCTTGCTTCTCCAAACCCTAGGACTTACATTGGCTCCGGCAAAGTTTCTGAAATTAAGAGTGCAATTAATGCATTGGATGTTGAAACTGTGATATTTGATGATGAGCTATCAGCTGGGTAAGTGACCTTTTTTCTGTGCTCACATTTATGTTGCGCTATCCAACTGCATATTTCATTTGCTAAAAGTAGTTTGTTTTCGGAGCTGAACACACAATTTTCAACAAAAAAATAACATTTTGATTTTTTGCTAGCTTTGATTTGAGATAATTGGAACCACAAGAACCAGGTTGCTCAGAGGTTAAATTTGGTTTCCAGTATAATTGAGTATGATGATTTGGAAACTTTTGATTTTCAGTAAGATGGTTGTGAGGTAGCTTAGACTATGCTGAATATTTGTTATTATTTTCCTTTATTCTCTGATAGTTCCTGGTTGTTCTGCATTGCATTATATTGGCCCACTTCACCGAAAATGAATACTTTATTCTAGTCACATTGTTGTGAAAGGAATTCCCTTCTGAATCTCATATAAAATTACTGGTCCCTGCTAATTATAGGCAATTGCGCAACCTGGAAAAGGTTTTTGGTGGAGATGTGAGAGTTTGCGATCGAACTGCTCTCATCCTTGATATATTTAATCAGCGAGCAGCAACACATGAAGCATCTTTACAGGCAATTATAAATTTTAAAGGAGGTTTCTCCAGTATCTTTTGTTTTTAAAAGGTTATCCCTAATCAGTATCCCAAATAACTATTGATTAATATTTGGTAATGTAATCCACTTGATTGACATATAAATGCAAAAGAGGACTTCTCTATGGGGTTATATGTCTTAACTTATTTCAATATTTATTTTAATCAGAACTAGTTGATCATTTTCTGCAAAAGTCGTTATAATTTTTATTTTGTTTTGAAATGTAAGATATTTTAAATTTGGATTGAGTAAAATAATAAAATTTAAAAGTGAGTACTATGGGAAAAAAAACGATGTTTTGTATTTATATTTCAATTTAAGTGGGGCATGTTGCTAAATATTAGCCACTATTTTTGCTAGAGGTACTTATACCCTTAGAAAAGCAAAAGGTATTGATGAAAATCTCCAAATCACAGCTTTGGCAAATAGGAGAAATTTAGACTCCTATTCTGATAATTCTACTTTTTTTTTTATTTCTAGGTTTCATTAGCACAAATGGAATACCAACTACCTCGTCTAACAAAAATGTGGACTCATCTTGAGCGTCAATCAGGAGGACAGGTGAAGGGAATGGGTGAAAAACAAATAGAAGTGGACAAGCGTATTTTGCGTAACCAAGTAAGCATAGAGTAGTATCTGATTATTGTCAAAGTTATCTGCATGACTACAAAAATTATATTCATTTGATTGGTTTAGTGTGATGTGTGCTAGTGCAATATTGTGATAGTAACTTACCAGTTTCATATATCATGCACGGGCTTTGACAGATTGGTGTTCTTAAAAAAGAGCTAGAATCTGTTAGGAAACACCGAAAGCAGTATCGTAACAGGCGTGTCTCAGTACCTGTGCCAGTAATATCTTTGGTTAGTTTTCTAACATTTATATTGAGGCCATTTTTTTTGACAGATATTGCATATGCATTATTGTAATGTATTCCATTTAAGATGATGATATGTGCTTATTTTCCATCATTTTAGGTCGGTTATACGAATGCTGGTAAGAGCACGCTTTTAAATCAATTAACTGGAGCAGATGTTCTTGCCGAGGATAAATTATTTGCAACTTTAGATCCAACTACAAGGAGGGTACAGGTCAGTAAAAAATTTACCTGGATAGTTTCTCATTTTTATTCACAACCTATACATTATGTTCATTATTGAATGCTTTCAACTATTGCGAATGTGCTTCCAATTTGTAATAAAACACTAATACCAGCTTCTATTATTTTCTTAATAAAGAACCAGTCCAAAAACTTATACTGACATTTACCTTACAGCGGTCATTTCCTATGTTTACAGTGTCCCTTAGCTGTAGGATGTCTAAAATTCGTTGTTAATGAATTTTTTTTTAAAGTTATCATGCAATAAATTCAGTCTTGTGCGGGTTGAATTATAGGTATTTTAACATGTTGTACTTTGTTTATGTTGATATTTGTAAATATATATATATATAGTGTTAAGAGTATTTGTATATAGAATAGTCCCACATCGACTATATCATGTAATTAGTTGTAATCTATCTATATATAATAATGTCTCCGTAGTGCTTTTCAAAACACACGGTTTATTCATATGTCTCTTAGTCTCTTGTATTTCAACATGGTATCTAGAGCCTGCTAAGAGGCAATTCTTTTTTCGCCGTGCTTTACCCGGTTGACCCACTGTCTTCTGGTGAGAATTTTTTTTATTTTTTTTGCAAACCGTGTTGTCACTCCGGTTTGCCTCTCACTTTTCAAAATTCTCTGGTAACCACCCTGCCGCCGTTACTGTTCCGGCGACGTTTCGGAAAGCCGACCCCACCATCCGTTTTCAATATTCTCCGGTCATAACTGCATAGCCGCCGTCCGCCACCGTCGCTACTATTTCCGGTGATCTTCCGGCAAACTTTTTCATAGGCAAACTATTCTCGTGATATTTTCTCTCTTTAGATACTCATGGCTACTCCTCAGAACTTTACGCCAAACTACGATGATTTCCTCAGGTGGTATCAGAATTATCAGAACTCAGATTCTACTGCTACGGTAGCACACACTGGTAATTCATCTGTTTGCCTCTCTCAATCATCTCCTCTTCGACCTTGGGTCCTTGATTCTGGTGCGTCTGATCATTGTTACTGGTAATAAAAATCTTTTCTCTTCCTTCTCTACCTCTGGTTTGTTACCTACCATAACTTCTGCCAATGGTTCTCAAACCCGATCCGAAGGGATTGGTACGGTTCAAATTCTACCTTCTCTCTCTGTTACTTCTGTCCTCTATGTACCTAATTGTCCATTTAATTTACTTTCAGTCAGTCGTTTAACTCGTTCTCTTGATTGTAGTGTCATCTTCACTAACAATAATGTTACCCTGCAGGATCGGAGTTCGGGACGGACGATTTGCGTCGGATATGAGTCTCAAGGCCTTTATTACCTCTCATTGTCATCTCAGACATGCTCAGCCAAAGATTCTCCACTCACTATCCATGCTCAGTTAGGTCATCCCAGTCTTTCCAAATTACATAAATTGGTGCCAAATTTATCGACGGTATCTAATTTACATTGTGAGTCGTGTCAGTTAGGGAAACACACTCGTAGTCAATTTCCCAATCGAGTCAACAAACGGGCGTCGTCCCCTTTTGCTTTAGTTCACACCGATGTTTGGGGTCCCTCGCGTACTGTCTCTACTCTTGAGTCTAGGTATTTTGTCACCTTTATTGATGATTTTTCACGTTGCACGTGGTTATTTTTAATGAAGAATAGATCTGAATTATTTTCTATTTTTGAACAATTTTATCGAGAAATAAGAACTCAATTCGGTGTGTCTATCCGTACCTTAAGAAGTGACAATGCCCGTGAATATTTATCCCAACAATTTCAAAATTTTATGTCACACAATGGTATTCTCCATCAAACATCTTGTCCTCACACACCTCAACAAAACGGTGTAGCCGAACGTAAAAATCGGCATCTCGTAGAAACCACTCGGACCCTACTTCTCCATGGTAATGTTCCACTTCGGTTTTGGGGGGATGCTGTGCTAACGGCATGTTACCTTATAAATCGCATGCCCTCATCTGTCCTTAACAATAAAATCCCTCATTCAATCCTTTTTCCCAATTCTCCACTTCACCAAATTCCTCCCCGAGTCTTCGGGTCCACATGTTTTGTACACAATATCTCCCCTGGTCCTGATAAACTATCAGCTCGATCACTAAAGTGTGTCTTTCTTGGTTATTGATCCCAAAAAGGTTATCATTGTTATTCACATACTCTACAACGATACCTCATATCGGCCGATGTTACCTTCTTCGAGTCTGTTCCATATTTCGAGTCCAGCCAAGTAACTCCGAAACCCCTTCAGGAAAGTATTCCCACACCTCTTCCGGAAGTCCCATCTGTCATTATCCCCCATCATTCTAGGGAACCTGACCCACTAGATACCCTTACGGTTGATCCCCCCACTCCTCGCCCACTTCAAACATATCAACGTCGTCACCCAACGTCTGTCGTACCTGTCCCTGAAGTCGTACCTGTCCCTGAAGTCGTACCTATCCCTGAGGTCACTACGGACTCTCCTCCGACGCTCTCTCCATCACCGGATCCGATCTTGCAACCTGAGTCTGATCTTCCGATTGCCCTTCGAAAAGGTATACGTCAAACACGAAATCCTTCTCCACATTATATTGATTTATGTTATCATCGTCTTTCCCCTTTGCAGTATACTTGTTCGTCTTCTTTGTCTTCTGTTTCTATTCCTAAAACTCCAGGTGAAGCATTATCTCACCCTGAGTAGAGGCAAGCAATGATTGATGAAATGTGTGCTCTTCAAAGCAGTGGTACCTGGGAACTGGTTCCTCTACCCCATGGGAAATCTTTAGTAGGTTGTCGTTGGCTTTATACAGTGAAGGTTGGTCCAGATGGTAAGATTGATCGATTTAAAGCTCGCTTGGTAGCCAAAGGATACACTCAGATTTTTGGGTTGGATTATAGTGATACCTTTTCGCCTGTAGCCAAGATGGCATCTGTTAGACTTCTTCTAGCCATTGCAGTCATTCGACATTGGTCTCTTCATCAACTTGATATCAAAAATGCATTCTTACATGGTGATCTTGAAGAGGAAGTATATATGGAGCAACCACCCGGGTTTGTTGCTCAGGGGGAGTTATCGAATATGGTTTGTAGGCTACACAGGTCTCTTTATGGTCTTAAGCAATCTCCGAGAGCTTGGTTTGGCAGATTCAGCACTGTAGTACAGCAGTTTGGTATGATCCGTAGTGAAGCTGACCATTCTATTTTTTATCATCACTCACCCCAAGGGTGTATTTATCTTATTGTGTATGTTGATGACATTGTCATAACTGGTAGTGATTAGCAGGGAATACTCCAGTTGAAACAACATCTCTCGAAACAATTTCAGACAAAAGATCTTGGTAAACTCCGCTATTTCTCAGGTATTGAAGTAGCCCAATCTAAAGATGGTTTGGTGATTTCTCAGCCGAAATATGCTATGGATATTTTGGAAGAAACAGGTTTGTTAAATGCTAAACCAGCGGATACTCCTATGGATCCAAGTGTTAAACTTCTACCCAATCAGGGGGAGCCTTTATCTGACTCAGGAAGGTATAGGAGATTGGTTGGAAAGTTGAATTATCTCACAGTCACTCGTCCGGACATTTCTTTTGCAGTCAGTGTGGTAAGCCAGTTCTTAAATTCCCCTTGTCAGGAACACATGGATGCTGTTATCCGGATTCTGAGATACATCAAATGTGCTCCAGGAAAAGGTCTTGTGTATGAGGATAAAGGACATACCCAGATAGTTGGATACTCCGATGCTGATTGGGCAGGGTCACCCATTGATAGACGATCCACCTCTGGGTATTGTGTACTTGTTGGAGGAAATCTTATATCTTGGAAAAGTAAGAAACAAAATGTAGTTGCAAGATCAAGCGCCGAGGCAGAGTATAGGGCCATGGCAATGACAACATGTGAACTTATTTGGTTAAAACAGTTGCTCAAGGAACTTCAAATTGAAGAAGCAAGACCAATGACACTTATTTGTGATAATCAAGCTGCATTGCACATTGCTTCAAATCCAGTCTTCCATGAGAGGACCAAACATATTGAGATAGATTGTCACTTTGTCAGAGAGAAGATCGAGTCAGGCGACATCGTCACAAGCTTTGTCAACTCTAATGATCAATTGGCATATGTGTTTACAAAATCCCTACGGAGCCCTAGAACTAACTATATATGTAACAAGCTTGGTGCATTTGACTTATATGCTCAAGCTTGAGGGGGAGTGTTGATATTTGTAAATATATATATATATATATATATATATATAGTGTTAAGAGTATTTGTATATAGAATAGTCCCACATCGACTATATCATGTAATTAGTTGTAATCTATCTATATATAATAATGTCTCCGTAGTGCTTTTCAAAACACACGGTTTATTCATATGTCTCTTAGTCTCTTGTATTTCAACAGTTTATATGCTTTTGTCCAGATGAAGAATGGAAAGGAGTTTCTCCTAACAGACACCGTTGGTTTTATTCAGAAGTTACCTACTACACTAGTAAGAAAGATACCTTTGTTACAATTTATTTTGCTTTGGATGTTATACAATTGATATCTCATATTATTCTTTTGACACGATTTACAATCAAATTAAAATGTTTCCATTAGAACTTAACCCAAATTATAAATTATTTCCTCAAAACTGTCATTTTTTCTGCTCTGTAGGTTGCTGCCTTCAGAGCCACACTCGAGGAGATATCAGAGTCATCACTTCTGGTGCATGTTGTTGATATCAGGTTATATATCAGTAAAAGTTATGGGAGTCACTTTATTTGTAGAGAAAGGAAATTTAGAAGAAGTAGACAGCAACTTGTTGATTTACAACATCTCACCCGTCATCAATTATTATTTTGATTTAACTGCAGTCACCCCCTGGTTGAGCAACAAATAAATGCTGTGGACAAAGTTCTATCAGAACTAGATGTATCATCAATACCAAGATTGATGGTCTGGAACAAGGTATTAGGAGAATGGTTTTGTTGGCTTTCTGCCACATAACTGTTGCAGTTTGTCTTTCAAGTTTTATAATGAATTAATTTTTGAATTTCGTTATTGATGCATTCCATGAAAAATATAATGATATCCTTGTCAACTACAATTTATTTCAATTCTTAACACTTATCAAAATCTCTATAACCTCATAATTTGGGATGAAATTGAGCGCACTTATGGAAAGCGGAGTTGTCAAATAATTTATTAGATTCTTCTAGCCAAAAGTCTATTCATGTTCTATAAACCAATAGCTTAAGTCTTTAGGATTAGTTCATATGTTTTCAGAGTCTCTATGACTAAGTGTGATCAAGAGTTTGATCACTATCATCCCTCATTCTAAACTGTAAAAGCAAATCAGCAGAAGATAGATGGATACATGTATGATTGTCCTTGTTTCAAACCTAAAGGGCTTGTGTGAGAGGATATGTTATGACAATAAACCACTCACATGCCTATAGCTTCTAGGGTAGTTGGTTCATGAGGGTAATACGAGGGAATATGGCTTTTAATCTCAAAATGTTTGCCATTCTAGGATTTTTATGCATCATTTCTTTTATAATATCATATCGTGTAAGATCATCATTATCTTATATTGGGGTGTAACCATAATGTTTTAAAATCAATTCCTGGATTATGGACTGCTTTTGGTTCAAAATTGGCTGTCATTTTAATTTTGTTTCTCAGTTCCTCACAGCAGTAATTCTTCTCTTAAAATTAGACTATGATGTGTTCTTTCTATTGCTTTTGGCGTTAATCACTCTGTTAGTTCTTTAGGAGGACTGAGATATGTTTTTCCCTTTAATTGACAAGCTTTACTGTGCACTTGATGTTTAACTGTTACAACATGAACTCCAGCCTGAACATTGTAGCATGTCTCTTTCTTGTGTCAGATTGATAAGGCTAGTGATCCCCAGAAAATCAGGCTAGAAGCTGAAAAAAGAGATGATGTTGTATGCATATCTGCTTTAAGTGGCGATGGCTTACAAGAATTCTGTAATGCAGTTCAAGACAAACTAAAGGTACAAAGTTGAAGCCAGTCTCGATATAATTTAAATGTACTTTTTGTCTTTCCATATCATGTGTTCTATTTGTTAGAACGATTTACATTTACCAGTCGAAATTATGTTATTCTTTGATAGGACTCAATGGTATGGGTGGAAGCTTTGTTACCATTTGAAAATGGGGACCTTCTCAGCACCATACACCAAGTTGGAATGGTTGAGAAAACTGTAAGTAAATACCTTTGTCCATCATTTGCTACCCGTTGATCATAGTCTGCACTGCAGATTGTATACTGTTTAGCATATCTTATCATGGATTTTCTACTTGATATTGTTGGATTTCCTGACATTTTTTCTAATTTGTATATAGGAATATACAGAACAAGGGACATACATTAAGGCTCATGTGCCCCTACGTTTTGCAAGATTGCTTACACCTATGAGGCAACTGTGTGTATCACGACCTTGACTTTCTTACATGTGTGTATAATTTTATTTAACATCAACTTTCATATATCTGTCATTCGGTGGTGTAGAAAATGATTAATACAGTTTAGCATCAGTTATGATTCAGGCCATGGGTGAGAAACACTTGGTTTGCAGCATAACGGGTCCCATGTAAAGCTGTACATATGTTTGTAATTATTGAAGGACTGAAGTCATAATCAGATTAGAAAATGTTGACTCCTTGAAGTATGGCAATGCAAAGTGTGTTTGCACTTTGCAACCACAGTTTATCATACATATTCAGCCCAATGTTTTGTTTTCAAACAACATTTAATTACTACCTGATGAGATATTGATATTTATTATAATTGATTTGTTAGTATCTTTAGGAATTATAGTAGGATTGCATTCCTATTTAGACTATATTGCTTATGTGTATAAATAGTTGTTTTCAACCTTTTCAATGACAGAAATACATTCAATATGGTATCTGAAGCTTAGTTTTTCTTGGGGTTCCACTGTCTAGGGTAACCCTAATATTTTTTATTGTCATTTGGTTACCGTGGGGCACGAACCCACGGCCACAAACGTGAGTCTCAATTTTGAGAGGTTATTTAGAGCTTTCTTTGTAGTTGGTTGGCTCTTTCAATTGTTTTTTTTTTTGTTTTGGAAAATGCCAAAATGCATTAGTAATTGCACAAGTTGTGCTGTATAAAAAGCATAGGAAACCTCCTAATTGGAGGCCAAAAACACCAGAACCAGAAACAAAGAAAATTGCCACAGGTAATTCACACCTATACCGATACTAACAACAGCACCTGAATATAACTCTTAATCGTAATGCATGAAAAACTACTGTTAGCTAATAACACCAAACTCTAAACTATAAGATAGCAGATGAGAATTGAGGATCAAAGATCAGCAACAAGCAATGAGGCAAGCTGACAGAAACTCCTTATACTCAATAAACATAGTTGCTCCTATCAATCCGAATCGACACCAAGCGACACCGCCTGCTCTTCCAGCTGATGAAACAGAAAGAAGACAGCACAGCAAAGAGAGGATCAACTGTAACTATAGAATCCACATTGGATTACTAAAGATCAACACCGCGCTCCAACATAATGAAGATTCCCGCAACTTGCGAACACTAATGAGATACAGGCTGCAAACCACCAACCAAAAAACCTGGCAGCAGAGATGCAATTCCGAAGACAAATTCTGATAACATGAAGACCACCGAAATCGAGCCGGGAAAAGGCCAAAACTGTAAATAGCACCAAGCCAAACAATAACAATAGAAGCAATGGCAGAAAATAACACAAATGATCCACCCGCACTCTTCTGATAAGGGCCGATGCGATCCACCACTCCCGCACTGCTGACCGACAAAAAACAACCCCTAAGCTTCAACGAAAGCCAAAATAAAACTTGCTAAACAAACCAGAACACCCAGCCAACCCAAGAAACAGCCTAACCGAATCGAGAAACTCCCCCCAGCTGAGACCAAGCTGCTGCTATAGATCAAACCACAAGCTCCAAAGCCTCCACGACATGAACAATTTAGCATCAAACAAAGCACCAACCAAGTTCTGCTGAAAACGACCAAGACACTAAGGCACACAAATATGATTCTAAAAAATGGACACCAGGATCGACTTTAGAACAACAGAGGTAAATCCAACCAGCCTTCATCACCAGCAGCCTGAGACAGTGAGATTACAACAAAGCCTAATCCAACTCTGCTGAAAACCGTAGCCGCACCATAAACACAGTACTGATACGATAACTTCACATAGCTGAACTCAATGGAACCCGAATGACAGAAGCCGGAAATAATGACCACCAGGATAACCTCAGCTGGGAAGAAACTTCAGCAACTACCAAAATTACACAGCTAATACCGAGGCTACTAATAGATTGGGCAAGCCGAGGGCTCACTGCTACAGAACCTAGCCTTAGATATCCCTTAACGCCTAGAACGAGAAGAAGGCTCCCAGCAAACTAGAACTGCTACCGACTCCAGCGAGAGACTAAAAGCACTACCAACGCCAAGCACCTGGGCACGCCTCCAAAAACACCAACTCCAGAAACTCAACATAGTAGCCTAATTAGAGAGTACAAGCCAATTGCAACCATACAGGAACTTACAAATTCTCCAAAATCCACACTCTTCAGTTACAGCTACAGCCTGAACGCGCAGATGAGGATGACCAATCTATATCATTCAATCTGCAAGAGCCAAAACACCTGCACAGCCTAATCAGGTACCTCCACTAATACCTGTTACCACATAAGTCTCCTACCCCAACAACTGAAACTAGAGACACGACACCAAGGCTCACCAACATATTAGACCAATAACACAAATCCAAAACTGACATGTATATCGGCTTTCCATTTGCAGGGTCCGCTCCCAAGGAGATTACACTCCATCAGCCTTCAAAATGACCACCCAAAGAATGAGGCTAGCAATATAAAGCTAGGTGTTACACAATCCATCTAACCTCCACTACCACTGGGACATCAGCTCATTACTGGGGAACGAAATCCAACTCCACAACACCAGCAAACCAAGCCTCGAGAATTCTAACCACCATAGGGACAACAGACCACTCAACAGCACCGTCTGAGCAGAGAAAAAGTCCACCTGACCAGAAGACCAAACAAACAAAGCACCAAAAGGACAACAGACATTAATGCATTCTGCCACTTAATAACCTACAGACACCATACAATAAAACTAGAATGGCATATGACTATGTGTATCCTTTGATTTGCCTATGACCAGATATTCACAACCAGGCCCCCTGATCAACATAATTAACCTTCAATCAGACCTAATGTGGCCCTTGGATTCAGCCACCAGAGAGATGAAATTGGGTTCAATTCTTTTCCTCTCACTTTCAACCAGTTCCAGGCAAGCGATTTGACCTTTTCTACCATGTTTTCAGTATTGATATTCTTGTTCTGGAACACTCTTTCGTTCCGAGTTTTCCAGATTATCCAGATACACGCGAACCAAATAACTTTTAACTTGGAGCTAATTTTTAGGTCTCCTGGTATCAGTCCTTCAAACTGATTCAAATGAGAAAGACAATCCTTCTGGAATGCAGTGGATATTTTCAGCCACCGACAGATTTTATACCACACTTCTGCCAATGTCGGACATTCGAAGAATGTATGCTGCACCGATTCTTCTTTTCCGCAACCTCCTACACAGTCTCTGGAATCAATTCCACTTAACCCTCTCTTGGCCTGGTTATCTTTAGTTGCTATTCTATTTTGGATAATTCTCCACACTAGACTCGACATTTTAGACGGAATTGTTTTATGCCAGGCTTTGGCCCACTCCGGATTAGCTTGATTTTCTGTTAGAGAATTCAAACCTCTATAGATTTCCTTAACCGAGTAGTTAGATCCCTGAAGCCACTCTCCTAAATCAAGATTTGAAATACCTTTCCACCAATTTGAACTATTGCTATGGAATCCCACTGATCCGTCGCTCCTAGTCCCATACCTGCTAACTAAAGCTTTGAACCAGATTCTAAGCCTCTCAAATTTAACCTTCCATTCCCATTTTCCAATTAAAGCCAAATTGAATTCTCTAAATTTTCTAATGCCCAGCCCCCCATCTTTTAAAGGCCTGCATACTTTATCCCACTGTACCCAATTTATTTTCCTCTCTCCCTCATTCCCACCCCAAAGGAAGTTTTTAAAAATAGATTCAAGTTTCAAAATGATACCTGCCGGGGCCTTAAAGAATGAGAGAAAGTATACTGGAAGTGCCTGCAACACTGATTTTATGATGACTACGCGACCCCCCAACAATAATTGGTTTATCTTCCAATTCGATAATTTAGCTCTCACAGCTTCGACCACTGGCTTCCAAGTTAACAGTCTATTTGGATTTGCACCAATTGGTAGTCCCAAGTAACTAAATGGGACATTACCAATTTTACACTGTAAAACATTTGCTGCCTCTTCCAACCATCTCTGTGAGATGTTTACCCCGGCTAGCACACTTTTCTGATAGTTTACTCTTAGCCCCGACATTTTTTCGAACAGTAGAAGATTTGCCTTGATCAACCTAATATTCGACCATCTCTTTTCCCCGATGATCAGTGTATCATCTGCATATTACAAATGAGAAAACCTATCATCTCCGCTATCAAACTTGTATCCACGGAACTAACCAGCGTCAATTGCTCTTCTCATCAGTAAGTTGAAACCTTCTGCCACTATCAAGAAAAGGAACGGGGCTAGTGGATCACCTTGCCTTAACCCTCTAAACATCTTAAATTCCTTAGTAGGACTTCTGTTAATAAGAACCGAAACCCGAGACGATTCAAGACACTCAATAATCCAGTTAATCCACTTCTCATGGAATCCCATTTTTGACATGACAAAGCTTAAGAAATTCCAGTCTACTGTGTCGTATGCCCTTTCAAAGTCCACTTTGAACAAAACAACTTCTTTCTTCTTCTTTATCGCCTCATCTACTATTTCATTAGCAACTACGATACCATCTAAGATTTGTCTTCCCGCTATGAAAGCCGATTAAGATTCTGAGTTAACCATTCCAATCACTTTTTTCAGCCTATTAGCCAATATTTTTGCTATTATCTTGTATATGCACCCCACCAATGATATAGGTCGATAATCTGATATCTTTGAAGGATTTTTCCTTTTCGGAACCAATACTATGAATGAGTTATTAACTCCTTTAACCATTCTCCCGTTAGCATGAAATTTTGTTACCGTTCTCATTAGGTCAGGTTTGATCTCCTCCCAGAACTCTTTAATAAATCCCAATGATATGCCATCTGGACCCGGACTTCTGTCATTTTCACAATCCCACACTGCTGCTCGGACTTTCTCTTCTGCAAATTCATGGATTAACTCTCGCTGCTTCTCACCTGGAATTTTCTTAAAATTCAGATTTACTGGCACTAAGCTTGAGCTACCTGCACTAAATTGATTCTGGAAAAACTTAACCACTACTTCCTTGATTTCCCCCACTCCCGTTAGTTATCTACCGTTTTCTTCCAAAGCGAGGATTTCATTGTCCCTCATTCTCTTATTAATGCAACCGTGGAAATACTTTGAGTTTGCATCTCCGTATTTTAGCCACTTAGATCTCGATTTCTGCCATAAAATACTACAATTCAAATTTGAAAGCTTGTATATCTTTTCCGCCAATTCTCTTTTCCTTTTAATTTGGTCTTCTGAGAGGTCCTCCAGTTCTCCTTTAATTTCCAGTTTCTTAAGCTCCTCTTTTGCTTCTAATATTTTCCCACCTATGTTTTGCGTATGCTCTTTGTGCCAACTTCTCAAGTTTTCTTTAACTAGCCTCAACTTTTCTTTTAAAACGAACATGCCCCACCCTTCAATTTGGTAGCTCTTCCAATTTTCTCGGACGAAACCATGATAACCCTCCAATTCTTTCCAACATTTCAGCATCCTAAAGGGTTTAGGACCCCAATTCGTATCCAACTCTTTTAATAGGATTGGGCAGTGATCTGAGAGTTCCTTATCCAAGCACCATTGCGATATTGTCGGCCACGACCTACTCCAAGCTTCAGAGATAAGAAATCTATCCAGTCTGCTCATAGCCAATCCTCCTGATCTGTACCACGTGAGCTTTCTACCATGAATCGGAAGATCGATAAGATTAGCCTCCATTATGAATTCATCAAATGATCGCATTTCCTCCCTTCTCAAATTAACGCCGCTGCCTTTTCTTTCTGATTCAAACCTCAACGCGTTGAAGTCTCCCATCAAGCACCATCTCTCTTTGCTTCTTGATTCAATTAATTGACGTAGTTCTGCCCACAATTCCGATTTTCTCCTACCCTCACAAGGAGCATAAATATTTATCAGATTAACTTTTATGTTTTCCTCACCCCACTCGCCTTCTATAATTAAAGCATGTTCCATTGTTGTTATCCTCTGCATCTTCATGATATTGCTATCCCAAATAGTCAATAACCCCCCTGATCTACCAATAACAACTTTGAATGCAAAGTCAAAATCTTCAGAATACCACATCTTTGAGCAAGTAATTCTATCTACTGATTCCATCTTTGTTTCTTGAATGCAGATGATATTAGGTCTATATCTATTAGTCAGCCTCCCAATCTCCAATTTCTTTGCCATTCCTCCAAGCCCACTGATATTATAAGATAATAATTTCATAGTTATTTGACAGATAAATTACTCCTTCCTACCCCAAAACTGACCTCTATTCCTTTTTCCTTTGCTTTCCAATCACAGCTTTCTCTAATTCTTGCAATATTTCTCCCTCTTCTCCCTTGTGTATCAATCCAAAGTCTTTGCCCAGATCCCATACGTCCTTAGCGATTTCTCTTGCGTTCCCGTGTAATAACGCCCAGTTCCTTTGTTCCAGATCGCTGAGAATACAATCAGAATCATAATCGAAAGTTACTTTTTTACCTTTTTTCTTCCGTTGACTACACGTGCACTTTGTTTCCTCGTTCCTCCTTTTCTTCCAGGATTTCTTCTTTTCTTTCAGGATATTAAATCTTCTTAATCTTCTGTCTTTATTTTCTTAAGCATTATTCCCAATAAGAGTTTGATCCTCCTTCCCCCCTTTTCCGTTTCTTCTATCTTTTGTCTTCTTGTTCAGCTTGATATTTTCCTTGCCTAGGTCTTCAGCTACTTCTTCTTCCATTTGAGCTGCAGTTTCTACATTTAGTGTGCACATTGAAATGTTATCTGTTTTTTCTTTTTATGGAGTACCCTCTTTTCTTTTGATTAGGTTTTCAGGCTGCCTATGATACTTATTTATTTCCTCGGAATTTTCTCTCTCCGAAAAGACACCTTCTCCAATGCCAATATTTATCGGGCTAGATTTACCAACAACCTGTTGTTTGTATGGGCCCATTTTTTATTGTGGGCCCCTTGGACTGTCCGTCAGGGCGTTTTGTAAAACGTTACTGCTATTAACAAAACCATTATTACCGTCACAACCTTCATTGTTAGGATTTTTTTCACTGACACCTTTTTAACTGCTATGTGTAGCCTTCACGTTTGTAATATTAATGTCTGACCCTTCGTTTGGTGTGATTATCCCTGCTTCTCCATAATTCTCCTCCTTACCCGATGCTATTTCAACTCCATTTACTTTCTCGTGACCCTTATCAATATATTCATTTTTTTTTCTGTTTCCAAGAAGCTATCTACGACTACCGTGTCCTCGCGCCTCGTGTCGTTTTCGTTTTTGATGTTGCGTAATAATCGCTCAAAATTATTAGCCAGCTTCAGACAGTCATCTTCTTCCTCCATTGACGCCATGGATGGAGGTATGAAGGATTCATC
This sequence comes from Lathyrus tuberosus, assembly GCA_022829125.1. NCBI lineage: Eukaryota > Viridiplantae > Streptophyta > Magnoliopsida > Fabales > Fabaceae > Lathyrus > Lathyrus tuberosus. The sequence continues at coordinate 1,174,253 of JALAZF010000896.1, forward strand.
TGAACTTTCCACCTCTGTTTCCAACCACCTTTGAATTTTTTCGTTTCTGCTACCTGAAGCAACTGTAAGTTTACATTCGCACATTTCCTCTGTTACCCGAACATTGTACATCTCCTTATTGATCTGTATTTTAATCACCTTATTAATAAACTCCACATAAGGTGTTTTCACTAACACACAGGCAACATCAAGCCTTCTCCGGTCCTCTGTATCTGGGTTCAGCTTAATAAGACTTCCGAACGATGTTACCAATGCTATGAAGATTCTCCTTCTCTAAGCATTTATAGGTACCCCATGGATTTTACACCAGATGTATCTAGCACCAGTGCCATCTCTAGGTTCCCATTTTCTCACTAGAGAGAACCATTGATTGAATAATTCCTGACAGTCCTTTATCAGTGCACTGATGTCTTCCTTATCCTCCGCCCTTAACAGAACCATATCTCCCCCCATTCGTACAGCTTGAATACTAACTATCCTTTCCTCCTCCATTTTTTGATGGATTTTGTCTGCCTCATCTATGTTCCTGAGCTTACCTATAAAACTTGACTTTGCCCATTGAGATTCTTCTTCGTTGATATGTACTGACAGCCCACCTTGGTATTGGATCTCCGTTTTCTGAGTTTCGTGTATATACCCCCTTCAACAGTTGTGGTTTTCTGAGAGTTATCTGGGACTTTAATTACTTCTGCATATGATATACCCAGTTCTCTGTATCTAAAGTGTTTGACACCTCTTTCTTCCGAACTCTTCATCCCCTTTCCTTGGTCCTTATTTTTCAGTCTTCTTTCTTCTCCTTGAGGGTTTATACTCTTAGCTTTCATTGGTCGTTTTGATCGTTCATACTTCGATATATTCACCTTTGCTTTGTAGGTACCGAATCATCTTGTCTTGAACTCCTTCATATCTAACAAATGTGAATGCTTTTCCTTCTTTGTTTCTTTTACCAGCGATGTAAACATCTCTCACTCTCCCCATTTTTTAAAGGCCCTCCCTATCTCTCTAGGACTTATGTCTTCTGGAAAATTGCTCACATAACATGTGGTTATCGAGTCTATTTTCGACCTGCTAGCTTTGTTTCTTCTGGGCTTCACTTCAATCCATTTTGCTCCCTCGGTCTCTCTATGTTTCTCCATAATGTAGTTTTCGAATTCTGCCTCATTTGATATTCTCTGTTCACTTTAGCCGACTACTTCAATTGTGTTTTATCTAGGTTGCTACAAATATGTCTTTCGACGTCATTCAAAGATAATTTTGGTTAGTATAATGACGGTTGTCCAATATGTTTCATTTTCAACCGCTCAGACTTATTTTGGTAATTCGACAACTTGCCAATCTCATTGTGTGGGTTTATAGATTTAAGATTCTTTTGTTGTTAACAAACATAATTTCTCTAGAGATCTAACAGAGACTTTGTATTCACTCATAATAAAATAGTTTATTGAGTCAAGAAGTTTACAAAACTAAAGGAACAGAACGTACATTGTAACACCCATATATAAAATCCATACATCAAAGCATAAATTATATATACGAATCCAAGTATTTGGTATTGAAATACAATAAGTTCCTAGTTAACACATTATACACATAAATGCCTCTAATACATAACACTAAAAGTCTAAGGCATTACATATACAAGATGTTCCAAAATGATAAAAACTAAGAACTAGATCATAAAAATGATCTCAAAATAACAACATAGCGGAAGCTAGCCATCAACATGCAAGGAAAGATCAAACGACTTTGTCCTTACCCTTCTCTGTACCTGAAGCACCTGAAATACATCAACAACGTGGGGTGAGATACATCAAATCTCAGTGAGTTCCCTATCTTATGGATTCTCTCGGATTATTTACGGTTCTAACAATCCCAACTCAAGTCCGGGGAAAGGGAAGGACTCTTGAGTTCACACTTTATAATCTCACACTATATGGAAACATGACATGAGTTCATTAACTCATCACATCATTAATCGATAACCATACCAAGGCATCTCCTATTCCCGTCCGCTCATACATCTAGAAGTCGACCCGAGTCATAGATCCTTGTAGTTACTTGGCATACGAATTGGATTCGGGATCACCGACCTGTTAACCGTGAACCGTCACTTCTCATAGTCTGTTAACCATCACAAGTCTCTTTACCCTTAGGCTCCAATCGTACTACGCATAGGGAATCAAACCTACCAAGTAATTGTGTACCTGTTTCAGAGGAGCTCGAGACTCATGAAACTACACTCAAGTTATACCAGTTACGATTACATGATAATAACTATACGGGATTGTATTCGACAATCACAAGGCCACATTCACCATAAGACCTCTCTTGTCTTTTCACCAAACCACAAAGGTTTATACACATGTTCCATACTAGTGTTTCACTCTCCCTATATTATTTAAAAGGACACGCGCCTCGGCCTCTTCTGCACGAGCGTTGTCGTTCGGTTAATCATAAACCTTCTAGTCATTTCTAGGTTCACCTATAGTTAAGGTTAATGTTTTCCTCACTCTTCCTATTTCATTTTCATATTACATGCATACATAATTATAACATGTTAACAACCATAGATTAGGCAAAACATACCTTATTAGTGTAATAGAATAGCTTAACACAATTTAAAACATAGTTTACACAAAATTATCAAATGAATTCCACTTCGGGTTCCTTCCGATTATTTAATCGGGCAATAAAATCGACATCTTTTAGCATCATCATAAAGATTATTTCCATAGCTTTCTATCGATATCAAGAACACTCAAATCGGATAAACGGGTCAAAAGTTATGAATTTTAAAAGAAAAGGGAACATTTGAAAAAGTCCCAGGAGTGCCCGGCGCTTTCCCTTTTGCCTCTTGCTTCGCCCGGCGAAGCAGAGGCGTAAAATACTTCTTCAAAATATGAAAGTTACAGGGGCGTTACATGTTGTGCCTCTTGGGCATCGCCCGGCGAAGCAGAGGCATTTTTATAATTTTGCCTGGCGGATTTTTATTTTGCCCGGCGCTTTTCACATAATCAGAATTTTCTGCTGCGTTTTAAGGGTTCCAAAACCTCAAAAATTCAATCTTTACAACCCCAAACATTTCCAAACATCACAAACAATCATCAATAATGTTTATAAGCATAATGTGATCATACTACAACATTTATATCGATTTCTAACCGTTAAAAATATCGATGCAACAATTAACCTAAAACTCAAAACATTCCAAAAACTCCAAAAATATGGTTTTCTAACTAGAACCCACCTCTAGATGATCAAGATGAGGATGATGAGATGATTGGGAAAGGATTGGATGAATGGATGATGATTGGCTCTTGGTTTTCTTCAAATTTCCTCTTCTCCACTTTTTTCCTTTTCTTTCCTTCTTTCTTCTTTCTCTCTCTTTCTTACTAACTTTTTCTTTTTGTTTGGAAAGTGGAAGGAAAAGATATTAAGTAGTAAACTAGTATTAGAAATAATACTACTAAACGTCCAAAAAGTCTCTTAAGTCCAAATTAATTAAAATACCTCAGAGTCAGATAACATTAATTGGATTTATTCTAAGTTCCACAATTACTCCAATTATTTAGTCAAATAATTTCTCAGAGTACACTGGACTCAGTTGATCACAATAGAATATTATCCGGAGTAATAAAATACGGGGTATTACATACATTTTTTGTTTGTTTTTGTTTTTCTTGCTTAGGCTTCAGATGAGTATTCAAATTTAACCATGAAATCTGAATTCGGTCTCGAGTGGATTCTGAGTCAATGGCAGCCAAACCAATGATTTCACTTTCTTCTCCAAACTCCATACTTTTGCATCCTTCAGCTCTTGAGTTTGATATGTAGGCATTTCTTCCATCAAATGTTGTAAACAACCTTTGATCAAATATCATGGAAGATGCCTTGCTCCTTTCTTCTGTGATATCTGCAACAAATACAATGTTCAATGTTGGTAGCCATATATTCTATGGGCCCACAAATGTTAGTCATGACAGACTTTCTTTTACTTCATGCCTTAGTTTAATAGTAGTACCAAGTTTCATTCTAGAACAGAGTCTAGGATGAGTTATGGCACTTAACAAAATCTGGTTCTTAGCAGAGTCTTTGATTTTATTGTCTTGTATTAAATCTATTGACTTCATAATCCTTGAGATAGTGTTTGCTATCAGAGGTTGGCATGAGATAAGTTTTCAGCATTGTCTTAGTATTGCCAGAAAACAAAATAAGAAATGAAAGGCTTCTCACAGAATTGTCCTTTAACATAAATTCTATGATAACCTTCAATTTCCTTAGAAGCAATGGAGTCACTTAAGATTTTATCTTGAGATGTAGACTCCTTATTATCAATATTGAAACAAGATGGATTAGTCGATACTTCTTTTCAATAATTGATTTATTCTTGGATTCAGATTATTTCTTCAGAAGAAGTAATGGCCAACAATGCCAGATTACTTTTTCATCGGATTTTGAATCCTCAACTATGTCAGTTTCATTAGAATATGCTTTGAAGATCTCTAACGTTTTTATTTTTGGGTTTTTCTGTCTGGTAGTTTTTATCCTTGCTTTTAAGATTGGGATAATTAGTTGAAATATGAATATTTCAGAAGCTTCTGAAGTTACTCTTCCATCAACAAATATCACACTCCATTTAGCCAGCTGATAGAATCTTCTGTTAAGGAAGGCCAATTCCTCATCATCACAGATTCCATGTGAATTTTCTTCAACGGGCTTGAGGAAGGGTGATCTCTTTGACAACTTTTCTTCATCTAATTCCATTTCTTTACCTTGAAGAATGCTAATTAAACCTTCAAGACTCGGTATACTCAAGTTTTTTTTTTACTTCTTGAATAGATGTGACTTTTTGGTTTGACACTAGCAAGCAGACTTCTCAGAATTTTCTTAGAAAGATTAGATGAAGTGTAACTCGATAAGCTTCCACCTGATTCCCTTCAAATTTGAACACAAGGATTCAAAGATAGTCTGAGCATTATACATATCAATGATGTTGATATACTCAGAATGAGATAGATCACCTACCAGAATGCATCTAACTCCAAGAAGATATCCATAAAGCTTATTCTGAGTTAGTGTGAGAGATTTTCTATCATAGATCATCCCTACACCATCAACTTTTATAGTAATACATTTTTCAAGGGTATTCCATAAACCTTCATCAAAACCCTTTTATCAAGACCAATGATATAAGAATATATTTTGCCTTTTTCCATCATTTAAATTCACTGAGTCACCCGTGAATATGGTAGGATTAGCAAAGTAATATTTTTTCATATAATAATGAATTCTTTCTTGAAGGAAATTCTTCAACAGACATATTTTTCTCATTGGATCTTTATCTGCACCACTGTTAAGTGTTATGCACAGATCTTGCTCTGATGCCAACTGAAGGTGAGAAAAATACACAAGAATGGGGGTTGAATTGTATTATCTGTTTCTTTACTTTGCTTATAAACAGAGTTTAGATTCTAAACCACTGTTCAGTTTCTGATACTTAATTGCAGTGTAATAATAACAGAAGCAAATAAATAACAATAGAACACACAAAGATTTATATTGCTTCCTCCCAAACTGAAAGTAGTCCAGTCCCCTTGCAACACAATAGATTTTCCACTATAATCAAAACATGATTACAATTGTTTATGCACTTAAGCATAAGACTTTTCTGCTCAGACCCTCAGCTCGAGACTTCCTACTTAGACCCTCAGCCCAAGACTTCCTGCTTAGATTCCACGAATCCAAGACTTCCTTGCTTAAACCCCTCAGGTTCTAGACTTCTGCTCAGACCCACAGTCCAAGACTTCCCTGCTCAGATTCCACGAATCCGAGACTTCTGCTTAGACCCAAAGTCCAAGACTTTTTGCTTAAATCCCACGGATTCAAGACTTCCTTGCTCAAGCCCTCCAGGCTCAAGACTTCTGCTTAGACCCTCAGTCCAAGACTTTCTTGCTCAATCAACAACAAATTAAAACTTCAATGCTCTAACACATATCAGGAGATTTACTTGGCTCAAGCTTCATAGAAAGAGACTTTGATACTCAAGCACATATCAAGAGTCTTTATCTAAACTACTAAACAACTTGTTTAGCATAATAGTGAACAAGGTGTGCTTGATACATAATCAGAGGTACAAGGTAATAACCATAACAAAGATCACAACACTTAAGATTTCTAAGATATTCAATGTTTAAGAAATCTTAAGGCTTTGTACAATTTACAACATATAATAGAATTTTTGCATACTCGATTATGTTGCTATTGTTAATCTTGTTATTCTTCCATTCTGATAGAAGCGTGGAACACTTCTATCCTTCTTGGCTCTTCTTCTTTATTTTCCTTGTTTCTTGTTGAAAATCCATCTTGAATCTTCATCTTCTTATATAGCAGTTTCAGAGGAATAGCTGTTGGAAGGGATAACTTGTACAAGTGTCTTTGTTACTCCATAGTACAAGAGACGTTGAAGGTAGATACACTAAAAGATCTTGATCTATTGTGTAACTTATTTAACCATTGTGTCTTTCTTGTGATCTTGTAATATAGATCCGTTGAGAGTAGATATTCGTAAAGCACGTCAACTCTTCTTGAGCCTTGTGAACACAGACTCTAGCTGACAAACTGATTTGACATTGTAGCTTGCTTTCTGTAGTACATATAACTTTGCTTTATCGTCGATTCTGAATGATCACCAGAAAATGATACATTCAATAAGTTTAGAGACAATATATTACTCTTTTGATGCTGAGGCCTTGAGCTTCAGAGTCTACACAAATCTATATTATCAGTCTTCACTTAAATAATGTTCTTCAGATTCTGAACCAACAGTAGCCAATAACTTATAAGCTTCTCTCAAGTGTGTCCTTATATCAGATTTTAAATAAATTCTTCTTTAAGCTTTAGAATCTGCACACTTAAAACACACATTATATAACACCATTGTTCTTTCAATACTTTGTTATCATCAAAACGCAAAGGATATATGTCATGAACAAATCATGTTCTAACAATCAGGCCACCCGCCATTTATATCTTTGTTTGAGATGTCTAATATTTGGCATGAGAGAAGTGTGTAAAGAGTTTCACATTGGACATTATATGGTTTGAATATATGTTCATAAGAGGAGACAATCTTCACCTTACAAGCCGGTTTTTGAAGTTTCTATGAAGGAAATTATAACAACCCCTGGATGTTTTGGGATTACACGAAAGTGTCTGTTGGATAGAAAAATAAAACTATTAGTATATTCCCAACCATTAGGGAAATCCATAGTAGAACATTAGAGAGACGATTTAAGGAGGATTAAACTAAGCTCTAGATACCATCTTAGACCCTCTTAAAATTTGGGTTAGTCTTAACTCATTCCTACAAAATCGACCTGTAAGGTTAGGATTGTCCCTACTTATAAACATATGTCATTGACATATTATTATCGATGTGAGACTCTTTAACAATAGATAAGTACTTATATTATCTATATTGTTAAAAAGTCTCACGTCAGATGATACTTGGTTTGAAGATTTGTTTATCAATGGAGGTAGTTCTTACCTTACAAGTCGATTTTATAAGGTTGTGTTAGACTCAACCATAATTATAAGAGACTTTGATACTATCTTAGAATGTGGATTGAGACTCTTTCACATACTCATTCACGTCCATCACTATTGAACTTGATGCATAGATGTAAATGATGGATGACCTGATAACAGAATTAATTTGATAGCATGTTGTCAATTAGATCTTAGATATGCTCTTATGCCATCTTAGAATGTGGATTAGGTCAACTCATTCATACAAATATGGTATGTGGAACTCTTAACACACCCTTTCACACCTAAAATTAATGGATTTTGTGCATGGATATAAATGGTGAGTGACCTAATAGTGGAAACCTGATAACATGTGGTTCAACTAATCTTGGATAGACTTTGATGCCCTTTTAGAATATGGATTATGTCCAATTCATCCCTACAAAACTGGTTTGTGGGACTCTTAACACACTATTTAAAACTTAGTATTATTGGGCTTGGTGCATAAATATAATGAATGAGTGACCTGATAGCACAAACATAATAGTAGGTGATCCAATGTGTCTTGAACTAGGCTTTGATGCCATCTTAAAATTTGAGTATCACATACAAAATCGGAAGGTTAGTATTCCCCTCACTTATACACATATAATCATGTCAAATATTTTTCGACGTGAGACTCTTAACATAACGTGCATACATTTTGTTGGTTACGGAATAGCGGCAAGCAGCAAAAATATTTATTTTTGGAAGAATTCCCTCCGGGATTTATGTCGTGTCCACAGAGATCGGTTCAAGGGAAAGAATTTCGTTCGACAGTCTCTCGCGTCAATGAGTTTGGGTTTAAATGGGTTTCAAACAAGAAAACAAAAAAGTAAATATCAACATAAAAAGAATTCATTCTTCAGAGAAAATAAACTTATCAGGCATACATATAATCCACTTCTCACAAACATAAATTTATCGATCATTTTCACTATACTACAATACTCGTCAAAATCATCCAGTATCGCTCACAACAGTGTCCATCTCTGGCACACTAAGCTGAGAGAGCAACCGTATTACTCTCACCGTCACTCTCGCGCACGACGCCTCGAAACACGGAAGGCATTAAGTTCCGACCCCATAAAGATTATTCTCTAAATCTATCTCTAGCATCTAGACAATAGATATCCATCCCTAATCAAGATTCATGATGTCTATCTCTAACACAACACAAATCCAAACATAAATGCAAAAAGATCAAGGAAGACATCGATAATGATTTGTAAAAAAGATTTTATAAAATATTATGATCAACAAAGATACATATGTTTAGAGTAACTATACAAACACCCAACACAAAAGAATACATAAAGAAGAAGAGGAATAAACCAAACATCTCGCGGATTGTCAGAGCTGGTTGATGAGAAATCCACTCCGGATCATCCACATGCAAGCTTCAATGTTGTTTTCTAAGCTAATCAACTGAAAAATGAAGTTTGATGGAGTTGGGATCACAAAACCCCAAAACCATCCTCTAAAAATTGAGTTTTTATGCCTTAAATGGTGTTTCTGCCCGTCCAGTTTCTCCCGGAGGAGTTCTGGGGCGCCCGGCGGCGAAAGGCGGCTATTTTGTAAGTTCCAGTATTGTTCTGGAGCGCCCGACGCTAGAAGTACAGCCCGGCGCTGCACCGCCCGACCCTGCTAAGGCGCAGCTGACAGTAGACAGCAAAAATCCAGCATTGTTTTATTCGTAACTTTTGAACCGTAACTCCGTTTTTCACCCGGTTTGAAGCGCTGTAAAGCTTATTCAATGCTCTATACAACAATGGCAAGATATACTTGATTGAATACCTGCAAAAATGAGAGAAAATCGATTAAACTCATTGATATTTACACGATACGCAATATATACACTAAAACGTAAAGTAAACATATTTACAAACAAAGTGGGGTTTATTCGAACGTTATCAACAAAAAGTATCGATAAGTGCAACAAAACCTATATACAAAAATAACTACAATTTGAACTTATCAAACTCTCCCCAACTTACATAATTGTTTGTCCTCAAACAAAAATCAAACAACTCAAAGAAACAGAGTGAAAACCAAAGAATCATGAATCAACAGGTTTTGAAAAACGGAAATAAATGTATGGTTCAAATGAAAAACGGTATACACAAAGTAAATACTTACCACTAAACTACGATGACAACATAGTCACAAAACAAATGCAAAATACAAAAATCATGCCAAACATCCTAAAACAACACAAGTTCAAATGTGAATCACACCTAACAAAAACAATCATCAGTAGATGAAAAACAAAAAATAAGGTATTTATCACTCACACAACAATCATGCAAACAATAGACTAAATTATGCAACCATCCAAAAATCATATTGAACATACAAAGGCAAGAATCACAAGGACTTTTCAAGGTTGTAGCGTGGTCGGGTCAACAAACAAGGGGCAATTTCTAAAGGTAATTGAAACAAAAACTTGCCTAAACCTAAGGGAGTGATCAGCTCACAAAAGTTCAAACACCAAATTCCAATCAACTTCTTCTTTCATCCCAAGTGTTACACAAAACACAATACTTATTTAGCACAATTATTTGAACTCTTTTTGTTTCCTTTTTCAAGGATTTTCTGTTTCTTTCTTTTTCTCTTTTTTCTTTTCTTTTTCATATTTTTCTCTTTTTTTCTTTTCTTTTTCATCCTCATAGAAAACAACCAATGAGTAAACAATCATTCTCTCCCCAACTTGAATTCAACCACATCATCATGTGAATACTCCCTACTTTCTAAGGCAAGGTAAAAATTCATACAACAACACAAAGTTGAGGGTTCAAGTAAAAACAAAATCCATTCAAAAATAAGTGAACTAAATACTCATAGACAAACATTAAGTTCAAATAAAACATGGATCAAAAATCTCAAAGGGGTTACGAATGATCACACGCTCACAAGTTGAATGACTATTTGGCTAAGGTAGTTGTGCTCAAAATGAAACAAAAATGCCTTGATCCCTTTCATGCTTTCATATAATCAACACAAACAAAAGATTAAGCATAATAAAATCCAGTTAAAACAAGAATGTTGGTACTCCGTGCATATATGAACAATAGAAGGCTTCCTCACAAAAAGGGTGGGAACTAAAGTGATTCACATATGAACAAGTATACAAAAGAATGAATGGCGTGGAAGTTTGTAAATTGCCTAAGTATCATGTATATGCTAAAGTCAAGAAAGCGATAAACACATACCTTGGACGTGTACAAAACTTAACAATATCATTACCACGCATTCGCAAGTTGAAACGATCAAAATTGGACAAACACCTCATTTCCTCAAGCTATTCAAATCAAGTTCATTGACAAACACGAAAACTATTAATATTAACAAACTGAAAAACCGGTAGAAAATTCATTAAACAAGTTGTAAAGTGAAGATTTGAGAATTTACGAAAAATCCGAGTACAACTTGTTTAATGAATGTTCACCACACTACCTAAGCTAAACAACAACAAAAGAAAAAAATACACCATGCTTGTTTTACGTCGTAAGCTCGACGCCTTTACTGTGCTTAGCTAGTAACTTCCTTCCTTCATGTCATAGTGATGTCTCACCGTGCAAACCAAAAGCAAGTGCCCTAACCAAACACTTAAACAAACATGAAAAGAAACAAACAAAAACAAATCCAAAAGTATAAGTATCAATATAAACAAGTGAAAATATACAATATATACGATATCTACAAAACTCAAAAACAAAGAGAATCGCAATGCGATTCAGTATCAAAACCAATCCCCGGCAACGGCGCCATTTTGTTGGTTGCGGAATAGCGGCAAGCAGCAAAAATATTTATTTTCAGAAGAATTTCCTCCGGGATTTTTGTCGTGTCCACATAGATCGGTTCGAGGGAAAGAATGTCGTTCGACAGTCTCTCGCGTCAATGAGTTTGGGTTTAAATGGGTTTCAAACAAGAAAACAAAAAAATAAATATCAACATAAAAAGAATTCATTCTTCAGAGAAAATAAACTTATCAGGCATACATATAATCCACTCCTCACAAACATAAATTTGTCGATCATTTTCACTATACTACAATACTCGTCAAAATAATCCAGTATCGCTCACAACAGTGTCCATCTCTGGCACACTGAGCTGAGAGAGCAACTGTATTACGCTCGTCGTCACTCTCGCGCACGACACCTCGAAACACGGAAGTCATTAAGTTCCGACACCATAAAGATTATTCTCTAAATCTATCTCTAGCATCTAGACAATAGATATACATCCTTAATCAAGATTCATGATGTTTATCTCTAACACAACACAAATCCAAACATAAATGCAAAAAGATCAAGGAAGACATCGATAATGATTTGTAAAGCAGATTTTATACAATATTATGATCAACAAAGATACATATGTTCAGAGTAACTATACAAACACCCAACACAAAAGAATACATAAAGAAGAAGAGGAATAAACCAAACATCTCGCGGATTGTCAGAGCCGGTTGATGAGAAATCCACTCTGGATCATCCACATGCAAGCTTCAATGTTGTTTTCTAAGCTAATCAACTGAAAAATGAAGTTTGATGGAGTTGGGATCACAAAACCCCAAAACCATCCTCTAAAAATTGAGTTTTTATGCCTTAAATGGTGTTTCTGCCCGTCCAGTTTCGCCCGGCGGAGTTCTGGGGCGCCCGACGGCGAAAGGCGGCTTATTTTGTAAGTTTCAGTATTGTTCTGGAGCGCCCGGCACTAGAAGTACCGCCCGACGCTGCACCGCCCGACCCTGCTAAGGCGCAGCTGACAGTAGACAGCAAAAATCCAGCACTGTTTTATTCGTAACTTTTGAACCGTAACTCCATTTTTCGTCCGGTTTGAAGCGCTGGAAAGCTTATTCAATGCTCTATACAACAATGGCAAGATATCCTTGATTAAATACCTGCAAAAATGAGATAAAATCAATTAAACTCATTGATATTTACACATACGCAATATATACACCAAAATGTAAAGTAAACGTATTTACAAACAAAGCGGGGTTTATTCGAACGTTATCAACAAAAAGTATCGATAAGTGCAACAAAACTTATATACAAAGATAACTACAATTTGCACTTATCAATACCTCAATGATATTGAAGTGGGTATGTGCTCTAGGGAGGCTAGGACCAAGGGTAAGGAACTCAGACTCAGACTCTAGGTCATTTAAGTTCTTCCACAAGACAAGTGAAGTATGACACATTTTCATGAAATTTGACATCTTTGAAGACAAAAAATTCCGACTATGAGGATAATAACAATTGTGTGTACTTTCTTTTTTTCAGGTGCATAACCAAAAAAAATATACATTTGACGGCATGAGGATCCAACTTTTTGCATTATTGTTTATAAACATGAAGAAACGCAACACAATCAAACACAAGATTCAAGATTCTGTAATATGGAAATATAGAAAAAATGTGAGAGCATAATTTAAACATGACTAACATTACCTAAGATTTGAGATGAGACCCGATTAATCAGTAAGAAATGCATCTCCCCTATAAAAGTTGATTTGAAATAATAGAGATCGAACAACTTCAAGAAAATGACGAATTGTTTATTAACACCATTTTATTGAGGACGTCAACACATGTGAATTCATGAATAATGACAAATTATTGGTGAAGGTGGAAAATGCATGATTGGTATATTATTTACCATTATTAAATACCGTATTGTAAAAGTTTAGCCATTTTATATGATTGAATTAAGTTCAACTCAAATTTTAACACTATTAAGAGTTTATCTAATGTACATTGAATCAACTTCTATTAGGATACTTATATATATAAATATTCAATTATAGATAAGAGGAGGTGTATTAAGAGTCTTGGATCACTATTATCGAGTCATAGAGCTAGAAATGCTGCCTTGAACAAACTTGTTAAATTTAATATATCGACATATATGATTATTTGTTGAGTAATAAGTGTATTCATTGGTATATGAATTTCTTGATAGAACCCCACAAAGATTCGTTGGTTCTACGACCAAGTCCCAAATCATTCTACTTATTCTGTATATGGAATGCTACTCATCTTCCTTTCTTTGTATCTCAAAAAGCAAACACACAAAAACAAGAAAATGTTAATCTTCGAACACAACTATCCAACGCGGTTTCTCAAACATTGCAAATGAATTCTTCACTGTTTTGATCCAGTCATGGAGCAGGTAAACCAAAGCCACAATCAAAACTAAAACACATTGCATCACATGTGGCCCAACATCACAACATGTTGATAAAGTCCCAAGTTTAGTTGACGCATTAGGTGATTTGTTTTGTAGAAGATACTAGTGAGTGTGAGTGGTTTGATCCTTTTCTTTACCACTCACTATATATATAGATATCAAACAATCCAATCCAATAGGACACAAAAATAATAATAGTAATCATGTCTTACATCAAACTCATTCTTTTTGTGACATTTTTCCTCTCATTTACATTCTCTCATGCTCATCCTCCACGCTTCAACTTTGGCTGGGGTGGTGGTCATCATCATGGTGGAATGTCCTTTGGTCTTTCTCCTCAATTCTATCAGTTTTCATGTCCTCAAGCTAATGACATTGTCATGTCAGTCTTGGAGAAGGCCATTGCTAAAGATATCAGAATCGCCGCTTCTCTTCTTCGACTTCACTTCCACGATTGCTTCGTCCAGGTAAACTAATTACAAACATAATAATGTCAATACATGTTTTACAAATAGGTCATCGGTCGCAATCTGAGTCACAACATCAGAGTTTTTTTTATGTAACACATTTTACTGAATTTTATACAATATCACAAATTGCGACCGCAACTAAAACTATACAATTATAACAAATGAAATTGGCTTTTGTATCTAAAATTTTCTCTTTGATGACAGGGTTGTGACGCGTCGGTTTTGTTGGATGATAGTGCGACGATTGCTAGTGAAAAAAATGGTGGGCCTAATAAAAATTCCCTCCGAGGTTTTCAAGTGATTGATGAGATCAAATCTAAATTGGAACAAACATGTCCTCATACAGTCTCTTGTGCAGACATTGTTGCACTTGCTGCTAGAGGATCCACTGTCCTTGTAAGAACAAAACACCGTGACTCGAATTGAAATGACCACTTTTTACATATTTTGCATGTCACATAATACATGCTTAAATAAGTTGATAATCTAAGATGATAACTTGACTTTATAAGCGATTTGACTCGAAATATATACCTAAAACTGTAGAAATTAGACAATTTTACGAGTAAAGACTCGACTTTAACAATCATGCTTGACTTTAAACTTCAATATTATTTTGAAACAGAGTGGAGGACCTAATTGGGAGCTACCATTAGGAAGGAGAGACTCAAAAACAGCGAGCCTAAGTGGTTCAAACAAAAACATTCCTCCACCAAATGCCACCATTGAAGGACTCTTAACATTTTTCAAGCGTCAAGGTCTCGATGAAGTAGACCTTGTTGCTCTTTCAGGTCGAACTTTTATAATCTTTAAAACGGAGACTTTTAATGACATTTTCTATTAGTGTTACATTTGAAACATTTTTTTTCTTAATGTAGGTGCACATACAATTGGTGTAGCAAAATGTGCAACATTCAAGCAAAGACTATACAACCAAAATGGAAACAACCAACCAGATGAGAATCTAGAAAAAACATTTTACTTTGGTTTGAAAACAATGTGTCCTAAATCAGGTGGTGACAACATCATTTCTCCTTTGGATTTTGGTTCTCCAAGAATGTTTGATAACACATATTACAAACTCTTACTTAGTGGAAAAGGATTACTTAATTCAGATGAAGTGCTTGTCACCGGAAATGTTAGAGAAACTCATGAATTGGTGAAGAAATATGCACAAGATGAGACTCTCTTCTTTGAACAATTTGCATTGTCGATGATCAAGTTGGGAAATCTTCGTCCTCTTACTGGATTTAATGGTGAAGTTCGAAAGAATTGTCGCCGAGTTAATTAAGATTAAGAAGCATAATTATATTTTATTATAATTAAGAGTCATTGAGTGTTATGTTTTGTGTTTTTTTCTTTCTATTAACATGGTGCTATATATTTAATTAAGAAGCATAACTATATGTTTTGCATTTTTTTTAAATGTAGAAGGAGGGAAAATTTTAGTAGTGCTAAACCTATGGTAGTTATGAGAGTTTGAATTGTGTTGCATCTATATAAACTTATATAAGATTGGTGTTGAAAGTATGTAGTTGAGTGTTTGTGTTGCTTCTATATGTATTTTCTTTGGATGGAAATTTATGTTGCTTCTATATATCTCTCTGTGTCTCTTGAATAAACTTATTTTGTTGTTGAAACTTGAAAGTTTCTATGCATGTGTAATTTGAGGTTGTGTATACATGATCATGAAAAACTACTCTACTACTAGGATGATAAATTAAATTTTAGTTTTCACTTAGATAATCAACTTAAAGGTTTTTAAATGTTTTTAGTTTTTTTCAACTTAAATATGGTTTCTATTTTTAAAGTTCTCAAATTTTTTTTAATCGATAAACAAAGTGCTAGTAAACACCAGATATTCACACAAACAGTCGTGTGTATCAAAGTTTGAACTAAAACTAGTATGATATCCGTGCGTTCGCACGGGTACACGTTTGTGACGCGCATTTGTTCTCAGAATGTATTTGTTCTCATAATGTATTTTTTCATAATGTATTTATTTACATTTAAAATTAAAATTAATATATATATATATATATATATATATATATATATATATATATATATATATATATAATTAATAAAAATTAGTAAATTTCGAATTTACTAAATATTAGTATGATACTCGTGCGTTCGCACGGATACGCGTCGGTAACGCGCATTTATTTTCATTTAAAATTTGGAAAAAAATAGAATTAATAAAAAATAGTAAATATAAAAAAATATAATTTATATTTTAAAAATATAGAATCAATAACCTGCAGACATCAGTTGGTATCTTTTATAAAAATATTTACGTAATGATTTAGTTTTATAAATATCAAATAATATTATAGTATTTGTAAATATTATTTTAATTGTATAAATAAATATTATAAACATAAATAAATATATTTTATGTAAGTATTATTACAAATATCTATTTCGTGCGATATCCATATCACTACACGTGTGATCGCCCTATTATGGTGTGTTAAGCGCATTTGATTTATTTTTAAAATAGGATTAATAAAAATTAATAAATATAAAAAATATAATTTATATTTAAAAAAAAAGAATCAATACCCGCGGGCATCGTTTGGTATTTTTATAAAAATATACATGCAATGATTTAGTTTTATAAATATCATATAATATTATAGTATTTGTAAATATTTTTTTAATTTAATAAATAAATATTATCAACATAAATAAAACTGGTGTGACACGCACGCTTTTGTTTTTAAAATATAATAAAACTATAAATAAGAAAAACCAAATTGTTTTACCAAAATAGTTAATTATTTTTAAAAGAAAGAGATATTTTTAAAATAACAACAAAATTGTTTTACCAAAATGTTTGTACATCAACAATATATATTTCAATTTTCCATACATTATGTTTAAAAAAATTGTATCTCAAATAAAAAATAATTTCAAATATATTCAATCATTTAATTTTATAAATATCAACTAATAATATAGTATTTGAAAATATTATTTTAATTGTATAAATAAAAATTAGTAACAGAAAGAAATAAAATATTCAAATCAATAGTAAAGTTGTTTCCATTATTATTTAATATTTAAATAATTAACTTAACATCAGTATGATACGCATGTACCATATCAGTACACGTGTGTTTGTCCGCGTACTTGTGTGGTTCGTACACTTTTGTTCTTAAAATGTAATAAAAAATATAAATAAGAAAAACAAAATTGTTTTACCAAAATAGTTTATAATAAATAAAAATTTGAGTAATTATTGTTGTACCATATCAGCATCCGTGTGTTTGCCCGTGTACTGGTGTGGCACACACGTTTTGATAGTAATAGCAAGAATGATTTGATACATGCTAATAAAATTGTTCTGGACTGGGCCGGGGCATGCTCATCAGTCGAGCAGGCCCAATCCACAAGGCCTGGGATGGCCCAATAAGGACTCCTAGCAAGACCACTGTCGGGCACGGGCTCACCTCCACAGGTCGGGCACGCGTCTAACCTCGGGTGTGTACGACACTCACAGATGTGCCATCGGGTGCAGGCCTAAACCTCCCGGGCTCGCCTCTCCTCGACGCTCATGTGCTCCTCCCCGAGAGGAGTCATCTCCGCTCGCAAGTGAGTCCTCCCCGCGAGGACACGTCTCTCCCCGACACGCAGGACTCCTCCCCGCGAGGACACCTTCTCTTGTAACCGCCCCACTCCCGAAGGAATCGGTCTGCCCTAATTCCGGAGATCTATGAACGGTTACCCCAGGGCGAAGACCACATGCTGGTCTTCACTACGCCACGTAAGCCCTGACAGTTATTTGGATTGGGCCTGGCAATCCAGCCCAATGCAAGTAACCGTTGGCCCCGCGTTGGGGGCTCTCTATAAATACCCTCTCACTTGAGAGGGTCAGGTTACTCACTTCTTAACACTCTAACCTTCTTCTCTTGTACTTGCTTTTTCTCTGACGGTTACCTTACTTGAGCGACGGAGTACCTTGCAGGTACACCCCCCCCCCCCCCCCCCCCGCCGTCTTTCAACCGCACCGGAGCTGAAGTCCAGACGACGTTGTTGGCCACCAGAAACTGTCTGATCCAGGTACGATCAGTGGCGCCGTCTGTGGGAAACCTTTGCTTCCCCGTTTTTCCTCCGATAAACTAAAGCAACTCTCATTCATCACCATCATGACCGGCAATCCGCCCGCTACCAAAGCTCTGGACACCGTCCTCGCGCAACTCGAGAACGGGAACCACCGCGAAGACGCTGTTGCCCTCCATGTTGAAGAAGGCGACGTGAGAGACGGGCAGACCGCCTCCTTAAACTCCCAAGACGTGGCTTACAACGCCGCCCACCAAGACGATCAGCAAGCCGTTTTTCAGCCAGTTGCCCTCTGCCCAATGCAGACGCGAGCACCGTGGCCCTGTTCGCCTTGATCAATCAGACCAATCAGCTGATCGCGCACCAGAATACCAGAATTGAAGCGCTGGAGCAAGGGCGGGCACGACGATCTTCCCCGCGAAGACATCGCCGTCCATCATCGCCTCGTCGTTCCCCTTCCCCGCGAAAGACTCCTTCAGACGAATCTCGGACCCCCTCGCCGGTACACGAGGGTCGTCGGCCACATCTTGAGCGCCCCTAACCGTCGATCTCCCAGAAACGCCCTCGTTCCCCACCTCGAAAGGAACCCAGGGCCTCCACCACTACCAAGAAGTCCAAGCAGACCGAGGAGAGGCCGAGGCACCGCTCGAGGAATTCCCTCCACGGCATCAGCGATCCCCTTCGATGTCCCCGACAGGAAGTGACGACGACGACCAGAGGATCCCTCTGTCGTGGGAGATCATGAACGCCCCAATTCCTGCGGGCATGGAGAAACCTCTGCAGCTGGGGAACTACGACGGCCTGTCCGACCCCGACGACAACGTCGAAAGCTTCGAAGCCATGCTCGACTTCAGAAACGTCAGGGGAGCCATCAAGTGCAGGCTTTTCCCCACCACTTTGATGAAGAGCGTCGTGACGTGGCACAAGGGTCTGGCACCCGGGTCGATCACATCCTGGAAGCAACTAGACAACGCTTCACCAAACACTTTATTGCATCTCATCGACACCCGAAGACGGAACCTGCCCTAGAAAGCATCTTCCAGGGGAAGAACGAATCTCTCCGGAACTACATTGAGAGATTCAACAGAGAAGCTGTCGAGGTCCATACGACCGACGACATGAAGAAGTATTTGATCATCCACGGACTACATTTTGGATCTGACTTTGCCAAGTCCGTGGGCCTCCGCAGACCCCGCCGTCTCGAGGATCTCCTCCAACGGGCGCAGTCGTACATCGAGCTCGAGGAGTCGGAGGCGGCACAGACCACCCTTGAATCGAGGCGCAAAGAAGGCCCCCGCGGCCACAAAGAAGAAGACTCCCCTCCCCAACGAGGAGGAGAAAGAAAGAGAGATAATTGAGCCCGGGAACCTCGTGAACCACGCAGACCAGCTGGTCGGTTCACCGAGTACACCCCACTCAACGCTCCCCGCGCGCGAATCCTCTCCGAGTGCCAGAACTCAAAATTTGTGAAAGGAGGAGTCCGCTTTCCGAAGCCGACTGCCCCCAAATCAAACGTTGACAAGTCAAAATACTGTAGGTTCCACCGGAGTCACGGACATGTGACAGAAGACTGCATCCATCTCAAAGATGCGATTGAAATTCTGATCAAGGAGGGGCACCTAAAGAAATACGCCCAGAAGAATGACACTCCTCGTCCCAGCTCCAAGGAAGCCCAGAACGTCGAGGAGATGATGCCTCCCCCCGATGAGAGTCGCCCTCAGTGTCACCCGACCCGAAGATTTCTTTGTCCCCCCAATCATTGAAGGCCAAGAAGCAATTCGCAACATGTGGGCGACCTTCCCCCACGAGGACCCCGTCACTGCCCGTAGCACCTGGGAAAGCTTCCCCAGGGCGATGGTCATCCCCGGGGGTGGTCCAGAGAAGTTGTCTGTCGGGTCGATCAAGCAGAAATTTGACGAGTTGGAATCCGCAACGTCGACGAAGACAACCACTCTCGAGAAAGTGCGGGGAAACTCCAACCCTATCACCTTCTACCTCGAGGAACTCCCCGGGGGAGCGCCAAACGCCACTATTCCCCTCCTGGTCAGGGCACAGATGGAGAACTTTGACATTCGAAGGATCCTAGTCGACCAGGGAAGTTTGGTCGACATCATGTATGCCCATCTGTTCGGAACCCTCCAGCTCGACGAAAGGCATTTGACCCCGTACGTCGGTTCAGATCTACAGGGGTTCAACGGAACCACCACCAGACCATGGGGTTACGTGGAGCTGATGGTTACATTCGGGGCCGAAGACACTGCCCGGCAGGTGAAGATCCGTTTCCTGGTGGTCGAATCCCCATCCCTTTACAACTGCATCCTCGGGAGGACCACCCTGGCTGAACTTACGGCGGTACCATCAACGGTCCACCTCAAAATAAAGTACTACACGACCAGGGGACGAGTAGTGACGATCCACGGGGACATCGACGCAGCCAGAAGATGCTTCGACGCCGCCATCAAAGGTCTGAGTTCCATCGGCCCCAAACCCAAGACCGTGGCCAAGCCACCCCAGGACGCCGAGCAGGCACCTCTCCCGCACGTCAACGCGGTCGAATTCTACAGCAGGTTCCCGGGAGAACCCGATGAAGACGGGGCAGAAGACCTCGACCTCCAGGAGGAAAACAACGGGCGGCCTCTCTACCCAACGCGCCCCATCCCAGACGGGGACTTTGAGCTCGTGGTCCTCGGGGACGATCCAAATCGTAACGTGAAGATTGGCGCCGGGATCCCCGACCTGGCAAAGGAGCAGCTGAAGGTATGTCTAAGGGAGAACGCTGATCTCTTCGCGTGGAGCGCATCCGAGATGCCTGGCCTCGACCCCGAGGTGGCTTGCCATCAGCTCGCAGTAGATCCGACCGCTAGGGCCATAACACAACGTAGGCGTAAGCAGTCTCCCGAAAAAGCGGAGGCTGCCAAAAAAGCTGTAAAAGACCTCCTAGAGGCAAATTTTATTTCGGAGGCCAGATACACGACCTGGCTGTCCAACGTTGTACTTGTTAAAAAGAATAATGGAAAATGGAGGATGTGCGTTGATTATACTGATCTTAACCGGGCTTACCCGAAGGACTGTTATCCCTTGCCTAACATCGACTAACTGGTCGACAATTTTGCAGGTTACAAACTACTATCCTTCATGGACGCTTACTCGGGATACAACCAAATTCCCATGGACAAGGTCGACAAACAACACACGGCCTTCATGACCGCGTCGGGCAACTACTATTACAACGTAATACCCTTCGGTCTGAAGAACGCCGGTGCGACCTACTAACGGATAAGGAATAAGGTTTTCCGGGCTGAAATCGGTGACATGCTCGAGGTCTACATGGACGACATGATCGTCAAATCCGCAGAAGAAGTCGACCACGCCGCGCACCTCAAGAAGGTGTTCGACACGGCGAGGAGATGCCGCATGAGGTTTAACCCCGACAAATGCACCTTCGGCGTTCGGGCAGGTAAGTTTCTCGGATTTAACCTCACATAATGAGGAATCGAGGCCAACCCCGACAAGTGTAGGGCTTTTTCCGAGCTCCCTACTCCGGACTCAAAGAAGTCGATACAATAATTGAACGGGATGTTCACCGCCCTCTCCCGCTTCGTCGCCAAATCTGCGCAGTACGCACTCCCATTTTTCAAACTTCTTCGACAAAAGGCGGAGTTCGAGTGGAGCGAAGAATGCGAGCAGGCGCTCGTCCATTTAAAACCAGTTCTATCACAACCCCCGGTCCTCTCACGACCTGAAAGCGGGGAGACACTCTTCTTGTATCTTGTAATCACGAGTGAAGCAGTCAGTGTCGTCCTCATTCGGGAAACCCTTGACGGGAAGAAGCCAGTTTACTTCACGAGCAAAGCCCTCCAAGGCCCCAAGCTCAGATATTAGCGGATAGAGAAAGTCGCCCTGGGCCTCGTTACCGCGGCCACGAGGCTACGCCACTACTTCCTCGCCCACACCGTCGTCGTAAGGACCGAACAGCCTATAAGGCAGCTCCTCTGACGACCGGACATGGCGGGGAGGATGCTCAGGTGGTCGCTCGAGCTCGCTGAGTTTGACATCCAATATGAAGGGACATGTATTGGCCGACTTTGTAGCGGAGATGACCGTCCCAGAACCTTCGACCAACGGATCACAGAAATGGACGATCTATATAGACGCAGCATCCAGCCCGAAGGGAAGTAGGGCGGGCATCATCCTCGAAAACGAGGAAGGCATCCTGATCGAGGTATCCCTCGAACTATCCTTCCCGACGTCGAACAAACAAGCCGAATACGAGGCCTTTCTCGCAGGACTTCGGCTGGCCGAGGACCTCGGCGCTAAGGAGGTCAAACTCTTCACCGACTCCCAGCTCGTGGCCTCGCAAGTCCGAGGAGAGTACCAAGCCAAGAACGACAGCCTCATAGAATACTTGGCCTTGGTGAAAGAAAAGATGAAAAAGTTCACCTCCGCGGAAGTCCCTCACATCCCCCGCGAGCACAATGCCCGAGCAGATGTCTTGTCCAAATTGGCGAGCACAAAGAAGAAAGGCGGGAACAAATCCGTCATACAAGAAGTGCTTTCCCGCCCGAGCATCGACAAACCGGCCACAGTTTTAGACGTCAACGCCATCGGGGACAGCAATTGCTGGATGACCCCGGTATACGAATACCTCATGACGGGCAAACTGCCCGAAGATCCCAAAGAAGCAGGAATGATCAAGAGGCGGGCGTGCTCGTACACTATAGTCGAGGATAAGCTATACTGGCGAGGGTTCTCTATTCCCCTCCTCAGATGTGTCGAGGAGACCAAGGTCCCCGGCATACTCCAGGAGATCCATGAGGGAATCAATGCGCAGCACCTCGGTGGGCGATCGTTAGCCCGTAAGGCGCTTCGAGCAGGGTATTACTGGCCCACCGTGCAACAGGACGCCAAGGAACACGTCAAGAAGTGCAACAGATGCCAACGACACGGGGACATACACCTTGTTCCTCCCAACGAGCTCAGTCCACTGTCCTCCCCGTGGCCGTTTGCATGGTGGGGAATGGATATCCTCGGACCTTTCATCCAGGGGTCGTATCAAAACAAATACCTCATCGTCGGGGTGGACTACTTCACGAAGTGGATTGAGGCCGAAGCGTTGGACAAAATCACGGCCTTTAACATACTACGTTTTTACAAAAGAAATATCCTCGCCCGATTCGGCGTGCCTCAAGCTATCATCACCGACAACAGAACACAGTTCACCGACAGGAACTTCCAAGACTTCGTCACAAAACTAGGCACGAAGCAACACTTCACGTCAGTCGAGCACCCTCAAACGAATGAATAGGCTGAGGCGGAGAACAGGGTGATCCTCCGAGGATTAAGACGTCGACTAGGCGACGCCAAACAATGGTGGGTCGAGGAGCTACACAACATCCTCTGGGCCTACCGGACGACCCCACACTCCACAACCAGGGAGACCCCCTTCCGTCTGACCTACAGAACCGAAGCGGTGATCCCCGTGGAGATCAGGGAACCCTCGAGGAGGACAGAAGTCCCCCTCGACGGGGACACGAACGACGAAGCCCTGAGGGAAGAGCTTGATTTTTTCGAAGAGATACGTTCAGGCGCTTCTCTCCGAGAAGCTTCACTTAAACAGAAAATAACACTACGTTATAACGACAAAGTTATTAAACGTGATTTTTAGGTGGGCACCCTCGTCCTGCAAAGGAACCAGAAAGACTCGCGAGAAGGCAAACTCGCTGCGAACTGGGAGGGCCTGTACCGCGTCCGCGCGAAAACGGGGACAGAAGCCTACTTCCTCGAAAATCTGCATGGGGAAGAACTTGCTCGACCATGAAATGCTGAGAAGCTCAAACAATACTACAGTTAAGCACTGCCCGTGACTCACTAGCACCGCGCTTATGGGGACGCACCAAGGTACGAGCGCGACACCCCTATACAGAACACGATGATCAGAGACCGTGTTGTGTGTGCGCGAGGACCTTTGATCCGACGGGGATACCTCGATCGATCTTCGCCGTCGTTGTACCGATTAGGAAGAACACCCAACTCGCGATGGAAAGTTCACGCCACGAAGCTAAGACCTCGACCGAGCTCTTAGCCTCGTTGAAGGTCGGAAGCCGACCGACTCTCCACGCGGTCGGGACTATCAAGGTCGAGCAAATCCCAAAGTCTTTAATACTTAGACAAAAAACAAAGTCTTTAATACTTAGACAAAAAAACAAAGTATAACAAATGCGTTAACATCACACACAATTAAAACCATGCAAACAACACTAGCAGGTAAACAAAGGTACATTAAAACGGGCAGAAACCCAGTGTACAAATATTACAATCAGATGTCAAAAAGCCCTTGGCACACAGGCCGAGCAGAAATATCCCAATAAATAAAAATAGCTCACAGTCAACAACCTATCCTCCTCGGTTTCCTCCTCAGCGGGGCAGACAGCCTCCTTCAATTCAGCGTTCCTCGCCAAGAGATGATCCCTCTCCTCCTCGACACCGGCGAGACGTTTCCGCTCCTCCTTGGCACTCTTCAACTTTTCCTCCAATTTCTATTGAAGCTCGACCTGGGCCTGGTTCTGGCTTTTGCAGTCAGCCAGCTCCTTACCCACCTTCTCCATTTCGGCCGAGATGGACTGGAAACTTTCTCGCAACCTGTTCAGCTCGCTTGCGGGGCACGCCTCATCGTTCAGAACCAAGGCAGTCGCGCAAACCCGCATCACAGCAGACACATCCTCCACCAGCATCCTTCGCCGAGAAGCCTTGTCGAGGCTTAAGATGGCCTGAGTTTCGGGGCCACCCACGCACAGCGAATTATTCCCCATAAAGAAGTTTGGCCTTGTGTGACAAGGTGGGAGCACAAATTTCACGACAGGGGGGGTCTCATGCTCGGTAAGGTCGATGTCCACCGTGTCTGCAAGTCGTTGCCTCTTCGGAGAGCTCTGGGGGCTGAGAGAATCACTACCCTAGTGAGAGCCAGAGGAACCCCCGGGTGCCGGGGTGGGAACGGACTCCTGCACTCGGAGCTGGTCGACACGACTCTTGCCTCCTTTCTTCGCAGCGCGGTTGGCCTTCAGCTTCTTGAAGCGCTCCTCAATATTCGACATCTTATCTGCAAAGAAAACAAAGAGGTCAGTAGTTCGAAAAGAAGGATGAAGGGAAAGATAAGTCGGGGAGACCACCCCCACCTAACAGCTCGAGAGCCTCCTCATCAGAAAATGTCTCGAGGAGAGCCCTAGTATTGATCACTCGACGCTTCGTCAAGACCTGCTCGTCATCGCCCAGAACGAAGTCCCTATTTGGCATCACGAGCTTTGCTTTGTTAAACCCACTGACGAACTTAATTATGGCCTCGTGAGCCAAGCGATCCCCTTCATAAAGTTTGTCGGGGCTGATGATATAGCTGTTTGTTCCCCTCTTGAAGTGTTCTTCAGTCCAGAACAACGGGAACTTAGGCACAAGGATCACCTTTTATCG
Organism: Lathyrus tuberosus; assembly: GCA_022829125.1. Lineage (NCBI taxonomy): Eukaryota > Viridiplantae > Streptophyta > Magnoliopsida > Fabales > Fabaceae > Lathyrus > Lathyrus tuberosus. The sequence continues at coordinate 1,200,016 of JALAZF010000896.1, forward strand.
TCCACCCACCTCTTTGACAACCCGATTGTACATAGTATTCACGGCCTCATGTGTGGCCGGCCTCACGAGGTAGTATCGGTACTTGAAATTCCGCACGGAGTCCATATAGGTGTGAAACAGGTTGTTCACCTGTTTGAAGGACACCCAACCGTGCCTACTGTCCCTGGCCTGTCGCTGAAGATGGAAAATGCGGAAAAACAAGGGCACGGTCGCCCCGATCTTCATATATTTGCACACTAGCTCGAAGGCCCTAATGAAAGCAAGAGAGTTGGGGTGGAGTTGAGAAGGGGTCAAACGCATCCAGGTAAATACGGCCTGCTGGAAATCCGTGAAAGGCAGACGCCACCCCGCCTCGTCGAACATAAACTCGTAGACGGGGAACCGCATCTCGTTGTACGTCGAAGAGATCCGATGGTGTGGCAGAGGCCTAAACACGTTCCACGACTTCGGCGAACCTATAAGGCGGTGCTCAACAGTACAAAATATTCCCTCCTCATCCATGTCGACGAACTCGGATATCATGTTCACGGCCTCCTCGCAGGCCCACTCGTCGGGCGTCCTCTCCCCGGCGCTGGATATCTCTGCCATAGGTGAACCAGGCCCGTCGTAGATATCCAAAGACCCCTCGGCCACTTGCAATACTTCCATTTACCTGAAAAACAGAAGGAAACGGTGAATTCGATGACCCATATCAAATCCACCCCTTCCACCGCTGATCAAGTGAAAGGGCGAGGAGGGAACGTCGGGGAACGCGAACCTGCGACCATCCTCAGGTCTGCGGGGAGCAGCGTTGGGCGGGACCCCGAGATATTCAACCCACGTCCCCGTGACATTCTTCGTTTCCCAGGGGATTTCATCATTTATCCCCGGGAGATTCAATAAAAGAACTGAGAGACGTTCATCTCACGACCCCGGGACATTCTTCATGTCCTCGTGGATTTCATCATCTCTCCCCGCGAGATTCAACGAATAAACTATGAAATTTCGCTCTTTTCGCCGGATATTTTGTGATTTCCATGGGAACTTCATCAGTTCACCTTAAGAATCACCCTACAAATGCAAGCAAAAGAGGGAAAAGAGAGAACTTACTTCAAAAAGTACTTCCGGTAGGGTTCCGGTACGGCTGTCAGTGGCGGCGAATGGAGGCGAACGGCGGTTGAAGGGAGAGCGAAGGAAGGGAAAGTTAGAGCAAAGGGAGAGCGAAAAACGTGCAAATGACACGGGCTTTCCCTATTTATGGGGCTCTCACGAGTCTCGAGGGCTCCTAGGCAATTGATTGTGCTACCCTAGAGTAGCCGCCCTAGGGAATGATGAGTTGTGACGCGTGGCACACGTTTCCCCACGCGCGTCTTTTCATTTCCCAACGAGCACCTTCCCATTCACCTCGCTTCAGACCTTTCATATCCCCGCAACGTCGTGCAAATTCGGTCAACCCATCCCGAGGGTCGATTTGTCTCTCCCCTCTTGACCTACCGCTCCTTGTTAGCATCCCTTCCTCGACGAGTCCTCTACATGGCTAGCCCTTAAGTCATCACTCTGACGCTCAGAGCAACGACTTAGGGGGCTTCTGTTCTGGACTGGGCCGGGGCATGCTCATCAGTCGAGCAGGCCCAACCCACAAGGCCTGGGATGGCCCAATAAGGACTCCTAGCAAGACCACTGTCGGGCACGGGCTCACCTCCACAGGTCGGGCACACGCCTAACCTCGAGTGTGTACGACACTCACAGATGGACCATCTCCGCTCGCAAGTGAGTCCTCCCCGCGAGGACACGTCTCTCCCCGACACGCATGACTCCTCCCCGCGAGGACATGTTCTCTTGTAACCGCCCCACTCCCGAATGAATCGGTCTGCCCTAATTCTGGAGATCTAGGAACGGTTACCCCATGGCGAAGACCACGTGCTGGTCTTCACTACGCCACGTAAGTCCTGGCAGTTACTTGGATTGGGCCTGGCAATCCAGCCCAATGCAAGTAACCGTTGGCCCCGCGCTGGGGGCTCTCTATAAATACCCTCTCACTTGAGAGGGTCAGGTTACTCACTTCTTAACACTCTAACTTTATTCTCTTGTACTTGCTTTTTCTCTGACGGTTACCTTACTTGAGCGTCGGAGTACCTTGCAGGTACACCCCCCCCCCCCCCCGGCCGTCTTTCAACCGCACCGGAGCTGAAGTCCAGACGACGTTGTTGGCCACCAGAAACTGTCTGATCCAGGTACGATCAAAAATAAAATTATAAAGTAATAAATTTTGTAAATAAAAATAGAACTCTTTTGAAATTTATATTTTTTAATACATATCAAATGTAAAATCAAATTCAAACAAAACAAAATAAAAAATAGACTTAAAAATGGAAAGTAATATTTATTCTATTATTATCTAATATTAATATACATAAAAATGGATCCATTAAAATACATACTTAAATTAAATTGTGACACGAATTTATTATTTATTCTATTATTAATTATAGAACTCTTTTAGTGAATTTATGTATAACTAAATACAAAATTGTAAAATCTTTCATATTAAAAAACTAATTTGAGTAGACATTTCGGATAAAAAATCTTTCAAAAACATATTTATTCTCTCTATCTTTATTTTATTTTTAAAACAATAAATTAAAACTTTCTTATATATTAATCAGTATGACATTAAAACATTTAAACTTTCTATAATATTAAAATATTAAAACTTTCTTATATCATTTAAAAAACTTATAACTTTATTTTCACTATTTATTTTTAAGAATTATCATCAACGCAAATTCAGACTCAATTAAAATATATCAAATAATATATATTAAGTTATTTTTGGATTTAACCTATAAATATAAAAATATTTTACTCAGATACGATGTATTGATCAATTTAGTAGGTTTCTATTAGAACCAAATTGGTTAAGGTATAAGTTATAACTAAATTACTAAATAATTAATCTTTTAATCTTTGCATCATGAAGACAGTACCCTTTGGAAGAACTTTATGTACATGATACTAAAGCAATAAAATGCCCTTTGGCAATACATGATATATCAGTATGCAAACCGTATGCCAACTGTCAAATATTTTATCAACTTTATTCATTTGAAAATAGTGCAGATTAAATAAAAATATAAATTATTATATAAATGATTTGAATTTTTTAGTAACTACACATCTTTAATTCTTTTAATATTTAAATCAAACAAATATATAATTCTTTCAATTTAAAAAAAAAATTAATAAATTTATTTTATTGTTATTAATATTTACTATAAAAGATATATAAATTTATTTTTTAATGGGAAAAAATTATTAAAAATAGATCTAAACTTTTGTTAAATTATAAATTTATTTTTAATATCTCTAATTTTAGTAATAAAGGAAATAAAATATTTTTATTAATTTGCAACAATTATAAACATGTTATATTGATAATCAATATTATAAATATATTTGTCACTCAATAATATTCATAATCCATAAAATAACTTTGAAAATAAAATAATAAAATTTGTATTTATTTAATTATAAAATTTTAATTATTTAAATTATTTTTTGAAAATTTATAAAAAATTAATTTAAATTATTTACATTATTTTTTATAAATATTTATTTAAATTGATTTATATAACTTGATCAAAAGTATCAATTTCAGGGGAAAAAGGGGTTAATAACTATTTTGCCCCTGCTATATGGGGCGAATCCCAAAAATAACTTTAAAAAAAATACAGATTTCATCTCTGTAATTGGAAGATTTCTTCCTTTTAGCCTTTCACTGGATTTGGTCAACTAAATCTATGACGTGACTGCTTTGTTGGGTTTTTTTTTAATGTGATGTGTCATGCTTTGAAAAAATATAATAGTATCTTAAATGCAAATGACTTATTATTTATTTGATCTATTAATTTTTCATTTATTTCTAAAATTTCTCTTTCTTCCAGATTTAGAAAAAAATATATTTAAAGTTATAAATATTTGAAATTTAGTTATGCGAAAAAATATTATAAATAATATTTGAAATTCATTCTCTATAATATAGTTTTGAAATTCAATTTAAAATTTTAAGTATAAATATTTAAATAATTTTTATAATGAATCATTGAATTTGTTTATTTTTTTCATAAATATTTTAATACATAATAAAACTTATTGTAAATAATATTTGAAATTCATTCTCTATAATATAGTTTTGAAATTCACTTTGAAATTTCAAGTATAAATATTTAAATAATTTTTATAATGAATCATTGAATTTGTTTATTTTTTTCATAAATATTTTAATATATAATAAAATTTATTTAATGACAGTAATTAATGCCATGAATAAGACAATTAAAAAAATATTTAATGACGTATTAAAGATATCATTAATTATAGTATTTGTTTACAAATAAATTAATACTTTTAGAATAGAGAGTACAATTATAGTATTTTCCAATAAATTGTCTAGTATATTGATCTTGTATCAATGAAAAGTCAATTTACTATATAATATAAATTGAAATATTGTAAAAATATGTTATTTTTTTATGAAATTTCACAATTGTTGAAATATATATTTTATCTATTTACTTTTAATTGTTTTTTTTTTGTTGAAAAATAATATCTAAATGTAAGTAAATTATAAATAATAATTAAGGTAATTAATTTAAAAAAATCATCAACATTAATCGATAAAAATTAATTTCGTCAATATAATCAAGTTAATGAAATTAAATTAACAAACTAAGTAATCAACAAAAAGTAATTAATCAATAAACCAACGTAAAATTCAAATCTAAACAACAAATACCACATTAATATATTAAAAGAAGTTCAAATTTGAGAGAGTTAAAAAAAACTTGACAAAAGTAAAAGTAAAAAGGAACCTCATGGTATTTATATGTATCTACATGATTTCTATACAAATTTCTATCCACATGATTTCTCTACTCATACAGACCCATCATAAATCATCAAGCATAACATTAGCATCATACAATTCATCTAACATTATTCATATCCCAAAGTGATCAAGAATGATATTTTATTATTTTCTTCGTCTTTCACTGGATCAAATATTTGAGCATGTTTGTTTTGTAAATTCGAAATGATTGGAACGGTGCTTACCGCATTTTTCAAAAGTCGAAAGTGTTTAACTAATTGACCAAAATTTATGTTTTTTATTTTATTATTAATGGTAGTTTAGTTTTTTTAAAGGATTTTGGGGGGTGGGAGGTTTGAGATGGGGTAGCAAGTGGATTCTTTCTGACATGGTTGAGGCCTTTTCCCCTCTTTTTTAAGATTTGGGTGGCCCTCCACATTTTGGATTTGGCTGACATTTATGATATTCTTTTTTGTCTTTAAACTTCTTTGTATTTTATGAGCATAAACTACAAGAAATCTCTTACCCTACATTTCATTTTAGATGTTTGAAAGTGATTCTCTAGTTAAAACAATGATTATTAAACATTATGCCAAAATCTGTTTGATGATAAATTAGCTATAAATAGTTATATTATATGTATCATTTTGGTCCCTCATAAAATAATGTCTAGTCCTGCCACAATGTGCATATCACATGATTTTTTTCTATTCTATTACTGTTGAAGTCAATTGAATGTGTAATGATATTAACCATGTAATGTAAACAAATAACATGACATTGATCATTCAATAGCAATGTAATAAAGGGTCAGTGATGTAAAGAACAATTCTGCATACAAAGTTTCACTCTATCAGTCAAAGCGAATGATTAAGCATGAGATGTTGCTTTTGCTCATCCTATTTAAAGCTTCATTTGCCAAACATCCAGCTGCTTCTTGTGGATCTTCAATGTGACTTATTAGACTCACAGCCTCTTGGTTCTTCATTACCTCCCATATGCCATTGCTAGCTAGTATCAGAGATTCAGTATTAGAATCAATACTTTCAGTTCTGATCACAAGTTTTAAGATGCTAGAATGCCTGGTAGCTACACCATTTCCTGATTCATATGCTAGTATGAGATCAATGAATTCAAAATATGAGTCCATTTATTGATAAGTGAACATTCATTCTAAGTTCTAACAAAGACAGACACATTGTTTAGTATTGGATACCTGAAAATATTCTATGAGACCAATGTCTTTTGGCTGATTGTTGGTAAGTATCGTTTTTTTTATGAGCCATGCCATCTCTACACACAACAACTCTGTAATCTCCTATATTAGCTATTACAAGTTTTTCTCCATTGATTACCATAACAGATGCTGAACCCATTCTACCTGTCTCTTCATATCTATTCTCTTCTCTCATCTTTGCTCTTACACCAACATAAGATGTTCTCATCATTTCTTTGGTTTTCTCCATATTTTAGCCTAAGTTAACACAATGAAACCATTAGAATATATCTAGCTTAAGAGATAATCAAAACAATAGTTACTCAAAGTACCTCTTGAAGCTTCTTTGAAAAGAAATGAGACTGCATGTACTTGGTAACCTTGTCTCCAACTACTGGATCAAAAATTCCAAAATACCACAATTCTGTTTGATCCATTTGGTCTCTTTGTACCACTATTGAATCAAAATCCGAGCATCTGAATCATCTATGATCATATGATGCTCCACCACTTGATAACCATGTGTTACTGGTGTCATCCATGAAGGCTTCTTTGCTGGCATAAGCCTTCTCTTTCTGCCTAGAAGTCTTAGCAGAAACCTTTTCAACCTAAATGCCTGCCCAAATAAGTAGTTAGATCAACTCTATATCCACATGTGTGTGTTTCAGATACTGATACGTACCAGACACTAAACGATTTTAAGTGTCTTGCTATAACAAAATTAGTAGTTAACAAAAGAAGAATGGCTTCTAACAAATGCGAGTGAGGAAGCCCCAGCAGCCCCACCAAATGCTAAATTCCCAGCAAACCACTTCTAGTAGCCATCTCTGTCTTTCTTAAAATTGAAAAGCCTCTTGAAGTAATTCTTAAAAGCAAAGTTCAGAGCCTAAATGGAAAAGGAGGAAATTAGAAATGAAAGAAACAACACATAGAAACTATAGAACCAACAGTCAAACATCAGAAATACATTCACATGCATTACAATCAGATAAAAAGATGAACAGAGAACGACTCTTATGTCTGGGAATGTACTTCTCAAAAGCAAGAATGTTTGGACACTCTGAAGATCAAGAGGAAAGTTTCATGACCCTGGAATAGTAGCGACACT